>JAJOZX010000922.1:315000-1062500 GCA_023014485.1 Bathynomus jamesi | reverse complement strand
ATTCTGTGTTTCCTTTCCTTCGTGGTTTTATTCATCATAAATATTTTTCACGTGTTACTTTCGTGAAATAATATATATATATATATATATATATATATATATATATATATATATATATATATATATATATATATATACACACACACCACACACAGCACACACACACACACACACACAGCACACACACACACACACAGCACACACAACACACACACACACACACACACACACACACACACACACACACAACACACACACACACTGAGCGGCAGAAAAATCGGCCCAATTGGAATATCGCGAAAAGCGCAAAAAAGTGGGCAAGCTTCTGTTTATAAAAGTTTTAAAATTCGAAAATATAGTCTATGAGGCAACCAAATAACGAGACAAAACAACGTCAGCTGCGAACACACTAGCTGTAACGAAATTTCGACTTTTTAAGAATTCGACAGTCTGAAATTCAGTTGCTCTTAGACTGCTAGTGCCACTTTTTCCTTCCACTAGTAGGAGTAGGCATTTGCGTTTAGTAACAGATAGACTTCTAATTCTTTTGAGTTTTAGAATTGGACATTTACAATGGATTTGAGTGCCGTCGCCCTAATTGAAGATGGTCGGAGCCAGCGTTACGTCGCCGATGCGCTAGGAATTCCAAGAACGGTTCAACGTGTCTACCAACGTTATGTGGAGACAGGAGAGTACACCCGAAGACCAGGATCTGGAAGATCGCGCTGCACATCTGCTCGTGACGATCGTTTCATCGTCTTGTGTGTTTTGCGAGATCGTCGCTTGACTGCCACAAACGTCCGCAATGAGCTGGAAAGGTCTCGAGACGTCAGTGTATCTGAGTGAACCGTTAGAAGGAGACTTATGGAAAGTGGCTTACGTGCTAGACGTCCAGCAATGGGCCCAGAATTGCTCTCACACCACCGCAATGCTCGTCTTGCTTTCGCTCGTGAGCAGTCACTGAGCATGTCAATTGGACGATGGTCCAATGGGGACGAGTATTGTTCACGGACGAATCGAGATTTAATCTTCGAACATCCGATGGACGGGAAAGAGAGTGGAGAAGAATAGGAGAATCGAAACTCAGTATAAAATAAAAGATAATTTATTATTATTCTAAGAATAAATGTTATCATAGTGATGAAAACGAAGAGTCAAAAACTGGATAATAAATTGAAATCGAATTTAGTCATTATTCAGTATTTCTTAACCACATTTTTGTAAATAGAGACAAAATATATATCTTGTATATTTTATTCTATGCAAAATTTACTTATTTTAATATCTTATTTTCATTTAATTATTTAATTTGCGTATTTTAAAATTACAATCTAAATAAAATTCTCTCTCAAATTCATTGTAGTTCTGAAATATACAATCTCAACTCGTATTAATATTGTACTTTCTCTTCATAATGCGACGATTTAAACATTACTTTTGCGGGTTTAGCCTCAGAAAAGGGGTGTAAATTTATAATTATGTTTTACACTCGTATGCGTTACCTAATGGATTCCTAATTTGCAGTTAGCTGCAAATAGGCAGAAAACTGAAAATTTTCCCCAGAGAAGCGACCCCAGGTGGGAGTACTTATAAAAGAAGTCTGCAGTCAAAGACAGGTTAGCCCCCCCCCCCAATTGAGATATCTCGGTTAACAATATGTAAAATCAAAAAGAGAGAGTTCAAGGATGGATATTACAAGCCAAAAACACAAAATCCAGCAGACCACCAGTAACGACTCAGCGCACTGATAAATATGATCAGAAGGAATGCGATGAAATGCGAAATGTTGAATGTGAGGAAAACTGAAGTTCAGTCATGATGATGTCGAGGTCTTGGGTTGGTTTTCCTCAAAATGCTTCGCATGGCACAGTGTTTTTAAACACAAATACAAACTTCACGAGTACAAGTCACGATTATTTTTATTGTTGGGAAAACTTTACCACCCAGACAGGAGTCAGATACAAAAGTCGGTGATACTCCGCCCACATTCGTGATGCAACTCTTACTATACAATGACTTCATAGGTATTTCTTCCAATTACAAAGCTGCTGCGCACATACGTCATTCAATTATATATAGGCTATTCCTATATTACATATCAAGATTCCTATATTACATATCATGAACAGACATAATTTGAGGGTGTTCGTGGGAAGGTGTTTGTCTCAACATTAAATGACTTGCCTAAATTCTTGGAAGACGAGTATGAACTGCTTGCGTATTTACAATTTAAGATAGTGAGGAGTGATTTAAATAGTGGGAAGTATTGAAATAACTGTGAAATGCATAAAAATGGTGAAAAATATGGCTTCCGATCTATTCGGCGTGAGTGTTGTAGGCCTAGGTATCCATTAGTTCAGTGGTTCTCAAACGGGTACGCGAGGAAATCCTGAAAATATAACCCTTTTAATTTTATATACGATTAACAAACGGCCACGAATCACACGGTCGTAAAGAAAGTAAAAATCCTCCATCTCTCTCGAAAATCCAGAAAATCCCGTGAAAGAATTCAAGGGGTACAGAAGAAAAAGAAGTTTGAGAACCGCTGCATTAGTCAAAGGCCTACAGGATTATCTAGGATTTAATAATTTATTAAATATTAAAATACTCTTAAGTTTTCTAATAAGACAAAATTAAGAATAGTAATGGGAAGCATTATGCACAGCTCATAGACGCTATCTTGTAGGCCTAGGTAGGCTTTTGACTACTTTGGTATCTGGGCCTACACTACGCTAGGATGTCCTAATTATGTAAGTTTGAAACATTTCTAGAAGAGGTGACTCGTGTGCACACACCGTAGAAGGTAAGAACAGTTGGTAAAATTGGGAGATCATAATAGTTTTGTAATAGGTTAGGTTGATTAAGTTAGATTAGGTTATTAATTATGGGCGCTGTCTCCGAGCTGTCTGGATTCTTAAATTTGACCAAAATCTTATTTCTTTGGATTGTCTTATATGTATACATATAAAAAAAAGCCAGACCAAAGAAATAAGATTTGGATAAAAATTTAATGCAAACCACAGCTCTGGGATAGTCTGTAATCCACACACAGATTTTCAGATCAGCGGACGTTACGATGACGTCATTTTGACGTCTGCGGATCTGAAAATGTGGGCGTGGTTTACGGGCTTCTAGGAGCGCTGTTTGGATTGCAAAGTTTTACCTTATTTTTATATCACGATTACTTTGTATTATAATATTTCAGGTTTTAAATTCGTCACCATAGTATTACTGTTTGAACTGTAAAACCTTAAGCAGGAGAGAGTGAGTACTGGAACGTCCGTTTCTCCTGTCACTGTCCTCCTTAGCTGATCTTTCTCCATGTCTCATCTACACTGTGAGAAGTCCAGCATGCTCTCAAACACACACTTCTCCCACTATTCCTCACTACAAATACATGCATCCTACATACTACACAATCTTTTCAAAATAATAATAAAAAATGGTATCGACATTTAAGGGCCTCGGTGTTAACTCGCTCTCATATTCCCAAATTTCTTGTATTCTCCTAATTCTGCTGGCTATCCAAAACTCTTTGACTACCTTACCTCAATTCCAAACTGGAATACATTCTACTCCACTCTTCTTTCACTGAAATCTTCATTTTAGGAGATTTTAATTTTCACGACCATGGTGAACTAACTTACAACTTCTCTATCCTGAATGACCTAGAGCAGTTTGTACAGCACTCTACTCGTATCTCTTATCGCCTTGGAGATAGACCTAATATTCTGGATTTATTTCTTAATACTCAGCCTTCTTCTCACTCCGTCAAACTTTTTTCTCCGTTGGGCCCCTCCGACCACAATCTTTTATCTGTTTCCTGTCCTATCGCTCCAGTTTGGCCTTTGGATCCTCCTAAGAGGATTGGGGCCGCTGATTGGGAGGCCCTTAAGCAGTACTTCTCTGATTTACCATGGAATGATTACTGCTTCTGTGGCGGGGATTCTTCTGCGTGCTCTGAGTGCATCACGGAGGTGATTCTCTCGGGCATGGAGGCGTACATTCCATATTCTATTCCTATTACTAATGCAAACAAAATCCTTGGTTTAACTTTGCGTGTTCTAATGTTATTCGCAACAGAGAGGAGGCTCTCAGAAGGTACCGTCGCCATTCAACTCCTGACTCCAATTAACTTATTTTTCTGCCGGAATCGTGCAAAATCTGTTCTTCGACTCGTCAGAAAACTTCATCCAGTTCTAATTCTCGCTCTTTCTAGCAACTAGCGAAGAATCTCTCCAACAACTTTACTTCTTCTTTCCCTCCTCTTTTCTATTCTGACAATTGGAGGTAAGTGAGTCGTGTGTGTGATGATTCACAGATGTAGTCGGGTAATTATTTTGAAGTAACACTTTTGGTACCTCAGAACATCTTAAGTTTTCTATTCTAAAATTTATAATTAACTATACATGTTATAAATCGTTAATTCACCTAAATTATCCCATTATTTTAATTATTATTTATGATAATTAGAATAAGAGTTCATTGACAAGAATTTCGCGTATGATGTCTATCACGTATTCGACGTATTCTGGTTTAGAAGTGCGCTATTGATCGAATTAATGACACCCTTTGGAGAGACATGACGTTCGTCAGAATGAAGGAGCGCGACTAGCCGCAAAGTAATCACATGATATAAGATGTCGAGCGCAGACGTATAATACTACCGAATGTGCCATATTGAACTAAGGCGCAGTCGCGTGGCGCCCCATGAGCAAAGGTAAAGCTTATGAAATTGAGCGCAAGGTGCGCGGATGAAAATTTAACGCGTGACCTCATGAATCAAAATAACTAAATGTGTTCTAATTTTTCTCGGTTTACTCCGTGTTAATATTTATACTAATTTATGAAAATTATCATTTTTAACACTTTCAACACCATCCAGGTAAAAGTAGGCTCTACTCACTAATCTAGCCTAACCAAACTCTAACCTAATCTAATCTAATCTAACCAGGACCAACATATCTTTTTTCCGACAGTAAAAATGTTTCTAGAAGTTTAAACAAATATGAGGGCCACTCACTATATTTTGCCCCACCTTTTTTTTTCTTTCCAAGTTTCCTTGTAAGTTCCAGAAATTTTGTACGCAAGTAGTTACATACCTTTTTTGCAAGTTTTTATTTTTCCACATATAGTCTCCATCCTTTTCTACGGCTTTCCTCCACCTCGAAACAAGGGCCTTTATTCCTTGCTGGTAAAAGTCCGCTGAGTTCCGCTGGAGCCATCTCTTGACCTCCTGAACAACCTCATCGTCACTCTGAAACTTTCTTCCACGAATAGCATCCTTCATTGGCCCAAACAAATGGAAGTCTGAAGGTGCCAGATCCGGGCTGTATGAAGGGTGGGATAACACAGTCAAGCGCATTTTTGTGATGGCCTCTCTTGTTTGCAAACTGTTGTGTGGTCTTGCGTTATCGTGCAAAAGAAGGACGTCTTCCAGTTTTCTCTCCGGTCGAACTCGATTTATACGTCTCTGGAGTCTCTGTAGGGTAGCAATATATGCCTCTGAGTTGATTGTTTGTCCTTTCTTCATAATGTCTACAGAATCACCCCTTTCATGTCCCAGAAGATGGTGGCCATAACCTTTCCTGCAGAGAGAGCCATTTTGAACGTTTTCTTGCGTGGGGAGTCTGCGTGATGCCACTCCATGGATTGGCGTTTTGTTTCAGGTTCAAAGTGGTGTACCAAGTCTCATCCCCAGTCACAGTTCGTGAAAGGAAGTCATCCCCTTCTGTCTCGTATCGAACCAGCGACTCAGAAGCAATTTCTTTTCTTTGGGCTTTGTAATCTTCAGTCAGTTCGCGAGGAACAAACCGTGAACACACTTTTAAGTATCCCAGTTGCTGAATTATCATATTCACACTTCCTTCACTAATTCCTAGCTTCGGTGATAGCTCCTTGTATGTGACGTGCCGATTTCATCGAATGATGCTGTTAGCACGCTGCACAGTGTGAGATGTCACAGCCGATGCCGGGCGACCACTGCGTGGCTCATCATCGAGGCTGGCTCTCCCTCTCTCCGATAATCTCACACGTTTAGACCATCGTCCAACTGTGCTTCGATCAACAACAGCATCTCCGTAAACGTTTTGTAGACGTTTGTGAATATTTCCAACTGTTTCCTTCTCTGCGGTTAAGAACTCGATAACAGCTCTCTGTTTACGACGCACATCACTGTCAGACGCCATTTTCGAAACTGCGTTAACCATTGGTTTTATTCAAGGGCGTTTAAAAGCGGTTTTATACAAGGAGGGGGGTTGAAACTGGAAAAATTTGGTTATGTGAAACGCAGGAAGTTTAAACTTACGGCCCAAAAGACATTTCAGCCCCATGGCCTATTATTTAGCTAAGAAAAAAGGGTGGGGCAAAATATATTGAGTGCTCCTCGTACTTCAATGCTCTGAGGTACCAAAAGTGTAACCTCACAAAATAATTACCGCACTACATCTGTGAATTATCACACACACGATCTCACTTACCTCCAGTTACCCCTCACAAACACGCACAACAAGAGGAGACCAAAGGCAATTTCAGAGAAGGTATGAAAGACGGAAGTGGGCGGAGCCAAGGTCAATGTCTTTCAGTAAGGTCAAAAAAGGTAAAAACGGATAGTCGCTTCGAATTCACTTCCAGATTTATCATCATTCCATGAACGATAAAATTAACTGAAATAACATTAAAAAAGTAGTAGTATCCATGTAAAAGGGCGTACCTAATTTCATTTTTGACTGAATAATTAACATATTTCTGCATTCACCTCTCAAGAATTTTCTTCATTGGAATCGTCGCACATAGAGAGAGTACTGAACAGACAGACAGTACTGAACAGACAGACAGTACTGAACAGACAGACAGTACTGAATAGACTTCTTGTAATACGCAAACGAAATACAAAAAACGGAAAACAGGACGTATTTTAAGAAACCTTTAATAAACACTAAGAAAGAAAAGTAAAAGGAAATAGAGAAGAACAGTTATTTAAGCGCTCATTTAAAGCAGGTGTTCAGTTTCTTAAAGAGAGAAAAATTAAATTAAGTCCATTTTAATATCATAATTAAATCATCGTAAGAGAGAATGTTCGCTCTCAGACTCTGCTCGTAATGTTTAAATGAAATTAGTCTTGACTCTCATCAGCACCAAAATCCTTCGAACAATTTTTCCATTTGCAACACACACACACACACACACACACACACACACATTTTAACTGCAAACAACACACAGTATAATTAATGTGAACGACGCTTGTGTAGAAGAGCGTCCGCACAAGATGAGGAGAAAGAACGAACAAATGAAAAATGAGGTACCTCCCAGGAATCGAACGGGGATCATCCAATTGCCGGTCGGACATGCTAACCACTACACCAAGGTCCCCGATTAGTCAGAAGTCGTAATTCTCCTACATACGAGCGGAATCGAATGCCCTGAGGGGGCATCTTCTCATGCCGTACATGCAAACGACTATACTGTGTGTTGTTTGCAGTTAAAATGTATATATGTACGGCATGAGAAGGTGCTCCCTCAGGGCATTCGGTTCCGCTCGTATGTAGGGGAATTACGACTTCTGACTAATCGGGGACCTTGGTGTAGTGGTTAGCATGTCCGACCGGAAATTGGATGATCCCGGGTTCGATTCCTGGGAGGTACCTCATTTGTTCGTTCTTTCTCTCATCTTGTGTGGACGCTCTTCTACACAAGCGTATATATATATATATATATATATATATATATATATATATATATACTGTATATATATTAGGGTGGAGTGAAAAAGCTTCGGCGATAAGTGCGAAAGTTGGGACTATGTAAAAGAATAATACTTTCATATTTTTAGCCTGATATTTCACTCAAAAACAAATTTTGAGTGAAATTTCTCAGTTATTGTGGTTTCTGTTTTTCACGTTTATATCAATAATTTTATTTATTATATGAGTATGTGAATACAAAATATACTCTAAAAATACAGCTCTTCGCTGATAGCAACAATTTTCTATGCAATCATCCAGAACGTACCATGAGGAGGTAGCTGCATATCGAGTTCCACCCTTTCCCACCCAACCATGTAGGAAATATATCTAATATATAAGAGAATATATATTACATATTCTCTTCTAAACATATCTTGCCAGATCCACTTGTATATTTGTTTAATTTGTACTGTGACTTAGTTTCAAATTTTGGCATAAGTTTTCTAGACTGAATTGTTGATCTAATAAATCCGTCACGATTTATTTCACCTCAAACAGCTGCCGATGCCTCTGTCACCAGTTTCACCCCTCGTTCAACTGATTGTGTGTGGCAGGGATATTTTGTTATCTCAGTATTTAATTCTCCATAGATCAAAGTCCGAAGATAGTAGTGGGACAGGTGCTTAGTGAGTGGAGGCTCAACCCTTTCCGTCGAGCTCCAGTCTATCATGCCGGTGTAGTCAGTTGCTTCAAAGTGCAACTTTGGTACCTTAAAGTGTCGAATACCGACAGCTACATCAGAAGTTTCCCTGGCTTTCATTATTCTAAAAATAGCTCGCGAATATGCTTTCGGTTGTCGGTAATCATGCTCAGAATTAAATTCTCAGTGTGTGCAAAGTGAGCATTCCTTTGGATGACAGGTTGAACAATTGTTTTCACATCATTCGGCAAATAACGACTCTTCAATCATAGAAAATAGATGTTTTGCTCCAAACGTACAATCTGAATTGATCTGATAGAGAACCAACACGGAGCATATACTTTTGCGACGAAGGTAGACACTATGATGAGCTTTTTAGATGGTACTGCGGAAGCGACGTAGAGACAAAGGGTTCCGTTTGCTGTGGTTAGCCATCTACAGGGTGGGCCGTAAGTTTCCATACATAGGAAAAATAAACATTTTGTTATGGACAACCATTTTTATTTATATAATATGCTCTACATGGTTGCCATTGTTTTGAAAACACATTTCAATACGTGTTCCCCACTGTTGATGAACACGCATTAGCACAGTTGACGTTATGCTTGTAATGGCGTTGGTGATACGTCCTTTAGATGATTTATGTCTCGTATCTTTTCCTGATACACCATGGCCTTCAAGTGCCCCCAAAGATAGAAATCAAGGGGGGTGAGATCTGGGGATCTGGGAGGCCATCCACAGGACCACGCCGACCAATCCAAGCATCCGGAAACTGCTGCTGATCCAAATACCGACGCACGTGAAGACCATAATGAGGTGGAGCTCCATCTTGCTGGAAGTAAACTGGGAAGTTACCTTCCTCGTTAGCAGGGATGGGAAAATCTCTTCTTGCAACATGTTAAGATACCTTCGGCATTAAGATTTCCACTGACAAAAATTGGTCCAATAATTCTGTCACCCCATATCCCGGCCCACACCATCACTTTACCGGCACCTTGCATCTTCGTCGGACTCAGCCAGTTAGGGTTAGCATTACTCCAATAACGTATGTTTTGCCGATTAACCTCTCCATTGACGTAAAAATTTGCTTCATCAGTAAACAAGATCTTACGTCAAACGCATATTCTTAGGGTATCTGAAACATAAAAACAAACGTTTAATTTTTCCTATGTATGGAAACTTACGGCCCACCCTGTAGAATGAGAAATTGGACCTGAGTTACGGTTAGCTAGACTGGACGTGACCTTCCCGCATGAAACAGCGCTGCAAATATCTTTCAGATACTTTTGATCACTACTCAGGTCAACAACGTCGTCCGATTGTTCAGGTAAGATGATATTGATTGACTTAAATTTGACAGGAGGCATGGTTTCACAGTTAACCAGCTGTTTACCAATTGTACCTGTGAAAGATGTAGGACCTCGAGTACCGCCATCCAGATGATGCATCAGATGTCTCAGTGGTAGTTCATTCGTTATGTAGTAAGCACACCATTATCTGCAAGGGTTTTTCTCAATGTTCTTCAAAGTTTTCCGTATCACACCTCCTTTCTCGCCAGTGTTGATTGTTCCATTGCAACCCACAACGATAGAGCATTGATATCAAAATCATTCTTTGCAGAAAATTCATGATCGCCTCAGCCGTATCCTTGGCTGATCCTGAAGGAGTGACATGGCCTATGTACTTGGAGCCAGGCTCCTGTATTAAGTTGTGTTCTTCAGAAATAGTTTGACGGACAAATTTGTGAGCTTTCTTCACTTGTGCTATGGTTTGGTCCTTCCGACCATCGAAATAAAACCACTGAATAGTTTTTCATGTAAGTATGACAGTGACTGAGAGTCTTGCAGGTCTCTCCGGTGCTTACTTCGTTCACGTCGAATTTTACTTCGATCAATGACATGGGATTATTCAGTATCTTTGATAATTCGAAGTCTTCTAGTAATGCTGATGTTAATGCTGCTGTTGCTCTATCAGATATTCTATGCCTATCACACTCTCGAGCAACATTTGGGATGAATGTTCGCATTTGTTTTGCTTTTTTTTCATTGAGAGTTTTTACAGTTGGTTTTTTCTTGAAAAACTGTTCAGAGTCATTCGATTCACTTGTGTTATCATCACAATCAGAACTGCTTTCAATCACTTCAAATGTTGATTGAATACTATCCTCAGATTTTTCCTGTGACTTCGTCTTTCTGTCCATTTCTGCAACAAGCCTTCTTTCTTTTTCTTTCAATTTCTTTGTTTTCACCACATCAACTCCTACGATACGCATTTTTCTTTCTGTTCGCTCATCTGTCAGAAATAGCCTTTCATTAACAGGAACTTTTCGGTCTTTAGCGCAAGCACATACAGATAACTGTTTGCACTTACAGGCAGCAATGTCAAACAGTTTAGAATTACCTTCATCTCTAAATTTTGTGACTTGTGCAGAGTAGCTCTTAATCATGTGCCTGTTTTTATATCCTTTCAATAGCTTATTGTATTTCACTCGGAAATCTTTAACCTTATCAACTACACTTGTGAGCAATAGTGAGAAGAGAAGCTTTTTGCCAGTGTGTTTCAACGGCAACTGCTACAGGCTCACAAATGTCTCTCAAAGATAGTTTCTTCCCACCTTCAGATGTCATTTCAGGTCGAAGCCACGTGTAGTATCGCATTACATCTCCTAGTGTTGGCAAAGTATTGCTTTTAAATTCACTGATTGACCCTAAAAACACAGGATAAGCAATTTTTCCGCGGGTTTTAACCTTCTTTGTATCCATTATACTTGGACAGTATCAAAAACTTTGCTAGAAAAAGACAAAGTTCAATAATGCACGATCAGTTACAAAAGTGCGTGGCACATGACCTCACACAACTACAGCTCAAATGACACTAATGAATGACTCGTGTCTACTGCCTATTGACTGAGTTGGCAATCACAGCGACCTGTTGTCAGATGTACGATAAGAAAATCAGTAAATCGTATAACGTTAAGACCTGTTGCGGGACCTGAAAACATGCTTGAAATGCAGAAATATTTTACGTGTTGTACGTTGGGTACAAAAGTCAACTTTTAAACATATCGCCGAAAAAAATCAAAGAATTTTTTTCCACTCCATCCTAATATATATATACACACACACTCGTGTATATATATAAAACCATGGTTTAGCTTCCTCCCGAATTGTTAATTCTGACGAAGGTCTAGCTTGTCACTCCACCTTAGACCTACATTTTAATGTGGAATCCGAACCACGCCCCACCAGCAGCCCAGCGTCTTAATCACAAGGCTACCCAGGGTATCCATTTATTTACCAACCAATTTATTATGTGGAAGGATGAACAGCTGGGTTTTGCTGAGCGTCGACTGCCGTCACCGGGTCTCGATCGCAGGGCCAATGCATAGTCAGCGACGCTAACCACCACCACCGAGGCATATATATGTGTGTGTGTGTGTGTGTGTGTGTGTGTGTGTAAGCCAACATTCAGAACCAAGGATTCGAACGAAGGACTTTTGAGTAGGAACTGTGACAATAAAATTTAACAACCTGGTGCATCCTTCAACGCCAGAGGGGGAGACACTTAACCATATACAGTGTGTTTCATAACATGTGGGACGCACTTTCAGATGGATTCAGGACCTGAAAACAATTAAAAAAGTTTATATAAACATATGCCCGAAATCGCTTTGTTTCCTAGTTACAGCCCGTTTTGTGTTCCAGCAATTCTTTCCGCAAACTGTTTACAAACACTGCTTGCCGATACTGTTTATGTGTGTACGAGACTTATTTCATGTATGGCCTTGCCGATTGTAATGTTTCGTACACTCTATGACATGTTTCAATATCGTTGAGTGTAGAGCCATCAGTCAGTCAGAGGTAGGGTTGCCAGATTTTTCAAATGCCCATGCGGGACAAAAAAATTTCTGATGTTTTTTTTTCCAAGACCAAATTTTTTTTCAAATTGAAACGATTTCTTCAACGGTTACAACAAACCAAATTAGAAAAATTTCATTACAATAATATTTAACAATTAAACATCATGAATAAATTGAAATTATTATAAGGGGTTCCAAAAAACCTTAGCCCCCCACCCCATTTGCAGCTTACATGTTTACTTATATCGAAATAGTTTTTAGTGATTATAAAAATATATAAAATTCTTTATTTATTGCAGGTATTAAAATTACTCTAGCTGATAGTGATAATATAATGGCTTCTCAATTAATTGGTGATTCGGAGAGGCAACGTGTGATAGATCGCATACGAGCAATAACATTTCGGGAAGCTGGTGATGCTGGAGCCACCTTTATACACGTTCATGGGTTGCCAAAAAGTTGCGAAGAAGTGAGGACTTCGTCAAAAGAAATTGGAATAAAACTTTGGATGAATGTGAAATGGATACAACCAAATCTGGGCGCCCAAATTTGCCACTCTCTCAGGAACAAAGGACATCATTGAAAACGGTACGCGTAAGCAAAAAAACAGCTGTGCTAAACTTTCTAGAGATCGAAGTGTTGAGAGGCAAGATCGTTAGTGGTGAATCATTCGACTGTACCGTCATAGGCAAGGTTTAAAGCCTTGGCATGAACTTCCAAAGCCAAGAAAAACTCAACTTAACATTGATGACAGAATGTGGTTTGCCCATTATCTTGAAGATTGGGATGTGGATGATTTCATGCATTTAGCTGTCTCCGATGAATTTTTTGTTTACGTAACACGTCGGCCTAACTACCAAAATGATCGAGTGTGGGCCACAACACCAGATGAAATCGATGACAATGAACATTATCGCGAATTATTAAAAAGTCCAGACTGTGTTGGTGTGTTTGTTTTGTTCACTGCAAAGAAGCTCATGTGGGTGCTGAAACCAAATGGTCAGAGTTGGGATGGACAGTATTTTCGTGATATTATTCTATCCCAGCATGTCATTCCTTTTCTAAGAAACCCAAACAATGTTATGGATGTCGATCAGGTCACACTTCTGCACGATAAGGCCCCTGCTTTAAGGCATTAGCCACTCAAAGGTTGTTGCGGAACCATGAGATCGATTTCTTTGGAAATGAAGAATGGCCAGGAAATTCTCCTGACCTGAACGTCTGTGAACACATTGGATCAGTTATAAAGGACAAGGTTGAATGTATCTTGTTTCAAGAACCTGCAGCAAATCGATTTTCGAAGGATACAATGACGCAACACATTGAAACTGTTTCAGCAAATTTGCGTAACGATCAAGATCTATTCACGTCACTTTTGGCAAGCTACCCAAAGCGAATTCAGGCTGTCTTGGAAGCCAATGGCGGGAACACCAAGTTTTAATTGTTTCTCATTAAATGCAGGATTAAATTCTCTTTTGTAAGGTATGTTTAGTTTTACTGTACCTCTAATGGTTTAGGCCATGGGCGGGGGGGGGGGGCTAAGGTTTATTGGAGCCCCGTACTTCTGGAGTTGTTCAGTTGAGCTTTGATTTCAGGTGCTGTGAGCGTCTGTTGCGCAGACTGATGACTCGGATATACTTGTCCTCTGAGTCTGTTGTGGTTCTTGGTCGCCCTGACCTTTTTCTGTCCTTATTTTGACCAGTTTCTTCGTACCGTTTAATGGCACAAGCAACCACATTCACAGAAACTTTTAATTTTTTTGCAATTTGCCTCGGTGATTGGCCCTCATTTCTCATAGTTACAATCGACTGTCTTTTTTTCTGTTGTTAACCCGTTAACGCCGAACGTTTTTGTTGGGTTAAGTCAAAATGCGTGTATTTAAAACGGTACGTATTCGACCCAGTCGGCGTTAGAGGGTTAACTGAGCTTTGGTACCCATTTTTGCTTTTTGAAACACAGAAATATACGTTAAACTACACAGTTAGCTCCTCTGCAAGGATTTTATATGTAAAGACCTGCAGCGCATGTTAATAACTGAACACATGTATTAACATACTCCTGAAGAAACACACTACCCGAGTAAAGACTTTTAAACTGTTTTTGACCTTTGTGTAGAGCTAATGGTATTAATTTTAGGTTGCATGCTAGACGTAAATTAACACATTTTGAAGGCTATTTTGAAGAAGCTTCTGTGTTACAACACACTGCATAGGGCAGATGCACTGACTGGTAATGTATATAATAAAAAAATCTCATTTCCCAAGGATTTGGGGTGAGAAGGCAGTAACGACCCAGATGTAAAGTACAGAAGGTAGTGAAAAAGAGGAAAGGCAGGAAGTAAAACATACACATTCATTAACACAGGCATCCTGGTGGGTCAGCGCCCACCCACATAGCAAAATTCCACACCTGTGGCGCTTCATACACCATGCGTAGTAGCGTTTCCAGACGTTGTCAAAAATAAAAGAGACGGAGTTCCAGAGTTACATCCGAGTACTTCTAACAAACCTCTTCCATTCCAATCGAATTGCAACCACTTCTCGTGCATCACCCAGACCAGTTCCACGCAATCATTCACCATGTCCATCCATCTTCTACCCAGACATGCTTTCCTCAATTTTCACTTCACTCCTGAACCACTTGATTTCTTACTCTGTCAGTCCGACTCACGCCACACACATTTCTCAGATTATCCATCTCAACAGCTCCTATTCTCGACTTCACCCTTTCATAACATGCCAGTGTTTCACACCCGTACAAAAATGTCAGTACTAACACACCTTCATGTAAACATCTCGCAGTATCTCCACTCAGTCTCCGCTTTCTCATTATCGTTTTCAGAGCACCCGACACCTTTCTTCCTTAATTCACTTTACTATTAACTTTATCCGCACTCGTACCTTTTTTAGTCAATACACATCCCAGACACTTAAGAGACCCCACCACCTCTAGTGTTTCACCATTCACTATCACATGACAGTCCGAATTTCCACCTCTCTCCACATTCAATAACTCGCTCTTACCCACATTCACTTTCAACAATCTTCCCTCGCACACCGCCATAAATCTCTTAACAATCTCTGCATATCACATTCACTTTGGGCAAATAACGCAGCATCATCCGCATGCAACAGATTCGACAGGCCCCACCTATTCCCATCAGACACTAGATTCAATTCTCTTTGTAGCAGCCACACTTTCATGACTCTCATGACCATTTTTAGCATACTTTTTACGAGCACATAGCCTATCAAACTTCTCTTACCATGTAAGAGTATATTATTTGCTCTATTCCAGGTATACAGTACTTATGTACCCCCTCATGTTTAAAAAGGAATTTGCTATACAACAACTTTTTTTCATTGCATAACTCTTTCAGCCTACACCCATTATCAAATACTCCTGGTACACCACGCTTCCCCAACACCTCATCCTCCGGACCCATGACAACTTTTCCATTCAAATCTCGTATCGCAAACATTTTGTAACATTCAGGTACCCTTCCCGTCACACTGTCAAGCTCTCTCCAGAAGCTTTCTTTCTCATCCTCACATTTATTATCACACGGCGCATATCCGACTATTACCGCACTTTCATTCTCGTAAACTTAAATTTCACACACACAATTCGGGAACTAAAGCACAAAAAGTTTCTCATGGCTTCATTCCATACATCATTCACACCTTTTCCTCTCACCATCTCGCTCACACTCACCCTCACACAGTTAACTGCCCTCCTATTTCACACACTCCACCTTAGACCTGTTCAAAAATCAACTTTCTAAATTTTTATATGCTGCTGCACAGGTTCCCATGGTTTCACACTTGAGTATTTAGAAAATCAAATCTGTTTTTCCCTCTGACACCAGGAAAACCTGCCTAACGAACCCTGAAGTCGTGTAACTACTGAAAACTAGAAAAGAAAATGGTTCGACCAAATGAAATAAACTACAAAGTAATAAAACTTTTATTTAGATGAAAACAATTGATAATTTTATATGACTTTATACAGTGAAGACAGATTAAGTGCTTTTGAAGTTATTGGGGTCATTATATGGGTCAAAATTAGGGGTCAAAAGTCAATCTTTTATTTATATGTTTATATATAATGAAACATGCTTTTTGTTTTGGTACTTGTTGCTGTCTGATTGTTAAAAAAGTTATGGTTTCGTTAATAGATATATGCTACTGACCTTTTACAGGATACAGAAGTTTTCATGAGGGGAATGTGATTTTACCGATTCAGGGATGCTTTTGCATAACTTAAACGGTTTTCCTTTTGAACTCCACTGCTTGTGGAAACCATGCTCGCTGTTGTGGATCTATGATGATAATGTTAGTAAAATCACCCATTAATTTCACACCTCTCTCTCTGCTGTCAGTCAACACCTTCACTGTTTTCATTAACTGCTCAGCTACCACAAAATCGGGATCAAAAGGCCATGTTTCCACAGTTGAGGTTAGGTAATCAGAACTAATATTCAGAGCTTCGAAGATAAAATGAGACTCAGGTCCGATCAGATCGACGAGAGTCGTGTCTTTTGTGATTGTTTGGAAGACAGTTTTTCTCCTCTCTGAAGTCATCTGGTCTTTCTCTATTGGGCAAATTGGCTACCATCTCTCTTTAATTGTAGTGGTCATCCAAGGATTTGTACTGAACAAAGAGAATGGGACTACCTCTTGAGTTAGGTACCATCCATGATTCTTCATCTTGCCTAAGACTGCATCAGCTACCTTCTTGTCAATCTGATGGTACTGCATCATGTCATGTATCAGCTGCAGATCGTTCGTCGATGCATCTGGAGCACACGTGACCGTCATCCATTGTCATGAGTATAACAGTGACAATGTATTAATACATAATACATATAGATAAACGTGCGTTGTAATTTTCAAGTCTGTCTGAAATATTTTTCTTAGGATAGTTACAAAAAAAAATTATAACAAATAAAAAGCGGCTTACCAGCCTGATGTTTCCTTTTGTGTATGGTTTTTGCTTTTGTCAGGGATATCAACCTTTTAAAAAAATTATTTTCCATTTATTTCCAAAGTATTTAATTATTTAATTGGTCTTTAGCAGCATCAGTTCCAATAAAATCATCAGTTCTTTACTTTTAACGAAAAGCTTCACCAATTTATAGTTTATTTCACTAGAATGAACTTGGGTTTTTCATGTTTTAAAAGTCACGTGACTTCAGGGCTCATGAGGGGGTTTTCCTGGTGTCAAAGAAAACACAGATTTGATTTTCGAAATTCTCGTGTGAAACCATGGGAAACCGTGCAGCAGGATAAAAATTGTTAAAAAACCTGATTTTTTTTTAACAGGTCTGCTCCACCTCCTTTCATCTTTATTTCATACAACCCCAGAGCATCAAATCATCCACCCTTAAACACTTTCACCACTTTTGCTCCTTTTTTCTTATCATTTATCCCCTTCTCATTTCACACACCCACGCGTGCCTGCCATAGTTACGTGGGCTGCTCGGACAGACGAGTTCCCAACCAAATCCTTCCCCTCTATCGCAGGAGATACGGACCTAGCTGCTCTTTTCGATGGGTGGTGAGGTAGCTACATCCCTACGCCCATATATGTAATATGTCTTAAAAACATTTTTGCAGAGAACTTTTACGTAAGGAAACTTTTTCAGAGGGAAACATTTTTATACACTGTATCATGATGATAGTTACAAAACTTATCAAAATTAACACTTTTAATTGAAGCCACAAATGTTATTTTAATCATAAACTTTGCCATAACTAAAAAATGCAAATACAAAATTTAACTTTTGAAATCGTCAGTGAATTTTTCCGAGTTAATAAATGCATAAATTTTTAGTTTCATTTTGTATATTTGAAATCATTTTGTTTTCAGTATTTTTATTCTCTCGTTAGAGTCGTTCTGTTTTAATATTTAGTTTGTATCTGTGAAGCATTACATGAGCAAAATCGAATTTCATATTGTAGACTTTATGCGAGTATGTGGATTTCAGATTTCAAACTAAATTTCAGATTTTCATTGAAAATGACTAACCTAACCAGACTAAGATAACCTAACGTAACCTAACCGGGCATAATGTAACCTGACCTAGCCGAAGTTAACTTAACCTGACCTAATTTAAACTATCCCTTTAGTATCGACGTTACGCGTGTCGACATTGTGCAGATCGACTTTTTGTCCGCTACCTGGTTCTGGAGACGAGATGGTTTTAAATCAGTTTCATCTGTGAAGTTCGGGTATCGGAACAAAGTCAATCTGAACAATGTCGATACTAAAAAGATAGTTTAAATTAGGTTAGGTTAAGTTGGGTTAGATTAGGTTACATTAGATTAGGTTACATTAGATTAGGTTACATTAGATTAGGTTACATTAGATTAGGTTACATTAGATTAGGTTACATTAGATTAGGTTACATTAGATTAGGTTACATTAGATTAGGTTACATTAGGTTAGGTTACATTAGGTTAGGTTACATTAGGTTAGGTTACATTAGGTTAGGTTACATTAGGTTAGGTTACATTAGGTTAGGTTACATTAGGTTAGGTTACATTAGGTTAGGTTACATTAGGTTAGGTTACATTAGGTTAGGTTAGTCATTTTCATTAAAAATCTGAAATCCATATACTCGCGTAAGGTCAAACGTCGACATTATGAAATTCGATTTTGTTCATGTAATGCTGTAGCTGTGTAAGTCACTTGCTTACGCCTACAAATTTGCTTCATATCTTTTTTTAATTTTGGGGTAGCCAAAATATGATGTATATTACACACACACACACACACACACACACACACACACACACACACATTATATACAGGGTGGTCCAAAAGTCAGGCACCATGGGATTATACATTTTCAATGCAAATATATAATCTATACTAAAGGGTGATCCAGAGAAATGGGACCCAAAAGAAACCCTGTAACTCTTAAAGTATAAGTCCTTTTATAAAATCATACGCATCATTCGAAAGAGGATAGTTACAAGTTTGTACAGGATTGTATAGGTTTTGACAATACAAGACAAGATAAGATACAAAACAAAATAAAAGTGTTAGTTAAAACTAACCCTTCAAGATGACTGCATGGACTGTGGAACAGCTGCGTTTCATAACTGAGCAATATTATGAGCAGGAGAAGAAGTGTAGTTTCAGCTCAAAGATCTTTCAAGACAAATTTTCAGATGTCAAAATCACCTTCTAAGAAAGTAATCCGTCGGTGTGTCAGAAATTTTTCCCTAACTGGTAGCATTGGAAAAAGAAAACCAACTGGAAGAGTGCGCACAGCAAGGATAGACGAGATCATTAACAGAACTCATGAAATTGTACAGGATAATCCTAACATAAGCATCAGACGTGCTTCTCAGCTGTTAGGAGTTGGATATGGAACAACAACAACACCGTATATTCAAGCAAAATTTAATGCTCTTTCCATATAAAATTCAAACAGTGCAACAACTAAACGATGGAGATTTCGCACGAAGACGACAATTCTGTCAATGGATCCAACAGAAGGTAAATGACACCACCAATTTTCTAGCAACTTTGATTATGTCAGACGAAGCCCATTTTCACTTGAATGGAACTGTAAACAAACAAAATTGTCGTTTCTGGGCAACAGAAAATCCATTGAATATTACCGAAGTCCCGTTGCATAGTCAGCGTGTAACTGTTTGGTGTGGTCTTACTGCATCTTAGATCATAGGGCCGTACTTTTTCGAGGATTCCACCGGAAACACGGTCACTGTAAATGGTGATCGCTACGAAAAAATGTTGACCGATTTCCTTATTCCTAAATTAAAAGATCTTTGTCCAGAAAACCACTGGTTCCAACAAGACGGAGCTACCTGCCATACCACGAGGAACTGCATGGCAGTTTTGCGTCAAACGTTTCCAGGCGAGTTAATCTCAAGATTTGGAGACGTTGAATGGCCCGCAAGGTCTCCGGATTTTTCTCCCTTAGATTATTATCTCTGGGGATATTTAAAGAGTAGGGTCTACAGAAATAACCCAACGACCTTGGGGAAGGGTGGGGGTGGGGGTAATGGGGGAGGGGGTTAGCCCCAAAGTTGCATGAATGGGGGTGAGGAGGTTTTGGGAGATACCAGATTCAGAAATGTTGACACAATGTGAAGCTCAAAATTTTCACGGCTGCGTTCTTTTGTGTAGTTTAGCCTGTCTAACCGTCAGCGAAGCGACGGGAACTGTACTAGTATATAATAAATGAGGGGCCCCGCGCCTTAAGGTACCTAAGCGCCAAAATTAAAATTCGCCAGAAATCGCCTCCAAAGTTCAGCAATATTCTGGCAGTAGTATCTGTTATTAATTGAGCTAGAACGTTCATTTTTACTAAATTAGAGTTCTAAGTATGCTAATGAAGATGTTGATGAGTTTTTTGGAATAGATTTTCATATTTTAATTTTATATATATTTTTTAAATGTTTTTATTTTCTTATTATGCCGAACTTTGGGTGCGATTTCTGGCACAGAATGATTCCATTGATTTTTCATCACTATCACTAGCACGGTGAGACATTGCTGCACACGTTGATAATAGTTAGAAGCCGGGTGAATAGAATAATCCACGCAATATTCAGCAATATGAGCACGAACACAGGACGCCTGCTAACAGCAACGCGAGTCTTAAGGTACTGGCGGGATGTTTGTGTCGTGTCCCTCTCGGCGCGTGGAGCGGGTGGCCAATCAGAAAGCAGAGCGGCGTGACTGCCATGTTTTCATTGGCTCGCGCTCCTCCTGCTGTTCCCGCCACCCAGAGCCCAGTTGAACGGGATATTGGGGCCTTAAGACGCGCATCACATCTGGGCGGCAGAGCCCAGCTGGCGATAGAGGTGAAAAAAGTAGTTCGCTTCATAAGGTTTTCAACCATACTTCTAGTGTCGTAAGGTCATTATAACCCAAACCACGCGATAGAGGAAGGGTGAAAATAGTGATATCCATCAAAAACACGTTTTCGCCTGTGTGGCGCTTAGGTACCTTCAGACGCGCGACCCCATATAATATATATATATAATATATATATTATATATATATTAATATATATATAGGGTGATGCAAAAGTGGGGGAGTAAAATTTTTTTGTTTCAAATTTTTTGAGATACCCTCTCATTTGGTTTGATTTGGTGGAAAAATGATCCTGGGAAAATTTCGTGTCAAAATTCGAATATTTGGAGGTCGCGCCTGCCATTTGAAAATTGGCTGATTTCCATGACACCCAGGAGGTACAGCAAGCGTCACGTTACTTTTTTTTTTGAGTGGAAGTTCCCCAGGAGGCCTATCATACCACCTTCCTCTTTTCCATTTGTTCATAAAACAGATACAATACAATAGATATTTACAATAGATACATAGAATGGATATACTCGTAAATTTTACTGTTGCGTCAAAGATACGAGTTTTTCTTAGTTTTGTCCGGAAGCTTCTTCCGATAATTTGATACAACTTGCAGTAGATATTGCTTCTGTTGTTCATCATTGGTAATTAATTTATTATAATCTTCAATCAATTTCACTCCTCTTTCAGCAATATCATTAACAACTTTCATGTGATTCACTACGTTCTTTGCAACCCAATAACTCTCATCGAGAAGCCAATCTTCTACTGGTTTGCTCAAGAACGTTGAAGACAATCCGAGTATACTGAAGAAGGACTTTGTGTTAGCAGTTACAAAATCTTCAAGCTGCTTATTGTCAATAGTTTTGATGTCTATTTGTGTCTTCTTTGGAGGATCTGGCTCCGAAGATTTTGTAAGAGCCTCCTTCATTTTTCTTTTGGTGTCAAAGCTGATTTTATCATCAAAGAAAGCCAATGCGATCAACTCTTCTGAGATAAACCACAAATGATTCTTGAATTTTTCTAAAGCAGCATTTGCTAGTTGTTCATTTGTGCTTTTGTAGCTGTGAAGATTCTTGAGAAGACTCAGATCATTTTGTGGAGCACTTGCTGCGCAGGGTGCTGAAAACCAATGCTTAATATAAATTGAAACAGAAAACCAACAAATTTCTTTTAGATTTCTTTCTTCTATTGCTGTTATTTTGAACTGACTTTTGAACATAAAGATTTTCATCGAATAAATGACTTTCGCCATCCAACGGGCTCTATGATAAGCCCCAGGCTTCCTGAATTTTATTCCAGTCGTTGGAGTACCGCCAAGCAAGATGATTGTCAGTTCCAATAACTCTCTGTAATCGTCGCGAGGTTGATCTTCATTGATTTTTCTTGCTGCAATGATGATTTCCTCTTTTTCCTTTTGTGGATAATTTTCTAATTTATCGTATGAAGTTAGATTAATCTTATTCCAGTTTGTTTTGAATCTTTTGAATAACTGAATGTCAGGGCCTGATGAAGCCTGTAATGCAGGGGATTCCACTGCTTCCAACATGATTTCAAGGATATGGTGTCGACAAGGACACCACAACAAATCTTTCTCCATTTTCTGTTCAATTAGGACACAAGCTCCGTTTTTACGACCTGTGTTCGATGCAGTTGTATCGAAACACATGCCTTTTACCTTATCTATTAGATTCCAATCAATGATCGCCTGATGTACTGCATTTGCAGTATCCTTTCCTGTGCCATGATCTATTTTTGGCACTCCAAGCAGTTGATCCTCCACTGCCAGAGATTAGGACTGGCAACCGATCAACAACCTCATTCCCAGTAATGTCTTCGAGGAGTTTGCCATCCCAATGAACAATCAAGGGTTTGTCAGCTTGAAATTCTTCTTTCAAGTTTTCACTGAACTTCTTTCTTGATATCTGTCTTGCCCTGCGAATCGATGAGTAGCTAACATTGTAATTCTCTGGATCTTTTCCAACATTTGCGATTGTTGGAATAATTATTAAAGAGGCTGATCGGTCGCTGATCTTAGCAACATCCAATGAGGAAAGCAGATTTTCATTCATAATCTTGAATTTTTTTCTTGGAAGGCCTCTTTTGGATGTTTAGGGCTATTCCAGATCTACTTCTTCTTCCGTAGATGCAGGTGAATCGATGCAGGTGAATCGATGCAGGAACTGCTGCTGCTTGCAAGAACAACTGTTTCATCAAATGCACTTGATTCACGTAACCTTTTCTTATCCATTTTTTCATGTCTCTTCGCAGCTTCCTTTCGACGTTTTTCTTCATCCTTATCAACTGCCATCATTTTACCCTTTCGACCTTCCCTTTGTAGCCGTAGAAACTCTCTATCTTCTTCGATAGTTATTAACTCGTTAGCATTTGCATGCGCAATATCAAAGAGTCCATCCAATTTTTTTCCATGTATTCTCTTTCTCTATTGAAAACTTCAATTTTTTTCCTTTGCTCTTCTTCAGCCCTTGCCACTCATCATACAGTTTATTTAATTTCTTCACAACATTACATTTCTGGGTGTTGGTATTCCTGCTCTCTGCCACACTTCCAATACATCATTAACGGTTGAAGTTAATGCTTCTCTGACGGTTTCATTCTTGACATGTTTATAATTCATGAATAAGGAAATTACTTCTTTCTTTGATGGGAGCTTACTTTGATTCAATTTATCTATTTGTTGACCGATCAGCCAGATATCTGTTGAGCTTCTTGATCTCATTTTCATCACAATTAAGATACAGGAAATAGAAGAGAAATTGAGGCGGAGAGACTCACTGATATAGCACCTCTCCCGGACACTGCCACAAGCACACTGCGATACCGATTTCCTTGAACGCTGTTTGCTGTTTGCTCATATACACATCACCTACCACTCTGCCTGCAGCAAACCTGCACAAAACCTGCAACCTGTAACAAACCTGCAACAAACCTGCAACAAAAATAAGAACAAATTCAAAAAATTTGATTTTACTCTAATTTTTTGTAATTTTCAAATTTTCAATTGGCGGGCGCGACCTCTGGATGTTATTTGTTTGACCTGGAATTTCTCACAGGGTGTTTTTGTGACAAATTGGAACAAATGAGGGGGTATCCCTAAATATCCACGATGGTCATGATTTGTGCATCACCCTAATTATATATATATATATATATATATATATATATATATATATATATATATATATGGGATGAGTTTCACAATTAAACACGTGAAATGAATGAATGCTGCAAACCCACAAGAAAAAAGAAAAACGATTTTCAATGCTCTGAATACACGAAAGGCCTTGGAATCGTTTTTCTTTTTCTTTGTGGGTTTGCAGCATATATATATATTATATATATATATATATATGCATTGAAAATGTATAGTCCCATGGTGCCTGACTTTTTGGCCACCCTGTATATAGTGTGTGTGTGTGTGGTGTGTGCAATATACATCATATTTTGGCTCCCCCAAAATTAAAAAAAGATATGAAGCAAATTTGTAGGAGTAAGCAAGTGACTTACACAGCTACAGCTTGTCACTCCACCTTAGAGTATATATATATAATATCGGGTTTTTGAACATCCTTTATGATAAAGGAATATCATGACCACAACATCACCAGATCTAAACACTTGACTTTTTCTGTTGGGTTATTTAAAAGATAAAATGTTTGAACAGAAACCACACACAGTAAAAGAAATGAAAGCATCAAATGAACAAGAAACTTCTCCGATTTCAACAGATACTCTGTTGAGAGTAGTGCAAAAGTTTATTGTTGGTGTGCGAAAAGTTAATGAGCCGAGAAGACATCACATAGAATATGATTTGCACTAGCTAGGGGACTAATTCCCCCATGTGTAGAGAAGGCACAGTAAAACTTTTGTTTTTATTTTAGTTAATAAAAATATACAAATTTTTTCAAGTGTCGGATGTTTAAAAAAATCACCCGATATATTTTGTTCAGTTTGCTGAACAAAACGTTGAAGCACCTTGCACGTGTATGGGAATCTTTTTAATAAACTTTTTATTTCCTGGTATTTGTTATTAAAGTAAACGGTTTGAATATATATATATATATATACAGGGCGTCCCAAAACAATGTATACACACTTTAAATAATTATAAAGGCAGTGTTTATTAAAATACATTTCATTTTCAAAATGTAATAGAATCTACAGACATTATTTAATTGTTTTGTCAACGCCTGTTTTCAAACTGACGTCCGTTCTGGTCCAGGCACTGCTGATAACGCAAAGCAATGGAATCGCAAACATCACGAAACATTTCGTTTGGTTTTTGTGCATTCTCGTTCAATGGCTGCTCTCAATTCAGCGACTGTTGCAGGTTTTATAGCGTAGACTTTGTCTTTTAAGTATCCCCATAAAAAAAAGTCTAGTGGTGTGAGGTCTGGTGAACGCGGAGGGTATTCTACGAAACCCCTTCGTCCAATCCACATCCACATCGTGCCAAGTACCACTCGCAATACCACTCTTCGGTCCGGATCATCTTCATTAATAGCATGGACTAATCTTGGAATGTAACTTTTCCATTGACAGCGCTTCAAAATGCGTTGGACAGACGATTCTGAAATTCCTACCTCACGACTCGCTTGCCGCACAGATTTTCTTGGACTTTGGTGATACGTTTCCAGTACTCTTTCTTGCTTGTGGGGCTTGTCGATGTCCGTGGTCTTCCGGAACGCTTCTTGTGGACATTCTGAACAGTTCCATCGGCTTCAAACTTATCTCTAATTCGAGTGATGGTAAGTCGCGTTGGTGGATCTGTTTGAAACTCCCTCCTAAACTGTCTTTGCACTTCAACTGCGTTTTCACACTTCCAGTAGCATTTTAGAATGAATTCCTTTGTTCAAAGCTTAGTCTGACTGCCATTATTAATTCTAATGGGTTTAACTTGGAAAGAAAGAAACATCAATTGAGCTATCAGCTGTTAAAGTGTGTATACACATTTTTTTTGGGACGCCCTGTATATATAATATATATATAATATATATATATATATATAATAATATATATATTAATATATTAGTGATGTAGGTCACATCCGCATCCGCATCCGCGGAACATCCGCACATTTTCTCGCACCCGCATCCGCACTTTGGACTGCGGATGTGGACCGTTGAGATAAAATGTCATTAATAAGCGGAAATTATCAAATTCTACTATATTAATAGAACTAGTTCATTGTGCGCAAAAGTGATGCAAGCGACAAGACGAGAGGCTGTTCTTGTATGAAGTTACTCTCTTGCAACCTACTTAGATCCACGTTACAAAGCTAAGTTATTTTCACCTAGTACATTAGAACGAGTTAAATTATCACTTGGCAAAGCAGTTGAAGAGCTTCAATCTCTTGAATCTGTCGCTTCGCCACCCACCAAAAGAATAAAAGTTTCAGTGACAGAACCAACACCTTCAACAAGCAAATCTATCACAGAATCTGTCTCTCAGTTTCTTGAGTCAAGCAGCAATGACGAGACCTACGCGATGTCAAAAGATGTAGTAAAAATGATCGAGAGCTATCACTAAGAAAAAACGCCTGGCTGCATGTGACAATCCTATTAGTTGGTGGAAAAATACGCAGAATATCTATCCATACTTGAGTAAACTTGCAAGGAAACATTTAGCCTGTCCTCCAACAAACGTACCAAGCGAGAGATTATTTAGCAGTGCTGGATTAAATATGATGAAAAGAGAAACAGACTGGCAGCAGAAAAGGCAGAAAAATTAATGTTCCTTAAGCATAACCTTCCTATAATTAAGTTTGAACATTAAACGATGAACATCTTAGTTTACTTTATTTTAATTACTCATTTATAAATATGCCTAATAAAACTTTAAACTTAATATAAATAGTTATCAAGCTAATTAAAGATCTCTTTCTATAAGGGTGGAGGTTGGGGAAAGAGGTCGGTGGGGTGCATTTGAGTTGGGTTCACGTCCCGCATCCTGGTAACACAATTATGGTTTCTAATTGTGGCTGAAACTCAACAAAATATAACGAATTTATTTGCAGACGAATTCACTAATTGATTTCTATATTAGTTAGATGCTTGATATTATTTTATATCCGCATCCGCGGATGTTGAAATCAAACATCCTCATCCGCATCCGCATCCGCGGATGTGAAAAAAATGACATCCGCTACATCACTAATATATATATATTGTATATGAGTGTCCCATAAGTCTGGAACCATAGGGTAAAATAAGTAACTCATGTTTTTCCGTTTATGCAAGTGCCCATGATGTCTTTGAGTAAGGAAGAACGCATCCAGGTAATTCTGCTCGTAGGAAATCGGAGTCAGAGGGAGGTCGCTGAGGAATTTAACAGATTGCATCCGGACCGCGCGCCGATAACACACAGCTGTGTCAGCAAACTTGTAGCAAAGTTCAGGGAAACGGGATCCACAGGAGATAAACCACGCAGTGGACCTCCGAGGACATCCACCGACGATGACAGCCGCTACCATCCTCACTCATTTCACAAACAGTTCCCAAAAGTCTCTTCGGCGTTTTTATTGCCGTTTTTATCATTTTGCCCTTTGGTTCCAGACTTACGGGACACCCTATATATATATATATATATATATATATATATATATATATATATATATATATATATATATATATATATATATATAGTTGGTCTATACTCTATATATTAGATTTTTTAGAGAATCGAGTATTTGATTTTTTATATGGTGTTGATGAGTGTAGCTGTAGAATGATTTAATGAATTTAATCGTCACTTAATTAGAAGGGAGAGACCAAAAGTGGAAGATGTTCCAGAGATGTCATTTGAGGCCTTCAGTGGCGAAGTGGCAACAAGTTCGATTACGAGAGTGACACAAATAAAAGCATTACTACACACTAGTCTCTCTCTATCTCTCTCTCTCTATCTCTCTCTCTCCTCTCTCTCTCTCCTCTCTCTTTTCTTTGTGGGTTTGCAGCATATATATATATTCACCCCCCCCCTTTTTTATATATTGGTCATAACGTTTTTGGATAGTTTTCATTGCTAGAACGCTTTATCTTATTCAGAGTATTCAGAAAAAACAAAACAAAAAAGAGAAAATATGGCAGGGCCAGCTAAATTGAAAGCAGAATGCTTTAAATGTAAAGTTAATCATTGGTGCGTAGACTTCCCAGAGGGTAGTATCAACGATATCACATCCCTTAGTGTATGTTTGTTTTGTAAACTTGAGACAACCACGAAAAGGAAGTTAAAGAGCTAAAGGAATTAGTAAAAAAGCTTGAAGCTACGGTCGTAGCACTGGAAATCCAACCCAGTGGACAAGATCAAATTAAAAACACACCAGCAGATTCAAACTGTAAGATTAAATATCTAGAACAAAGGGAGGGCTCAAAGAAGGGGCTGATACAGAAGGGTGGGAAGGGATCGATAGAGAAGGGTGGGCAGGGGCCAATGAAGAAAAAGGGTGGGAAGGGGCCTGCTGATGGCCCAAAGAAACCGAAGGATGTAGCTACCTGTCGGGGTGGGTCGGGTGGTGTAACTGCGTGTATGGGTGGCGACGGGTTTCGAAAGGTCTCGGGCAAGAAGGCTGCGAAGCCGAAGCCTGAGACCCCAGTTGCCCCTGTCAAGACCTCTAACCGCTTTAGTCTCCTGTACTCGAAGGAGGAAGACACCGTTTTGATTGGGGACTCGCAGATCAGGGGCCAGGAGAAGTACTTTGCTTCAGCAAACCGGGGGGAGGAAGGTAAGGTGCTTACCTGGGTGGGGAACGGCGCACTTAAGGAAGGAGGTAGAGAAGGTGCGCGTGGCTAGTCGGAGGACTGCGATCGTTGTCCACGCTGGTGGCAATGACCTGCTCCTCAAAGGCGGTGGGGTAGGTCTTACTGAAGGGATCATCACCGAGATCATGTCTCTTGCGGATGATCTAAAACTGAAGACAGACAGGGGAATGGTAATGGGTATTTTACCGCGAATGAATGTCAGTGACCACGCGCTCAGTAAGGTCATTGGCATCAATGAGAGGGTACAAGACTTGTGCGTTCCGCTGGGCGTGAAGTTTATTGACCCCTTCGATGCATTTTCGGGTAGGTGGGACCTTTACCAGAGGGATGGTGTCCACCTCAATAACAAGGGTAAAGGTGTGCTAGGCGCGCTGCTCGACCGGCACCTATACAGAATGGTGAGGTCGAGTCCGGGGAGAGATGATGGGCCCCCACCGGGGAGAGATGAGGATGAGCCGGTGGCGGACATACCTTCAACTGAAGGGTGCGTCGAAGTACAGGTGGGTGACCCTCCTCCTACGTTGGAGGGGGCTCAGTCTCCTGCGGAAGTTGCCCCCTCGTTAGTGAGGGGCTCTTCAACTCCCGACAGCCCTGGCTGTTCGGGAAACGGGTCGTGCTAGGGGCGGTCAGAATAGGGAAGGCTCCCTCCGTGCAATGCTTTTAATGCTAGGTCAATTAGGAATAAGTTTTGCGAGCTACGGGCGCTCTTAGCATCAGAATACCAGGATATCGTTGCTATCACCGAGTCCTGGATTCATACTGATCGTAGGGACTACGTTGGGGAGTTCGAAATTCCCGGGTATAGAATGTTTCGCAAAGACCGCACCCGTGGGGAGGGGGGTGGGGTACTAATATACGTCAGAGACACGTTGAGTCCGGTTGACTGCCAGTTCCGGTTGGAACGGGAGCTGCTTGGCGTCGATCTGAACGTGGGAGGGACGAACTATAGGTTAATCTTGGTGTACAGACCTCCGCATCTCCTCCTCGAGGACGATACAGCCCTGTACACCGAACTCAGTAGCCTGCTAGGGATAGGGTGTGTGTAGTTTTAGGAGACTTCAACTGTCGCGGCATAAAGTGGGAAAAGAGGACTGCCGATGCTGAAGGGAGGAGGCTAGTTGACTTTGCTGATGAGAACTTCCTCACTCAGTGGGTCAACGAGCCTACACGAGGCGAAAGCGTTCTAGACTTAGTATTCACGACCGAAGACAACCTCGTCACTGGCCTCACCGTTGACGAATCGTTGGGGGGAGTGATCACGGTCTTATTAGGTTCCGTGTGTGCGTCCCTCGGGTGAAGCGTAGTAACTCGAGAGGCAGTAAGCTCGATCTCCGGCGGGCGAACTTTGTTAGCCTCAGGGATAGCGTAGGAGAGATGGGGTTAGAGGTTGGCGGCGATGTTGAGGGAGTGTGGAGTGCATTCCGGGATGAGTTTATGGTGCTGCAGTCTGCTGCCATACCCTCAAAACCGGTCACCCCTGCTTCAACGCAGCCTAAGTGGTTCAATCGTGGCATCGCTTCGGCTATCCGAAATAGGAAAGTAGCGTATAGGAGGGCGAAGGCCAATCGTTCCCACGAGAACACTGAAGCGTATGTCCGCCTGTGTAGGGAAGTGAAGGCGAAGGTTAGGCTAGCGAAACGTAACGAAGAACTACGGGTGGCAAGCCTCTGCAAGGGGAACCCTAAGGAGTTCTTCAGTTATGTTAATAGTAGAAAGCCCATTAGAAGCATGATAGGTCCTTTAAAGGAGGGAAGCGGCGTCTGCGGACCTCCGACGCGGACATCGCTAATGTGCTTAATGAGTACTTTGCGGGAGTGTTCACCAGGGAGGATACCCGCGTCATCCCCGAGCCAGCTGTGAGGCACGAAGGTGCTGGCCTGGATAGTGTTAGATGTACCGCGACAGTCGTTGCTCATAGAATAGACAAACAGCGCGTTTAAGGCTCCTGGGCCAGACCAGTTTCTCCCCAGTGTTTTGCGAGAAGTGCGCGACCAGGTGGCTCCCCACCTGGCTACAGTCTTCAACAAATCGTTGGTGATGGGCCAGGTGCCTGGTGACTGGAGGGAGGCCAACGTGACCCCTATCTTTAAGAAAGGGGATCACGAAAGTCCAGGGAACTATCGTCCTATTAGTCTCACTTCAGTTGTAGGTAAATTATTAGAAAGGATAATAGCTGATAGAATCGTTGACCATTTGGATTCCTACAAGCTGCTTGGGGACTCCCAACATGGGTTTACACGGCATAGTGTTGTCTCACCAACTTGCTCGAGTTTTTCCACGTCATGTTGAGTGAGTACGATAAGAGTAGGGCGATTGATATACTTTATATCGACTTTCAGAAAGCCTTTGATAAGGTACCTCACCGCCGGCTAATGGCGAAAGTGCGCGCGCTGGGTATCGGTGGGGAAATAGGTAGGTGGATTGAAAACTGGCTGAGGAATAGGCGGCAGAGGGTGGTAATTAAAGGGGCTAGTTCGGGTTGGGCCTCGGTCACTAGTGGGGTTCCTCAGGGTTCCGTTTGGGGCCGCTGTTGTTTACCATTTACATAAATGATATCGACGGTGGCATCGTCAGTCGGATCGCCAAATTCGCTGATGACACCAAGCTTGGGGCCAATGTTGGGACGCCCGAAGCGATCGAGGAACTGCGTGCGGACCTAGGTAGGATAGGAGAGTGGTCCGAAAAATGGCAAATGCCGTTTAACTTGGGTAAATGCAAAGTGATGCACATTGGCTACGCCAATCCCAAGTCGGACTACTCGATGTTGGGCAGTAATATCGAGGTGACTGATTTAGAAAAGGACTGGGTGTGCTAATTAGCAGCGACCTTAAGTTTACGAAACAGTGTGTAGAGGTGGAAAAGAAAGCCCCGAAACTATTGGGTTATATCAGGAGGCAATTTCAGTTTCGGAACAAGGAGATTGTGCTCTCACTGTACAATTCCCTTGTTCGGCCGTACCTGGAGTATGCTGTGCAGTTCTGGTCGCCCACCCTCAGGAAAGATATTGAGAGGCTGGAGCGAGTGCAGGCGAGGGCCACAAAGTTAATCCCTTCCGTTAGGCATATGGGCTACAATCGACGGTTACGCGCCCTGAACTTGTTTTCGCTTGAAACTCGGAGGCTGCGCGGTCAACTGATCGAGGTTTTCAAGCTCTTACGAGGGTTCAACGATGTCGATTTTAGAAGTATGTTTAGTTTAAATGATAACCCAACTCGCAACAATGGTTGGAAGTTGGATTTGAAACGGTTTAGGACTAGTGTGTGTGGGAATTACTTTACGTATAAGATCTGTGACACATGGAACAGGTTACCTTCGGAAGTTGTGAACAGTTCCTCTGTGGATCAGTTCAAGAAAAGGTTAGACGAAATCTTGCACACTATTTGAGTGTGTAGAGACATTTAGGACCTCAGTCTGCGGAAATTTCTTTTCCTATAAAATAGTTAATATCTAGAACCAACTTCCCTCAGAGGTTGTTTCCAGTCAAAGTGTAAATCTGTTTAAAAATAGGCTAGACAAAGTACTGAACACACACATAGTTTAAGATTAAAACCTCAGAAAACTCTGCAGGAGTTCGCTTGCTCGGTGTCTCTGTGAGCAAGCTAAATATAGAGCTATTTATATATTTTCCACTTTCCTGTAAAATTTCCTTGGCTACTTTTCCAGGGTCAAGGTATTTTCTTCAACCTTTTTCCGTACCTGCCTCTGGCAGGGAGGGAGCGGAGGGTGGAGAGAGAGCCTTCTACTTTTCTATCCAGTTTTCTACTACTGCTAGGATAGTTGAAAGAAAAATAAACTTTCACAAAATTTTCCCTGGCACCCGTTGCCATTGGTACCTCCTCGGTATGGGCCGCAAGGCCTTTTGAGGTGCTTCTTTTCCTTGTAACTCTCTCTCTCTCTCTCTCTCTCTCTCTCTCTCTCTCTCTCTGTCTCTCACATATTTTCCCTGTTCATTTATCTCTGAATTTCGGAAGGGATGACGTGATGATACCTCAGAAGAACTGACACAAATTCAGACGCAAATACTCCGTTAGAATAGTTACACTAATTGAGTGGAATACAGAATATGATATCCTCCATAACTGCGAATAAAATCGTCAACAAAATTCAACCAAGCTTGTCAGCAGAGATCACATAACAAATTTCTTTTACATATTCCAATTGGAAAATGATTCTATCCTTATATAATATATATATTATAATATATATATATATATATATATATATATATATATATATATATATATATATATATATATATGATGAATAAAACCACGAAGGAAAAAGAAACACAAAGGGGTGCTCAAGCGCTTTCGTCTAATGACATCCTCAGGAACACTGGAGTGAAAGGACAGATCAAGGCAATATATAGGTTACAAAAATAAACATACATACATACATATTCATATATATATATACATATATACATATATATATGCTTACATATATATAGTAAGCATAGAAAAAATTGTGGGAGGAGCAAACATTTATATGGGAGATTGACACTTTTAGCACTTCAGCCGACATTCAATATAAATTCAAATGGCTTGTTTATGAAACAGGTCACAAAAGAATAAAGAAATAAAAATAAATATAAATATAAATTGAGAAAAAATTAATTACAAAATAGTGCCTTAGTGATATATATGTCCCAGCCTAAATAACCATAAAGAAATAAACCGCAAAAAAAAAAACCACAAATATATATACATATATATATAATATATATATATATATATATATATATATATATATATATATATATACACATACACATATACATATATATAGTAAGTGTATGGGGAAAAAAAATGACACTTTTAGCACTTTGGCCGACCTTCAATATAAATTCAAATGGCTTGTTTATGGAACAGGTCACAAAAGAATAAAGAAATAAAAATAAATATAAATATAAAAAGTGCCTTAGTGATATATATGTCACAGCCACAATAACCATAAAGAAATAACCCAACAGATAAAAAAACAAAAATTGTAAGTGGAGTCTACAAATTCAAGCTCAAAAGGGAAGTTTACAATCAATTTAATAGATGATGCCAAAATGATATATATGTCACAAAGAAATAAAGAAATAAACCAAACAAAAAAATAAAAATAAAAAATTAAAAAATAATAAAAAATAATAATAATAAATTGAAAGATAAATTTTAAGAGAGGCACACCAATTTATAAGGGAAAAATTACCACAGGTTTTTTAGTTATTGTCTGAATCATGCATATTATAGTCACAAACGAATAAAAAAGTACGTAAAGTAAATATAAATTGGAAAACAAAATGATGCCTAGATGATATATAAAGAACCATAAAAATATATACAACATATATACGGATATATACGAAATATAAACGCAATATATCCAGAATATATATATATATATATATGCAAATAACTGCAATGACCGCGCAGTATATAAATGAATAGAAACGACATAAGTATTAAGGAACGTTTCTGCACACGAGGAGGAGAGATAACGAAATAATAAAAATGAGGCGAACCGCCTGGGAATCGAACCCAGGGCCTTCCAATTGCCGGTCGGACGCTCTACCATTATGCTACGGACCTCACTCAATCACAAATCGAAATTCTCCCAAATAGGGCAGAAACCAATGCCCTCAGAGAGCACCCTCGCAAATCGTGAATATGCGCAAATAACTGCAATGACCGCGCAGTATATAAATGAATAGAAACGACATAAGTATTAAGGAACGTTTCTGCACACGAGGAGGAGAGATAACGAAATAATGAAAAATGAGGCGAACCGCCTGGGAATCGAACCCAGGGCCTTCCAATTGCCGGTCGGACGCTCTACCATTATGCTACGGACCTCACTCAATCACAAATCGAAATTCTCCCAAATAGGGCAGAAACCAATGCCCTCAGAGAGCACCCTCGCAAATCGTGAATATGCGCAAATAACTGCAATGACCGCGCAGTATATAAATGAATAGAAACGACATAAGTATTAAGGAACGTTTCTGCACACGAGGAGGAGAGATAACGAAATAATGAAAAATGAGGCGAACGCCTGGGAATCGAACCCAGGGCCTTCCAATTGCCGGTCGGACGCTCTACCATTATGCTACGGACCTCACTCAATCACAAATCGAAATTCTCCCAAATAGGGCAGAAACCAATGCCCTCAGAGAGCACCCTCGCAAATCGTGAATATGCGCAAATAACTACAATGACCGCGCAGTATATAAATGAATAGAAACGACATAAGTATTAAGGAACGTTTCTGCACACGAGGAGGAGAGATAACGAAATAATGAAAAATGAGGCCCTATTGGGAGAATTTCGATTTGTGATTGAGTGAGGTCCGTAGCATAATGGTAGAGCGTCCGACCGGCAATTGGAAGGCCCTGGGTTCGATTCCCAGGCGGTTCGCCTCATTTTTCATTATTTCGTTATCTCTCCTCCTCGTGTGCAGAAACGTTCCTTAATACTTATGTCGTTTCTATTCATATATATATATATGCATAAGGGAAAAAAAATTACCAAAGATTTGTTTTTATAATTATTGTCTGAAAAAACGGTAGGTCGCAAAAGAATAAAGAAATAAAAATAAATATAAATTGAAAAAATTACAAATAATACACGTACACATGTATACCCGCAAAACCAAATATATATACATATACACACATATATACAAACACACACACACACACACATATATATATATACACATACAAGCGTGACCTTCGCGAAATGAGAAATCATCGCGCAGAACCTTTGTGAGGTTGTAAGGTAAGGTAAGGTACATACAATATATATATATATATATATATATATACACACATATATATACACATACATACACATACATACATACATACATATACAGACATACATACATACATATAAACACATATACATACAAACACATTTAACTGCAATGACCACACACATGCTCACATACACATACATACATACACATACACGTATACAGCAAAAAATTGAAAAATAAAATTGTAAGAGACAAAAACAAATTTTTACCAAAGATTTAACAACCTGCCCTTTTTGTTTAAATCCATTCTGAAGGAATTCAGAGCAACGGGATCGAGTTGAAACAGACCTTTACTCATGTTAAGGTTATTTGTAAGTTGAATTATAGCCGACTCAAGAATATTTCCATTAACAATGTTGCTAGAGTGAAACAAAACTGAAACATTATTCCAATCAATACAATGGGATAACTCTGACAAATGGACAAAAAGGGCACTGGATAACTGTCCCGTTCTAACGGAATATTGATGCTGTTTTACACGCGTTTGCAAATCCTTTCCGTCTGACCTATGTAAAAGGAATCACATTGCTTACACCCAATTTTATAGATAATGCCTAAATTATTGGTAGGGCTATTTTTTACTCTGATGTTTTTCACAATATTGTTATATGAAAAAACTACACTGATATCCAAAAGTTTAAGTACATTAGCAATGCCTAAGAAGCCCGGGAAAAATGGAAGTACTAAAATATTCTTTGACAAGGTGCGAGTGTTATTATTCACACGATAGAAGGTTCGTTTGCCTTATTAAGACAAGATTCCATGAACGCAGATGGGTAACACAACTCACTTCCAATACCGTTGATATTTTCCAATTCGGCATCGATGTATTCCGGACTGGCGATCTAAGAGCGCGGAGAAACATTGAGGAAAATATGGCCTTTTTAATAGGGGTGTCATGTCCAGAGTAAAAGTGTACGTAGGACAAATTGTTTGTTTTTTCCGATAGATACTAAACTTAAAACCCGGGCTATCCCTTTGAACACGCACATCCAAAAACGGGATTGAGTTGTCTTGTTCCACTTCTAAAGTAAATTTAATGGAGGGACTTGGTCATTTAACTGAAGGAGGAAGTCATCCAGGTCACGATTCATGGGCCAGATACACAAAATATCGTCGACGTACCGCAACCAAGGGATGCCAACCCCCAGGATTAGAAGTGGAACAAGACAACTCAATCCCGTTTTGGATGTGCGTGTTCAAAGGGATAGCCCGGGTTTTAAGTTTAGTATCTATCGGAAAAAAACAAACAATTTGTCCTACGTACACTTTTACTCTGGACATGACACCCCTATTAAAAAGGCTATATTTTCCTCAATGTTTCTCCGCGCTCTTAGGATCGCCAGTCCGGAATATATCGATGCCGAATTGGAAAATATCAACGGTATTGGAAGTGAGTTGTTTACCCATCTGCGTTCATGGAATCTTGTCTTAATAAGGCTAAACGAACCTTCTATCGTGTGAATAATAACACTCGCACCTTGTCAAAGAATATTTTAGTACTTCCATTTTTCCCGGGCTTCTTAGGCATTGCTAATGTACTTAAACTTTTGGATATCAGTGTAGTTTTTTCATATAACAATATTGTGAAAAACATCATAGTAAAAATAGCCCTACCAATAATTTAGGCATTATCTATAAAATTGGGTGTAAGCAATGTGATTCCTTTTACATAGGTCAGACGGGAAAGGATTTGCAAACGCGTGTAAAACAGCATCAATATTCCGTTAGAACGGACAGTTATCCAGTGCCCTTTTTGTCCATTTGTCAGAGTTATCCCATTGTATTGATTGGAATAATGTTTCAGTTTTGTTTCACTCTAGCAACATTGTTAATAGAAATATTCTTGAGTCGGCTATAATTCAACTTACAAATAACCTTAACATGAGTAAAGGTCTGTTTCAACTCGATCCCGTTGCTCTGAATTCCTTCAGAATGGATTTAAACAAAAAGGGCAGGTTGTTAAATCTTTGGTAAAAATTTGTTTTTGTCTCTTACAATTTTATTTTTCAATTTTTTGCTGTATGCGTGTATGTGTATGTATGTATGTGTATGTGAGCATGTGTGTGGTCATTGCAGTTAAATGTGTTTGTATGTATATGTGTTTATATGTATGTATGTATGTCTGTATATGTATGTATGTATGTATGTGTATATATATGTATATATATTATATATATATGTGTGTATGTACCTTACCTTACCTTACAACCTCACAAAGGTTCTGCGCGATGATTTCTCATTTCGCGAAGGTCAAGCTTGTATGTGTATATATATATATATGTGTGTGTGTGTGTGTTTGTATATATGTGTGTATATGTATATATATTTGGTTTTGCGGGTATACATGTGTACGTGTATTATTTGTAATTTTTTCAATTTATATTTATTTTTATTTCTTTATTCTTTTGCGACCTACCGTTTTTTCAGACAATAATTATAAAAACAAATCTTTGGTAATTTTTTTCCCTTATGCATATATATATATATATATTTATTCTGGATATATTGCGTTTATATTTCGTATATATACCGTATATATGTTGTATATATTTTTATGGTTCTTTATACATCATCTAGGCATCATTTTGTTTTCCAATTTATATTACTTGTACTTTTTTATTCGTTTGTGACTATAATATGCATGATTCAGACAATAACTAAAAAACCTGTGGTAATTTTTCCCTTATAAATTGGTGTGCCTCTCTTAAAATTTATCTTTCAATTTATTATTATTATTTTTTATTATTTTTTTATTTTTTATTTTTTTTTTTTGTTTGGTTTTTATTTCTTTATTTCTTTGTGACATATATATCATTTTGGCATCATCTATTAAATTGATTGTAAACTTCCCTTTTGAGCTTGAATTTGTAGACTCCACTTACAATTTTTGTTTTTTTATCTGTTGGGTTATTTCTTATGGTTATTGTGGCTGTGACATATATTCACTAAGGCACTTCTTATATTTATATTTATTTTTATTTCTTTATTCTTTTGTGACCTGTTCCATAAACAAGCCATTTGAATTTATATTGAAGGTCGGCCAAAGTGCTAAAAGTGTCATTTTTTTTTTTTCCCATACACTTACTATATATGTGTATGTGTGTATGTATGTATATATATATATATATATATATATATATATATATGTATGTATGTATATATATTTGTGGTTTTTTTTTATTTGCCGGTTTATTTCTTTATGGTTATTTAGGCTGGGACATATATATCACTAAGGCACTATTTTGTAATTAATTTTTTCTCAATTTATATTTATATTTATTTTTATTTCTTTATTCTTTTGTGACCTGTTTCATAAACAAGCCATTTGAATTTATATTGAATGTCGGCTGAAGTGCTAAAAGTGTCAATCTCCCATATAAATGTTTGCTCCTCCACAATTTTTTCTATGCTTACTATATATATGTATATGTATATATATATATATATATGTATATATATATGAATATGTATGTATGTATGTTTATTTTTGTAACCTATATATTGCCTTGATCTGTCCTTTCACTCCAGTGTTCCTGAGGATGTCATTAGACGAAAGCGCTTGAGCACCCCTTTGTGTTTCTTTTTCCTTCGTGGTTTTATTCATCATAAATATTTTTCACGTGTCACTTTCGTGAAATAATTTTTCATATATATATATATATATATATATATATATTATATATATATAAAGAAGTAAATAGACAGCCCAGATTTTGCTGTAACAATTTTATTTGAAAATTAGAGTACCAATAAATTTTAATTTTTGAACAATTAAGGTTTAGCTATTAATACTTTGTTGACATTCCTTTAGCTGCTTTAAGAGCAGCAACTCGCCTAGGCATAGAATTAATGAGTTCTGAAATTGTAGCTTGAGGTATTTCTAACCATGTTTGGCGTAAAAGATTCAACAATTCTGATCGTGTTGCTGGTTTTTTGGGCTTTTTACGTAAAGTCTTGTCTAGTATTGCCCACACGTGTTCTATGGGGTTCATGTCAGGGGACTGACTCGGCCAAGGAAGTCGTTTGATACCATTTCGCTCCTCCCATTCTTTCGTCTTTTTTGCAGTGTGGCATGGGGCTCTATCTTCCATGAAAAGGCAGCCGTCTTTTTCAATTTGACCACTTGAGAATATTCGCATAAGTCCTTCTTCAAGGATAGAAATGTAGGAAACGAATATTAGTCATAATAATGGCAAAAAAATTTGGATGCATACATTTTACCATAAAATTAAGGGTGTCTATTTACTTCTTGCATGTGTCTGTATATATATATATATATATATATGGCTACGTCATGCCGATGTTGTAACACCGCTTCCTATCGATCAGCCAAGCGACATTGGGTTTGGGTTGTAATTGGCTGGGGTACCTCCTCTGCGTTCAAATTAGAAAGTGACCCGTGGTTCGAATCCTACGGGTCCAGTCATATTACCTTAGATGTTGTAAAGCAGATTAAACAACCCCACCAAACAAACGTCAATGTCAATAGCTAAAGTATAAGTGGGAGGGAAGAGTTCATTGTTTTTCACAACGCACCGCTCCACCCATCATCAAGTATATAGAGGGTCGACGTACTAGCGAGGCTTCCTCTTGGCTCATCACCACTGGAAGCAACAATGCTCTGCTTGATCATAACCAAAGGAAGAGTCTGATTACATCATTTTCGCGTTTAAGTCGTTCGTTTGCATTGCAGGTTGTTCAACCTCATACGAAACGGCAAAGGTCATGTGATGGAGGGAACCTACAGCTTTACGTAGAATCCAAAACACGGGCCGCTACAGCATTTGGACGCAGAGGACGGCCCCCCCATCCAACTACAACCCATACCCAATGTTGCTTAACTTCACTGATCGACGGGAAGCGTTGTTGCAACATGGCCATAGCTGTCTAGTTATTAAATTAGCAAAATTCGTCCCCATTTAAATTTCACTGTAGACATGTAAAACTAATTTTTTAACTATGGATATTAGCAGGGCTGTGGAGTCGGTGATAAAATTTGCCGACTCCAACTCCGACTCCAAAAATTTTAACATTCCGACTCCGACTCCAGAAATCTGACTTGTATAATTACGACTCCGACTCCGATGGAATGTTAAGGCCAAATTGATTACGATTAGCTTTATTAGGCCAATGGAGATTCATAAACAAGGCATTTCGTCACCACCACATGACTCATCAGGTTACTTAGTGGCTGTAACTATGCCTTAATGGCTTTTTTTCTCTCTATTCAAAAATTACAATAAATCCCAAAATACAAACTGATTGAAACTTAAACAAAATAAGATTGTTATTGGTTTAGCAAATTAATAAGATGTTTTTGTATTATTATAAACATCCGTAACAAAATGTACTAACCTAAACTGAATTTGTTCTTAATAAAAGGATCGCTTCCATTAAATCTTCTTTCAGCGATGCTTATCAAAATTATCAAATTGAAATCTGAAAAAGATTTAGGGTTGCTAGTACAAAATTTTTAAATTTCCTTATTATTAATTATGTTAATTAATTAATTATAATCCTTATTAATTATAAGCAACTATATTTATATATTATTTATATTTATATATTTATGTTATATATAATATATTATTTATATATTATATTATATATTAAAACATTAAGTTAAATCAATTTTATTCATAAAATTGAGCTAGGCCTAGGCCTAGGCTGCTATGGTTATAATTGAAGGATTTGCACCGACTCCATCCAACTATGCACTTCCGACTCCATCCAACTATGCACTTCCGACTCCGACTCCACTCAAAATTGACCGACTCCACGACTCCGACTCCTGACTCCGACTCCACAGCCCTGGGTATTAGGCTACCATTCTTACCAATCATGCAACATTCAGATGGAAGAGTTGCATGCAAACATGGATTAATTTTGTGTTCTGGGTTTGATGAAGTAACTTTAATTTAAAAAAAAATTTATGTAATTTCCTGCCTGGCAGTATTATAGGTCTATGGCTTATGTAGGCTTTAGGACCATGTTATATAATTTACTTCTTAGACCCAAGAAATGAAGCCTTGCCATTAATTACGCCTATTTTCATAAGTTCACTCAAGATACATGGACAATTTTCTAATCCGGTGTTTGTGGAGTTATAATGAAGCCAAAATCATATTTTTGCTCAGACAAAAATATGAGTAATTAATAATTTTCAGTAGATGAAGTAGCCGAGTTCCATCCATTCATCGGGTTCTGCCTATCAGGCAGGTCCAACTTGTGTGTCCCGCCAAAGTGTTCTATCCTGAGCTATCCTTTTCATTTCATGGTAGCTCCTGCCTGCCTTCAAATCATCCAGCATTGCTTTCCTTTTCTTTCCCCTCGGCCTTCTGCCTTCATATCTACCCTCTATCACCTCCTTCAACAATCCTTCTCCTCTCAACACATGTCCGATCCATTTCTTCTGTCTTTCTCTTACCACCTTAATGAGAGTTCTTTCCTCCCTCACCTGTTGCAGTACTTTCTCATTACTTTGGTGTTCCCTCCAGCTAATATTTAGCATTCTTCTCCAAATCCACATTTCAAAACTTTCCAGGAGTTTCTTTTCAGTTGTTTTCAGTGTGTATGTTTCTGCTCCATACAGTACCACAATCTATATCAAGCTTTTTACTAACCTTTTCTTCAGTTTCAAGTTAAGTTTACCTGTAAGTAGTCTTTTCTCTCTCTCAAAAGCTACCTTACCCATACCAATTCTAGATATTACTTCCTTATTGCAATATCCATTGTTGGTTAATAAACTTCCCAGATATTTAAACTGCTCAGCTTCTTCTAAGGTCCGATTTCCTATCGTTAGGGTCATTTGTGTTCTTCCTTTTTGCAATTTTCATTACCTTTGTCTTGGTCTCATTAATTCTCATTCCGAATTCTTCCGCAGTTGTCATCAAGCTATTGACCATTCCTTGCAGTCCTTCCTCAGTACTACAAACAAATGCCTTGTCATCTGCAAACCTTACAGATTTGACCAATGTACCTCCCACTCTGATTCCCTCTTCCAGATCTGAGAGTGCTTCTATTATCATCGCTTCCGCATAGATGTTAAATAACACGGGGGACAGGGAGTATCCTTGCCTGACCCCCCTCCCAACCAATCCAAACTCCGATTCTCCTCCTGCAACTCTAACATTCACAGTCTGCTCAAGATATATATATTTTTTATCAGCCTACGGTCCCTCCAGTCAACATTAATATCCTTCAATATTTCCATTAGTTTCCTCCGTTGGACTCTGTCAAAAGCTTTTTCAAAGTCAATAAAACAAACATACATTTCATGATCATGTTCCAGCACTCTCTCTCTCTCTCTCTCTTCCACTCTCTCTCTCTAGCCTAGTTCATTATCTTAAAAATAATACGTCCTCCCCTTAAAAAATAGTACCTCTTCCCCGTCCAAATCGTGATTGGACGGGGAGGAGGTATCATTGACGAATAGATTCATTGCAATTTTGCAAATAACCTAATTGTATTTTCGAAAAATTCTTAGCAACGGCTAGTTGCTAAGCAAATTAGTTTTCATGAAGTGATCTTTCTAGTTATTAGTTTATCTCTGCTCCAACTATACGTAACTTACTCTTAATGTGCAATTTTATTTCTAATTGTATGATTAGATAACATGCAAATAATTTTATACAAAGCTTTTAAACCAAAAAATTTAAGCCGATGAGAGCGTATCATTAACTTTAAACTCACGAACTACTTAGATTCTGAGTGCAGTTTCACAACTTTTGACCCACTGGCTTTGAATGCGAAGCTCAAAACTTTTATAGATGCGATATTTTTGTAAATTTATGGACTGACTGGCTTTTCATCGATTTCACAAAATGAAATTTTGTACGAGCGAGGGTTGACTAGATATAAGTAGGCTTTGTTTAGCGCCCACAAACTTGTAGAAATATTTCCTTGAAATTATGGTACCGTGCTTTGTTATATAATCGTTATACAAGTTGTTTCAAGCCTTACGAAAAGGTTATTATCACCGCCTCACTCCGTCATTCCCCTTGGCAATCCTTCCCTCCAACCAATCTGAAAATTAGGCACCCGAGATCCTTTTCCACCCTCACTGTACACAATCACCCTCCATAACCCCACTGCGGCCTATTCGCAATCCTCTTTTATTTCCCCAACCCCGCTATCTCATATGCACTGGGAAGTGTCTTAAGTATTTTCAGTTGAATATGTTGACATTCAACCACAAATTCCAACAAGTTTAGAGAATTTACAATATGTAACCAACAATCAAACAGAGGCTATGAGTTGTGGGTTTTTATTTTCATCTTCTGGATTTAAATGTATGAATCTTTTTTATGCAGGAAAGAGGGACCAAGGGAAAATGGCCGCAAAAGCGCCCCTGCCATAGAAGAAGAAGAAGAAAGCCAAAATCAAGGTCCGGGGTTTTCGAGATTCCTAGACACTGCCTTTGAAAGATGGGAGGTCATAGACAGGAGGGAAGACGGATTGAGGAAGATTGTTCCAGAGTTGACTGGTTCAGTAGATGAAAAACTGAAAATACCGATTAACCCTTGCATTAGATAGTTGGACAGAAAAGGAATGAGAAAGTGTAGAAAGTCTGGTGCTGCGTGCTCTCCTTAAGGGAAGAGGCATGCAGTTAGAGAGTTCAGAAGAGGAATGTCCGTTATGATAGCGATAGTAAAGAGAGAGTGAGGCAACATTGCGGCGAAGAGAGGGAGATTGTCTTCAATCAGTAAGAGGTGGGGAATTGATGAGACGAAAAGCCTTTCATTCCTTCCGGTCAAGTACGGCTGTGTGGGTTGAACCACCCCACACATGAGAAGCATACTCCATACAGGGGCGAACAAGACCCCTGTACAAAGACAACAACTGAGTGGGGGTGAAGAAATTGCGGAGGCGGTACAGCACACCTAACCTCTTCGAAGCTGTTTTAGAAAGAGAGTATATGTACTGTAGTCTTTCCAGGAAAGATCACGAGAAAAGGAAACGCCAAGAATGTTAAGAGAAGAGGAAGGATTCAGTTGTGTGTTGTTGAAGGTAAGGGGATAGTCATGTGAAAGATTGTGACGAGTAGACAGATGAAGGAACTGAATTTTTGAGGCATTGAAAGCCACAAGTTTTTCTCTGCCCCAATCAGATATAGCAGAAAGAGCAGAGGTCAAGTGCTCCATAGCCGTCCTACGTCAATTATGGAGTGACTGTTGAGAGGGACGCTTTGGGAAGCGGGTGGAGAAGTGGAGTGGAATCATCGGCATAGGATTGAATAGGACAGGAAGTGCGAATTAAAAACTCGTTAATAAATAAAAGGAAAAGAGTGGGTGACAGGACAGAACCCTGAGGAACACCATTGTTACTGTTAGTAGCTTTAGGAGAAGAACATTGGCCATCTATAACCGCCAGAAAGGAAATTAGAGATGAAGGAACAGACAGAAGGATAGAAACCGAAGGAGGGCAGTTTCGAAATTAAAGAGTTGTGCCAGAATCTATCAAAAGCTTTTGATATGTCTAGCGCAAAAGCAAAAGTTTCATCGAAATCCCGAAATGAGGATCTACAGATCTACAGAAGCTAAGGCTAACAAAGACCCTAAGATTCACTAAGGTTAGCCCGAGAGAAAGAAGAGTAGGGGGTTAGAAGAAGAGAATAAGGGGTTAAGTAAGTAGCAAAACCTATCATTCGTGGGTTAACATTCATTCAGAAAAAGAGAGAGACACTCACCATCATCATCCACCGGCCACTGCCAACGAGTCGGAAAAATAGTCGAAGTGAATAGGAAAGGGATGAAAGATGAAAAGTAGTAAAAGAACGCTTACAAACCATGCAAATAGTCTTAACTCAAAAAAACACTCGTACCATGCAAACTACAGACATGCAAGTAGAGAGAGGATGAGAAAAGACCAAAAAAAAGTATGAAGAGTATAACAAAAGTGGGTTAATTTACGCTACGAGCTACATCCAAGTTCGTGTTACTCTAATTTTTTTTTATAATATAAATTTAACGCCGATATGTTACGAGCTGGCATCGATCGTCAACACACTCAAACCTCGACTATCACCCCCAGAGCTCCTGTTGCTAATTGTTTTATTATTTTAAACGACGTTAATATTTTTAAAATGCCTATCTAAATGGTTTTTAAACATATTAACGCTGGTAGAGTTCACGACAGACGCGGAAGATTATTCCATTTATCAATTACTTTAAACGTAAAAGAAGTTTTTAGCAATGTTAGTAATGAAACGTCTGCCACGTAATTTAAATGCGTTATTACGAATATTGCTATTATCGAAAATGAACAGTTTGTCAAAATTTATGTTATCGATTTTATTAACGATTTTGAAAACTTCACTAAGCTCCCCCTTAATCTCCTAGTCTCGAGTGAATGCAAGTCTAACTTTTTAATCCTATCTTCGTAAGACTTGTTACGTAGTGACGGAATTAGTTTCGTGGCACGTCGCTGAACCCTTTCCAACCTATCAGTATCCTCACTAAAATACGGGCACCAAAACTGAACGGCATACTCTAAGTGAGGCCTGACTAGAGACTTGTAAAGGGGCAATATAATTTTCTTCTATTTAAATTTGAAATTACGCGCTATGAAGCCTAACATCCTCTTAGATCGTCCATCGTGTACATGTAATTATTGTTACGAGAATCTATATGCAAAATTTTACATTTGTCTACGTTAAAGTGCATCTGCCACTTATCCGTCCACTTCATAATCCTATTTACATTGTCATGGAGCCTATTTCTGTCGTCCACGGTAAGAACTTTACCGCCTATTTTAGTATCGTCTGCGAATTTTGACACGTTACTAGTCACGCCGATATCTATGTCGTTAATATAAATTACGAATAGCAATGGGCCTAACACTGAACCCTATGGGACACCGCTACCTACATCACCCCGATTCCCAACCATTAACAACGACCCTCTGTTTCCTATAGGGTGGCCATTTAAAAAGGAGGACTCTGCGTATGTGGCCGTACGTTAACATATATATATTTTATATATATGTTAACGTACGGCCACATACGCAGTGTCCTCCTTTTTGGAAATGGCCACCCTAAGGACAGAGTGCTCAAAAGGCGGACTGTCCGCCTAAAGCCGGACGTCTGGCCACCCTAGTTTCCTAGCACGAAGCCATTCCTCTAACCAGTTAGCTACCTGACCGCGTATACCGTGCGCTTTAACCTTCGCAATTAATCTTCTATGCGGAACTATATCGAACGCTTTTTTAACCCTTTACCGTCACATGTTGCCTTTAGTTAACTTTTCAAATACACGCATTTAGACTTAACCCTACAAAAAAGTTCGGCGTTAAAGGGTTAAAGTCTAAATAAATAACGTCAGCCGCTCTATGCCTATCGTATTCGCGCACTATTTCGTTATAAAACTCTAACAAATTAGTTAAACAAGATTTATGGCGTCGAAACCCATGCTGGTTACTATTACTCAAATCGCGACTTTCTAAGTGATCCACGATACGATCCCTAACTACAGATTCCAAAAGTTTACCGACAATTGACGTTAAGCTTATAATAGGCCTATAATTGCTAGCTACGCTGCGGTCGCCTTTTTTAAAAATGGGCGTGACGTTAGCTAATTTGATGTCTTCAGGAATAATCCCCGCTTCCAGTGACTTATTAAAAAGTTTTGTTAATGGGACTACGATAACGTCTTTCAAATCTTTCAAATGTCTAAGATAAAGCGCGTCAGGCCCTGGAGCCTTGCTGACTTTTAGCTTATCGATATAATGTGTAGTCTCACCCTCGTAAACAGTTATCTCATTCAAAATAGTCTCACTACTAAATGGAACGACATTGTCCACGTCGGGGACATTATTTACGTCTTCTAAGGTAAAAATTGTTGCAAAAAGGTATTAAAAATACCCACCATCGCCTGATCGTCGGAAGCCAAAGCGCCGTTAGCGTCCACTAGAGGGCCTATGTTATCTTTTATCGGCTTACGATTATTGACTTAATCAAAAAACTTTTTCAGATTATGTTTACTATCCGCAGCTACAAGTAACTCAAAATTACGCTTAGCATTCCTAACAGATATTTTAACCTGACGTCTAAGTTCGATATATCTATTAAAGTTAGCTACCGTGCCATTGCGCTTATTAAGTCTATACGCTGTTATGCTCGTTTATGAACTCGCCTATTTCCCTAGTCCACCACTTGGGCCTACGCAAAATAAACTCCCTTTCGATATTCAAAAAACTTTCTTTAAACGCCTCAAGAGTCAGAGAGATATGCAAGAAGATCGCCAGTAGAGCGTCCCTTGCGGAATCCATACTGACGATCTGATCTGAAAGATTGTGAGAAGAAAGGTGTTTAAGAATCTTCCTATTAAGGATAGATTAAGAAACTTTGGAAAGGCAAGAAATCAAAGCAATTGAACGATAGTTGGAGGGTTGAGAGTGGTCACCCTTCTTTGGGACAGGCTGAATGAAAGCGAACTTACAGCAGGAAGGAAAAGTACAGATGAGAGAGAAAGCCGAAAGAGTTTGCCTAGACGGTGTCAGCACAGAAGCACAGTTCTTAAGAATAACAGGAGGAACACCATCAGGACCATACGCCTTCCGAGAGTTGAGCCCAGATAGGGCAGAAAAAACATCTTTAGAAGAGATTTTACTTTCAGACATAATAGTCAGAGGGGAGATGAGATGGAGGAACAGCACCGGAATTCTCCAGGGTTGAATTGTAAGCGAAAGTTTGAGCGAAGAGTTTAGTTTTGGCAGGAGAAGAGACGGCAACTGTCGGAATGGAAAAGAGAAAGGAAAGAAGAGGACGTGAAGTTGTTGAAGAAGTTCTTAGCTAGATGCCAGAAAAAACGAGAAGAGTTAGAATTGGATAGATTTTCACATTTTTGACGGATGAAGGAATTTTTGGCGAGTCGAAGAACAGATTTTGCACGATTCCGGGCAGAAATACAAGCTGAGTGAGAATCAGGAGTTGGATGGCGACGGTACCTTCCGAAAGCCTCCTCTCTGTTGCGGATAGCATGAGAACAAGTTAAACCAAGGTTTTCTTTGCATTAGTAGTAGGAATAGAATATGGACATCCAGAAAGGCCCGGCTACGGAAGCAGTAACCATTCCACGGGAAATCAGAGAAGTACTACCTAAGGGCCTCCCAATCAGCGGCGGCGAAGTGCCAAAGACCTCATCTCAAACGCAAAGCAAATACGAAGAAATAAATTCATCTTTCATGAACGCACAAAACAAGAAAATTCATTTGCAGCGGTAATTAAGTTAATTCGGAGAAGGATATAAAGAAGCGTGGAACGGAAATAACAGACAGATGTAACAAAAATAAGACAGCGGATAAACTATCAAAGTACAGAAAAAATTAAGTAATACTAATGAAACAAAATAGGGCCTTGTACACAAAAAGTACGAATGAAGATGCATGCCGGTCGGTATTTTGCGAAAGAAAACTTTAGTTATAGGGTGAACAATCAGTTTCTTCCATTTAGTTATGTGAAAATTCTGTAATAAATAAGTTTGCTGAAAGTTTGGAGGAAAAAGGTAAATTCCATCCTTCATACTTTCCATCTGCGAACATTGCACAAAGTATAATTAAAAACTAAATATAGGAAAAAAAAATTTTTCGCACCCTTCGCAAAACACTGAAAAATGACAGAAAAATCAACATATCACGATATAATCCTCAAATCAAAGACAAAAATCTTTCGCTATTTTCGAGATTAGCAAACTGGTGAAAATTATTCTGTAGAATGCTCCAAATATATCGATTAGTAAGTTCTTGTTTTTGGTTTTAAAAATTTTATTATTTTCGCTTAAAGAGCGAAAGTTCCAGAAAAAAAAATGCAATTAATAATTTAGGGAGGTCTGCGGGAATTCAAATTTTTATATTTTCCCAGAAATTTTTTTCCGCAACTGCACAACAATGTATGCAGGAATTTAAAAATTTCGTTCTATAAAGGAACGCAAGTAATTTATTTCGTGAAAATTTTTTCCGCTGTACAATTTTTCTCATTGGCATTGGTTTGCATGAAATTGAGTTGTTTTGTTTATTGTAAAACGAGGTGACGATAGCTTAAAACATCATACGCGAGAAGTAATAACATTTTCAAGTTTTCCTCATATATATATATATATATATATTATATATATATATATATATATATATATATATATATTAGTGATATAGCGGTTGTCATTTTTCATAGCTTTGGGGTTGCGGTTGCGGAGCGACCCAACGCGTTTTGCATCCCACCAACCACTTTCCCCAACCACCGGCCATTCGAAAGTGGTGTATATAATTATAATATACTGTATATATACACTATTTAATCCTTATATTTAAATTGAATTGCTGGGAGACTGTATTTCAAAAATAAAAGTTTTTCAGCTTTTTTCCCCTTCAGCCTATTCCTTTTTTCATCGTAGATGATCCCTGCTCCACTAAATAATTGTTCACTAGGAACACTTTAGGGAGGACATCCAACGTATGTCCGAGCCAGTTTGCTCAAATTTTTGTATTTCTTTTGATTCGACTTCCACCAAACCAAAGCATCATCTTGTCCAGTCCTTTTCTCTTTGTGATATTTCTCGATCATTTTTTTGCGCGTTTCTGTTGACTCAGTTTCGGTCTCATCATCACTACTGGAAGCTAATAGAACACTCATTGAGTCCATTATTGTTATTGATTTACTCGTAGAAGCTGATGCCTGGCCTAAATCAATCGGTGGTTTCTTTGCCGCTGGTTCACTAGCTGTCTCCGAGTCCAGTGATGTTTGAGTCTTGTCCATTTCATCACAAAGATATCCCAATTTTTCCTGAACACCTTTTGTGACATATGAAGCGGAAAAAAATTTTGCTTTGTACCTTGAATCCAAATAGGTAGCCAAAAAATACATGTCATTTGCTTCTAGGTCATCAAATCTTCTTGCTAGCACTGTGCGCATTATCTCTTCATTGTATTGATTCCACGATCAGCTTCAGAATCACCACTTTGAGGTTGCAGCACATTTTTTAAGGAAACGACGAGGGGAATAACCTCAGACATGGAAGAAGTGGAACTACTCAATCTTTTTGTGATATCATCGAATGGTTTCAGCACAGCCACACAGTTTGACAAGAGAGTGAAGTCGACGTTAGTGAATTGTTGCATTTTGGAGTTAGCAGCGCTATATACTGTAGACTCAGTGGTTTCTTCAACTTCAGTGTTCTCTGCATCATGTGATAAGTGCTGTTCCACCGTGTGGCGACATCATGAATGACTGTAAGTTCAGGTTGACCTAAGTGTTTCTGAATTTTTTTAACTCATCCTGCGCCATCGTAGAATGGTTGAAATAAGTAGCGATGGATCGAAGTTTGGCTAGCAAGTCACTGAGAGATTTTTGTGAGGTTACTCCACTTTTGATTACAAGTTGCAGTTTATGAACAGTGCAATCGATATTATGGACACCAGTGAGAAACAAAGCTTTTATCATGTTTGCTTCTGAGTCGCGCATTACACAATGGATGGGTGAATGGGCAATACCAACTTCTGAAACATCTGCTCAAACTTTTCTGACAAGTATTCTCTAGTGTGGCGATCTTCAAGTGGCATTACGCTGAGCACCAAATTGGTTCTCTCGAAGTCTTGATTCACTGCATGGTATGTCAAAGAGAGTAAAGACACTCCAGCAGACGTGTCTGACCATGCATCCGTTGTCAATGATACTTTCGAATCTTTTAGAGGCTCAAGAATTTTGAACACTTTCTTTGAAACAAAGTCATAGATAGCGTTGCACACAAGATCAGTATAGAACTGACGCTGTTTCACTTTATACTGTGGCGTTGTTTCAGCCATGAGTCTCATGAAACCTAAATCCTCAACGTGGCTGAATTGGCAAGTCATCCATTATCATCATTTCGGCTGTGCGATAGTCCAGTGATTTTGATTTGGAATGATTCGCATCCCAAACTTTGACTTTTGCGAAGCAACTTTCACTCGTCTAATTCTTTTCTTTCACTGCACACTTCATTTCCTGTAGGGGTGTAAGAGACACTTTTGATTCCTTTTTTTTCTTTGACTGTTCATTAGCTTCATTTTCACTAGATATCACTTCATTATACTCCTCCTTGTGCATTGAACGCAGATGTTTTTTTAAGTTAGTGCTACCCCTTCCCTCTCTTGAATAGTTCTTATTACATACGACACACTTTCCTACATCGTTTGACACTCTCGAGAAGTACTTCCACACTGCACTCGTAGATCGCTCCATGATGGTTGCATCACAGTCTAACGCTTTACTAATGGCGCAACGCAACCACCCTCACTCGTGTTCGAACAGATACTGAAGCTGGTGCTTTAGTTTAGTTTGTAACTTGGTAGTGAAGGTTGTCTAATTTCTAATAAAAAAACTGTTTTTTTTACCTTTTTAATCAACAGTAATTATACATCATCATTGCTTTATTAAATAATTAAAATAATGCTTTTCTAGCCACCTAGCGTTCATAAATGTAAGTTATTACATAATGCATCTATCCATCCAGTCCAAGTAACAATTCTAGATCTGTCTCAGTTAGGGCGTAGCAAATTTTTACTTTTTTGCACCCTTGAGTGAAGGCGTGATGCATGACAAGAACAGCATTTGGCGACGTTTATAGCATTTATAGCCATTACACTAGCATTTGGTTGCCCTAGTAAGAAGACATCCTCAAACAACCGCAATAACCGCACTGATAAATGCGGTTGCAGAGCTGAGAATATGTGCGGTTGCGGACAACGGCTACATCACTAATAAATGGTGATGTAGTGGTTAGCGTCGCTGACTGCGAATCCATCGGCCCGGGTTCGAGACCCGACGGCAGCCGGCGCGCAGCAAAACCCAGCTGTTCATCCTTCCACACAATAAAGAAAGTGGTTGGTAGATAAATGGGTACCCTAGATGGCCCAGTGGTTAAGACGCTGGGCTGCTGATTGGGCGTGGTTCGGATTCCACGTTAAACTGTAGGTCTAAGGTGGAGTGAAAAGCTTGACCTTCGTCAGAATGAACAATTCGTCTAATGACATCCTCAGGATCCTGAGAATGTCATTAGACGAAAGCGCTTGAGCACCATTCTGTGTTTCCTTTCCTTCGTGGTTTTTTCATCATAAATATTTTTCACATGTTACTTTCGTGAAATTATATTATATATATATATATATATATATATATATATATATACTTTGCCAGAAAACTCTTCGAAGATAAAATCTTCTCTCAGACTGTATTTCCCTCTCCATAAATCATCCTGTAGTTTTTATCAGAGTCGAAAAATTTTTACGTCTCTACAGTATTTCTCCTATTCCTAATTACAGCATACGCTACCAACCCCCACTACCACCACCGCTACCAACCCCCACTACCACCCACCGCTACCAACCCCCACTACCACCCACCGCTACCAACCCCCACTACCACCCACCGCTACTAACCTCCACTACCACCCACCGCTACCAACCCCCACTACCACCCACCGCTACCAACCCCCACTACCAACCACCGCTACCAACCCCCACTACCACCAACCCCCACTACCACCCACCGCTACCAACCCCCACTACCACCCACCGCTACCAACCCCCACTACCACCCACCGCTACCAACCCCCACTACCACCCACCGCTACCAACCCCCACTACCAACCCCCACTACCACCGACCACCACCACCACCATCATTATCATCACCACTACCATCATTATCATCACCACTTCCATCATTATCATCGCCACTACCACCACCACCACCACCATTATCATCAAACTACCACCACTGATTTTCGTCAGCCAGACTCCTTACTAAGCGGACGCATTCCCTGGTCTCTCTGATATTGTTTCTACTCTTGGATATTGCCGATAAATTTAGTTAGAAAGTTCTGAATTTTATATACTTGCGTTTATATTCACATTGTTATAGTTAAGTAACGGAATATTAGTGGTTTTTAGCGATTTAGAAGTTCTCATAGCGTGCCGGCTTCATTTAATTTAAACTTGTGACGGCTATAAACGTTAACTGCCTTAACTTGCGCGATGCCGTCGCAGAAAGCGTCGTGTGCTAAGTGTGGCGTTAATCGGTGGTATACTGATTTTAAAGATTACAACGGCAGTCCTATGGCGATTACCGAGAGATCGGTTTGTTTCTTTTGTGAGTTAAGCGAAGAGATAGTTGATTTAAAACGTAGTATACGTGAGGTGACGGAAAGACTTGCAACGCTTGACGAGGGCAGGGGCAGTCTTACAATTGACGAAGGCCGAACCTATAGTAACGTTGAAGACGTTAGTAAGTTGAAAGGTGAGGTTAGGAACCTAGTTTCTAGTATAGGTAGCTTGTTGGGAAGGTTAGACAGAGTTGAGGAAGGGGTTAAGGTTGGTCCGAGATTAGTAGACGGCGAGGGATTTAGAGTAGTTAAGGGTGGAGCTAGGCCACGTACGTTAGGTGATAGGAATCCATCCCCCTATCGAGGTTTCGAACCCTTTCGCCCAGTTGGATAGGGATGTGAACGAAGGGGAAACGATTTTAATTGGGGACTCCTTAGTGCGTCATATGGATAAGGAGTTCGTTGAACGGAATCCAACCAAGGGTTGCCAGATTTTTCAAATGCCCATGTGGGACAAAAAATTTCCGAGGTTTTTTCTCAAGACCAAATTTTTTTTCAAATTGAAACTAGATTTCTTCAACGGTTACAACAAACAAAGTTAGAAAAATGTTATTACAATAATATTCAACAATTAATCATCGTGAATAAATTGAAATTATTATACATAATATTGAAATTGTAAATCAATTCATCCCTAAAAAATTTGCTTAAAAAATATTTTTTGCGGGACATTTTGAACGCGGGATTTTGACGAGGGATTTTGACGCGGGATTTTTGGATCAAATGCGGGACTGTCCCGTAAAATACGGGACGTCTGGCAACCCTAATCCAACCAAAAGGAGAAGGGTCTGTCTACCAGGGGTCAGGGTCGACAGAATTAGAGACGAAGTAGATGGGATTGATGTTGCCTCCCGTCACTCGATGTTGGTGACGATGGTAGGGGGCAACGACTCGTATAGGCCCGATACGAGAGTGCCTGACCTTTTGGAGAGATACAGGGGGTTAATTAGGTCCCTGAAGGCAAGGTCAGATAGGTCTTTAGTTCTAGGTATTACCCCTAGGCACGGTTTAAATTTTAGGATTACGTCAAAAACAATATTTTTGAACACTAAACTAGAAGAGATTTGTGCTCAGGAAAATGTACCCTTCGTAAAGGTGTGGTCAGAATTTAGTGATCCTAGCCTTTTTATAAAAGATGTGATGCATTTCAATGAAATAGGGAATGCTAGGCTAGGTAGGTTAATCGATGAGAGTGTTCGAAAACTGTAGAGGTCAAAGCCCTCTTTAAACGTTGTGGGTCTGGGAAACGTCGGCCCAACGTGAAAAATAGTTTAAAACGCCGATCCCTGGTAAAAAATAATTTAAACGTCTTTTATTGTGACGTGCGTAGTATTAGAAATAAATTGAACAAATTTAAGGCGATAATTTATTCCGGGAACTACGATATAGTTGCTGTAACGGTGTAACCGAAATGTGGTTAAATACCGTAACTCGGCACTTGTTGGGGGAACTTGATATAGCGGGTTTTAAACTTTTTACTAATGATAGGTTACATAGGATTGGTGGCGGCGTTTTGTTTACATTCGTAATTTCCTTAGAGCTATCGAGGTTAAGATAAATTTTCCGGCAGAAATTAATGCGATATGCGTTGAAGTTGGGGCGCGTAGGGCTTTAATTTCGTTGTTGTTTATAGAAATCCCGTTCAACCCCTCGATACCAATACTAGATTTTACATACTTCTTAGTAACTTTATTAATAATCGGGATAGTATAATTGTCGAAGACTTCAACTGCCCTAAGGTTTAATTATGCACTCGAGTTACCCACATTTGGGGTAATCGCAAGGGTCAGCATCATCGGAGTGCAATGATGAGCCTCGCCCTGGGGGAAACCACCTTCTTGATCATTGTATCCCCTGTGCCAGGTAGAGATAAGGGGGGAGCTTATTGAAGTTTTCAAAATCGTTAATAAAATCGATAACATAAATTTTGACATTGTTCATTTTTGATAATAGCAATACTTGTACTAACGGATTTAAATTACGTGGCAGACGTTTCATTACTTACATCGCTAAAAACTTTGCGTTTAAAATAATTGATAAATGGAATAATCTTCCCGCGTCCGTCGTGAACTCTACCAGCGTTAATATGTTTAAAAATCGTTTAGATAGGCATTTTAAAAATATTAACGTCGTTTGAAATAAAACAATTAGCAACAGAGTTCTTGGGTTGATGGTCGAGGTTTGAATCTTTTGACGATCGATGCCAGTTTGTGACATGCTAGTGAGTGATATGCCAGCAACGAAATTATATTAAAAAAAAATAAAGTAACAGGAACTTAGATGTAGCTCGTAGCGTAAACTAACCCACTGTTATACTCGTCATACTTTTTTTTGTTCTTTTCTTATCCTCTCTTCATTTGCATGTCTGTAGTTTGTATGGTATGACAGTGTTTGAGTTAAGACTGTTTGCATGCTTTGCAAGCGTTCTTATTTTACTTCTTTTCATCTTTCACCCATTTCCTATTCTCTTCGACTATTTTTCCGACTTGTCGGCAGTGGCCGGCGGATGATGATGGTGAGTCTTTCTCTTTTTCTGAATGAATGTTACCACGAATGATAGGTTTTGCTACTTACTTAACCCCTTATTCTCTTCTTTTAACCCCCTCTCTTCTTTCTCTCGGGTTAACCTTAGAGTGGATCTTAGGGTCTTTGTTAGCCTTAGCTTCTGTAGATCTGTAGACCATCATTATCATCACCATCACTACCACCACCACCACCACTACCATTACCATTACCATCACCAGCCTCACTATCAGTCATCATCATACCATCTCTGGTTCGAAAAACTGAATTATATCTCAGATTTGGGTTTAGAACGTGAAATATGAATAACAGTTTACAATAGAGATATTAGATCCTTTTATGGTCTAAGGGCCAACTTCTAATTTTTAAATCTTGAACCTGCCGCACTGAATTACTGAATGAAAAGCACTTGCTTAATTGATATGAGGTTTAATAAAAAATCTGTTCCTGTTTTCCTTTTTGATCAAAAGCTTGATGTCAAATTTAAATTCTGAAGTTGCTCCTCGCAGTTGATTTCTTTATTTATATGTCTGTTAGTGTTAACCGTGTCCTGTTTTGCATTTAATATTTTTAATTTTGAAAAAAAATCTCCCACAAGTACGTGCTACTAAACCCAGTTATTATTTTAATTGCAGAAGTTGAAATTGAAATGTATTTCTTGTGTCTGTGGTCTTGCCTAACACAAGTGAGTAAGCCTTAAAATTCGCAGCACTTTGTTTAAGCGACTCCTCAACATTCCTAGCCATATCTCCAATACGATCCGACACTATTGTAAAAGAAAAGCATATAGTTTGAAAATAATGCCTTCTTTTCCTTCTTTTCAGGACACGAAATACCTCCAGCGGCTGCTAAACATCATTTTACAAATTCACTGTCTGAAAACGACTTCACATTTTTAGGTAAGTAAGTGACTACTGGTGAAACTCGCTTGTACTATGTTGTCAGATTTTTTCTCTTGTGTAAAAATGTTCTTACCTGGTGAAATACTTTGAGGCTCGACTTTCTGTAGGCGTTACTGGCCTTAAAGGAGCATACACTAAGGTTGTTCCATATAGAACACCGTTTCTAAAAACGTAATTGTTCTATTTGCTGAGCCGATTACGGAACGACTGTGTGTCAAAACGAATTGTCCATCATAGAAACCGTTGATCATCTTTTCTTTGTGGCCCTACTTTGAACCAGTTACATCGACATAAAAAATAAAGTGGTTTAAAATCGGTCTTGAAATTAAAAATGAATCGTTCTTTTACCTAGAAATCTTTCCATAATCGGTTAGAATGGAACAATTAATTTTTTAGAAGCCGTGTTCTGTATGGAGCAACTTTACAGTGTACATTGACTTGTAATGTCGTTTGATGTTCACTATTATAGCCACAGATGTTCTACACTCTAAGCACTTAGTCTTGTATTTTTGATAAACCCTCTTCTTTTGAAGAACACATCCTTTCACACACTGCATTTCTCAAGATGCCATTATAAACTGGCCAAAACGCTGAAGATACTCAGTAAATAACACCCATGTGCAATAAATTGGTACTATTCTAGTTAATATATTTTAAATAACAAAAAGTTGTTCAGAGCAATTGAATTTTCAATACTCCAGGTTTAGTGTAGTCCTTTCACTACTGGCAGGTCATCTCCTCAGACCATTATAGAATTGGCTACGACGTAACCTTTTTTGAGACATAGACAGACATCTAAAATAGAGCAAAATATCCAAGTCCTCTTAATTGGAGACTAGAGAATAGCCAATTAAAGAAAACTTCGTTCATCTAGCACTGCACTCGATCCAGTTTTACCCATAAAAACAGGAGAAAACGAGAATTTTTCGCGTGGTTTTGAGCCTGTGACGTCATGGCTATGGTGTCTAGGGTGTTCATAACTCTAAACCAAAGATTACTTATATACCATGTTGTCATATGTTCCCAAGATCCTGGATTGAAATTGTACACATAAATATAAAAAATGTTTCAGGAGAGAACCCTGGAAATATTGGTACAAGGCTCGCGGGCCGGATTTATATGATGTCAATGATGTTAATGCGGGCCATATAAAAAGAAACCGCGTGACTAAGGTTCCCCAATTTCCCACCGTTGGTTACCAAGTTGTTGCCTTTAAGTACTGTATACACATTACTTGAATTTCGAGGAGATATTGTTTAGTTCATAGTTAAAAAAGTCACATTTGATTAGGAATCCATTTCTAGAAGTCGGAGTTTACTTAATAAATCTTGCAAAACCGAATTACAGTCATTTTGTGCCAATTATAATTACGACAGAAACATGAAAATCGGCAAAACAGTCTTTGAACAAGATGAAGACCAAACACAATTTGCTTTGGCTCATTGGTTGGGTATCAGAATATTAGTTCCACTATCTGATGGTTCTAGAATCGAATCCCGCGGACGGCGTCAATTTCTGGACAAAATTCTTAAATTAGATTTTCTGTGTTGATCAAGCAGCATGATGGGTACATGGTAGAATCGAGGGGGATTCAACACCATGGGGTAATGGGGTATAGGAGGATTCCATCTAACTTTCCTTTTAAAAATAAGTGATTTGGCTGATTTTTTTTGTTTTTTTTTTTTTTTGTTTTTTACTAGAACTAAAGACACCGACTACATTATAGGATTATGGGTTGAAATTCGATGATGACTCCTTTATCCTAACAAAAAACGTAAACATTAAAACAATGAGATGATGAATCATTAAAAAAAACATAAAAAGACATTTCAGGAGAGAACCCTGGAAAATATTCACATTTTCGAAAAATAAAATCAGGTTTTATATCTTCCATTTTATGATTTGGAAGTGTTTGGAACTTTATCGTATTTCCATGTGACTCTTCAAAGTCTTTAAAAAAACATAAAATTATATCACTTTGAAAAAGATACTCAGTTTTTTCATTTTTTTTTTTCACAATTCCAAAAAAACGTTTTGAATGTTTTGGTTACATACTGCTAACGTTAAACATGTTTTGTCTAGTGTTAAAAACATAAACGTGTTAAATATTTATGAAAGAAGTGATTCGCAGTTAGAACGTAAATAAGCGTGTTTTTTATTTTTGATAATGAAAATTATGTATGGCTGTACTAGAAAAAAAAATGAGTTTGAAAGCCGTAATTTCTATAAAACTCGTTTGCTGTTGAAACTAATTAAGTTTCAAACTCAGTTAAAAACGCTTTTTCGAGCAAAAACCTTTTCATTGATTTAAAACGCGTTCTTCAAGTTTGTTTTTAGCCTGTAATGATAAAAAGTTCAACAAAACAACAACAATAATGATGAAAAAACCTTTTTAAAGGAAGAAGATAAACGAAAATTGTTTTACCCATTTACTTACAATTACTTTTCTTATGCGTCTTTAACGTTTTCCTCTTGTTTTTGCGATTTATTTGTCACTAACACGTAACATAATTAAAAAAGGTTTTAGGAAAGATCTTCATTATTATAACACTGTCTGTTACGCGCTTTCAAAAAATACAACTTTTTACTTCCAAACGTCAAACCATTGTGAATTTTCTTTTATTTCTACTGTAGTTGTACAACTAGTTGTACAACTTACCCTATATTGTAACCACTGTATTTTCTTCAGTGGATACAACATTATCAAATTTGTATTGCGCCAAACTTTATTACCGTACACGAAAATGATGATATACGCTTTATTGAGTATTTTTCAAGTAAACCGTAACTGACTGGTGGGTTTTCTCTTGTTAGGTCACCAAATGTTTGTTTTTCTTGCATACTAAAATAGTAAATTCAAGGAACTCCTCAAATATGTTGTTGCAGTTCATTTCAGCTATTATGAGAGGTATACATCAAAATTAGGGACTCCGATAACGTACAAATATAAGATTTTCAAGTTGATTTTTAGTTTATTAACGAAGATAACCCATAATAAAAAAAACTCTACTTCATACTTATCATACATTAATAAATGTGAAATGTATGGTGTATACACACACACACACACACACACACACACACACATATATATATATATATATATATATATATATATATATATATATATATATATTATATACATAGGCAGGAGTCAGGGAATTAGGCAGGAGTCAGGGAGTGCTGGAACTCCCGTTTCTCCTGTCACTGTCCTCCTTAGCTGATCTTTTTCCGTGTCTCATCTACCCTGTGAGCAGTCCAGCATGCTCTGAAACACACGCTTCCCTCTGTATTCTTCACTACACATACATGCATCTAACACACTACACAACCTTTTCAAAATTTATATTTAAAAAAAAAAAAGCATCATTGAGCTTTGGAGACCTTGTTTTTGGCTCTCTCCGTCTTCAGTGGAAGGGTCACTTTTGCGGGCGCTCGCCCTTAGCCCCCTCCTTTCTACATAAAAAGAAAAAAAATATATATATATATATATATGTGTGTGTGTGTGTGTGTGTGTGTGTGTGTGTGTGTGTGTGTGTGTGTATATTTGCTTTTGTGTTTATACTACCGGAACATTTCTTTACAAACCTATTCAACTAGTATTCAATAAATATAAAAAAAAAATACACATTTATTTTTATGCCGATGTAATTTATACAAGTGAGCACGTCAATACGCGACATTTTACTTACAAACAAGAGAAAATCTGTAAAAAAAAAGAAGACATGGCGCTTATCAATATTTCAAATCTTTTCCAAATTAATAAACAAATATTCGTTTCTTCCATCCTCGTTTAAGGTAAACGCATAAAACGGGAAAAATGGAAACTCAACGGCGCTGTAAGATACGTTTCGCCTTATAAAAACGCGCCTTCTACCAAGTTGTACAATTTATACTTAACTGCTCTTATTCCGAAAACTCCTCCATACATGACATAGAAAATAAATTATTTCCAAAACGAAAAACTAAGAAGAAAAACAAAAAAAAAAAAACAGTAGGAAAAAACGGTTGGAAAAGAAAACGAGTGAGAATTTCTTCAACCAGAAAGAAAAATTATTTGGTGCATCTTTTTAAGAAAATTGTTTTGAAGTCTCGTTTGACTCGCTGGTTCGTGTAACAAGATTAAGAAGAAGAAGAAGAAGAATAAGAGGAGCAGGAAGAAGAGGAGAAGAAAAAAAGGAAGAAATTGCATGAAGAGAGAAAACAACGTTGGGAAAAGATGTTTAAGAGAGAGAGAGTTACAAGGAGTTACAAGGAAGAGAAGTACCTCAAAAGGCCTTGCGGCCCATACCGAGGAGGTACCAATGGCACGAGAGAGAGAGAGAGAGAGGAGAGAGAGAGAGAGAGAGAGAGAGGAGACGTAAAGAAAACATTCAGAAACGTTTATTACCGACAAGGAAAATAAAAACTCTTCAAACGCCAAAAATTACAAATGAAATTATTTTTCTTCGTAATCGTTTCTTTGAGGAAACGTCAGGTTTTGACAAAAAAAAGGAGCGAAAAGCGGTCTGATTAACGCTATTTTGATTCGTTAATGAATATTTAATGCGAATAACGAGTGTGCAGTTATATATATATATATATCGATTGTGGAGTGATGGAACTCGCGTCTTCTTTTTCAAGAGGCTGTTTACATTTATCGGTTTCCAATTTAGTTAAGCATTCATTTTACAGCTTATCTCCGCGGAAATCAATTTGGCAACGAAATAAACGTATCAATAAGAACATAAGTATAATAAATCGCAAAAATAAATAACTTTTTAGTTATAAAACTTCCATAAAATGACGCTGAAACTACGTACAACCAACAACTTATCAAATAAAAGTTAACGAAATAATCTCGAAGCTAAAACGGGAAAGGAAAAATATATATATGATGATGTCTTGAGTGACAGAGAGAAAAAAGGAAAGACATTTCATCAAAAACTTTAGAAAAACACTTGGGGAAAAAAAAATTAAATTTTTTCTCAGAAAACTTTGAAGAAAAGAAGGGTTTTTCTTGTTTGATGAAAGAAAATTCGCTCACGAGAACTGCGTAAATGTATGACGAACAATAACATCAAACTCTCCCTTCAAGTTTCAATGACTATCGTTCGTATTCGAGGGGGATTTGATAGCCTGCGAAAGGGATATTGAAAAGGTTTTGCAGAATTTTACAGCAGCTATTTCACCACCCCCAAGCCTCTTCCCCAAGGTTCTATCACACCTCCCTCCTTCCCTTGATCTACCAATGAAGCACAGAAAACAGTTTAATCTTCTTTAGAAAATGTTTTCTCTAAATATTATCTTTTTTGTTTTTTACCCTTTCAGTTTCTCTCTCTCTCTCTCTCTCTCTCTCTCTCTCTCTCTCTCCTCTCTCTCTCTCTCTCTCTCTCATTATTTTCTTAATAGTTTCCCGGAATGATATACGATTTATTTTTATCAGAGTTTTTAAAATTTATTTTAAGGATTTTCGTTGACCTTCGTCTATTAAACAAAAAAGAATAAAGGAAAATTTGAATTCAAATATAAGATATAAAGTTGAAAGACTCATAAAATTGTATTATATATATATTATATATATATTTATATATATATATATATATATATATATATACCGTTATTCATAGCTTCCATATTCGTAGCTTCGCTTATACGTAATATATTTTTTGACACCAAATTCCGCTATTCGCAAGCCCAGTTCCGTTATTCGCAATGGCAGATAAGGGAAAAAATAATTCACAATTCCGCCTGCTACCAAACGCAGCGCAGCATGCCCGTATCGCGGGCCATTATTCAAGAAAAGGCACGGTCTTTGTGGCGAGATGTGAGGAAGGAAGTCGTTGGTGAAGGTGAGAGCAGTGGTGGTGAAACTTTCAGTGCGAGTCGGGGGTGGTTACTATGCTAATACAGGTCTGTATTTGTGTCCTTACTTCATCAATGTTTTTCTTTCTTTCTATCAGGGTAAACAGCCCTCTAGTTTTTCACTACTTGTAGCAAGAATTGTTTTTGATCTTCGTCATGTGTTAGTATTTTATTATATTCATCCATTAATTTTACTCCTCTTTCCGCTATATTATTCACGACTTTCCACTGTTTGATAGATTTCTTAGCGGAGTTATACTCTTCATCATGCCATTCTTTAGCATCTTTGAGTAAAAATTTTGAACTAAATTCTGTTATTGTAAAGAATCTTTGAGTATTTGATGTGGCAAAATCTAATTTATTCGTTGGAATAAGTGCAGGATCTAGAAAAGCCCGTTTTGCAGGAAGAGTTTCTGTTGTATTTTGCAAGGCCTTTACAATTTTGTTTTTCGTTTCAGTAGTCACTTCATCATCATAAAAGGCCAAGGCTACCAGTTCTTCTGATAGGTACCAGAGGTGACCTAACATTTTTTTAATAGCAACAAATGCAATTGTGTCATTTATTTGTTTGTAGACTACAAGATTCTGTAATAATTCCAGATCAAGACGAGGAGCGCAAGATGGCACAGGAGCTGTAAACCATGCCTTTACATATAACCGAGTAGCAAATAGACAGATGTCTTTTAGTCCTTTTTTGTCTTTTACTGAGATTTGAACATAAAAGTTTTTAATGAATATGTAATTTTGGCCATCCACCTAGCCCGATGAAGTCCCGCTGGATGTTTAAATTTGATTCCACCTTTTGGTTCACCTCCCCAAAAAATAATTGTTAACTGCAATAGTTGTAGGTAATCGTCTCTTGGTTGGAATGTATCTAGTTGATTTGCTGCAAATATAATTATGTCATCTTTGATGTCATGAATATTTTCATAGATATCTGGATCTGATAATGCTTTCGTAGTCCTCCTTATTAATGCTTGACCATTTTTCTCTGAACTTCTTAAAAAGGACTATATCTGGGCCAGAAGATGGTGATAAAGACTTTGAAACAACAGCTTCCAGCATAATTTCAAATATGTGGTGTAGACATGCCAGCCACAATAAATCGTTGTCGAATTTTTGTTCTAGAAGAATAGCTGCACCATTTCTAGGACCAATATTGGCTGCCGTTGTATCGAAACACACGCATTTTATTTGTTCGCAGATGCCCCATTCAAGCGATGTCTGATTGTTTGCATTAAAACTAGGGACGCATTTCTCTCACTCAATTTTGCAACATCAAGACTTCCTAATAATTAATTTATCATCAAACAATTTTCTACGTTTGCCAACCTTACTTTTCCATGTTGAAGGTTGTGCAGCACAGAAACCAGATTCATCACTTTTACTCTCCTCTGATTCTCATTCTGATGATGTACTGGTGAGTATGACGTAGGGCGGGTCGTACTCAGGTGACAACATGAATCTGAAGGAAATCCTACCATCAGGGGTGTTTTTACATGGGGAATTCAAATATGAGCTTCTTTTTTGGATAGGATAACTCTAACCTACATCATTTTGTATTTCTAAATTGCCAATTTTACCCTTTTGAACCCCTTTATAATATATTAAAAGATATAAGGTAAATCATTTATATTGACAAGGCCAAATCAACTTTACATATATTTATTAATAGGTGAACTGCATGTATATCACTGGATATAATTACAAAGATCATTCTCCTGACATCTTGAACTTTGCCAGGTTGCACAAATCCTGCTTTGGCTCAGACTTGGACATCAGCTTCCTGCTGGTCTCCTGAGCCCTGATCCCTCCATCCCTCTTTTCCTGTGAGAAGTACTTAGCAGAAGCCTCAGTCACCATTTTAACAACCCTCTCAATGCTTTGTGTGTGGCAAGGCCAGTTGCGCACCTCCATAGGGGTGTTGATGAAGTTTTTCACCTCTGAGGTGCTTAGAGAGCAGGTGAGAGGTGGCTCTGACACACCTTCTGACCAGCTGATCAAGTCACCGATGCTGGAAGCATCACAATTGATGTCAGGTGTCCTTCTGCTCCTAACAGAGGAGTCCCCCAGCTGAGTGTCCGGGTCCCCCTCTCCCCTGATGGCCAGGATTCTCTCCACCCCTTGAATCCTCTCCTTCTGATCCTCAGAGCAGAGTAGTGTTTGGAGGATGACTTCACTGTGGGCATACCAAGCAGATCTTCTCACAGTTGGCATCACAATATCCAGCACCTCCTTTCTCTGGGACTTGAGGCAGTCCAGCTGAAAGAGGATGTGCCTAGGCCCTTCGATCCAGGAGTGCTTGACCTTCACGTTGAACCAACATGGGTAATACACTCCAATGATGAATTCCACAATGAATTGCAGAATCTTCAGGTTCTTTCCTTTAAGTCCGTGCTTTGACACCCAGAGCCTGAGAAGTCTGTTCGCTGTGGTGAGCCAGCGGCTGTGGTTTACTGGTCCTATTTCTAACAGAGCCAGCCCTGCAGGAAGTACTCCATCTCTGACTGCACAGACAATTTTATAGCCATAGTATTGATCAGTTGAGAGATCTTGAATGACCTTGTCAGGAAGCTTGATCAGTGGAGGGCCAACAGAGATTCGGGTAAAGTTTGGATTGATATCAAAGTCTGTAGCAGAATCAAGGAGCTTTCCTATTGGCCCGGATAATTTTTTGTCTGACAGAGTAGGGCCATCAAGGTCAACAATGAGATGGCGCAGGGGAAGTTCAACAGTGTGCAGGTTGCACACCAACCAGACCAGCTTTCTCCCCAGGTGCAGCTCCAGCTTCCGCATTACTCCAGCTTTCACACCAGTGTTGACATTTGTTGAGTCTCCTCCAATGGCCAACAAGGTCTTATCATAACCCCTCTCTTTCAGTTGTACTAAAAATGAACCACCTAATTTTAGCTCAAATCAAAGTTGTTAATTAAATTTTGCTCAATGTATCACTATAATATGCGTAGAAATAGCTTTTTCTAAAATATAACAGAATAATACTCACATGTGAACAGTAACAAAAAAAATATCAGTAGATAATCACTAAATCTATCCCCTCACTGCAAGCCGAGGTGGTAAAATAGCTTCATAAATCATGAGTCACTTCAAATAGTTCACAAAACGTTTTAGAATGTTCTGAAACGTTACATTCTAGCCTCTGAGAAAGGTGGCTCAGAAAATGGCCTTATGCGCGCCAGAAAACCGTCAAAATATTTCATATACCAAACTGTATGATAATTACAATTAAGTGGAATGGCACACCTTTTTATTTGAGTATTTAAATATTATTATTATTATATGAATTACATTATATGTGTTTATATGAATTAGTTAGAACAATGCTCTATGAGAGATAACGTGAGCAGCCATGATAGAAAACGTGAGAAGACATATTCTGGGGTAACTACAATAGTAAAATAATCAACAATTCAATAATAATCAACTGCAAAATGATGAAGGTTAGGGTTATCAGAATTAAATATTTTCTTCAGAATTGTGTTCTATACACCAAAATATGTCATTTGAACACCCCTCTCCATTGATTTAAAAACAATGCATAGTATGACCCGCCCTAGATACTATGACAGCCTCTTCATTCTTCTTTCTTTTGATCTCTTCTTCTGCTTTCCTCTTTTCATAACGTTGTTGCTTTTCTGCTGCTCTTTGCTCGTTTTTAGCAACAGCCTTATCAATGGTACCCATTTTTCCATGACGTCCTTTCTCACGTTGCATTTTCAAGAATTTCTTATCTTCTATTTTTATAAGCTGCATAGCATTCTCATGAGCAATGTCAAATAAGTTTTCCAGTTTATCTTTCCATTTTTCTTCTTTATTATTTAAATTTTGTGATCTTTTCAATTTGTTTGCTTTGTTTTTCTTAAGCATCTGCCATTCCTTTAGTATTCCTTGAATTTTATCTACTACATGTATTCTTTGTTTTGCTGGTATTCCTGCTTTTTTCCAAACTGCTAGCACATCATCCGCAGTAGAGCAGCATGATTCTCTAATGCCTTGCTTTTTAATATGTCTGTAGTGCATGAAGAGGGCCATCATTTCATTCTCTGATGGTAATACGGATGTTTTTAGTACTGCAGAGGGCTGCCCAGTTAGCCATACTTCAGTTTCTTTTCTTGTAGAACTTCTCGCAACTGGGTGATGGTGAGTTAGGCCTAGCTTCCATAATCGATTAATTGGTATCAAAATTACGAGTTCCAAGCAACAATTAAAAGCAAGCTAGTATATAAACCATTAATTAAAAATTCTGAAATATAAACAATTAAACATAAAATCATAAGTTGTAAAAACAAACAAATTGAAAAAAAGGGAAACTTTGACGCCTGGTAGCACATAGTAAATTTTATTTAAAATTCACCAAATTTGGCATACACTACTTTTTTGTCATAGGGAACAAAAATACAGGTTGTACAATTCAAAAAAAAACTTTGATTTTTTTTTTGAATCACCCTAATATATATATATATATATATATTATATATATATATATATATATATATATATATATATAATAACGATGCCCAAAAATGGTCTGGAATAATAAAATCATATCTCTTAAAGTGACTTAAACATAAACGCTTTGGCGAAGTTAGTTGTAGCCATAAAGTTGTTTATGAAGACGTCGTTTACCGGTAGAAGACTGACGATGTACCAGTTGTACAGTTGCCCGCATATGTTATGTTCCTCGCCTCACAGGCGACTCCGTACATGTGGCAACGCCGCAGTGATAGTCAAGGTACCCCAACTGGGGGAAGGTGGGGTAGAGGTGGGACACCGAGTCCAACAACATATAACACAGACATATATATTTAAAGGACAATTGAATGTGCAGTCATTGACATACAGGTAATTATATGTGTTCATAAAGATAAACAATTAATATTGTCGTGAACAGCGTTCAACTCCATGTAGTTTACTGATCGTATACAGTATTAAGGTTCCATTATGGTTACTGCAAGTCTATATCATGCAGCGCCGTATTTAGACTACTTGAAGCGCAAAGGCAGACTGAGGCCCCTTAGGCTTTAGCCATGAAAGAAAATTAGGATCACCTGAAGATCAGGGCCCCCAGCCTTCTTTAGTCAAGGGCGTACAGTTGACCTAACGATTGGTTAGGTTAGGTCGTGATATTTTCGTTAGTTAGCCTTATAAGGCTAACTAGAGAAGGCTGGGGGCCCTGATGTTCAGGTGATCCGAAAATTGTTAAAAAAAATAAAAGCAACCGATTTCTATCATAATTTATTTGACACCATACAAGTACGATAACAATAGTAAATTACCAAAATTTAAAAATTACTCAAAACGAGTATTATATATATATATATATATATAATATACTATTTCAGAAATGAAGCCTTATATATATATATGTAACAGTTCTTTGCGCACACCTACAGGTCGCTACAATTGGTGTAGAACAATGCGGTTTTCACCATTCGATGCGTCTTTTTATTGTGCAGTGCCCATGCTAAAAAAAAAATTCCCTAACAAATCCTGCCTCCCCCTTTTAGGGGTACAGTTCTTCCCATTTCTTCATTTTTAATCATAATTTTGGCACAAAATGGGGGAGGGGGGGTTAAAATGGGGAAACTCAGGGGAGAGGGGGGAGGGGTTGTGGGGTGGGAGGGGTGGGGTAATGGGGGAGGGGGGGTTAATGGGGAAACTCAGAAAAAAAAATGATAACCAACATCGATTCCGGTCAGGAAGATCATGCTTATGACAACTAATGGAACACTATAACAATATTATTGATGCACTCGAAACAATGAAAACTATGATTTGGCGGGCCGCAGGGCCCCCAATTACTGTCGGTTCAGTTATTTGGTCAATAAAACTATAGAAATGAACGCAGTCATGAAAATCTTAGGCTTCAAATCCGAGCTCATTGTATTAAGATTTCTGAAGCTTTAGATTTTCATGGCTGCGTTCTTTTCTGTAGTTTTATTGAATGAATAATTGGTTTGCCAATAACTGGAAGGCCGCAGGCACCCGAATTACTGAGGCCCAAGGTGAGAGGAATAGGAATGATATCCAGATAAAGCGCTACTGATGTTCAAAATAAAATACGCCGTAGGCCCACAATTCAGCCGAAGCACCGCAGATCTAGCAAAATCGGCGCGTAGCGCCGGCCTTTTGCTAGTATATAACTAAAGTGGTCTTTTCTTTGTTTTTTATTTCGCAAAAGAATCAATAACATATCATAATTTATGGATTTTGTTATATCTGATTCAATAAATAAGAGGGATGGATTCGACATTTTTGTTTGCAATACACTATTTCTTAAGTAATACTTAATTCTTTTTAGAACTGAAAAGGACCGTTCACCACTTGCGTTTGTTGTAGGCATAAAAAAATTTAAGAATGGTTTCTACATTTGGAAACGTAGATTTTAGGCCATCAAGAATAATAATATACATATCAACTGGATTTATCGGTTTTTCTTCTTTCATATATTTTAAAAAGTGCAGTACTTCGTCTTTAAATTGGTCAACATCAATGCAGAGACGTCAACTTTGAAGCATGAAAATCCGTGAGATTTTGCCTGATTTTGCCTTTGCCTGATTTTGATAAGTGGAAACATATCCCACAAAAGGGAGTTTGAGACTTAAAATCCGTGAGTCTCACGGAAAATCCGTGAGAGTTGACATGTCTGTCAATGTTCTCTTTGTAAACATCCGAAAGTTTATCAATACATACTGTATGTTTACTTCATTTGAACTCATATTGTTTTTAAAAAACACGTTAAACATACTGTATGTAATATGTCGTTGTACACTATTGTTCGTCGGTTAATCTCCGCATTAAGCGTATCGCAAATTACACTAAATGTATTAACTACAAATAAATCCATGTCATGCAAAATGACATCATTTTCGTTTATTTTGTCAGGCATGATGTTTCGTTTTTTAATTCGACATTGCTCATCTGTGTACTGCGTTTCATTAGTTAGAAGTTTAGCTTCCTCTTCGATACCGTTAAAGTTGTTTCTGATTTCTACAATAAATTCTGTCAGTGATTTTAAGAGATTAACAGCTTTTAGCATATTTATCGTTGGATCCTGCAACGATTTACTAGTTGAATTAAGTCTTTGTAAAATTCTGCCCCAGATTATGGTTAATAAAGCTCTCATATTTATCAAATTTTTCTGATAAATTTCTGGCCTTTAAACGACAGACAGGCTTTCAGTGTCCACACACACAAGGTTAATTAAAGCACTTTTGATGTTTCTGTATCCTTTTCTTAACGTTGATACGGCGCTATATTTTGAGCATGCGCAAAACAAAGCACAATGTATAATTCAATTATCCACTTGCCAAGTTGCCAGGGCTACCAAGTTTGACGTTTTAAGAATGGATTATTTTTTTTTCCAGGTTTAGAATCTAGCGATAAATTCTGTCCATGAGGATCCCTTTTGGTCGAGGCCCCCAGCTAGCGCCTCATGCGCCTGTGCATAAATTCGGTTCTGTCTATATGTATTGTTACATGATGATTTAATATACGCGAGACTGGTGGGTTGGGAAGGGAATGAGGGAGTGTGGAGGTTGGTTGTAAAATGTCTATTTTTGGTTCAAATTCACTAGGATATTAAAAGTTGTATTGTGGTAGCTGTTCATATAGACTTGCAGTAATCATAATGGAACCGTATTACTTACTGTATAAGACTAGTAAACATGGAGCTCAACGCTGTTAGTAGTATGACCGCAAAATGTTAGTGCAATGCAATTGCAAATGTTGATCAATGAATGCCAGTGCCAACCCCTTGTTGCAATACCCAGTGCCAACCCCAGGGTGCCAAAAAAAGGGGAGGGGAACTCTGCCAGCAAGTTGGGGGGGTCCACCTAACCTCTTTGGGGGAGAAGTTGGGACGGCCTCACCCCCCAAAGGGGTATACCTAACCTAAGAGGGAAAGGAGAGATGTGTGCTCGAGCCAAGCGCATACTGAAAGTTCATCCCAGCGCTTGCTGTCTTATAAGGTCCTAATCCGCCAGTTGACGTAAAAGCCAGGTCCTCCAGGCATTATCAGCCAGTTGGCACAGTGTATACATCGTTTGGACAGCCAAGAAACGCACACAAACGCACGTACACTCCCGACTATACGCCCATAAAATATTACACACACACAACTATATGCACCGGGTTCGAGACCAGACGCTGGGCTGCTGGTGGTCCGGGTTAAGTTGTAGGTCTAAGGTGGAGTGTAAACATCCTTCCACACAAATGGATGGTAGATAAATGGGAACCCAGGGTATCCTAGTGGTTAAGACGCTGGGCTGTATTGCAAGACTCAGTCATGTTTGTCTGTTTATCTGTGTGTTTATTTCCCTGCCGGGTTCGAAACCCGTTGACGGCGCGCCGCAATCCTTCCACAAATGGATAGTAGATAAATGGGAACCCTGGGTATCCTAGTGGTTAAGACGCTGGATTCCCCGTTACACTGTAGGGCTAAGGTGGATTGTAAACATTGACCTTAGTCAGAATGAACAATTCGGGCTGAAGCTATCGAAAGCAAAGGAAAGCCTATATATGTACAGTTCCGGGAAAAAGTTCATCTAAAAAATTCTGAAAACTATAAAAAATTAGTACAAGAAGCGTACACAAAAGGTCCAAAATTTATAATTAGCAATCACGTCAAATTGCATTAATACACATTAACTCCATTTATTATATAACTCAAACAAATCTCTAGGATTCTATCGCACATTTATGCCTAATTTCTGAATATACAGGGGGCGGTATAAGACGGTTTACCGAGAATATTTATAATTTACTACAGAAATTACTAATTAGTACAAGAAGAGTTAAAAATTTGGTGGCTAACTGGAATTCATATGAAATATATATGATAAAAAAATTAAATAAAAAATAATAATATACAAAAATAATATGTAATAATAATATACAAAATAATAATATATAAAACGACGGAGTATAATCAACAACATATTAGTACAGAAGAAGTATATATATATACAGGGCGTCCCAAAAAAATGTATGCACACTTTAAATAATTATAAAGGCAGTGTTTATTAAAATACATTTCATTTTCAAAATGTAATAGAATCTACAGACATTATTTAATTGTTTTGTCAACGCCTGTTTTCAAACTGACGTCCGTTCTGGTCCAGGCACTGCTGATAACGCGAAGCAATGGAATCGCAAACATCACGAAACATTTCGTTTGGTATTTGTGTGCATTCTCGTTCAATGGCTGCTCTCAATTCAGCGACTGTTGCAGGTTTATAGCGTAGACTTTGTCTTTTAAGTATCCCCATAAAAAAAGTCTAGTGGTGTGAGGTCTGGTGAACGCGGAGGGTATTCTACGAAACCCCTTCGTCCAATCCACATCCACATCGTGCCAAGTACCACTCGCAATACTCACTCTTCGGTCCGGATCATCTTCATTAATAGCATGGACTAATCTTGGAATGTAACTTTTCCATTGACAGCGCTCAAAATGCGTTGGACAGACGATTCTGAAATTCCTACCTCACGACTCGCTTGCCGCACAGATTTTCTTGGACTTTGGTGATACGTTTCCAGTACTCTTTCTTGCTTTGTGGGGCTTGTCGATGTCCGTGGTCTTCCGGAACGCTTCTTGTGGACATTCTGAACAGTTCCATCGGCTTCAAACTTATCTCTAATTCGAGTGATGGTAAGTCGCGTTGGTGGATCTGTTTGAAACTCCCTCCTAAACTGTCTTTGCACTTCAACTGCGTTTTCACACTTCCAGTAGCATTTTAGAATGAATTTCCTTTGTTCAAAGCTTAGTCTGACTGCCATTATTAATTCTAATGGGTTTAACTTGGAAAGAAAGAAACATCAATTGAGCTATCAGCTGTTAAAGTGTGTATACATTTTTTTGGGACGCCCTGTATATATATATTTTTTTATATTAAATAATTAAATATATTAAAAATAATAATAATATACAAACTTAATAAAGATTTATTCATTAAAAATAAAATTTGAAACATCTTATTCTACCAATTGAGTTTTAACGTGGCTCATGGATGGCGGAAAGCGATAGATAATATCGATTTTTAAAATTTCAATAAAAGCTATTTTAGATGGGTCGTAAATCCTGTCATAACGTAAACCTTGTCATCATGGACAATCTATGGGCATTTATCGTACGTGATCTCTAGACATCATAAAGATTAAACTCACACATTTATGATACAGCCATCCGTCACGGCCAATTAATTTTTTAAAATTATTTTCTAGTTTCTGACGATTTATTTTTCAGAGGAATTAACCCCAGATATCATCTTTCCGTCACGGGTAGTTAATTTTTCCAAATTTATTTAGATGGAGTGCCATAAACTTAAACCGATTTCCAAATTTATTTTCCAACCTCGTTAAGCCCCTCATATATAGGTGGGTGTTTATTATATGTTCAAATCTCCCTTCCACACCCTTCTCATCGGCACCCCAGAAAACAAGATTTATTTTCCAAAACAAAGCGATTCTCTCTCTCCACGGTTCTGGAAAAAATCTGTGGAACGGGCAAGATATATTTGACACGCCCCAGATTTCACGGGACAGCCAATCACAACCCTGTGGGCGGAGCCCCAGGACCTCTGGTTGTGGATGGCATCACTCACACGTTATGTCCCACCCAAATTCCACCGATAGCCAATAGAAAACTTGCGATTCGGGTATTGTGGGTGTTCACAATTAGACCGCATCTATAAAAGGGAGCATTTTCATCACAGGAATCCACATCAGTTGTTTTTATCGACCAGTGATATAGAAATATCGCCATGAGTCAGTCACAGCAGCTTTACATCTCCCCGGAATTGTTTGAAGATAAAGATTTCTACGCAGAGGCATCGCTCGTAATTTTCCTAGCTGCAGACCGAAACGATCTTCTCTCCACACAAAGCATTGTAGAAATTTGCGACGGAGTGCAAGAACCGAGCATTGAAGACATTGAAATGTAAGTAATTAATTTAATTTGTGATTCCGGCTTTATACTTCGGTTCATTCAGTGCCGGTGTTAGTTAATTTATAAAAAGCCATAATAAATGCGTTTTGAAAAAATAGTTTGTGATTTAAGCGGAAGGCCGGGCTATGTATATATAACGTTTCATTCAGTGCCATTGTTAGTTATATATATATTATATATATATATATATATATATATATATGTGTGTGAACAACCGAGCTCGTTACCCGATGCCTTCAGATGATGCATAGCATACCCAACTAATCTTACTTTTGAAACCTGTCAGGATATCTCCTTTGTGATTATAGTTTGCCAGGCATCCTAATCGGCATTTTCTCTTATTGTGACTTTAATTAAACTGTTAATTTAATTTAACTTTAAATAAAAAGATTCAGTATGAACTAATCATGTTAATTTCTCCTTAAAGGACCCGATGCGGAACTTGATCGTGTTATAGCAATTTTTCGCGACAACTTTGATGAAAGGCGAATAAATGATTTGGAAGCTTTACCGCACAGCCAACCCAATGACATGAATACCGAAGTCGAGGTATTGACTCACATCCGCTCCAACGAACGCCATGTCATCGAGGAACTAATGTAAGTTTTTTGTCTACTACTCACATTTTATCGTAAATGTTTCATTAGCGGGTATCCTCAATTATAGCCTAGTCTGCATTAGCACTGAGCTATGATTTCTGAATACAAATCGATTTATGAAAAAATAGACTTTAATTAAAAAAAGAATCAGTATGAACTAATCATGTTAATTTCTCCTTAAAGGACCGATGCGGAACTTGATCGTGTTATAGCAACTTTTCGCGACAGCTTTGATGAAAGGCGAATAAATGATTTGGAGGCTTTACCGCACAGCCAAACCAGTGACCTGAATACCGAAGTCAAGGTATTGGCTCACATCAGGTCCGACGAATGCCAGGTCATCGAGGAACTAATGTAAGTTTTTTGTGGTTAAGAACAAAACATTGTATTTTCATTTAATTTATTAAATGGTAGAAAGCATGTTTTAGTACAATTCGGCTTACAGAACTAGCGTCCATTAAATAAAGACTAACATTAATGGAGACATTTCACAGTTACAATTGTATATACACAAGTAAAACTTTACACAATATAGTTACAATTTTACATATATATATACACACGTAAAACTTTACACAATACAGCGAGTGCTCACAAATGGGTACCTCTTTTTTATTTGTCTGCATATCATTTCGTCATTCATCTGAGTCGCACAAATCGAATAATTTAAAAAAAATTATAAATCCCTTCCCACGTGACATGTGCAGGAGAAATGAAAGGCAATACATACCACAAGTATTGCTAAAATATACTTGGAAGCGATAAGGATTCCAGACAATTTCAGGGACATATAGCTGTGCGATAAATTGTGCGACAACAGGGTCACTCCAGGGCTGAGTGCCGAGTGAATCAAAAGAGTACATTCCCTATTTTTAAAATAGATTGCAAACCAATAAACCCCCTCACCCCCACAATGTCGGTGTTGACGATAAGGCTATACCAATCTCTCGTAGTTGGCAATTTCAATGTTTCATTCTTCGCAAACACCGATAAATTTGGAGCGTGTGATTCAGTCACTTTTCATTACTCTCTGGAATGTATTCCCGTCCATTTTAAAAGTCTGTGACAACGTTCCTGAAGCGGTCAATTTCTATTAGAGCCTGTGATTCGAGGTACACGAGTACACTAATAGGCGCGTCTATAGGGTTGGCGAATTCCAATCTGACTGAGATGTTCCACTTTGTTGTGGACTTAAGTGTGTATTTACAGCAGATAAGTCAGGGGTAATATCAAATAAAGGTTAAATTCTTCGACAAATTCTTTCTGCGTTACGCCAAACCCAAGCTCGTCACAGCACCGGCATATGGGCCAGACTACTATAAGCTCTCGCGCAGAGCGGGAACACAGCGTGATGAGTAGTCCGTAACCATAGTCCCCCCAATGCAACATTTACGTATAGATATTTTTAAGGCCGAAATTCTCGAATTTAAAGGCGCTCTTTTTATATTTTCCATTCGTCGAAGCGTGATCCTGCATTCCAATTAATATCCTTTTAGGTAGAACTCCCAGGGCCACGTTTTCTAGCTGCTTCGAGGCCAACCCGGCGGGCACCGTGTATAGCTTGATCTGTATGTTAATTGGGTATTTTACTGTTGCGTGTATTAATTTTTTTCAATTTCTACATATTTCGGGGAACTTAATTTCACTCGCCGTACACGAATATGTTTCCATGATGTGAATCACAACGGGTTTTGCGCCCTCTTCTTGATCAGGTCCCAGATTTATGCAGATCTCAGGACTCGTGCGGTTGAGTTTTAGTTTCATGTCGACGCCGTTCATAAGCAGTTTCTCCTGGAACGTGAAGTCTGTATGAAGACGTTCAAAACACACGTATTTTTTTTTAGAATTTTTAAATTTATCCTTTATACTACTTTCATCTTTAGTCTGATAATAGCCCTCGGCAGTTAAAAAGGTGTCCTTCGCTTCTTTTGAAAAGTTGAGGACATTTTCCAGATAGGCTCGTAGGTGAAAACCCGTTCCTGCCGAGATGTTAACCTGATTTAAATACACCTCACACTGGCTGAATATGGAGTGTAGAAAGTTGGTTTCAGGGTATGCAGAGTAACTATCATCGCAGTCCGTTCCATCTGAATGGGCTATACGCAGTTTAGCGTACATGTGCATGCAGCTGGATCAAAAAAGTATGGGCCTGAGCTGGGTATCACGAATTCTATAGGGGCACTCGGTGAACTAATTGTGTTTAATGGGTTAATTGTAATAAAGTCGCTATGCTCAATAGAAACCTGTGTAGGGGCATATCAAAGAGGGACAGTTCCGATTTACAACATTGTGACTACACGGATGGATGAAACGCGCCATGACGAGTCAGAAATAGTACCACCTCTCTCGACAAGTAGTAATCAGCCTATGATTCGTGAGAGTAGTGTCCTCAGCTTATATCAGTTAAAAAAATGATCAGCCATAGGCTTCATACGCTTAGAACACTTTTTTTGTCCTTTTACGTTTAGCGCCACGTGTTGGTAACCCCTTCCTGACAGCCCTCTTCTTCTTTCCGCCACCACGCATTTTTCTCTTTGCATCTTTGATGATTTCGTCCCGTGCACGTTTTAAATGTTTTTTAGAGCTTCTTTAGGTTTAGTTCCACTCATTATGTCTTCTACCGCGTTAAAACCTGATTATAACGCCTTCCTCCCGAAGTATCTAGCCCCCTCTTCAACAGTGGGACAGCGGTGCGTAGTATGGTTGAAAAAATGGATCCAAGCCCACTCCCACGATATCTCACCCCTCGATAGACTGTGAAAGGCCTTCGGGTCATTATAACTGAATGCGAAGAAAATGTAGCTTCATTGTTAAGCTCCCATCTCCAAATGGGAAATTTTTTCCTTCAATCGTTCTTATATATATATTGAGATATTGGTTAATAGATTAGTCGCAACATTCACATAATGGAGTTTGTTATATGTAATGCTCAAGCTCTTCCCTCTATGGTTGGGAATGTGTGCAATGCGCAGCAGGCGTGCCTGGGTGTCTCCAACAAATTGATGCTCTACGATATTGCTGTAAATATAGCATATGTCTGAGAATGGGCAGCTTTCACCCAATTTCTCCATCTTCAACTGATACATTAAGCTGGACAAGTCATGTTGTGTCTCGTGAAAGGTGTCTCTTTGGAGGGCTGCACTATATCGACCCTAGGCCACAATTGTGAACAGCTCTTTGTCTTTAATATTTCTACTAAGCGTTGATTTTAACTTCAACGTGCGTGCAGGCGTGTCTATGTTTACGACTTCAAAAAGTAAATCGTTTGTCAGGTACGACTTTTCAAGACTCTTGTTTAACCCCGTCACAATGTCCATGGCTGTGTCATAATGACCGATTCCTAGTGTTACATTTGTACTATAGTACTGTACCTCACCGAACAGGACTGATCGCATAGTGTCTAAGGTTATGCCTAATTTTTCACACTCGATCTTCTAAGGATCAGAAATATGATTGCTCATTTTCAAGAGTTAAAAATTTGGTGGCTAGCTGGAATTCACAAACACCAACTTCGTACGAATCACGTTCCAACTCAATGGGCCATGGAGTTCTGTTACAAAGTTGGCCAGGGTGTTGTTAGGATGTACAGACAGAAGAAGAGGACGGGAGTGAGTTCACGTGGCATAGAAGTGGTTAGGCGCCATGTTGCATACTATTTAAGCTTCATTATTGCAGCAGCTTTTATATAGGTGTTGAAGCTTTCTGGGTACCCTAGCCATTTCACCAGGTACATTTTTCTCTTTCTTGAACCTTTGCTGCCTAAAAATTTTTCAATTTTAAACACACTTTTTCCTAAATTAAATGTCACTTTCTGCAACTCCTCGCGGTAAAAGCCTCCAGCGATTTCTTCCCCATTTAAATCTTCAACGTAATACATCATTATCTCGCCTTTAGGTCTCATAGCACTAACTTTAAAAATCTCACGTGTCCATCCTTACTCAAATCCCTTCGCGAATTTATTTCCCGAACGTGAGAGCCTTACATAATCATTGATTTTGAAATGTGTAAACTGTGGTGGCGGTGCTCCATCTCTTGTCATCTCTTTGCGCGTACCTCTTTCTAAAACTTCATGTGATGTGAACGGTTGTATGACGAGGCCAATGATCCCAGAATGTTTATATATCTGTATGTTTTTGTGTGTAAAATAGCGATGCATGCGTTCCTTTATGGTACGTTGAACTCTTTCAGCTAAAGAGGCCTTATGTATAGAACTGCTAGTGTAGTAACTGATATTAAACTCTGTCAGCATGTTCTGAAAAGCGCGGCCTATAAATTCTTTCCCCATATCCGTACAAAAATAGCCAGGAACCATGTCTTCTTTCAACATTAACGTTTTGATAGTTAGCAACTGTTTCAGGAGATTTATTTTTCAGAGGAATTAGCCACAGATATCTAGAGAATACATCTATTATGAATAGGATGTAGCGGTAGCCGTCGTTATACACTGAATATCTTTGCATGTCTGTTAAATCCGCTTGCCAAATAGTCAATCGAAGCCGCTGTTGTCTTGGCCGTTTTAAACCTTCTTCTCACCAGTTAATGAAGTGTATAAGCATCCTGCTCCCGCAAAAACTCTCAACATCTTTTTCCCCTACTCCATCATTGTAAACACATCTGTACAGTCTATTGACGCCGCCATAGGAGGCGGGGTTAGAAATGTCATAATAGCGTTTACTTAATATGTTAGCCATTTGCGTATTTTAGAGACACGTGGATATGGTTGGCCGTTTGTTCTCTTCTTTCTCTTCAGAGATGTTACTGTTGGGGGTGATGGTGTACTCAGTTGTGACACATGCGAGACTTGCTCCAAGTCTTTTAACCTATTCAGATTTCCTATCAATGTTTTGGGGAAATTTATTTGTTAGTCTTGCCTTAATATGCTTCCATCCTGTTGGTCAGGGCCTGTCCCACTTTCTCACCAGATCATGGACAATGTCGACGATATTGGATCCCTGTACCCTTGTTCCTTTAACAATGACCTCGCCTGTATCGGTCCACTGTATGATGGGATCCTCACTCAATAGATTATAAAGACTTAAGCCTTTATTCCTCAATGTATGTGGGAGACTGCTTTTTAATACATGCTCGATGTGTTGCGTTCCGTTATTCTTTGGTTGGTCATCTCTAACGTCGGGCCCAGGTCCTATGTCGCCATGCTCAGCTCGCTGTGCCTAATAACCACGGGGAGCTCTGTCGGATTCTTATAATCTTCGTACTCATGAAGAAATTTCTGCAGAGCCTCTTGGTACAAGATCCTTTTCTCATCAGGTGACTTTTCACTGTTTAATAGGGCTAACAATCGCTTTCCATTCTTTTAAGCCTACTTTTACGGGGTTCTAGAACCGTGTCTGGAATCTTTGAACTTTGCAATGAAGCATACACCTCGTGCGGAATCACTACCACTTCTTCATTATATTAATCTAGTCAGTAAAGGCCCAAAACTGAAAATAAGATGGGGAGGAATGATCCCCTCTTTGTACAATAATTCGCTTTTTCTTCCCACAGTTTGACTTTTACGAGCGAGCACGTATTATGTTCTTGTAACGACGTAAGCGAGCCTTCTGAGGGGTTTCATTGGCACATTACATTTTATAACATTAAGACAGATTTCACAGATGCATTTTAAAAAGTCGGAGTCGATATTTTTAACAAACATCTGTTGCAGTGCCGGGGCAATCGTTGATAGATTTTTATTAATTCACGATATTTCTTCAGCCTATTTGTCATTCTGGAATATACACCGTTTCAGGCTCGTTTGGGAATATATTCGTTCTTAGAAGCACCCTAAACGTGTTTCGCGGGTGAAGGTCACAAAGCAAATATCCGTAACGCTGACTTGTGGCTTCTTTATAAACCTCCAAAAACTCCTTACGCTGATTCGGGAACATTTGATTGGCTAATACCCCAATTTGTGACACATCTCTACGTTGCGCGAATAAGACTAGATATTGTGTATTTAACGACACATCGCGCATGTATCTATTTTTGAAAAATAGATTCTGATTGATGAAGAATACGCTTATGTTAAGATGGTGGGAGAACACTGTAAATGTCTCGGCAAACGTTTTATCCATTTCCAACATGAGATCGTCAATTACAACTGTATGCTCATTTCCCTTTAACGAATTAACGTCATATACACCTTTGTGGAACAAATATCATCTTGGTACTCGTTGAACACTGATTGATACGTCGAATAGCACCATATTACTTTATGCACAAATTTTGAGAACATCTCCCCTTATCTTTAATGATTTTAAGCATAAACACAGTTTTACCACATCCTGTAGGGCCAGATATAATACATGTGGAGGGGCTTGTGAACCTGAATTTTTCTACAGATTCCATCTCTAACACGTCACACCCTAAGTGGGTCATTTACAAAATATAACAAAATTTAAGTGCTCCTTATATTCTTGTTTTTCTTCCACAGAACCGTGAATGACGACGATGTACAGCCCCCATCATCGATATTACAGATGACCCGATGACCGTGTAGCTACAGACTCCATCCCCGCTGACGAACCCTCACCAGCGATACCTGTAGCACGCGCAATTCAAAGCGGAAGCATGATGAAGAACCCTCCACGTCAGGTATAAAGCGTGCCAGGATTGCGCCGGTTGTTAGCCCCAGTAATAGAGCCCCAACCCTCTACGTCTTACGACACAACCCCACAATAGTACCTTCCTCAAATATACCCCTTATTCCTGTTCAATTCCGGGTACTTCACCACACAGCAGCAGCTTCTCGTGCTGTGGAGGAAGGTATAACATTCGAGTTGGTGCGCACCGCTACCCCCCCCTGCCCTGACTAGAAATCGGTACGTGGTCAGGGTTGACCCTGGATCCCTGTATAGCAACGGTGTTGGACTGCGACGCGTAGTTGAACGTATTGTGGAGTTTGCCCTTCAGAACCGCGACGAACGTGAAGTCCGGACGAGGTTGTCCTTCAGGTTCGGTCAGATGACGGGGATGTAGATGATTTTTGGGTAGTAATACCGTTCAGACGCTTGGCGCTGTAGACATAGAATATATCTTGGGCCGTATAATGCAGGCCTCTCAAAGTAGTACAGCCTTCAATATGGACAACTTCATGGTAGATATTGACAGAGTATTCCGGGTTGCGGTCATAGTGCCACACCTTATACTCTTAATTTCAATTCTCGGTTATTTACAGAAAGCATTTAAACGTCGATCGTGGTTGCGGCTTTATAGCAATAGTCTTAGCTCATATGTTCACTGTGCTAAATATATCGCGTAAATATTGGCTGCCTACGGTTGTGCAGCGTGCCCGTAAACTGGCTTCAGATTGTAAGCTTGAGTTTGAGTGTAATATGGGTCCTGAAGAGCTGAGAAGGGTCGAGCAGGAAATGAATGTTCGTATAGTTGTATTTGGAATGGATGATCGTCGTAGGACTGTGTATTTTTTAAAAGCTGTGTGAGAGATCGTACAAGACCTCTACTTATTTTAGGATTGTCAGGAACATATATCTCCCATCCGTAATATAAGGACTCTCTACGCTAGTTATGATAAAAGTCGAAAATATGGAAGGCATCATGATTTGTGTAAGGGATGTCTCGAGTTTGCGGATGATATAGTGAAACATTGTAAGGAGTGCTACATGGTATGTGAGCAGTGTAAAAGCCCCAAATGTGAAAGTCGTGTAGTTGAACCGAGAAGAGGGAATGTAATGTGTGTAGACGTACATTTTTCAATAATAAATGCTTTGAGCTCCATAAATCAATTGGCACTTGCAGGAAAATGAGAATCTGTGAATGTGGCATGTTTCATATGATGGATAATTGGGGAAGTTTGTGCATAAATGCGATGAAATTCACTGTTCTACATGTCATGAAAAATATAAGGCGGATGGAGTGAAGCATGTATGTTATATGAAAGATGCTAAGCCTAAAAATAGCCCTTGTATAACCGTGTACTACGATATAGAAACATACACGAACGCTGAAACCAAAGAGGTTATTCCACATTTACTCGTAAGTCAGACTATCTGTGATGAGTGCATGGAGTCGAGTGTGATGTGTCACAAATGTGGTAAACGGACAAACGTTTTTAAAACGATTGCACACGACAGCCCTGTGAAACTCTTTGTATCCTATATTGTCAAATTAGCGGACAAGTTAAAAAAATGACTGTATATTCTTGCCCATAACGGAGCAAAATTTGACACAGTTCCTTTATAAGGAGTTGCTTGAACACGAGTCATCGGAGATATTTACAGGCGACCCCTTGAAAAGAGGCAACAAACTAATACAAATGCAGATAAGAGGTAATATTCAGTTTAAAGACACCCTGCTGTTCACACCTTGTAAATTAGCAAAGCTACTCAAGGTCATGGGCGTAGCCGCTGAAGTTTCAAAAGGGTATTTCCCTTACACATTCCTCACTAACGAAACTTTAAACTACGTAGGACTGCCTCCCCTCAAACATTAATTTAACTACACCAGCATGAGTGATAGTGAGCGTGAAGATTTTGACCGCTACTACAACAGTTTTAATGAAACTATTCCATACAATATAGCTGATGAATGTGAGCGTTATTGCGTGAATGATGTGCGCGTGCTTAGAGTATGTTTCCAGGCCTTTAGAAGGATGTACATAGCCCGTTTCAAATGCGATCCGCTGCAAGTTGCAAGCACAATCGCCTCATTATTTTTACGGTGTTCAAGAATAACTTCATGCCTAAAGACACCTTAGCCGTCATTCACAGAAACAATCCCCGCAGTTATGGACACAAGGCTATTTACTGGCTCATGCACCTACAGCAACAGACCGGGGTATACATAAAACACTCGCGCAACACGGGGGAAGTACCCCTTAAGGTCAATGGTCGTGTTTTTTGTGTTGATGGTCTAAGTGGGGATCCAACCACTGGTGAGAAGACTGTGCACTCCTTTAACGGCTGCTGGTGGCATGGATGACCACGCCCTGAGTGTGCCGTTACAGGGGATCTCCATGGAAGATCGCCCGCCGACAGCCTTGCATGGACCCGTAACCGCGATCAACTTATAGGCTCCCAGTTCACTCACAGGATCGTGTGGGAGCATGATTATGATGCACGGATGGAAACAGATGGCCAGTACCGTGAAGAAATAAGGGCCATCAAACGTTCAATGGTGTTGGACCCCCTCAAATTCATCACGTGCTCGGACTTCTGTAACATAAACTAGGGTTTTTAAATGATCCAAGTAATAATCAAGAGGATTTAAATCTGGTGACCGAGGTGGCCACGGAATAGGACCACCGTGCCCTATCCACCTGTCAGGATACATAGCATCGGGATAGTTCCTTTTGGAGTTTAATTTTTCTGTCGCGTGCTATAGCTCGAAACCTACGGGTTTCTTGATCTTTGTTTATATGGTCTTTTTCTTTACTTTTGTCTCAAGAATACACCCTGCGATTTATGAAACACACACGGGCATCACCCTGTATATATACATATAATATTCTGATTGTAAGTTCATATAATATTCTGATTGTAAGCTTAATGGTAATAACTGGATGAAAAACGCCATTGAATATTTGCACACAGAAACGGCATTATTTGAATTCATGTTGCAATGCAGGATTCTGTTCACGGAGAATTGCATCCATAATTGCATTCATGTATACATAAAAGAAAAAAGTAAAATATTAAGTTTTTTCTGAGTTTTTTTTTGAAGGGGACTTTTTTTTTTTTTTTTTTTATAAAAATATTCTAAACTAAATACGGGCCTGTATACGGACGGTTTGCGATTGTGGATACTTATGGTTTTTGGTTCAGTTTGTGTAGAGCAAGCCTCAGGTTGTACAAGTGACTGATTGATACAGGTAAATTTGTGCTGTCTTAGGGAGGAAACACAAACTTGCGATGCATCTTGCTCCTGAAGAATCATCCCCAAGATTGATAATAACTAGAGGTGTCTGCAATACAAACTAACGGAAATTGCAGTAAATTGAATACGGATATGGATCATCTTTGGACTAGACTAATACAAAGCATTGTTGCTTTCAGTGGCCGCCTTCAGGAGTCGCGGACGCTAGCATTGTTTCGTACAAAACCATTCACGCTCATGCGTGTTATTCCACCTATGAGACTTCAATGCTATACCAGAGACCTTTAAATTAAATACTACCATTACCTCGAGTGCGGAAGGGTTAACATCGTAAAACACCTCTGAACATGAAATCGTTAAATGTTTCCTAGGTCGGTTAAATATACGTCAGGTTGTGTTAACTTTTATCCTGTCACATAGTGTGACAGTAGTGCTCGCAACTCCTACTTAGGAGGTATCGGGTTCGAATCCTGATGGAGGCATTTTGGTTTCATCCAAAACCATGCTTGCTCACGCGTGTAATTCCGTATATACATATATAGAATTTACTTCTGGCGTGAATTCACAGTGGAACACGTAAACTGTTTAATATCAACTTAGGCCACAAAGGAAATCGAAAACATTTATTTTGCAGTATTTTCGAGTTTATTTCAGCTGAAGAACGTTAAAATTGCCATGAAAGTAATCGAAAGAATTGTTTCAGAACAGCTTTTGAATTAAAAACTAATATATATATGTGTGTGTGTGTGTGTGTTTCACTGGCAACCTTTAGATTGTTTTAAGCATTTCGGTTTGTGAATTCTGTTGGTCCCAATTGGTGTACAGTTATTTGTCTTCCTTGAAAGTAGTTTTAATCAGTTGTAGTATCTACACAACAATTTAAGAGTCGTTGTTTGGTTATCTTTGTACAACACCTTTCACTTGTTACTACTTTAGCAATTATAATAAAGGTATATGATGAAGGTAATTAATCAAACGAGTTTGGTCCAAATCTTTAAGTTTATTTTAATTATAATTGTTATGTGGTAGTGGTGCTGTGGTGTAGAGGTTAGCATCGCTGACTAGGAATCCACCGGCCCCGGATTCAAAACCCGGTGACGGCAGGCGGCGCGTAGCAAAACCCAGCTGTTCATCCTTCTACACAATAAAATTGGTTGGTATCCTGGGTTAAGACGCTGGGCTGTTGATCGGGAGGTCGTGAGATCGAGTCCGGGTGAAGATTTTGTAATTTCTGACCGCCCGTCGTGGGGCGTGGTTCGGATTCCACGTTAAACTGTAGGTCTAAGGTGGAGTGACAAACCTGACCTTCGTTCGTCAGAATGAACAATTCGGGCGAAGCAAAACCAACGTTAACCAAGATATATATATATATATATATATATATATATATATATATATATATATATATATATATATATATGTACTGTATAGTGTGTATATACTTAAATGAGACAAATTATGACTTCTTATCTTAGTTACAAGCCAAAAATAACTATTATAACTATAATGTAAATGGAGCAAAACTTTATACAGCATGAAGGGAACGTCAATATTTCTTTACGCTCAAATAAAACCATGAAAACGAACGTAACTCCAGTCCTTTTTATATGTCGAAAAAATGGGGATGTCTTAAACGTGAATACAAACTGCTTTGGGACGAAATTATTGTTTTAGCAACGAGTGATAATCAAGAATTGACTACTTCCGGTAATGGGATAGCCTTGATTTGTTCAATTTTGAAAAGGGTTCGACTCGTTTTCTCACAAATGAGAAAAATAATATAATTTGTCAGTCTTACAATTTTTCTCTAAAATCATGAGTTCTTTTCGGTCTCGATCAAAGGTAATTTTGACAAATTTTTTACCCAAAAACATATTCTTGAAGTATAAATTGTTCAAATGAAAGTGTTAAATCAACAAAGTTAACCCGTTAAGGCCCAGGGGTCCCCAACCTTTTTGTGCCGAAGAGCACATTCAAGACTACCGGTAGTACGGCGGGCACCATTTACTTTTTCAAGGCAAATTTATAGTTGGACTTAATAATGAACATAATACACAAAAAAAACATTTAATTCCTATGTAAAATAATGAACATAATACACAAAAAAAACCATTTAATTCCTATGTAAACTAATGAACATAATAGACAAAAAAAAAAGGATGGCCTAACTAAGAATCTTAGAAAAATTATCAAAACGATAACTTAATTTATTTATAAAGAAATAATTATTTTCAAATAAATGAGCATCTGTTTCTGTAATTAACTACTAAAATTTAATAAAATGTTAAGTATGTTACATATTTTAAATATTTAGTAACTAAATATTTAAAATATGTAACATACTTAACATTTTATTAAAAATTTAAATAAAAACTTATTAATCATAGTCAGTCAGTAGCGGGCACACGCAAAAGGGTCGGCGGGCACCATGGTGCTCGCGGGCACAGGGTTGGGGACCCCTGCCGGATAAGCCATCGAGTTGAAAAGGTCGTTTTTTATGCTACGGATTCCTCGCAAGAATGTTAAGAGTTAATAATTATTTCTTTTATTGTTGTTGTTGTTGCTATTGTTGGTCTTTATTTTAGATACGAATTCGATTGATTGGTAACCTTTTCCAATCGCCTGAAAGAAATTTATTTTGAAATTAGAGTTTCACCATTGTGTAAAGATTTTTTTTAAGTTATTTTTTTCACTGTTTCATTGTTTTGGCACTGATTCAATCAATTTTACGGAGTTACAGGCTAACAAAGAACCCTAAGATCCACTCTTGGTTAGCCCAAGAAAGAAGTAGAAAAAGTTAGAATTAGCAATGAAAAAAAAAGAATACTGAAAACTTATACCATGCTTGCACTTATAAACGTATAAAGCTTTCACGCAGGGATAGCAGTAATAGTGAAGTACAGAACAGATAAGGCTCTCTCCCTCCTCCGTCAGTCGCTGCTGACAGAAAATGGTGGTAATAGAAGATTTATAGGAAAGTAGAAAAAAGTATAATGAAGAGAATAGCTTCGGAGTTTATTCACACTATGCGTATACTTATCTCGCGTACTCAATTACGCATTAGCGGAAAATAAAGGATAGCATGAACAATAAACTACCTGATCTGATCTATGATACATCATACATTTTTTAAAGGAATTATTTATTTGTTTATTACCTATAAGAAAACTTGTGTACGAGTAAATACTACCGTATCGGTCTGGATACACGATGAGGTTTTTGTCCAGCATCACGACCTTTAAAAATGGAACTCGTCTTACATTCGTGGCCAACTATTATGAATACTCTCTCTCAAAGAAAAGCATTTCGTGGGCCGAAGCATAACAAGTTTGAAGATATAGAGAAAAGTGTTGTTGACTTTATAAAAAAAAGAAATAAAGGTATGCCCATTACGAAGAAGTGATTTTCTTAAAAACACGGGAAGTTGCTCAAGAGATGCAGGTACCGAACTGAAATTTTGTATTTTTGTATCATTTTCTATGAAAAAACATTTTGTTTGTCAAGTTTTTGTTTATTTTTCTATAAATTATTTTTTAAATATGATTATTAAAAATATTATATGCCGATGATTATCCTCCAACAGTAGTATGGTTTTTTTTTTTTTTTTTTAAATTTCAAACAAAATTTGTTGGCTCATCCTAAAGTGATGGTCGTTTTATATTTGAGGCCGTTTTATATTCGGGCCAGTACATTATTATTTATTGGTAGTATTTTGAGGAATGTTGTTCCAGCTTTATTGCTATCATTTCCCACAGATCAGTAAGGTTGTTTAGTATTGTCCTTTTTCTTCTCAAATGTAAATGATGTTCATAAACGCTTAATTGGATTTAGATCAGGTGACTGTGGAGTCCACTCCATACTAAATGGTCCTCACATCCTGTTGTTCTTCATGATCAGGGGCGTACGCGGGATTTGCTTAAGGTCGGAGGAGGAATGAATTATCAGCTCTCCAAAATAATAATGAAATGTACAAAACAAGAGCGATGCAAAATGTTTAAATGTCTTTGATCGTATCTATTGAGCGATAAATTGGTATCTTGGTCGTCACATTTTGATACTGATTGAATGCTAAATTTTCAATCTGATTTATTATTATTATTATATGATTATTATGATTATTAATATTATTATGATTATTATGATTATTATGATTATTATTATTATGATTATTATTATTATTATTATTATTATTATTATTATTATTATATTTTTATTATTATTTTTATTATTATTCATTGTACTGGAGTTGAATGAATATTAAATTTTCCATTTGATTATGCCTAAATACTCTTCATATTAGGACTATTTGATCATTGTCATTACTCCAAGTAGCTTTTCCAAATTTATAGTTTTGATACAGTTTTTAGTAATACTCATTTTTAGAATCAGGAAATGCAGTGGGGAGTCCCAGGCTAGTATATACGCTAGTAGTTGTGATTCAGATAATATATAATTCATGTAAAGGTTGGACTTTCTTTTTGTGTGAGGGGGGTCATTATATTGCTTTGTCTGAGCTTGAGTCATTAAGCGTTGAGCGATATACCCACTAAAACAACCCCATACCGTTAAGTAGCCCCCAACATGCTTCAGTGACGGTTTTATACACTGCTATATCAATTTCCCATCGTGTCTACGCCCGATGTACTTCCTTTTGTTTGTATCAGACATATCCATTTTAGACTCGGTAGTCAGGACGCTTTACCAGTCCCCAGCGGTAAAATCCTTATATTTTTTTGTCCATTTAAAAAAAATCGAAAAAAAAAGAACATCAAAAAGTGGTGTAAAAATTTCATTTTGCAGATTTGTTAAAAGATACCCCGACTAATTAACTGATTAAATCGGTGCCACGAGGAGTGGCTGCAAAAAAGGAGACATACAGAATGTGACATTATTATAGGCTTCATTTATGATCGAACTACTATTTTTTTTTAATAATAGTCATTTCTTTCGCTTATTAAATCACAAATAAATAAAGATCTGTCGCATTTTTTTCCAGGTTATTTTCCAGCGGTTACTGAAAATAAAAGTGGATTCATAATTTTTTCACCCACTGTATCTATCTATCTATCTATCTATCTATCTATCTATCTATCTATCAAACTTTGCTGTAAAGAAGTATTTGTTTGACCAAAATATCATCTAACTCTTTCGAATGCGGTGATGAGTTTTAAACATTTCCTCTTTTGCTGATATTTTACCATCTATCAGTTTATGGAATGTTTCTCCATTTCTTTAAAAAAAAAAAAAAAAATTTGAAAGATGAGCAACGTGGAACAATTCCTCATATGATGAAACCAAACTTCAAAACCAAACTTCAAATCGATGCAAACATGTTTTTCCCTACCGACAAGTCACGTGTAGGAAAACTTGCCTGAATGACAAAAGCGAGATGATAATGAAACTTTTTTTATCAAGATTCTTTGACCGTGGCATCTTTAGGAATCACTTTTCATTAAGGTTTCGTTTTCCGTTCAAATAGCGTTTATTTGCATGAAAAAAAATATGTATAATATATATATAGATATATATATATATACAGAGTATATGAGAGAGAGAGAGAGGTTACGTAGATAAGATGAGTATGATTACATCACATACATTGTATACAGTTGTAAACTACCTTTTAGCAACCGTACATTCTTTACATACTGCAATCTACCATATACTGTATATAGATGTAATAATTACGAGCTTTTTACGAGTCTGAAAGACTGAAGAGAATTTACAGACTAAAACACACTGTATCATATTTTAAGCATTTGCATTTCACACAAATGATAAGAAGGTAATAATAGAAGGCGATAATGAATGCCGAATTGTATATGATAATGATAAGAGAGATAGATGATAATAGAGAATAATTTAAAAGGATATAATATAAAGAGTAAAGTAGAAATAACTAGAAACAGAATGATAAATTTAATGAAAACAGCAACAATTAATAACAACAACAACAGTAATGATAATGGTAATAATAAATAATTGTCTTCAGACCAATTTCCTTTTGGAACATTTGGAAAATGAGAAGAAGAAGAAGAAGAAGAAGTGGCACTCCAGTAAATCTGAAATTTGTGAAGTTTTAATTGCTTACAAAGGATGAGTGAACATTGATTGATTTTAATTCATTAGGTATAGATTGTTCAATAATTCCATCGTAAAGTAAGTGTAAGAATTTCTACTACAGTGAAGAGTATAATTTGATTTTTATATAATTTCACTCTTCGTATGTCTCGTTCGATTTTTGTGACGTATTTGACTGTCCGTGATATTTTCCATTATTATAATTGAAACTGTGTTTTGTAACTCTGAATATTCGGGAGCGTATCTTTATTTCAAATAGTTCCTCAAATTTTAATATAAGGGTTTCCAAAAAACCTTAGCTTCTCAATTAATTGGTGATTCGGAGAGGCAACGTGTGATAGATCGCATACGAGCAATAACATTTTGGGAAGCTCGTGATGCTGGAGCCACCTTTATAATACGTTCATGGGTTGCCAAAAAGCTGCGAAGAAGTGAGGACTTCGTCAAAAGAAATTGGAATAAAACTTTGGATGAATGTGAAATGGATACAACCAAATCTGGGCGCCCAAATTTGCCACACTCTCAGGAAACAAAGAACATCATTGAACTTCCAAAGCCAAGAAAAACTGAACTTAACATCGATGACAGAATGTGGTTTGCCCATTATCTTGAAGATTGGGATGTGGATGATTTCATGCATTTAGCTGTCTCCGATGAATTTTTTGTTTACGTAACACGTCGGCCTAACTACCAAAATGATCGAGTGTGGGCCACAACACCAGATGAAATCGATGACAATGAACATTATCGCGAATTATTAAAAAGGCCAGACTGTGTTGATGTGTTTGTTTTGTTCACTGCAAAGAAGCTCATGTGGGTGCTGAAGCCAAATGGTCAGAGTTGGGATGGACAGTATTTTCGTGATATTATTCTATCCCAGCATGTCATTCCTTTTCTAAAAAACACAAACAATGTTATGGATGTCGATCAGGTCACACTTCTGCACGATAAGGCCCCCTGCTTTAAGGCATTAGCCACTCAACAGTTGTTGCGGAACCATGAGATCGACTTCTTTGGAAATGAAGAATGGCCAGGAAATTTTCCTGACCTGAACGTCTGTGAACACATTGGATCAGTTATAAAGGACAAGGTTGAATGTCTCTTGTTTCAAGAACCTGCAGCAAATCGATTTTCGAAGGATACAAAGACGCAACACATTGAAACTGTTTTAGCAAATTTGCGTAACGATCAAGATCTATTCACGTCACTTTTGGCAAGCTACCCAAAGCGAATTCAGGCTGTCTTGGAAGCCAATGGCGGGAACACCAAGTTTTAATTTTTCTCATTAAATGCAGGATTAAATTCTCTTTTGTAAGGTATGTTTAGTTTTACTGTTCCTCTAATGGTTTAGGCCATGAGCGGGGGGGGGGGCTAAGGTTTATTGGAGCCCCGTACATGTCCCCATTTTAAATATGTCCTGAAATTATAATGATAGTTAGGTCCCATAGATGGAATAACACCCATCTGTGGGATATCTCTGTTAAACCAGAGTTACCATTACCTCGAGTGCGGGAGGGTTAACACATAAAATGCCTCTGGACCTGAAAGTTTTATGCGTATCTTCGGTTGTTTAAATATATGACGGGTTGTATTAACTTTTATCCGGTGTAGCGCTCGTGACTTCTACTCAAGAGGTTCCGGGTTCGACTCCTCGTGAGGGCATTTTCGTTTCATATGAGCACCAGACGTGCTCATGCGTGTTCTTATATATAATATGTGTGTGTGTGTGTGTGTGTGTGTGCAAGAGAAAGTTTAGAATGACATAAATGCGTTCAGTTTATTGTTATAATTTGTTCTACTTCAAACCTTATTTCGGTATGTTTAATCTGGCACAGGCCTCAAGAGGTTTACTGAGAGTATTGTGGCTCTCAACTTAACTGTCGATATCTAAAAGTTTAGCTTTTGACTCGGAAAGGTTGGAGATCCCTGCCGAAGGATATGAAAGTCCAAGAATTTGGGAGCCCCTTCCTTATTTCATCGCTCACTTTTTTGTCCCTAAATCCTTAATGGATGGTTTTATTATCTTCGAAGTTACACTATTTCTTCACTATCGTGTTTATAATTTATTTCTTAGATCCTAAGCATATATATATATATATATATATATATATATATGCAAACCCATAAGGAAAAAGGAAAAATGATTCCAAGGCCTTTCGTGTATTCAGCAGTACACCTCGTCAGGGAATGAAGGGAGAAGGCGAGATGCATATGTATAACGGAACAGAGAAATAAGAGAGATTAAGAAGCGTTGATTAAAGGCAAAATACATTTTAACAAGATATTGTCAATTTTATACATTCATTCCTGCACTTTTATTGAAATTATTTTTAAAATGGATGAATGCACATCCTGGAATATTCCTTTCAATTATATCTATATTTTTAAGGAGCGCTTTAGAACTATCCTACTTGATACTGTGATTACATCTATACATATGGTTAAACAATGCATTAGAATTATTTGCTGTTCTACACGCATATTTATGTTGTTTTACCCTGCTATCTAAAGTTTTTCCCGTTTGACCAATATATACTGAGTTACATTGTGTACATCCGATCGAATACACACAACCAACCGCATTATCCGGACTATTCTTTATTTGGCGAGATTTAAGAGATTTTAAGAGGTTTTTCTTTTCCTTGTGGGTTTGCATCATTCATTTATTTCACGTGTTGAATTGTGAAATTCATCCCGTGTGTGTGTGTGTATATATATATATTATATATATATATATATATATAATATATATATATATATATATTATATATACAGGGTGATTCAAAAGTCAGGTTACATAAGGATATACTGTGTTATGTAATGATACAAGGGAATAGTCACATCACATGTTCGATATGGCCACCGTTAACGGCAATGCACTTGTGCAGCCAGCTAAGAATATCACATCAATGCGCTTCTCCTTCGATAACATCTCATAACTCATTTACCTGCAAAGAAACAGAAAAGCCCTATGTAACCTGACTTTTGAATCACCCTGTATATATATATATATATATATATATATATATATATATATATATATATAAGCAAACAACCACAAGGAAAAGGAAACACAAAGTCCGAGCGCTTTCGTGATATATTCACATTATCAAGGAAGAACAGAAAATAGACGGAGATTACAAAGTATTTGAGTTAAATAGACAAGCAAAAAATTCACAATTGGCACCTCAAATTAAAGGCCTTAAAGCCCTCTAAAGATTTTTTTCCCCCAAATTGATAACATAATCTGTAGGCAGCTAAATAACTGAATAAAAAATATATACTGTATAGATGAAATTAGACAAAAAGAAAACCAATACAGAGAACAAAAATTATTATAATGGTTATTAACATTTAATTAAAACAGGCAATTAATAGGCAAGAATTTAATGAAAAACAAATAGATGACGTAGATAACAAATAGAAAACATAATCTGTAGGCTGATTAATTACTATACAGATGAAATTAGACAAAACACCAGTACAGAAAACCTCTAATTTCATCTGTATAGTAATTAATCAGCCTACAGATTATGTTTTCTATTTGTTATCTACGTCATCTATTTGTTTTTCATTAAATTCTTGCCTATTAATTGCCTGTTTTAATTAAATGTTAATAACCATTATAATAATTTTTGTTCTCTGTATTGGTTTTCTTTTTGTCTAATTTCATCTATACAGTATATATTTTTTATTCAGTTATTTAGCTGCCTACAGATTATGTTATCAATTTGGGGAAAAAAATCTTTAGAGGGCTTTAAGGCCTTTAATTTGAGGTGCCAATTGTGAATTTTTTGCTTGTCTATTTAACTCAAATACTTTGCAATCTCCGTCTATTTTCTGTTCTTCCTTGATAATGTGAATATATCACGAAAGCGCTCGGACTTTGTGTTTCCTTTTCCTTGTGGTTGTTTGCTTATTAATAAGGTCACGTGTTATTTTGTGATTCTAGTGCATATATATATATATATATAGGTTGCAGTTATACTTCAATTTTTTTTCATAATTGTTACAATTACACTGGCCAACAAAATGAAACTTTTTTTTCTCATCACAAACATGATACTTTCTTAATGCATTTTTCGCGCTGATTCCGAATCTGGTTTAATTTGTTTTCTAGCACGTACAGTTATATAGATACACTGGTTTTGATATTTTTAAGTTTTTGATATTGCTATAAGAAAATTTATGGATGTATAGATCACACTTAGGAATGCTAAACAACAAATACATCATATACCTTATTCAATGTACTTATAAATAAAGAATATATACATTATTTTATTAAAAGCGCTGTGAGTGTGATTTCCTTTTGTAAATTTGGCCTGGATTGTCACGATACAGCATCCAACAATGGTCCGCCATCATGCTTTCATTCCAATATCCTTGGTAGCGCTTCTCCATCATCTGAATATCTTGATGGAAGCACTCTCCTTGCTCGTCACTCACTGCACCAAGGTTTTCAGGAAAGAAATCTAAGTGGGAATGCAGGAAGTGAATTTTTAACGACATTCGACACTCCATTTCTTTGAAGGCATCAAGGAGGTTCTTGACTCCATCCTTATACGCAGGTGACTTGTTGCTTCCAAGAAAGTTTTCACATATCCATTTGAACGCCAGCCAAGCCTTCAATTCCAGCAGACTTAGGACTTTCTCAAATTCAATGTCATTCAAAACCTCCCTTATTTGTGGCCCAACAAAAATTCCTTCCTTCAATTTTGCTGCAGTAACCTTCGGAAATTTCCTTGAAAGGTATTGGAACCCTTCAGAATTGACTTTACCCATTGCTTTAACAAAATTCTTCATTAAACCAAGTTTAATGTGAAGAGGTGGCAGATAGATCTTTTGGGGATCCACTAAAGGGACAGACTGGACATTGCTTATCCCTGGGACATATGTATACCTAAGTGGCCAGTCACTTTTGGTGTAATGTTCTATAGTGGCGCGACTGTCCCACAGGCAAAGGAAACAACAAAATTTTGTGAATCCTGACTGCACCCATAAGCATTCCTATAACTTTTAGATCTCCACAAACATTCCATTGATGACTGTCGTATTTGATTGCCTTAAGTAGTATATCCATATTGTCATATGTCTCTTTTAGATGGACGGAATGGGCAATGGGGATGGATGGCATTATATTACCATTATGCAAAAGAACTGCTTTCAGGCTTCTCTGCGACGAATCAATAAAGAGGCGCCACTCAGATGCCACATACGTCTGAGATATGGCTGTAAATAGTCCATTGATGTCATGGCAATAACAGAGAGGACCGTCTACTGAAAAGAATGCTGTTAATTCAAAATTCCGCTTTCGGTAGTAACTAATACGAACATTGTTCTCAAGTAAATTGTTCTCCTTTAGTCTTGAGGCGAGAAGCTCTGATTTCTCTTTAGACAGCGATAAGTCTCTAACAAGATCATTCAACTGTCCTTGGGTTAACTTTTTAGGCTCTAAATATCTACCTTCAAAAGTGTACTCTGGTTCTGTAGATGGTCTGGAAACGCCAGTTGCACCTTCATCACTTTCCATGTCATCTATGATAGAATCTAGCCTATCACTTGGGGGAATTGGAATGGGCAATGTTTCATCATGTTTTACTGGTCTACGTGCTGAATCCAAGTTTGGATATACAATCTGGTGTTTGTTCTTGGCAGAAAACCCCATTAAGTTCACACTACAAAAATAACAGTCTTCATGATGATCTCTCGGCTCCCTCCATATCATGGGTATGGCAAATGGCATTGAAGCTTTCTTTTTGTTAAGCCAATCACGTAATCCATTTGAACAGCCAGAACAGATTTGATGTGGCGCCCATGGTTTATCTTGGTCACCTAGATGGCAACCAAAGTATAGCTTGTATATTTTCTTAATGTCAGTTGTAATTTTCGTCGCTGTGTTTTAGTTGTCAACTGGCCGCATACGAAACAGAACTTGTCGGGGTCATTCTTACATTGTCGAGGCATGTTGACTGACCTGAGCAAACTATAAATTCAAAAAAAATGTACACCAACTTGACACAACAAGTTCTTGGACTGGACTGATCTTTTGACACACAAAGCACGGCGTTGTTGCCTGAATCACAATGCTGCTAGACGTAAAAGCTCACACCTGAAATACATAAGATGTATAATTAAGATAATTGAAATAAATAAGATGAATAAACTAAACTAAACACAATAAAATAAACACAATCAAATGTTGAAATATTAGTATTTTGCCTATTTAAAATGGTTAAATCTGTGTAGTTATATATATGCCTTCCTCTTGAAAACTATACGTGCTAGAAAAAATCTGAATGCAGTTTTGGAATCAGCGTGAAAAATGCTATCCAGCCACCACAAATTTTACTCTGATGAAAAATCTTTGTTGACCAGTGTTAGTACAGGGCGTCCCAAAAAAATGTATACACACTTTAAATACTTATAAAGGCAGTGTTTATTAAAATACATTTCATTTTCAAAGTGTAATAGAATCTACAGACATTATTTAATTGTTTTGTCAACGCCTGTTTTCAAACTGACGTCCGTTCTGGTCCAGGCACTGCTGATAACGCGAAGCAATGGAATCGCAAACATCACGAAACATTTCGTTTGGTATTTGTGTGCATTCCCGTTCAATGGCTGCTCTCAATTCAGCGACTGTTGCAGGTTTTATAGCGTAGACTTTGTCTTTTAAGTATCCCCATAAAAAAAAGTCTAGTGGTGTGAGGTTGGTGAACGCGGAGGGTATTCTACGAAACCCCTTCGTCCAATCCACATCCACATCGTGCCAAGTACCACTCGCAATACTCCACTCTTCGGTCCGGATCATCTTCATTAATAGCATGGACTAATCTTGGAATGTAACTTTTCCATTGACAGCGCTTCAAAATGCGTTGGACAGACGATTCTGAAATTCCTACCTCACGACTCGCTTGCCGCACAGATTTTCTTGGACTTTGGTGATACGTTTCCAGTACTCTTTCTTGCTTTGTGGGGCTTGTCGATGTCCGTGGTCTTCCGGAACGCTTCTTGTGGACATTCTGAACAGTTCCATCGGCTTCAAACTTATCTCTAATTCGAGTGATGGTAAGTCGCGTTGGTGGATCTGTTTGAAACTCCCTCCTAAACTGTCTTTGCACTTCAACTGCGTTTTCACACTTCCAGTAGCATTTTAGAATGAATTTCCTTTGTTCAAAGCTTAGTCTGACTGCCATTATTAATTCTAATGGGTTTAACTTGGAAAGAAAGAAACATCAATTGAGCTATCAGCTGTTAAAGTGTGTATACATTTTTTTGGGACGCCCTGTATTGTTGAAAGTACAGTAGCTTATAACCCTTAATCCCTACCCATTATAAAAGTTAGGGTAGCAGTACCCGGGTTGCCGGGGTACACCAGTACCCCGGGTAGGGTTTAAGGGTTAAGTTTGCTGAGGAGGCTGGCGTCACCCCTCTTTTTGTAATTTTCTTAACTGTTATTTTTATTGACGCCGACTAGAAGGTGGAGACATATGGCGCTCATTCTAAGGTCATACACGCAGTCAGCGTTGACTGGTTTTGGGATTGCAAAATTGGGTGTTTATTAATAAATATAAAATAATAATAGAATCGATGAAACATGATTGGAAAACATTAGTTAGGAGTGGATCACCTGAAGATCAGGGCCCCCAGCCTTCGTTAATTAGCCTTATAAGGCTAACTAACGAAAATATCATGACAACCTAACCAATCGTTAGGTCAACTGTACGCCCTTGACGATTGGTTAGTGTAAGTCGTGATATTTTCGTTAGTTAGCCTTATAAGGCTAACTAAAGAAGGCTGGGGGCCCTGATCTTCAGGTGATCCTTAGGATTTAATAGTTAATAGTTAGGGGTAAATTACTCGTCGACCTCAAATGAATTTAAAAAAATAAGTACGTGACTTATGGCACGAAGCCAAAAGTACGTTCGTATTTGTAATATTGTTTAACCAATAAGGTGTGCAACGAAGAGAGGAGGGGGAATGTTGCAAGAGGTTATGCAACAAAGGGGAGGGGGTTATCCCCCAAGCTTCAATGAAAGGGAACTCCCCAGCATGCTGGGGGAGTCCACCTGACCTCTTTGGGGGAGAAGGTGTGATGGTCTCACCCCCCAAAGGGGGTATACCTAACCTGAGAGAAAGGAGGAGGGTCTTTGGGGAAGAAGTTGGGACGGCCTCACCCCCAAAGGGAAACCTAACCTAAGAAGGATAGAGGGTGTTCGCCTGGCTCCAGCCAGACGCATAATGAGAGTCCAGGGGCTCAGCATCTTATATATAGATGGTCTGGAGATGCCAGTTACCACTTATTTATTTATTTCTATAAGGAGAGTTGGTAGATACCACCATTTTAATTATTTATTTATAGATGAGTTTCCAGAGACTCCTATATAATTTAATTATATGCAGGGTTACCAGGCTGCATCATTTAGTTTAACTACTTATTTATTAAAGGCAAGAGAAACTTTCTCCTTAAATTGCCCGAACTAATTAAAACACATTATTTATTTATTTAATTAACAATAAGTGAAAAATGACGGATAGGGTGAAGGGGTCAAATAATAGACAGCATGCAACAAGCCTATCCGGGGTCAAAAGGAAGATTGGCTGGGTGTGCTACCCATCTAATAATAAAATAAATACGCAGGACTCTTTACATTGCACATTATTCCAACAACATAATCTATAAGAATAATATTTAATTTACCTATAACTCGAGAGACCTGAATAGTGTTCATTCACTCTCAAGCCAAAGCGAAAGTGATTATTTACTTTTGTCAAACATCTCTTATACAAAATGTCTTCAAAATCAGCATTTCTTTTTACTCCAAGAAAGAAAAAAATGCTCGAATTGTTCATTCTGGCGAAGGTCGAGCTTTTCACCCCACCCTAGACCTACAATTTAACGTGGAATCCGAACCACCAACAACCCAACGTCTTAACCACTAGGTCACCCAGGGTAGTTCATTCATTAAGGACAGCTCGTCGTATAAACATAATCGTAATGTTTGTAGGTTGTCCCTGCCTTTTTGTGAATCAAATTCCGGGATTTATCATGTAACTGAATTTCGTGGAACTTCTTATAGCTTCTTAAAGTTTTCGCTGTCAGTCTGTTAGTTCGTATTCCAATACTTCATAACTTGATGAGTCTGTTACCCGACAGTGTAGCATAGTGGTAAAAGCACCGGTCTGTTAATTTAAAAATCCTGGGTTCGAGTCTTGGCTCGGATCCCAGGTAGAGCTGTCGGTCCCCTCCGTCACGTAACATTTCCCGTTACGAAGTTAAATATTATCATTAATCATTCGGTTCATACTCTTTTTTTTTTTGTCCATGTAAGAAAAGTGCCACGTCACGAGACAACAAACTGCGCATCCCTTCTTTTTTCCTCAAAACAAACCATACTATCTCTTCATTTCTGTTTTTTCCATTTATTCAGAAGAGAGAAAAAGGAAGTTTTGTAAAATTAATTATTTTCTTAATGAAAATATGAACGAAGAATCCTTCTAAGGAACATTTGAATTAGGAGGATGTTGAGTGGAGTCATGGTTTTCATTTGCTTTATATAATTATCATTTCACTATTAATAACATTAACGTTCTTTTAATATTCTGTAATTAAAATTGGAGTCATCGGGTGTGACTCCTTTAAAATCAAAATAACAATAATGATATTTTTCTCGAAAATATTATATATCGAATTAGGTATATCTATCTATCTATCTATCTATACGTAGTGACCTGCCTGCAGTAGTAAACCAATTCTTCCACGGTCGTAAACGCAATTTTCTTTGAAAGTCGCAGATGCATGGAAAAACTGCCTCAACCATGAAACCAGTCAAATAAGCAACCATACGAGAGAACAATGTAAATAGAAGATCCTCAAAGAGCCTTAAGGCCCTTTTGAAAGAACAAAATCGTAAACGACAGGTTAGGCTCGAAGTTACAACTTGTATTGCCAACCGTTAACCATTAAGCTGCTGGAAAAGGAGCAATTTTCTCCAGGGAATAAAAAACTTACAATAATTCTTCGAAGAAAAAACTTCCCACGAAAGAGCCTCAAGAAAGAAGAACAAGAGCTCGAGCAGAACATCAGTCTTTGTGGTGCCTTTAGAAGCCTGACAGTTCTTCTCTCTAGACTAAGGCCATGGCCAATTTCGTCGCGTGTGCACTATACAATACTCTCAAAATATAGGTCTCTACGATTCCAGTTCCAAAATACTTTGCGCATTCTCATAAGAATGTCGCTGTTTTTCACTCTTATTCGATACTAATTTCTTTGTGTGAATGACATTTGTTTCCTATAATTCAATCATTCCAACATGAATATTGTAATTTATCCAGTTGTATTCTCCTGTACCATTTGAACATTGCAATATTAACTAACTGTTCTTCATTGTGAGCAATTTATCTATTATTATAATACAAGAAAAGAACCGCACAACATATCCTCTTCCATGATTAATGGTACGAACGAACTAGTGAGTGTAGTGACCCATACCAACGAATTAATAATTTTTAATTATATACGCAACCTATTTAATTATAGTCACAACACAAACCAGCGATAATATCCATCTATCGGCTCTGGCCAACACTTCCCATTTTATCCCATTCTCTTTATTATATATATATATATATATATATATATATATATCTATATATATATATATATATATATATATATATATATAATAAAGAGAATGGGATAAAATGGGAAGTGTTAGCCAGAGCCGAACTCATCTCACCACTACAGTACTCTTGAAACCCCAAAAAAGTACCTTTCAAGTGTAATTTTTGAGCAAAAGTTGTTTATCTTGAGCTTTATCAAAAATGCACTAGTTAGCCCTTCAATCTCTGTATTAAAATCACTGTACGGATATTGTAGTTATATATATATATATATATATATATATATAATTTATTTATTTATTTATTACAGCGCAAAAACAAACAAGTTCCTCCCATAAAATTTAGCGGTTCTGGTCTTAAAAGAGTATTATTCTCAGTTCCGTGGAAACGACTCCTTTTAAAGGTTTTAATAAAAGACACTAAAATTCTTTTAATAATACAAAGTTTGTTATCCTTCCACTTTATGGCAGAACGCAAGTTTGGAAAATGCAAATGTGTTCATTAGTTTCTGGGGTGAGAACACCTTTCTCACTAATTTCATTTACATAGTTGGGCGCATTAGAGCACTCTCTTAAATCGGCGTACATACGTACGTACAGTATATATATATATATATATACCGACCAGGGAAGTACATCAGCGTGTGCCGCCTCTTCCGCTACCTCCAGATATAGTCGTAAAAAAGATGTATATTTCTTGCGCTTTTTATGTGGCACACTGTTAAATAATGATAGTTTAATATTTAGAGCATCAGCGAGCGGCCGTGGGGTATATAAAGGCGGACTGCCTGGCCAGTATTTCAAGGAAGCGTAGGATAAGTGCTTTACGAGAGATGTAAATTTTATGGGTTAGGGGGTCTCAAAAGCAGGCAGATTTTTTTCTTTTTTTAGGAGAATGTATCTTGTTAGTTATTTATTTACCTATTTATCTATTTTTGTATTTGACGTACATTATTTTAAGACGAAACGTTCTAGGTATTTTGAGGCGAGTTTCGCGTGAAAGTTTAGAAAATAAATTGCGTACTTTGCAGAAAATACACTAAACGCTTCTATGTTGTATGCTTAGTGAGAGTAATTCTCTACTGAAAATATTTCGCATTTTTAGAATGTAGGGCAAACTATAAATACACGAAAGTAATTTTTGTTGAACTCTCTCTCTCTCTCTCTCTCTCTCTCTCCCCGCAGGGGGTATAAAGATTATGCACGTTCCTTCTGGGTGTTGTAAACTTTATACTTGGGGTGTGACAGCCCTCCGGTCCCGAGTCGTGGGATTCTAGAGAAATTGGCTGCCAATTCCTTTAGGTTCTCGCTCTTTCGGGAGGGCGGGTGAAGTCTGTTGTACAAACCTGTCCCGTGGGTTACTAGGACCCCTTCCCATCCCACTCTGTCCTTTTAGCTTAGGTTAGGGATGTTCTCCTCTGACTGCAAAAAAAAAAAGAAAAACTTTTAGTATTAAGTCTTTTTCTCTACTGTTACGATTAGGACGCTATTGCTATCTCATGCGTGGGAAGAGAGGCTTGGAACTTCTATAAATAACACCATTTAACTTCAGTTGTAGGTAAATAATTAGAGGGGATAATAGCGAGTAGGATTGTTGACCATTTGGATTCCTACAAGCTACTTGGGGACTCCAACATGGGTTTAGACGGCATAGGTCGTGTCTCACCATCATGCTCGAGTCTTTCTACGTCATGTTGAGTGAGTATGATAAGAGTAGGGCGATTGATTAGAAGGCCTTTGATAAGGTACCTCACCGCCGGCTAATGGCCGAAGTGCGCGCGCTGGGTATTGGTGGGGAAGTAGGTAGGTGGATTGGAAACTGGCGAAAAATGCCACAAAGTTAATCCCTTCCGTTAGGCATATGGGCTACAATCGACGCTTACGTGACGCGGGTTCAAAGATGTCGATTTTAGAAGCATGTTTAGTTCAAATGATAACCCAACTCGCAACAATGATTAGAAGTTGGATTTGAAACGATTTAGGACTAGTATATGTGGGAATTACTTTAACACGTTGATAGTTTAAGATTAAAACATAAGAAAACTCTGCAAGAGTTCGCTTGCACGGTGTCTCTGTGAGCAAGGTAAATATAGAGCATTTATATATTCTCCACTTTCCTGTAAAATTTCCTTGGCTACTTTTCCAGGGTCAAAGTATTTTCTTCAACCTTTTTCCGTACCTGCCTCTGGCAGGCAGGGAGGGAGCGGAGGGTGGGGAGAGAGCCTTCTACTTTTCTATCCAGTTTTCTACCACTGCTAGGATAGTTGAAAGAAAAATAAACTTTTAATAACAGGAACAGTTCCTCGGTGGATCAGTTCAAGAAAAGGTTAGACCAAATCTTGCACACTATTTGAGTGTGTAGAAAATTTTCCCTGGCACCCGTTGCCACTGGTACCTCCTCGGTATGGGCCGCAAGGCCTTTTGAGGTACTTCTTTTCCTTGTAACTCCTTGTAACTCTCTCTGGCATCCGTTGCCATTGGTACCTCCTCGGTATGGGCCGCAAGGCCTTTTGAGGTACTTCTTTTCCTTGTATCTCCTTGTAACTCTCTCTCTCTCTCTCTCTCTCTCTCTCTCTCTCTCTCTCTCAGTTTCGGAACAAGGAGATTGTGCTCTCACTGTACAATTCCCTTGTTCGGCCGCACCTGGAGTATGCTGTGCAGTTCTGGTCGCCCACCCTCAGGAAAGATATTGAGAGGCTGGAGCGAGTGCAGGCGAGGGCCACAAAGTTAATCCCTTCCGTTAGGCATATGGGCTACAATCGACGGTTACGCGCCCTGAACTTGTTTTCGCTTGAAACTCGGAGGCTGCGCGGTCAACTGATCGAGGTTTTCAAGCTCTTACTCGGGTTCAACGATGTCGATTTTAGAAGTATGTTTAGTTTAAATGATAACCCAACTCGCAACAATGGTTGGAAGTTGGATTTGAAACGGTTTAGGACTAGTGTGTGTGGGAATTACTTTACGTATAAGATCTGTGACACATGGAACAGGTTACCTTCGGAAGTTGTGAACAGTTCCTCTGTGGATCAGTTCAAGAAAAGGGTAGACGAAATCTTGCACACTATTTGAGTGTGTAAAGACATTTAGGACCTCAGTCTGCGGAAATTTCTTTTCCTATAAAATAGTTAATATCTGGAACCAACTTCCCTCAGAGGTTGTTTCCAGTCAAAGTGTAAATCTGTTTAAAAATAGGGTAGACAAAGTACTGAACACACTCATAGTTTAAGATTAAAACCTCAGAAAACTCTGCATGAGTTCGCTTGCTTGGTGTCTCTGTGAGCAAGCTAAATATAGAGCTTTTTATATATTCTCCACTTTCCTGTAAAATTTCCTTGGCTACTTTTCCAGGGTCAAGGTATTTTCTTCAACCTTTTGTACCTGCCTCTGGCAGGAAGGGAGCGGAGGGTGGGGAGAGAGCCTTCTACTTTTCTATCCAGTTTTCTACTACTGCTAGGATAGTTGAAGGAAAAATAAACTTTTACAAAATTTTCCCTGGCACCCGTTGCCATTGGTACCTCCTCGGTATGGGCCGCAAGGCCTTTTGAGGTACTTCTTTTCCTTGTAACTCCTTGTAACTCTCTCTCTCTCTCTCTCTCTCTCTCTCTCTCTCTCTCTCTCTCTCTGATTTCTTCTGGGTGTTGTAAACTTTATACTTGGGTATGACAGCCCTCCGGTCCTGAGTCGTAGTATTCTCGAGAAATTGGCTGCCAAAGTGCGCGCGCTGGGTATCGGTGGGAAAATAGGTAGGTGGATTGAAAACTGGTTGAAGAATAGGCGGCAGAGGGTTGTAATTAAAGGGGTTAGTTCGGGTTGGGCCTCCGTCACTAGTGGGGTTCCTCAGGGTTCCGTTTTGGTGCCTTTGTTGATTATCATTTACATAAATGATATCGACGCTGGCATCGTCAGTGGGATCGCCAAATTCGCTGATGACACCAAGCTTGGGGCCAATGTTGGGACGCCCGAAGCGATCGAGCAACTGCGTGCGGACCTACGTAGGATAGGAGAGTGGTTCGAAAAATGGCAAATGCCGTTTAACTTGGGTAAATGCAAGGTGATGCACATTGGCTATGCCAATCCCAAGTCGGACTGCTACATGTTGGGGAGTAATATCGAGGCCACTGATCTGGAAAAGGACTTGGGTGTGCTAATTAGCAGCGACCTTAAGTTTACCAAACAGTGCGTAGAGGTGGAAAAGAAAGCCCAGAAGCTGTTGGGTTACATCAGGAGGCAATTTCAGTTTCGGAACAAGGAGATTGTGCTCTCTCTGTACAATTCTCTGGTTCGGCCGCACCTGGAGTATGCTGTACAGTTCTGGTCGCCCACCCTCAGGAAAGATATTGCGAGTGCAGGCGAGGGCCACAAAGTTAATCCCTTCCGTTAGGCATATGGGCTACAATCGACGCTTACACGCCCTGAATTTGTTTTCGCTGGAAACTCGGAGGCTGCGCGGTCAACTCATCGAGGTTTTCAAGCTCTTACGTGGATTTAACGATGTCGATTTTAGAAGCATGTTTAGTTTAAATGATAACCCAACTCGGAACAATGGTTGGAAGTTGAATTTGAAACTGTTTAGGACTAGTGTTTGTAGGAATTACTTTACGTATAAGATCTGTGACACGTGGAACAGGTTACCTTCAGAAGTTGTGAACAGTTCCTCTGTGGATCATTTCAAGAAAAGGTTAGACCAAATCTTGCACAATATTTGAGTGTGTAGAAAATTTTCCCTGGCACCCGTTGCCATTGGTACGTCCTCGGTATGGGCCGCAAGGCCTTTTGAGGTACTACTTTTCCTTGTAACTCCTTGTAACTCACTCTCTCAATCTAATTTTCTTTGTGTTGTCTTTTGCTCTACTTTTACTATAAGAACACTACTGCTACCTCATGCGTGGGAAGAGAGGCTTTGGAACCTCTATAAATAACACCATTTAACCCTCGTAAGTCGTGAGAGACTCGGATGGAGGGGTCCCAGGCGTAGGGGCGCGATTAATGGAGTGTGGCTAGTGTCCCGTTAAATTCATTCCTTACGCGTAATGGCCTGACCAGCCTCCTGCGACCGTTCTTTGGTGACCGGTTGATGGTGCTTGGCTGTACTGTTCTTAGGTGAGAGAGCTTTACTGCCCAGCTGGCTGCCAGGCCAGCGGAAAGTCCCGGGCGTAGCTGCTGGGTCTGGTGGGGTATCCCTTGAACACTGGATTCTAAGAGTCTGGCCGTTTGTGAGTGGCTAGTAAGACTTAGTAAGGAGCTGCATCTCGCCGTCGCTCCTGGCGGGGAATCCGTGACGCCTTCGTCGCGAGTGTTTGTCAGTTGGCAGCTGCGACACGTTTGGGATTGTCCGGCCCTGGGAAACCCTTGGTCGGTGCGGCAGTAGTGAGAAGTGTAGTCTTCTAGATAGGATGAACGTCACTGGCAGATAGGCGGATGCGGCTTGCGCGGGAAGAATTCACCGACCCCCCTCCATTTTTATGTACTGGTCAGAAAGTTTTCGATAGTTTTCATTGCTAGAACGCTTTATCTTATTCAGTGTATTCGGAGTTAGAAAAATAAGTTACAATGACTGGACCGCAGAAACTGAAGGCTGAGTGCGCGAGGTGTGGAGTAAACCAGTGGGTTACGAACTTCAAAGAAGCTTGCTTCGAGAAGATCAACCACTCCAGCATGTGCCGCATTTGCGAATTCATGCAGTTATAAGAGAAGGTACAGGAGAGGGTCTGGCGGCTCGAGTCGTCCAGATCGGATGTTGGAGGCGCGGCGGTCGCTGCCGCGGCTGCGCCCTCCACTCCGGAGCTTATTGATAGGATATCCTCCCTGGAAAGGTGGTCCAGTGGCGGACTGGACAGAGCTCGAGACCACGGAGAAAGGGTAGAGGTGCAACCGGGGGCCGGGGTGCAAAATCAGTGTCAGGAATCGCCAGCGACCCACGTGGAATGCACGAAACCGCGACGCAAGGTGGAACGAAGGGAGGGCGCAAAGAAGGGGCCGATAGACAAGGGTGGGAAGGGGCCGATAAAGAAAAAGGGTGGGAAGGGGCCGATAAAGAAAAAGGGTGGGAAGGGGCCTAATGATGGCCCAAAGAAGCCGAAGGATATAGCTGCCGGTCGGGGGGTGGGTCGGGTGCTGGGTCTATGGGTGGCGACGGGTATCGAAAGGTCTCGAGCAAGAAGGCTGCGAAGCCGAAGCCTGAGAATCCGGTTGCCGCTGTCAGGACCTCCAACCGCTTTAGTCTCCTGTGCGCGAAGGAGGAAGACACCGATTTGATTGGGGGTTCACAGATCAGGGGCCAGGAGAAGTACTTTGCTTCTGCAAAGCGGGACAGGAGGGAGGTAAGGTGCTTACCCGGGCGGGGAACGGCGTACTTAAGGAAGGAGTTACAGAAGATGCGCGTGGCTAGTCGGAGGACTGTGATCGTTGTCCACACTGGTGGCAATGATCTGTTCCTCAAAGGCGGTAGGGTAGGTTCGACGGAAGGGATTATCACCGAGATCATGTCTCTCGCGGATGATCTAAAACTTAAAACAGACGGGGGAATGTTGATGGGTATTTTACCGCGGATGAATGCCAGTGATCACGTGCTCAGTAAGGTCATTGGCATCAACGAGAGGGTGCAAGACTTGTGTGTCCCACAGAGCGTGAGGTTTGTTGACCCCTTCGACGCGTTTTCGGGTAGGTGGGACCTTTATCAGAGAGATGGTGTCCACTTCAATGACACGGGTAAAAGTGTGCTAGTCACGCTGCTTGACCAGCACCTATACCATATGGTGAGGTCAAGCCCGGGGATTGATGACGGGCCCACCGGGGAGAGATGATCTTGAGTCGGTGGCGGACGTACCTTCAACCAACTGAAGGGTGTGTCCATGCACAGGTAGGTGACCCTCCTTCCCCGTTGGAGGGGGTTCAGGCTCCTGCGGAAGTTGCCCCTTCGTTTGTGAGGGACTCTTCAACTCCCGACAGCCCTGGCTGTTCGGGGAACGGATCATGCTAGGGGGTGGTCAGAATAGGGAAGGCTCCCTCCATGCAATGCTTTTTAATGCTACGTCGATTAGGAATAAGTTTTGCGAGCTACGGGCGCTCTTAGCATCAGAATACCAGGATATCGTTGCTATCACAGAGTCCTGGATTAATACTGATCGTAGGGGCTACGTTGGGGAGTTCGAGATTCCCGGGTATAGAATGTTTCACAAGGACCGCACCCGTGAGGAGGGGGGAGGGGTACTAATATACGTGAGGGACACGTTGAGTCCGGTTGACTGCCAGTTCCGATCTGAACGGGAGCTGCTTGGCGTCGATCTGAACGTGGGAGGGACGAACTATAGGTTAATCTTGGTGTACAGACCTCCGCATCTCCTCCTCGAGGAGGATACAGCCCTGTACTCCAAACTCCGTAGCCTGCTAGGGGACGGTGTGTGTGTAGTTTTAGGACTTTAGACTTCAACTATCGCAGCATAAAGTGGGAAGACAGGACTGCTGATGCCGAAGGGAGGAGGTTAGTTGACTTTACTGATGAGAATTTCCTGACTCAGTGGGTCGGTGGGCCTACACGAGGCGAAAGCGTTCTAGACTTTGTTTTCGGTCGTGAATACTACCTCGTCACTGGCAACACCGTTGACGAATCGTTGGGCGGGAGTGATTACAGCCTGATTAGGTTGTGTCTCTGCGTCCATCGGATGAAGCGTAGTAACTCGAGAGGCAGTAAGCTCGATCTACGGCGGGCGGACATTATTGACCTCCGGGATAGCGTAGGTGAGATGGGGTTAGAGTCGGTGGCGATGTTGATGAAGTGTGGAGTGCATATCGGGACGAGTTTATGGTGCTGCAGTCTGCTGTCATACTCTCAAAACCGTTCACCCCTGCTTCAACGCAGCCTAAGTGGTTCAGTCGGGACATCGCTTCGGCTATCCGAAATAGGAAAGCTGCCTATAGGAGGGCAAAGGCCAATCGTTCCCATTAGAACACTGAGGCGTATCTCCGGCTGTGCAGGGAAGTGAAGGCGAAGGTTAGACTAGTCAAACGTAACGAAGAACTCCGGGTAGCAAGCCTCTGCAAGGGGAACCCTAAGGAGTTATTTAGTTATGTTAATAGTAGAAAGTCATTCGAAGCATGATAGGCCCATTAAAGGAACCCAGCGGCGCGCTGCGGACCTCCGACACGGACATCGCTAATGTGCTGAATGAGGACTTTGCGGGAGTGTTCACCAGGGAAGACACCCGCGTCATCCCGAGCCAGGCGTCAGGCACGAAGGTGCTAGCCTGAATAGTGTTCGGTGTACCGCGACAGTCGTTGCCGATAGAATAGACAAACAGCGCGTTTAAGGCTCCTCGGTCAGACCAGTTCCTCCCCAGACTGTTGCGGGAAGTGCGCGATCAGGTGGCTCCCCACCTGGATACAGTCTTCGACAAATCGTTGGAAACGGGCCAGGTACCTGGTGACTGGAGGGAAGCCAACGTGACCCCTATCTTTAAGAAAGGGGATCACGAAAGTCCAGGGAAGTATCGTCCCATTAGTCTCACTTCGGTTGTAGGTAAATTATTAGAGGGGATAATAGCGGATAGGATCGTTGACCATTTTGATTCCTACAAGCTGCTTGGGGACTCCCAACATGGGTTTACACGGGATAGGTCGTGTCTCACCAACTTGCTCGATTTTTTCCACGTCATGTGGAGTGAGTACGATAAGAGTAGGGCGATTGATATACTTTATCTCGACTTTCAGAAAGCCTTTGCTAAGGTACCTCACCGCCGGTAATTGCCAAAGTGCGCGCGCTGGATATCGGTGGGGAAGTAAGTAAGTGGATTGGAAACTGGCTGAAGAATAGGCGGCAGAGGGGTTGTAATTAAAGGGGATACCTCGGGTTGGGCCTCGGTCACTAGCGGAGTTCCTCAGGGTTCCGTTTTGGGGCCACTGTTGTTTATCATTTACATAAATGACATCGTCAGTCGGATCACCAAATTCGCTAATGACATCAAGCTTGGGGCCAATGTTGGGACGCCCGAAGCGATCGAGTAACTGTGTGCGGACTTACGTAGGATACGAGAGTGGTCCGAAAAATGACAAATGCCGTTTAACTTGGGTAAATGCAAACTGATGCACATTGGCTACGCCAATCCCAAGTCGAACTACTCCATGTTGAGGAATAATATCGAGGCCACTGATCTGGAAAAGGACTTGGGTGTGCTATTTGGTTATAAAAGAAGGCAATTTCGATTTCGGACCAAGGAGATTGTGCTCTCTCTGTACAATTCTCTGGTTCGGCCGCACCTGGTGTATGCTGTACAGTTCTGGTCGCCCACCCTCAGGAAAGATATTGAAAGGCTGGAGCGAGTGCAGGCGAGGGCCACAAAGTTAATCCCTTCCGTTAGGCATATGGGCTACAATCGACGCTTACGCGCCCTGAATTTGTTTTCGCTGGAAACTCGAGGCTGCGCGGTCAACTGATCGAGGTTTTCAAGCTCTTACGCGGATTTAACGATGTCGATTTTAGAAGCATGTTTAGTTCAAATGATAACTCAACTCGCAACAATGGTTGGAAGTTGATTTGAAACGGTTTAGGACTAGTGTGTGTGGGAATTACTTTACGTATAAGATCTGTGACACGTGGAACAGTTTACCTTCAGAAGTTGTGAACAGTTCCTCTGTGGATCTGTTCGAGAAAAGGTTAGACCGAATCTTGCACACTATTTGAGGGTGTGGGTGGAAATTTTTCCGTGGCACCCGTTGCCTTTGGTACCTCTTCGGTATGGGCCGCAAGGCCTTTTGAGGTACTTCTTTTCGTTGTAACTCTCTCTCTCTCTCTCTCTCTCTCTCTCTCTCTCTCTCTCTCTCTCTCTCTCTCTCTCTCTCCTCAATGACAAGGGTAAAGGTGTGCTAGGCGCGCTGCTCGACCGTCACCTATACAGAATGGTAAGGTCGAGCCCCGGGAGAGATGACGGGCCCCCACCGGCGAGAGATGATGTTGAGCCGGTGGCGGACGTACCTTCAAATGAAGGGTGCGTCCAGGAACAGGTAGGTGACCCTCCTTCCACGTTGGAGGGGGCTCAGGCTCCTGCGGAAGTTGCCCCCTCGTTGGTGAGGGGTTCTTCAACTCCCGACAACCCTGGCTGTTCGGGAAACGGGTCATGCTAGGACGCGGTCAGAATAGGGAAGGCTCCCTCCGTGCAATGCTTTTTAATGCTAGGTCGATGATGAATAAGTTTTGTGAGCTACGGGCGCTCTTAGCATCAGAATACCAGGATATCGTTGTTATCACCGAGTCCTGGATTCCTACTGATCGTAGGGACTACGTTGGGGAGTTCGAAATTCCTGGGTATAGAATGTTTCGCAAAGACCGCACCTGTGGGGAAGGGGGATGGGTACTAATATACGTGAGGGACACGTTGAGTCCGGCTGACTGCCAGTTCCGGTCAGAACGGGAGCTGCTTGGCGTCGATCTGAACGTGGGAGGGACGAACTATAGGTTAATCATGGTGTACAGACCTCCGCATCTCCTCCTCAAGGTGGATACAGCCCTGTACACCAAACTCCGTAGCCTGCTAGGGGATAAGGTGTGCGTAGATTTAGGAGACTTCAACTGTCGCGGCATAAAGTGGGAAGACAGGAATGCTATGCTGAAGGGAGGAGGCTAGTTGACTTTGCTGATGAGAACTTCCTCACTCAGTGGGTCAATGAACCTACACGAGGCGAAAGCGTTCTAGACTTACTATTCACGACCGAAGACAACCTCGTCACTGGCCTCACCGTTGACGAATCGTTGGGCGGGAGTGATCGCGGTCTGATTAAGTTCCGTGTGTGCGTCCCTCGGGTGAAGCGTAGTAACTCGAGAGGCAGTAAGCTCGATCTCCGGCGGGCGGACTTTGTTAGCCTCCGGGATAGCGTAGGTGAGATGGGGTTAGAGGTCGGCGGCGATGTTGATTGAGTGTGGAGTGCATTCCGGGACGAGTTTATGGTGCTGCAGTCTGCTGCCATACCCTCAAAACTGGTCACCCCTGCTTCAACTCAGCCTAAGTGGTTCAATCGTGACATCGCTTCGGCTATCCGAAATAGGAAAGTAGTGTATAGGAGGGAGAAGGCCAATCGTTCCCATGAGAACACTGAAGCGTATGTCCGCCTGTGTAGGGAAGTGAAGGCGAAGGTAATGCTAGCGAAACGTAACGAAGAACTACGGGTGACAAGCCTCTGCAAGGGGAACCCTAAGGAGTTCTTCAGTTATGTTAATAGTGGAAAACCCATTAGAAGCATGATTAGGATATCGTTGTTATCACCGAGTTAAAGGACCGGTTAAAGCGGCGTTCTGCGGACCTCCGACGCGGACATCGCCAATGTGCTGAATGAATACTTTGCGGGAGTGTTCACCAGGGAGGAAACCCGCATCATCCCCGAGCCAGGCGTCAGGCACGAAGGTGCTGGCCTGGATAGTGTTCGATGTACCGCGACAGTCGTTTCTGATAGAATAGTTAAACTGACTGAGCGCGTTTAAGGCTCCTGGGCCAAACCAGTTTCTCCCCAGAGTGTTGCAGGAGGTGCGCGACCACAGTCTTCAACAAATCGTTGGAGACGGGCCAGGTGCCTGGTGACTGGAGGGAAGCCAACATGACCCCTATCTTTAAGAAAGGGGATCACGAAAGTCCAGGGAAGTATCGTCCCATTAGTCTCACTTCAGTTGTAAGTAAATTATTAGAGGGGATAATAGCGGATAGGATCGTTGACCATTTTGTTTCCTACAAGCTGCTTGGGGACTCCCAACATGGGTTTAGACGGCATAGGTCGTGTCTCACCAACTTGCTCGAGTTTTTCCACGTCATGCTGAGTGAGTATAATAAGAGTAGGGCGATTGATATACTTTATCTCGACTTTCAGAAAGCCTTTGATAAGGTACCTCACCGCCGGCTAATAGTAGAAGTCTGCGCGCTGGGTATCGGTGGGGAAGTATGTAGGTGGATTGAAAACTGGCTGAAGAATAGGCGGCAGAGGGTTGTAATTAAAGGGGCTAGTTCGGGTTGGGTCTCGGTCACTAGCGGGGTTCCTCAGGGTTCCGTTTTGGGGCCGCTGTTGTTTATCATTTACATAAATGATATAGACGGTGGCGTCGTCAGTCGGATCGCCAAATTCGCTGATGAGACCAAGCTTGGGGACAATGTTGGGACGCCGGAGGCGATCGAGCAACTGCGTGCGGACCTAGGTAGGATAGGAGAGTGGTCCGAAAAATGGCAAATGCCGTTTAACTTGGGTAAATGCAAGGTGATGCACATTGGCTACGCTAATCCCAAGTCGGACTACTCGATGTTGGGGAGTAATATCGAGGCGACTGATTTGCAAAAGGACTTGGGTGTGCTAATTAGCAGCGACCTTAAGTTTACCAAACAGTGCGTAGAGGTGGAAAAGAGAGCCCAGAAGCTGTTGGGTTATATCAGGAGGCAATTTCAGTTTCGGAACAAGGAGATTGTGCTCTCTCTGTAGAATTCCCTGTTTCGGCCGCACCTGGAGTATGCTGTGCAGTTCTGGTCGCCCACCCTCAGAGTCAGGAAAGATATTAAGAGGCTGGAGCGAGTGCAGGCGAGGGCCACAAAGATAATCCCTTCCGATAGTCATATGGGCTACAATCGACGGTTACGCGCCCTGAACCTGTTTTCGCTGGAAACTCGGAGGCTGCGCGGTCAACTGATCGAGGTTTTCAAGCTCTTACGCGGGTTCAACGATGTCGATTTTAGAAGCATGTTTAGTTTAAATAATAACCCAACTCGCAACAATAGTTGGAAGTTGGATTTGAAACGGTTTAGAACTAGTGTGTGTGGGAATTACTTTACGTATAAGATCTGTGACACGTAGAACAGGTTACCTTCAGAAGTTGTGAACAGTTCCTCTGTGGATCACTTCAAGGGTATAGAAAATTTTCGCTGGCACCCGTTGCCATTAGTACCTCCTCGGTATGGGCCGCAAGGCCTTTTGAGGTACTTCTTTTCCTTGTAACTCTCTCTCTCTCTCTCTCTCTCTCTCTCTCCAGGGGGTATAAAGGTTATGCACGTTCCTTCTGGGTGTTGTAAACTTTATACTTGGGGTGTGACAGCCCTCCGGTCCCGAGTCGTGGGATTCTAGAGAAATTGGCTGCCAATTCCTTTAGGTTCTCTCTCTTTCGGGAGGGCGGGTGAAGTCTGTTGTACAAACCTGTCCCGTGGGTTACTAGGACCCCTTCCCATCCCACTCTGTCCTTTTAGCTTAGATTAGGGATGTTCTCCTCTGACTGCAAAAAAAAAAAGAAAAACTTTTAGTATTGTCTTTTTCTCTACTGTTACGATTAGGACGCTACTGCTATCTCCTGCGTGGGAAGAGAGGCTTGGAACCTCTATAAATAACACCATTTAACTTCAGTTGTAGGTAAATATTTAGAGGGGATAATAGCGAGTAGGATTGTTGACCATTTGGATTCCTACAAGCTACTTGGGGACTCCAACATGGGTTTAGACGGCATAGGTCATGTCTCACCATCATGCTCGAGTTTTTCTACGTCATGTTGAGTGAGTATGATAAGAGTGGGGCGATTGATTAGAAGGCCTTTGATAAGGTACTTCACCGCCGGCTAATGGCCGAAGTGCGCGCGCTGGGTATTGGTGGGGAAGTAGGTAGGTGGATTGGAAACTGGCGAAAAATGCCACAAAGTTAATCCCTTTCGTTAGGCATATGGGCTACAATCGATGCTTACGTGACGCGGGTTCAAAGATGTCGATTTTAGAAGCATGTTTAGTTCAAATGATAACCCAACTCGCAACAATGGTTAGAAGTTGGATTTGAAACGATTTAGGACTAGTATATGTGGGAATTACTTTAACACGTTGATAGTTTAAGATTAAAACATAAGAAAACTCTGCAGGAGTTCGCTTGCACGGTGTCTCTGTGAGCAAGGTAAATATAGAGCTATTTATATATTCTCCACTTTCCTGTAAAATTTCCTTGGCTACTTTTCCAGGGTCAAGGTATTTTCTTCAACCTTTTTCCGTACCTGCCTCTGGCAGGGAGGGAGCGGAGGGTGGGGAGAGAGCCTTCTACTTTTCTATCCAGTTTTCTACTACTGCTAGGATAGTTGAAAGAAAATAAACTTTTAATAACAGGAACAGTTCCTCGGTGGATCAGTTCAAGAAAAGGTTAGACCAAATCTTGCACACTATTTGAGTGTGTAGAAAATTTTCCCTGGCACCCGTTGCCATTGGTACCTCCTCGGTATGGGCCGCAAGGCCTTTTGAGGTACTTCTTTTCCTTGTAACTCCTTGTAACTCTCTCTCTCTCTCTCTCTCTCTCTCTCATATATTATAATCATTTTCGTCCATCACGCCTTTGTCCCCATCACAGGATCCTTTCAAACCACCACACAAGAATCATTAAAGTGACACTGTTTTCACTGCTCACTAACAGAATGAACATACCATCGCCAACTTAGTAATCATTCATTTAATTTGCTTCCCCTCAAAGTTTGTTTGACTTTTCCAAACTTGTGTGCCAGAATTTCCCAACCAACTTCTCTCTTTCGGGAACTTTTAGACCTTATTAATTGTTAATGGTTTCGTTATATACATTTGGGGAACCATTTACTTTTGTTTTCTTTGTGAACGGGATGTTCGGAGATTAAACAGGGTTGTTATTATTATTAATATATATATATATATATATAATATATATATATATATATATATATAGGGTGTTTGAAAACTTTCTGTACAAATTGTAATGGGGGATAGGTACACGAAGACAAACCCTTTTCGTCTATAAGTGTATGTCCGCTGACGTCACCATTCGGCGCGAGAGGGCGCCGCTGCAATTGGCTAAAAGGTGAAGTGGGCTAGACTCGCGCTTGCCGCGGGCATTCTTAAATCGGACGTAGTACGCGTAACATGTTTATTTAAAGAAGGCATGTTTATTTAAAGAAGTTGCTGAAAGTTGCGACCGGTAGCATCAATGCATGCCCGACAGCGTCGAAGCATTGACCGACGTACACGTCGAAAGATTTCCGGCATTTCGGGAACAGTTCCAGCGGCGACAGCGATTCTTGCTACGAGGTCTTCTTCTGAGTAAATGGGAGTCTCGTACACGAGGTTCTTCATGTGTCCCCACAGGAAGAAATCGAGGCATGTTAAATCGGGCGATCTCGGTGGCCAGGCTACGGGCCCACCCCGGCCTATCCATCGGTCCCCAAAATTGGTGTTCAGATAATCCCGCACATCGTTGCTGGAGTGTGCTGGGGCCCCGTCGTGTTGAAACCACATTCGTCTACGAATAGCCACGGGAACATCTTCCAGCAGTTCCGGCAACGTTTCTTCAAGAAATATCCGATAAACCCGCCCGTCGAGTCGGGCAGGCAGCAGGTACGGCCCAATCAACTTGCCATGGACGGTATCCGCCCAAACATTGACGGCGAACCGTTCTTGATGAGCATGCACCCGTGTAGCATGTGGATTTGCGTGCGCCCACACGTGAGAATTGTGCATGTTAAACACACCCTCACGTGTGAAACAGGCCTCATCTGAGAACAGCACATAAGCCGGAAAATTAGGCTGCACCGCTGTCTGCTGCAGAAACCAGCGTGCGAATTCCACACGAAGAGGATAATCCCGAGGTTGTAATGCCTGGACACTCTGACGATGAAACGGATGTAACTGCTGCTCGTGCAACACTCTCCAGACCAGGTCGTGGTTCACACCGAGGATACGTGCAACACCTCGCATGCTTGCGCTTGGATTGTCCTCAAATCGCCATAGGATTTCTTCTTCTATGTCAGGAGTGCGCACGTTTCTCTCCCGACCAGTGTCATGCATGTTTGCATGGAATGTTCCAGTTTCTCGCAGTCGCCGATGCAAATGCGCAAACGTTTGGTGGTTTGGTACACGTCTGTTTGGGAAGCGGTGTCGGTACAACCTCACAGCAGCTCTTCCGTTTCCATTGGCAGCCCCATACACCATATGCATGTCAGCCATCTCAGCAGTCGTGAAGCGCTCCATGTTACGCGTACTACGTCCGATTTAAGAATGCCCGCGGCAAGCGCGAGTCTAGCCCACTTCACCTTTTAGCCAATTGCAGCAGCGCCCTCTCGCGCCGAATGGTGACGTCAGTGGACATACACTTATAGACGAAAAGGGTTTGTCTTGGTGTTGCCTATCCCCCATTACAATTTGTACAGAAAGTTTTCAAACACCCTGTATATATATATATATATATATATATATAATATATACCTTGATTACCTTGGTTAACTTCCGGCCGAATTGTTTATTCTGACGAAGGTCAAGCTTTTCACTCCACTTTAGACCTACAGTTTAACGTGGAATCCGAACCACGCTCCACAAGTAGCCCAGCGTCTTATCACTAAGCTACCCAGGGTACCCATTTATCTACCAACCACTTTATTGTGTGGAGGATGAACAGCTGGGTTTTGCTGGGCGCCGACTGCCGTCACCGGGTCTCGATCCCGGGTCCGATGGATTCATAGTCAGCGACGCCAACCACACCACCACCGAGGCGCATATATATATATATATTATATATATATATATTATTCATCGATCCATTCACAGTTTAAGTGGAAGTATGAAAAGTTCTTTTCACATGGAACATCATTTTGCCCATACGCCCATTTCAGGGTACAAGCAGCTCGCAGCGGCATTGCCAAACAAATAGGTGATGAACGTTCTGACCTTGCTCCCGTACGTGGTTCATCACCACTGAAAGTAACAAAAAACCGTGTTAGCCTAATCCAGAGAATGTCGAAATCCGCATTCGCGTTCGCGAAATTTTCGTTAGTTTGTATTGCAGACACCCCCACTTATTAATTATCAGTCCTGGTGCATGATTCTTCAGGAACAAGATCCACCGCAAGTTTGTGTTTCCTCCCTAAGGCAGCACAAATTTACCTGTATCAGTCACAGTCACCCTCGTACTACCTCAGGCTTGTTCTACCCAAACGGCCAAAAACCATAAGTATCCGCAATCGCAAACGTTCCGTATACAGGCCTCTATTTAGTTTAGAATAATATTATTACTTTATATATTTGTAGGCTGAACACGGAAGTACACCTTATTTGTAAACTCAAGTGGAATAAAATTTAAAGAAGACTACCTCTCAAGGTGGAATGACCTCCCCCCCCCCCCTTTCCCAAAAGAAAAACCAATAAAATTCGGGGACCTTTTCCAGTTTGTGTACCGTTTTTCATATAATTTATTTTTGCTTCTTTTCAGATCAAAAATGATTGATAATATCAATCTCTTTAGTTAGGCTTATAAGGCTAACGTTATAACGAAAATATCACGACCTAACCTAACCAATCGTTAGGTTAACTGTACGCCCTTGACGATTGGTTAGGTTAGGTCATGATATTTTCGTTAGTTAGCCTTATAAAGCAAAAATAAATTATATGAAAAACGGTACACAAACTGGAAAAGGTCCAAATTCGGAAAATGTTTAATACCTTACTTTTTTGCTTATTCTGTATTTACAATTTCAGTATTTCTCCATTTTATACCTGTTTATAATTCAATTTAGTTTTTCTGCCCTTATTATTATTGCAAGTATCATTGAGGTTTTTCCACCACGACTCTTAGTATTATTACCGTCCTCCCCATCATAATTACTATTTACTACATCATTATTGTTGTTATCACTATCATCATCATTATTATAATTATCATTATTATTATTATTATTATTAATTCTATACAGAATAACTTCGTTATTCTCAGTCAAGTTCCATTTTGATTTTATTTTTCTTTCGACTGCTCTCTCTGATTTTATTATTTGTCTTTTTCACAAAATTTAGCTCTTTATTATTTATTAACAATCAACTATATTTCGCGTTCTTCTACGCTCGTGTTCACCTCCACGCTCGCATTCCCGTATCTTTTTATATACATATTTTATGCGCCCGAAACTGTATTCAATTCTTTATAGTAGTTCTATATAATCGTTCACCTATCTATTTTTAACCCCTCCCTCATTTCTCATTTCTTAACTAGGTTATTGTTTTTGTCTGAAACTATCTTTTTTGTACTGTACCGACCGAAGACTTCTATTTTTTAAATGTTTGTATTGTCGTATCGTATCAATTTATTTTGATATGTTTTATTTTTATTTATACTTTTCTATAGTTCCCACTTGTATTTTGTATACATCTCTTTATATACTCTCTCTGTACACACACACACACACACATAACACACACACACACACACACACGATGTATGTATAACTTATATACAGGGTGTACATAAAGTCAGGATCTATTTTTGTGAAGCACTTGGAAATTATATGGAATTCAATCATAAAATGATAAAGTGGTAACATTTATTAAATAATTAAGAGTAGGATTCGACGTGACCCCCATCAGTATCCCTGCACAGCTCAAATCGTTCCGCAGCATTTCTAAACACATTCTGGAGCATTTGCGGGTTATGTTATCTAGCAGTTCGTATACGTGTACGTAGTTTTCAAGACACGTAATATTCGTCTGATAGACGTGCGATTTGATAAAGCCCCATGCAAAGAAATCTAAAAGGGTTAAATCTGGTGATCTCGCTGGCCAAGGTCTGTTGCTTTCCGCGTCCGATCCAGCGATTTGGAAAACGTCCATTTAGATAATCCTGAACAATTTTGGCATAGTGACAAGGAGCACCATCATGTTGATAGACGACGGTACTAACAATATCTATCCCCTCGTCTATCACATGATGGTGCTCCTTGTCACTATGCCAAAATTGTTCAGGATTATCTAAATGGACGTTTTCCAAATCGCTGGATCGGACGCGGAAGCAAAAGACCTTGTGTCGCGAGATGACCAGATTTAACCCCTTTAGATTTCTTTGCATGGGGCTTTATCGAGTCGCACGTCTATCAGACGAAGATTACGAGTCTTGAAAACTTAGGTACTCTACCCATATGAATACTACAATACAAACCAACCTTAAAAATCTCTGTAACCAATATTGTTTGGCCAAACAAAAAAAAAAAACTTCGTACATCTAACCACCTCTGGCGAGGCTCTAACTCTTGCAGAGGGCGCTCTGCAGACCATCATTATATTTTCAAAATCATTGGTATTATAAAACCATAAACAGGATGTAGACCGGATGTTCAATAAGCAAGAAATGTATGACGTTTTGATGACGTCAGTTTCTATTCCTGCAAAATTGTGTGCTAAAACGCTGCCTAGGTAATACTATGGCAGCGTTAGCACAGATACAGGGTAAACAAAAAAATGGCAAATAATACAGGGTGAACCAAAATTTTTTTTTTTTTTTTTTATTGTTTCATACCATACAGCTTAACATAAAATACAATTCGATTAACATATGTAAATGCATACTCATTTTTTTGAGATCCCTCAGTGTATATTTACCAACATAAATATGACCTAATGGTTTAGATAAATCATTGGTTGATATCTTAATTAAAGTATTAGGGAATTGGGCAGTTACTTGTTACCTAAATCACACACCGGCTTCAGTCTACGATACATTCTAACTCCTTAAAAGGTGAGAACCACTTTGTTCTGGGATGATTCATTACTTGCTCTGCATGTGAGGAATCTATATTAGGTTCAAACAAAACAAATGGGGAACAATTACATATGGAGATGGAGATATCCCTACATTAGGTCCCTCTAACCTTTCCCTAACATCTTTCTTACGACTTAATGAATCTTCATAATTAATAACATATCCAGACATATTCATTCCGGGAATACTATGAAAAGATACACCCGTTACTTGATAATAATTAAATTTTAAAATAGTTGATTTAGCATCCTTAGTTAAAAGATCCAAACTCAATGTATAATATCCATCTGCATTAACATCAAAAGTATTTTTAGACAAATAAACAAATTTCATTGAAGCTGTAAATATCTTCTCCTTTGACCGCCATCTAACTTTCCTTCGAGGAACATACTTCCTTTTTCGAGGAACAAACTTCCTTCTTCTATACATCTTGACAAGTAAATAATACACGTCACTCCGATGCAATTCCCAATGAAGAGAATGAAGTTTAAACAATTTATGGATCTATTTATAGATTCTCATTACGTCATGTTATGAAACGAATCCTATCCCTTAGAATCAACATGATGGTGCTCCTTGTCACTATGCCAAAATTGTTCAGGATTATCTAAATGGACGTTTTCCAAATCGCTGGATCGGACGCGGAAGCAACAGACCTTGTGTCGCGAGATGACCAGATTTAACCCCTTTAGATTTCTTTGCATGGGGCTTTATCGAGTCGCACGTCTATCAGACGAAGATTACGAGTCTTGAAAACTTACGTACACGTATACGAACTGCTGCGGATAACTTAACCCCGCAAATGCTCCAGAATGTGTTTAGAAATGCTGCGGAACGATTTGAGCTGTACAGGGATACTGATGGGCGTCATGTCGAATCCTACTCTTAATTATTTAATAAATGTTACCACTTTATCATTTTATGATTGAATTCCATATAATTTCCAAGTGCTTCACAAAAATAGATTCTGACTTTATGTACACCCTGTATCTAAATAAATGAATTTAGTAAATTTATGTACTTGAATTTATTTAATATATTTTGCATTTTCCACGTTAACTTTTAAAATTTGTGAACGAGTTTATTTTTATCAAAGAATCTTCTCTCATAAAATATTCATTATGTATTTTACTCTGTTTAATATTTTCATATTTACAACATATCCTCGCATATCTGACTACTCGTAAGTAAATTATTTGGAATTAAGCTACCCTTAAAATGGAATGTTATTACGTTAAATTGGGAATTGTCCGTTTTATTATAAACCTACGTATAGCTAGTCTTCATTTATAATTCATATACTGAAGTACAGAAAATTTACTTTGCCTCTGTTGTCATTTTCTCTTTCTAATTTTAATTCTTGGGGGGTAAATTTGTCTCGCAAATTCTTCGAAATTAGCTATATTTGTCGTATAGATATCGCCCATTGGTGTTAAATATTCATATATCGCTTTTCATATTTATCATATTTCAATCGTTTTTCCATAAAAAGAAGTTGTTTGAATGACAGATTATAAATCATGTTCTTTGTCCCCATTAAAATTCCCTCCTCTCGTTTGAAGTTAATATTATTTATTGTAATGTAGCTGTTGTTCTAAAGTTATTCTATGGCTCCTATAAATCTGTCTATACTGTACGTGTTTATAATATTTGTTTTAGGTATATCACTCCCGTATGCCTTTTTTCCTGTCATATTGATTACTATGCATTTAATTGCCAATTTTTACAAACTTTTTTAATAAGGTCTTGTAATGTATTGAACGCTTCTTCGAGCGGTAGATTTGCGTATAGAGTTGAGAAATCAAAAGCATAAATACAGACTGTTTCTTTGTTTCTTTTATTCTCTCTACATATTGGATAAAATACAGTAGGTTGACAAAAGTAGACACCACAATCATTGTCCTCAAGAACAAATGGCAAAGTTCATCAGTGGAATGCCAGAACGTGTATCAGCTTTACGTAATGCAAAGGAGAAAGCTGCACGATTCTAAATATACTGATTCAATAAATCTGTTATTATTTACTGACTTTTAGTATCAACTGAAAAAAAAAAAAACAGGTGTCTATTTAATTTTGTCAACCCTTTGTTTATAGTATATATTATATATATATATATATATATATTAGGAGATTTAATTCGTAGAATTTTGTAGTGCTTTCATTTGTATTAAATTATTGTTAAGCCTTTCTTGTTTGAGGAATTTGTAAAAAAAAAAAAATTTTTTGAGCTGGGGCTCATCAGTTTGAGAGGTGGGGAGTTTATTTATATACGAAATTAGTATACAGTATTTATAGATAAAATATGGAAATCTAATTGATGATACGACATTTGCAAAATCATATACATAAATTACGACTATATGAGTGAAGAGAAAATTGCTATCCAGTATTTGTCATTTCAACGGAATGAATTATTACTATTTAATGAGTTGCCGTCATGCGGAAACAGTCCGTACGTATAGCAACATTTTATGAATACAGTATTATGCTAAATCTCTATATATATATATATTTTTTTTTTTTCAATTATTTTATAGTATACACACACACACACACACACACACACCACACACACACACACACACACAGTGTGATTCAAAATAATGTAGATACGTTTTAAAATTATTTATTTTGGATACTGATTGCGCTTAATGAAAAACTTTACTATGTACATAGTAAGCACGTAAGAACAACATTTAATAGTCATTTTATGTTAAATGTTCAAAATGTCTATCATTTTATACGTAAACATGTGGCGCAACGTCTCAAAACAGATTAACACAGTAGTGACCATAATTTGTTGAGATTTTGCATACTTCTCGAACAGTCGCTTCCTGTAAGTGTGGCAAATTTTGAGGGTTAGTACCATACCATTTGTCCTTCAGGTATTCCCACAGATAGAAGTCCAGAGGTGTAAGATCAAGCGACCTTGGAGGATATTCAGTAGCAGTTTCACGAAGACCTATCCACAACCCAGGAAACTCTGTATCGAGAAAAGCTCGAACATCTCTGTGATGTTGTGGCGGTGCGGCATCTTGCTGAAAGCAAACCTCATGGTCCTCATATATATGTCATTGCGGAAATGGCATCATTACGCAGCATTTCCAAGTAATTTTGACCTGTTACAGTACCATTAAAAAAGAATTGCCCAACAGTAAGTACCACGAGAAGAAAACTCAAGCCACACCGTAAGGCCTGGCAGATTTACATGATTCACCCCATAAATATTTCGGTTTTGCACTGCCCAAAACACACAGTTGTGACGATTTATTTGGTTATTCAGTTTCAAAGTAGCTTTATCAGACCAAATTATCCTATCATCAAATTCACGATGTTCTCATAGCAGTAAACCACAGTCGCCGAACTCTAGTTTTCTATCATGATCATTCTCGTTAAGAGCCTGCAAAAGCCAAGGTATGCATGGTTTCCACTTTAATTCCTCTAAACTACGATGTACGGTAGGTTGACTGATCCGTGAATCACGTGTGCACAGCGCCTTGTTGACTTCTTTTGGAGAACGCTGGTACGCCGTTATTACAGTTTTCACATTTTCTTCACTTCGCACGATTTGGTTTTTCCCCTCACTTAATTTTATTCACATTTCAGACAGTTCCATGTTCTTCAAATTTATCACGTATGCGACTAATTGTGTGTGTGTGTGTGTGAGAGAGAGCTGCTGTTCCATACTCTCGTATCCAAACACGCTGCACTTCCTTTACATTTTCATTCTTCCGGTGACACTCCCAAATATTTTTCCTCCGTTCGAAAGTCAGCCGTGTATCCGCCATGTTAAAGATGGATTAGGCTTAGGCTATGTGAAATGTTAAGATGACTTAATTTGTGCAATTCCTAATGCAAAACAATTGTAATACTCGTATTGAATAATTTTTTAAGTAACATTACATGGCAGCAAATACACCATCATTACACCATAAATGCAATTAGTATCCAGAATTAATAATTTCAAAATGTGTCTACATTATTTGGAATCACCCTATATATATATATATATATATATATATATATGTGTTAATCCCTCCGTCTATGGCCTGGGTTGGACATTGAGTACATCACTGAGTACGTTGTAATTTTGTCTTATTATGATTATAATTCACCTGTTATCGTTAATTACAATTCCATTAAAGTACATTAATTACATTATAATAAAGTATTACAGTTAATTACAATTAAACGGTTAACTATAGGTTTTTGTTTTTACAGTGTTTCATATTTATAGACAATTAAGATGTTAGAAATATAATACAAAGTACATGGGCACATACGGTATATACAGGGTGTTTGAAAACTTTCTGTACAAATTGTAATGGGGGATAGGCAACACCAAGACAAACCCTTTTCGTCTATAAGTGTATGTCCGCTGACGTCACCATTCGGCGCGAGAGGGCGCCGCTGTAATTGGCTAAAAGGTGAAGTGGGCTAGACTCGCGCTTGCCTCGGGCATTCTTAAATCGGACGTAGTACGCGTAACATGTTTATTTAAAGAAGGTGCTGAAAGTTGCGACCGGTAGCATCAATGCATGCCCGACAGCGTCGAAGCATTGACCGACGTACACGTCGAAAGATTCCCGGCATTTCGGGAACAGTTCCAGCGGCGACAGCGATTCTTGCTACGAGGTCGTCTTCTGAGTAAAAGGGAGTCTCGTACACGAGGTTCTTCATGTGTCCCCCCAGGAAGAAATCGAGGCATGTTAAATCGGGCGATCTCGGTGGCCAGGCTACGGGCCCACCCCGGCCTATCCATCGGGCCCCAAAAGTGGCGTTCAGATAATCCCGCACATCGTTGCTGGAGTGTGCTGGGGCCCCGTCGTGTTGAAACCACATTCGTCTACGAATAGCCACGGGAACATCTTCCAGTAGTTCCGGCAACGTTTCTTCAAGAAATATCCGATAAACCCGCCCGTCGAGTCGGGCAGGCAGCAGGTACGGCCCAATCAACTTGCCATGGACGATACCCGCCCAAACATTGACGGCGAACCGTTCTTGATGAGCATGCACCCGTGTAGCATGTGGATTTGCGTGCGCCCACACGTGAGAATTGTGCATGTTAAACACACCCTCACGTGTGAAACAGGCCTCATCTGAGAACATCACATAAGCCGGAAAATTAGGCTGCACCGCTGTCTGCTGCAGAAACCAGCGTGCGAATTCCACACGAAGAGGGTAATCCCGAGGTTGTAATGCCTGGACTCTCTGACGATGAAACGGATGTAACTGCTGCTCGTGCAACACTCTCCAGACCAGGTCGTGGTTCACACCGAGGATACGTGCAACACCTCGCGTGCTTGCGCTTGGATTGTCCTCAAATCGCCGTAGGATTTCTTCTTCCATGTCAGGAGTGCGCACGTTTCTCTCCCGACCAGTGTCATGCATGTTTGCATGGAATGTTCCAGTTTCTCGCAGTCGCCGATGCAAATGCGCAAACGTTTGGTGGTTTGTCACACGTCTGTTTGGGAAGCGGTGTCGGTACAACCTCACAGCAGCTCTTCCGTTTCCATTGGCAGCCCCATACACCATATGCATGTCAGCCATCTCAGCAGTCGTGAAGCTCTCCATGTTACGCGTACTTCGTCCGATTTAAGAATGCCCGCGGCAAGCGCGAGTCTAGCCCACTTCACATTTTAGCCAATTGCAGCAGCGCCCTCTCGCGCCGAATGGTGACGTCATTGGACATACACTTATAGACGAAAAGGGTTTGTCTTGGTGTTGCCTATCCCCCATTACAATTTGTACAGAAAGTTTTCAAAAAACCCTGTATATATATATATATATATATATATATATATATATATATATATATATATATATATATATAACATACATGCTACTGCTTTGAGAGATGTTTACGTTTTCAGATGTCATTTTATGCTGTGATCATCGAATTGCGTACACTTCTGTCTTGCGAGGAATTAAACAAATAAAAGAAAAAGTAAACGGAATACATGTGGACGTATTTACATGTACGTAACTATGTATGTAATTATGATCAGGGGACATGTACGAATGCACAAAGTATTGTACACATATCGGTACGTAATACAATAGGTTGTGTGCGTACTATAGACATGAGTAAACATCGACTGATAGGTTGATAGGGCGTCAGTAGACAATAGGTAGGAGAATGAATAATTAATAAAACAAAAGATAAAGATCAAGAAAGGACATGGATGTATGAATGAACAACATAAATAATGACGTATAGAGTACAGTTTTTATTATGATGTTAAAGAATTTCCATACATTACTGTATACTAGTGATGAAGGGAAATTAATGACGGGAAAATGTGAAGGGAATTAAGCTACTTTGTGACGTCATAGTTATTCAAATTATGCCATAAGTTAATTCATAATTAATACGCCATAGTTATTTAATTCGTACGTACAGTACAAGTCATTATTGGGAGAATTTAGAAAAAGATAAATTAAAGGAATACAGTAATGAATAAAGAAGTACAAACAAGGGTTCGAATCATGCCATATGCAGTGTTTATGCATAATCTAATAAAATTTAGGGATGAGGGTTAGATGCAAGACAACCATAATTAATTATAATAAATTCTCTAACAAATGAAAAATGGAAATACGGATACGACTAAACCATAGAAATGGTAGGTCGCATGGTTGTGACACTGAAAAAAATAGAAAGCAAAAGTCGAAATTCTATCCAAACTCGCTCAGGCGATTTTGGTTTCTCATATAAAAATGAACATTCAAACATAAAAACCATACAAACATAAGGACTGCATGAAGACAATGAATCCATATAATGATTATATAGGAACTGTTCATTGTTCATTTTTACATATATATATATATATATATTATATATGATGCAAACCCACAGTGAAAAAGTAAAATGATTCCAAGGCCTTTCGTGTATTCAGAAGTACACCTCGCCATTCCCTGACGAGGTGTACTTCTGAATACACGAAAGGCCTTGGAATCATTTTTCTTTTTCTTTGTGGGTTGGCATCATTCATTCATTTCACGTGTGTAATTATGAAATTCATCCCATATATATATATATATATATATATATATATATATATATATATATATATATATATAGGAGATGCTAATGACGTTAGAGGAGAAGACGTTAGAAATTGTGGAAAAACATGTCCCAAAGATACAACAAAGAGGAAAGAGATGCAGATTCGAAAGACAAAAAAGGGCATTGTTCCGAAAGAGAAAAAGAGTGACTGCAAAATTAAGTAATTGTAAAGATAACATCATCAGAAAAATATTAAATGATAAACTACAAAGTATCGATGTCGTCATACAGGAACTAATCGTGAAGCATACAGAAAAAGATGATGACGACGCTATAGAAGCGATAAAGGCTAACTCAAAGTACTTCTATAATTTCGCAAAAAGAAAGTCGAAAAACCATGCGACTATCGGACCTTTAAAAAATGAGAACAGTGATTTATCTGATGATCTAACAGAAGTATCTGAAATATTAAGAGCTTAGTGCAAATCATCATTCAGTATCCCTTAAACTGACAAATTGATATGCGATAGAAACGCGTTCTTTGAAGAAGAACCACAAGGGGAAAGTATAACGGATTTCGACTTTACGACGGATGATATTACACAAGCCATAGGGAAACTAAAAACACACTCAGCGGCAGGACCGGATAAATGGAATGCCACACTGATCAAAAACTGCAAGAATGCAATCGCTGAGCCCCTATACTGGATATGAAGACGATCATTAGACACTGGAGAAATACCGGGCATCCTGAAGAACGCGAACATAGTCCCAATATATAAAGGAAGAGATCGATCCGAGGCCAAAAACTATAGGCCAGTATCGCTTACATCTCATCTCACTAAAATATTTGAAAGAGTAGTTACAGAAAATCTGACTTTTTGGAAACTCAGAAAAAATTCAATGATAACCAACACGGGTTTCGGTCAGGCAGATCATGCCTATCACAACTAATGAAACACTACAACAACATTATTGATTCACTGAAAGTAATGAAAACTATGATGTACTATACACAGACTTTGCTAAAGCGTTCGACAAGTGTGACCACGGAATCATAATACATAAACTGAAATATATGGGAATAACAGGAAAAGTAGGGAAATGGATATATAATTTCCTTAGTGAGTGGCGGCAAGTCGTTACAATACAAGGAGTATTTTCATCAGAATAAGAGGTCCTCAGCTCAGTATCACAAGGAACAGTATTAGCTCCACTACTCTTCATAATCATGCTAACTGACATAGATGAGGACGTTACCAGAGACAGCACAGTAACATCCTTTGCGGATGACACGAAGATCAGTAGAAAAATAAGAAACCCAGAAGACATAGGATCTCTACAAACCGACATAAACAGAATCTACAAGTGGACGGAAGACAACAATATGAAGTTTAACACCGAAAAATTTCAGCTATTACGGTACGGAAAAAGAGAGGACCTAAAATCCATGGAATATTATACCCCAGATGAACAGGAAATTCAGAGAAATTCCAGAGCGAAAGATTTAGGGGTTGTAATGACAGATGATGCGAAATTTGAAACACAAAATAAGATAGCAGTAAACATAGCAAAGAGAATAACGGGTCAGATATTGAGAACCTTTGAACGAAGGGATAGGAATGTAATGATTCCTCTACTGAAAACCCTGATAATACCCAAATTGGAATACTGCTCAGTCCTAACATCCCCATATAAAAAAGAAGACATTAGACAGCTGGAGGGGATTCAAAGAAGCTTCACAGCCAAGATCAATGGGTGCAAAGAACCAAATTACTGGGAAAGGTTACGAGAACTAGACCTATATTCACTGGAAAGGAGAAGAGAGAGATACACCATTATTTACACTTGGAAAATAATGGAGAAACTAGTCCCTAATCTTACTCTGAATCCCATAACTCCCCAAACAACGGTGGAAAGTAGAAGCGGTAGACTGTGTCGTATTCCAAAATTGAAGGCGAGACAGGGAACATCCTTAACCCTGAAAGAAAATGGTTTTGTAGTGAGATGACCGAAACTGTTTAATCAATTGCCCAAAGACCTAAGAAACACGAAGGGAGTCGCAGTGGAAATCTTCAAAAGAAGACTAGACTCCTGGCTCAGAACAATCCCCAATGAGCCGGGCGTACCTGGCTATGTGAGGTGGAGAGCGCAAGAATCCAACTCACTACTTCACCAGGCCAACTCGAGAGGAGGGGGCGACAAGCTTGACCTTCGCGAAATGAGAAATCATCGCTCTCTCTCTCTCTCATATATAATGTAATGTTATAATGTTTCAGACCAACAAAGACCCTAGGATCCACTCATGGCTGGTCTACCTAACTGTGTTCGTAATTGTGTATGTCCTCCGTGGTGGCGGAGGGGACCTACAATTTTACGTGGGTTCCGAACCACAAGAACATAAGAAATTTATGCAAAAACTGCCTGTACATTGGCAACGACCAATTTTTACAAAACTAAATAATTATCAATTTAAAACTAATTAATTATCGATTTAAAACTAAAGATAGATTCTCTGGATCCAGAGGATCAAGTCATAATAGACTACTATCCACAAATATGTTACACTCTATATCTATTTATAACCGACATGCAAATATATATATATATAAGGTGCATGTGTGTGTGTGAGGGAGAGAGAGAGAAAAAAAAAGAGAGAGGAAATAATTGTCTCATCAAATGTTTACAAACAAACCATTTTTCTTCCGTATGAAAATGTGGTCGAGTGAAGCACGATCCTTATTGGCTCAGAGAGAAGATGAAAAATTAAGTCGTTTGCGCCAAATGCGATTCCTTATAATGCTAATACTGGATAAGAACAAAGTTTACGCTCGGACACACAAGCCAAATTTTTCACCCCAAAAAATTTTTTTCCTGGAAATTTCGCGTCCAAATTTCTGGAAATTTTCGTCTAAAATTGCTTCGGAATAGGAAAGGAGAAAGGACGCTATTCCCCAAGAACAATAAAATGAAGGAAAAGTGGAAATATTAAAAGGAAAAAGGTGGTATACCAAAAGCTTCCAATAAGAAATTTATGGACAGGAATTTTATATTAAAGTTATATATGTATATATAATGGCCATTTTATTCGACTGATACTTTTTTTTATATTTTACTGGTAATATAAAGCAAAGAAACTGTAGGTATCATGCTTTATATTATTCATACTTCACATACAATAGTGATATAGCAAAAATTAATAATAAATACGCGAATATTTTGCTAATAATATAAGTATGAATCACGTTGCATTTAAGAAATTCATATACGTTATAAGATATTTAACCCTTAAACGCCGGTCGACATCTATTGATGTTCTCTTAAAGAACGCCGGTCAACATCAATTGATGTTTTTTTTGGCAAACGACGGTCAACATCTATTGATGCTTTGCCTTTCCCGTCTTTGTTTGAGGTTTAAAATGACTCATAAAATCACGACAAAATTATTCTTGAATTCCTTTTTTTCTTGTTTTATTGCGCACAGTGGGGGTTATCGATCACATCCATACCCCATCTTAAAGGGTTAAAAAAGTACATGCCTTTTCCTCACGATTGTAACTCGCTTCTATATTAGCCAGTGCGTGTTATTCAACCTGCAACGGAAAAAAGGCTCCAAAACAAGACCTCAATTTACACATTGTTTTAGTTATAATGTATTACTTTTGTAAGTTCAATTTAAAATAAATTTCCCTATGAGACCAGACTTGTGGGACACCCTGTCTGTATATAATATATATATATTTTTTTTTTCAGAGCCCTTATTATTACTGTACATTGCCCTAAATAATTATTTCCTCCCTTCTCCGCCATTACATTAAAATTATATTGAAATTCTTTAATAAATTAATAAATTTATTTCATTGGTTTCCATCGGGATGACGACAACTAGAATTAGGTTCGATCCAACCCATTCTTCTTATTCATTTTACGGGAATTAGAAAGATCGATACCAATTTCAGTTATGTTCATTCTCACGGAACATGATCGAAATTTACTCGAGACGAGGGAAGACCATGATCCAATCTGAATCTCTCCTTTAAGGAAAGAATAAGGAAACGCGTATCCTTCAACGTTGTCGTCTTTTTGTACACTGAAGGATTTAAGGATCTGGTGTCAGTGCAGAACTTGTAGAGGATGAAGTGCAGTGGCTTCACCTACGATTAATGTAATAACCTTTCAAATTAGGGAATTTTGATACACTACCTTTATTTTTGTCTTACGGTTCGTATATATATGTGTATATATAAAATGCGCCTCGGTGGTGTAGTGGTTATCGTTGCTGACTACGAATCCATCGGCCGGGTTCGAGACCCGGTGACGGCAGCCGGCACGCAGCAAAACCCAGCTGTTCATCCTTCCACACAATAAAGTGGTTGGTAGATAAATGTGTACCATGGGTGGCCTAGTGGTTAAGACGCTGAGCTGCTGGTGGGGCATAGTTCAGATTCCACGTTAAATTGTAGGTCTAAGGTGGAGTGAAAAGCTTGACCTTCGTCAGAATGAACAATTCGGGCGGAAGCTAACCAAAGGTTATATATATATATATATTAATATATATATATATATATATATATATTATGAGGGGTCCCGCGTCTTAAGGTACCTAAGCGCCAAAAATTAAAATTCGTCAGAAATCGCCTCCAAAGTTCAGCAATATTCTGGCAATAGTATCTCTGTTATTAATTGAGCTAGAACGTTCATTTTTGGCTAAATTAGAGTTCTAAGTATGCTAATGAAGATGTTGATGAGTTTTTGGAATAGATTTTCATATTTTGTATATATTTTTTTTATTTTTTTATTTTCTTATTATGCCGAACTTTGGGTGAACTTTTGGCTGGTGATAAAGGTGAAAAAAGTAGTTCGCTTCATAAGGTTTTCAACCATACTGCTAGTGTCGTAAGGTCATTATAACCCAAACCACGCGATAGAGGAAGGGTAAAAATAGTGATATCCATCAAAAACACGTTTTCGCCTGTGGTGGCGCTTAGGTACCTTAAGACGCGCGACCCCTCATATATATATATATTATATATATATTATATATATATATATATATATATATATATATATATATATATATTAGGGTAGGTAGAAAAAAAGTGACCCCGTAGAGGTAAACTGTCATATTAAAAAAAGTAAGGGGACTAGAGCTCCCAAACTTCATAGATGCTTACCTTAGCATGTTCGTTTTAATTGAGAAGTTGCTCGATGTGCCCCCCTTCCTGCCCAACGCAGGCCTCCAAACGTGGACGCCACTAATCAATACACCTGTTTACATATCGTTGAGACACTTTCTCCCAGCCGAGCAGAATTCTTTCGCGTAGTTCATCTATGTCTCTTATATTGGTACTAGGGATGTAAACTTTAGACTTCAGGAATTCCCAAACATCATAATTTAGTGGCGAAAGGTCGGGGCTACTAGCCGGCCACATATTGGGTTCGATAAAATCCGGTGTTTCGTTCTCAGGGAATGTGACAGTTTGGCGTGCTCTGTGAGCAGGTGCTCCATCTTGTTGGAAAGTATATCTTTCACCATTAATTCGTCGAATATCAGTTAGATAGAGTGAAAGATATACTTTCCAACAAGAACGAAACACCGGATTTTACCGGACCCAATATGTGGCCGGCTAGTAGCCCCGACCTTTCACCACTAAATTATGATGTTTGGGAATCCCTGAAGTCCAAAGTTTACATCCCTGGTATCAATATAAGAGACATAGATGAACTACGCGGAAGACTTCAGCTCGGCTGGGAGAAGGTGTCTCAACGATATGTAAACAGGTATCAGTGGCGTCCACGTTTGGAGGCCTGCGTTGGGCAGGAAAGGGGATACATCAAGCAACTTCAAAATTAAGACGAACAACATGCTAAGGTAAGCATCTATGAAGTTCGGGAGCTCTAGTCCCCTTACGTTTTTTAATATGACAGTTTACCTCCAAGGGGTCACTTTTTTTACCCACCCTGTGTGTGTATATATATATATATTATATATATATATATATATACAGTATATGGGATGAATTTCACAATTAAACAGTTAAAATAAAAAAAAATGATGCGCGCACACAAGTAAAAATAAAAAGCGATCCAAAGGTTTTTCGTGTATTCACCAGTACACCTCGTTAGGGAATAAAGGGAGAAGAATCCGATAATATTATATCTTTGCACAACGTAAAGAAAGTAGTTAGGAGGGATTAGCAAAAAATTAACAAGTATTAATTAAAGCAAAAGGTATTTTAACAAGATGTGATCCATTTTATACATTCCCGAACTGTTACTGAGGTTATTTCTGAAAGATGAATTCACATTCCAAAATGTCGTTTTCAGTTTTGTCTTTACTTTCAACAGTAATTTTAGAACAATCCCAATTATTACTGTGATTGTATCTGTACGTATGGTTAAACAATGAATTAGAATTATTTGCTGGCCAACACGCATATTTATGCTGTTTTACTGTGACGTCTGATGTTTTCCCAGCTTAACCTATACAGGGTGTTATCAAATTGTTTCATAAATTATTATACATGTTCAGGACGTCAAAGTGAACAAAAATGTCTCTATGAACATAAATCCGCAATCCCTTCTTTTCTGAGATACATTGCTTTTTTGCCGAGGACGATCCAATTAAAATGAAAGTCATTAAAGTTTATCAAAGTTTATTTACAGCAAGTGCTCAAAATGGTCTCCCTGCATCAGAGTACATACATGGGCGGCATGTCTCGTCGCTTGGCCACCCAGGTCTCCGGACCTAAATGCAATTGACTTTTTTGTGGGGTTATTTAAAAACATCTTGTTTATGCAAGAGAAGTTAATAACATAGATGTATTGTGGCAACGTGTTCAAGATTGTTCAGAAACAATACGTAACGATGTAGGTGTTTTCGAACGTATGCGGCAAAATTTTCAACGACGCGTTTAAGCATGGGAAGCATGGGAAACCATTTTGAGCACTTGCTATAAATAAACGTTCATAAACTTTAATGACTTTAATTTTAATTGGATCATCCTCGGCAAAAAAGCAATGTATCTCGGAAACGAAGGGATTGCGGATTTATGTTTATAGGAACGTTTTTGTTCTCTTTGACGTCCTAAATATGTATAATAATTTATGAAACATAATTTGATAACACACTATATAAATTGAGTCGCATTGTTTACATCCAGGGCTACGTCATAGCCAATGTCGTAACACCGTTTCCCGTTGATCAGCGAAGTTAAGCGACATTGGGTTTGGGAAGTAGTTGGATGGGAGACCGTCCTCCGCGTCCAGATTATATAGCGACCCGTGGTTCGGATCCCACGTAAAGCTGTAGGTCCCCTCTGTCATATGACCTTAGATGTTGCGAAGGAGATTAAACAAACCCAATAATTATTAATTAGTTTATATCCAATCGAGTAGACCGAGTCAGGTGTATTGTCTGGACTGTTCAGAACAAATACTGAAAAATAGTCGTAATAAAATTTAATATTTGCTTTCCATTATGATAATATAAAAAGGCTTATTAATTAATAATAATTTTATTCTCTATCGTAATTATTTTTTTTAATAACCTTTGTCGTGGAAGTTCATAAATAATCCATTTGTATAAATATAAGTTTTTTATTCTGAATAGTAAATATAGAAATATATTCGTGTTTATTATTGGTTAATGAAGTTTAGGTTTGAAAATGAGGAATTTTTGTTCTCTAGTTTCTAATTAATATTATATATTTGTATATATGTATGTATGTATCATATAAAGCTTCAGCCTCAGGTGCATAAAGATGAAAAATAACATATTTTTAAACAAAAAAACAGATCATTGCGTTAAATATTCGATGCATTTTGTTTCTATTTTCATCAAACAGTGAACAATATTCACTTAACAATATTAAAGTGGTACAAATTAACAAAAAGAGTTTCACTTAAAGGCAATAGAGTTTGTTGTCTTACGTACTTTCATTCAATTTCTGCTGCACTTAAATGGTAATGTTCCTCATCTTGTTTATAGTTTGTGTTGACAAGAAACGAGTTTCGATTACTCTGTTGACATCGTATTTACACCTTACTTACGCCCAATTTACATTATGTTTACATTATATCGATGTTTTATTTATTCAAAAACGAGGGTAAGACAAGGTTTAAGAAGCTTTTTCGCGAGGAGAGTTCAGCGATAAAACCAAAAAGGAGTAAAGGGGAAAAATCAATTCTAGGGGGGATAAAAAAGGATTTATATTTTCGAAGGATTACAGACGAAATATAGGGAAAAGGTTGCAACTGAATACGTTATACAAAAATAAGTACGCGCGCGCGCGCGCGCACACACACACACACACACACACACACACACCACACACACACACACGAATATCGTAAATACATGAGTACCGTATACAAATACCGTACATGAATTCCGTATACAAATACCATACATGGATACCGTACACGACTACCGTACGCGAATACCACATGCAATATTGGATTCAGATTGACGTATAAAGGTACTTTAAATCGTGTATACCTTTGTTGCAGTTTTTGGTGATCGGAATGGCTGTACACTCGCAGTTGGAACTTTATTTTTATCCGATTCTGAAGTTATTGAGAAGATTTTAATCTTCAGGCTTTTCTTCAATTTTACTGTTACTGGTTTTATTATTATTTCTACTGTTACTGTTCGTTAGTGAAAATATAGAGTTACAGTACAAGTTGCTGTTCATTGTTTGATTGCCACAATTGTGTTATATATATATATATATATGGGCTACGTCGTGGCCAATGTCGTAACACCGCTTCCCGGAGATCAGCGAAGTTAAGCGACATTGGGTCTGGGTAGTAGTTGGATGTGAGACCGTCCTCCGCGCCCAGATTATGTAGCGACCCGTGGTTCGGATCCCACGTAAAGCTGTAAGTCCCCTCCGTCATATGACCTTAGATGTTGCGAAGGAAGTTAAACAACCCCAATAAAAAAAAAAATATATATATATATATATAGTGTGTGTTTTGCAAACATGTCGATACTCGTATCCTGTAGTATAGGTTTTTGATTGTGTGCCAGTGTTTACCATATTAATTCTAAGCTACTATACTAACCTGAATAATACACGTAAAACGTAAACTGCCTTCCACTCGTAGGGTTTTAGGACTAAATTTAAATAGTACACATTCTTATTTGCTTTGAAATTCTTTAAATTTCATGTTTTTCCATCTCTATCTCGTTTAATTTCCATAAACTTTTGACGTATTAATTATTTTTTCATTAAAAGAATGATACCCAATTACATACAGATTTACAGAATGTATAGTTTAATTCTGTGAGGCGGCTGAAGGATAAAATTAAAACCATAATGTTCGTACGTCTCTCATTTCGATTCTCGCTAAAATCTTCTCTATGAAAGTATAGGTGAAATTCGTGATGAAAATGACTTGAGGTCAACTTTTAATGTACGTCTGTCACGAGTGTTAAATCATGAAAGGTTAATGAAGTCGAATATGGAAGTGTCGAGTGCTCGTAGAAGAGAGAAATGGTTGAAGATTTGAAGATTTCTCGGTTGGAATAAAAGAGTTACAGATGTTACGAGTGAAATTAAAGAAAAAAAGGGAATTTTAATTTTATCTGTAACTTTGCAGAGAAAGTTTAATCTAAAGGAATTTTATAACAATGACATCGATTCTAAAAGATTTGTATAATTACCAATTGCACTTTTTTAATGAAATTAAATCTACGGTAGAAGGAACCCATATTTCATTATCTCGTATCGTGTCAACTTGTCAAGGTAATGATTTGATTTGATTTTAATATGGATAATTGTTCTCGGAATGAAGGAAATTGAAGTAGAATGTCACTTTTGTGTGTGTGTGTGTGTGTGTGTAATATATCAATCAAACGTGTCTTCGAGTAGAATAATTAGCAACAACATAAAAATTTATTTATTAAATAAAACTGAAAACATATGAGCTCAGAAAGTAGCTATTATACACTTAGAAAGAATGAAATTTCTTATCGATACCTCGTTGGAATTGCTTGAACTCTAAAGAATGTATAACATATCATACACCCAAATTTACCCTGCGTAACAAGTTACAACAAATTGTTAGTAATGTTGTCGGTTAACCTGACAACCTACGGGTTGATTATCTCCTGTTGTAGATAAAAATCAATTTTTTATTACCACGAATTCGTAATAATCGTAATCAAACTTGGCATAAAAGGTTCACTGTTGGGATCATGGCCATAAATGAGAATAAAATTAGAAACCACCTTATTTCATTGGTGGAGGCGATTGTGATGAAAAAATTAGTAGTTTCTATGAAGAAAATTGGTAAAATCTGATAATTTTTAAAATTTTTGTAACAAATCGGGTGTCTTTATTCGTGCGTAAATATAAGCATTTTTAATGCCTTGCGCAAACATGAGTACATCAACTTTTGGAAAATGGTTTTATTACATACAGTATCTGTAAATAGGTAAAAAGATCGGGTGTTGGGTGATGGCTCAGCTTTTTACCGCATTTTCCGCTTATCCCTCTAGCTTCGTCATAGACCTAGGAAAGATTTATAGGCCTAGCGCCTACACTGAGTCGTATTATTGAAATTTTAAATTTGATTTCATTTTATAAGCTTTGGCTAGTATCAGACTTTTTAGATGTACCGGTATGCAAAAATTTAGGTTCTGTCAATTACTGTTAGGTTCTAAACCTAATTGTATGGCTGTATGCTAGGACCAACTAGGGCTTAAAATAACAGCATTAATAGGGTCTATGCCGGATTTAGGTTTAAGCTAATTTGAACTAGTATTTGGAAAGTAAGACATAATTAGATACTCAGTAATCGGGGAGCCTGCGGTCCCCCGATTACTGGGGAGTCAATTATTCGGTCAATAAAACTATAAAAAAGAACGCAGCCATGAAAATCTTAAGCTTCAAAAATCGCCGCAATGGAAATCTTAAGTGCTAGAGTAAACAGATGAAACAAAGCAAAGCGCATTTATTATGGTGTATACAGACAGACAGGAATGCCTTTTTATAGTGTACATTAGGATTTTTGGAAAATGTTTCTGCGGGTAACTGGGGATATCTCGTGAGTACCAATGCGCGGACGACATTTTAAGGATCTTCAAATCCGTACGAAGTGCATGCAACACGTTCAGTCTGTAATCTAAATGCGGGCCTATACAGCATAAATTAAATGCTTGTTTCCACCTTTTTTCACGCTTATGGCAGTTACATAAAGGCTGTAAACGTTTGATGACCCAATCGTGACGTGATTAGCCATTTTTAACCAATCACGGCTCATCATCTTCCTCGTAATTTTGTGATTTCACATAAAATTTGGGAGTAATATTACCATTCAAAAATTTATCTGAACTCGCTGCTTAAATAACAACGACCTCGTTAATACTAACCTACTTATAATGAGGTTACAATTAAAGGTCTAAAGTCTAAACAGTATATAAACCTATGACGTGTAAATTGTTTTACACTTGCAAAGAAATCACTGAAAATATCTTTAATCTATAACATTAAGTTGTAGCGTCCATGTTTCATTTGGATACAAATTAAAACCTTGGTGATCGATGCTGTTTTTTTCAAAGGTATTATTTTCTTTCGTATAAATTACTGTACTTTGTGAATGCAGCGTAGGTAATGTAACTTATGGTTTATATCAAGGGTTCCCAAACCGCCAGTCTGCAGCCGGAAAAGTGTCCGTGCGTGCGTGCGTAGGCAACTGGGCATAAGTGAGGTCGAGTGTGTAATAATTCACAGATGTAGTGGGGTAAATTTTTGTGAAGTAAAGCTTTTGGTACCTCGAAACATTTAAACATTGATATAAAAAACAAAAACATTTTTATTGTTGGGAAAATGTATATTAGGCCTGATTCGGTTAGATTACCCTAGGTTAAGTTAGTTAAGGTTTGGTTAGGCTAAATTAGGTAGTACCTCGCTATTTAATGACTTACCAGAAACTACCGTTCGAGCCTTCCATTGCAGAAAACGTTGCACTGTCCGATCGGTCTGCAATATGGTGAAAATATAATACACCAGTTGGTCCAACAAAAAGGTTGGAAACTACTACTGGTTTAGGTTATTCTGAACCAACCGAACGTCGAGGTGAACTATGTTTAGGTTCTGTGTTGTTGTTTTTTTGTTGTTGGTGTTGTAGTAAACTTGTACTTAGTAAAAAGGAAACCATTTATTTAGAATAGAATATTGGGAAACAACGCTTATTATTACTACTACTACTATTACTACACTACAGCGTGCTATTTTTTCAATTACAGGGAGCAATTGCGTGCTCCCCGAACTACTCTTACTCTCTGGCGACATTAAGACTAATCCAGGCCCCACTACAACTTACACATGTCACCATACACAAAGACATATACACAATAGCACCATGAGACACATACAGAAGTATAATATTAACATATTACAGTACAACGTAGATGGCCTCAAAAACAAAATCATGCAGCTTAGGGAATTCGTACACAAACAAAACATTCACATAGCACTTATACAAGAAACAAAACTAAAACGCACACACAAAACACCCACCATCCCTGACTTCACGGCGATCCGTCAAGATCGTACTGGGAGTAACGGAGGTGGACTCATCACTTACATACGTAAAAGCATTAGCTACACTGATGCTACCCAAAACATTACAAACACAATCCAAGCAGATAACACGATAGAAATACAGGCAGTTAACATTAAAACACGAGCAAAACACAACACCACACTAATCAACATTTACATCCCACCAGATAGTTCACCTCAGGTGCCAGCCAATTACAATCCACAGTTACACAATCTGGCCTCTCTCACTAATGTCATCTTAGGAGGAGACTTCAACGCCAAAGACACTAGTTGGTACCTACACAACCAAAACAACACCAGAGGCGCCAACATAGCCACACAACTAAACAGCCTCTTCATTCTTAACAATACAGAAGAACATACACACGTACCACATCAAGCAGGATACTCAAACTCCTCCCCAGACATAACGTTCTGTTCCCCCTCACTAGCAACACATACACAATGGAGAACAGAAAAACAACTGTCATCAGACCACCTGCCCATCATCATTACAACACATTCTACACTCTGCCCCAACAGCCTTAGGCACACTTACAGAAATTACAAGAAAGCTGATTGGGAACAGTTCAAAATACAGACTGAGGAACAATTCACCACATTAAACAGCACACCCATCATAAACATCAATACAACACTCAAGACATTTAATCAGATCATCAATAATGCAAACAAATACATACCGAAGGGCAACATTAGGAAATACAACCCAAATTACACTAGAGAAATAGCCCACCTTATAAGGCAACGTAACAACCTCAAATATAACACACAAACCCCACACACAGAAGCCATAAAACAGCAGATACAACAGCTCAACACAGAAATAAACAACAAATTCAAAGAAAAACAAACAGAAACATTCAGGGAATTCATAACAACATTAAACCACTCCACAGATACATCCAGGCTATATACAAGACTATAAACAGCATTACCCACTCTAACAGCGGCATTCACACCTCACACGCGGCTATCTGTCGCAGCCAAAATAATATCCCAATATACACACAACAAGCTAACATTCTAGTTAATCACTACGCAAAGATAAGTCACTTAAACAGAGACAACAACCAGAAACATGCAGACAGACAAACAGCCAGACACAAGAAAACCTACAGACTCGACACAACCATTACACCCTTCAATACAGACCAGACCACCAAGATCATCAAAAACATTAAGAATTCGAAGGCTACTAGACCAGACAACATATCTAACATACACCTTAAACACTTGGGCCCACAAGGAATACTAGCCCTCACAAATATTAGCACATATTCATACCAACACTGTATTATTCCTGACATATGGAAACAAGGTAAAATTATTACACTACTCAAACCAAACAAAAATCCAACAAAACCAGCTTCCTATAGACCCATTACTTTACTATGCACACCTTCCAAAGTAACAGAAAGACTAATCTTACAAATCACCAACCCACACATTCCACTATCGCCTACTCAACATGGATTCAGACCTCACCACTCAACCACGACATTACTCACTAACCTCACGCAGCACATCATGGATGGCATCAACTCCAGACGACCAGCTCAACGTACACTATTAGCAACAATAGACATTAGTAAAGCATTTGATGCTATCCCACGCTTCCCTCTCATAAACAAAATACTCAACACAAACCTGCACAATAACACCAAAAGGTGGCTGAGCAACTATCTTTCAGGAAGAAACTCACATGTCACATTTAATGGCAAGTCATCCAAAAACAAGCTTTTTCCGAACGGGTCCCTCAAGGCTCTGTTCTCTCACCAACACTCTTCAACTTATACATGCATGACATTCCAACACCCATAGATAACAAGCTTACATTATCATCATATGCAGATGACATCACTCTAACATCCACCCACAACAACATCGACACCGCTACAAATAACCTACAAACATACATAAACAGTATACAAGACTGGCTCACACACAATAGACTCAAAGTAGCGCCCACAAAATCAACCATCACCTTGCTTACAAGCAACACAAAAGAACACCAGGTAATTCCACAGCTTACACTAAACAACATCAACATTCCACACACTCACAGGACCAAAATACTTGGGGTCACATACAATACATCATTATCTTTTACAAACCACATTCAGGATATTAAAAACAAATGTACGGCAAGACTTAACACGCTTAGGGTACTAACAGGCAAAAACTTTGGACACCAGCAGGAAACAACATCACTCATATACAAACAATATATTCGCTCAGTTATGGACTATGCTAGCCCATGCTGGGCACCCATTATCTCAACACACACATAAACACCTTACAGACAATACAAAACAACGCACTTCGTATCATTACAGGATGCACTCAAACAACACCAATAGAACACCTGCACACAGAAACAAAAATACTGAAAGTTAGGGAACATTTAGACATGAGGGGAACACAATTCATGGCAGCAGCGACAACTAACCCACAACACCCTTGCCACTACATGTACAATCACGCACCGACACCTCGCACCATTAAGGTAACACCAGAGAGACATTATAACCAAATACTCCATTCCATACCACGCCCCACAGACATCACACAGTACAGAAAACACATACACACACACCTAACCCACAAATCACTGACACGACTCGGTCAGAATGCGGTCCTAGGTGCGAAGCCGCCACCCATTAACAGGTCAGAGATCAGCCTGAGCAGATCGGATCGAGTTAACTTAGCACGATTCCGATGTGGACATCACCCCAACTTACTAACATGTAAACACGGACTAGACAACTCCATAGACGACACCTGCCACCTGTGCCACGACACACCACAAACAATTGAACACATTATGACAGACTGTACCGCTCTAGCACAACAACGAACACAACACAACATCACTAGTGCGCTGAACCTCTGGTCCACTCCGAAGAGGGCGATCGGTTACCTGCGTGCCGCCGGCTTGCTCGATCAGGGTGGGCTGATCGGCTAAACAACAACAACAACAACAACTACTACTACTACTACTAGCCAATGCTTTTGATCTTATGAATAGTAACTGTTACAGTGTATCCACTCTTCCTTCAAATACACTTCTATATAAATGGTTTCTATCAAAACGCGAATACCAATTTCCATGATAACTGGGCGTCGTTGGAGAATTTAAGCGTTTAAAATTCCTGCGCGTCTGTATTTCATGATTTTCATTTTCACGTTCAAAGGACAACAATTACTTGATGTAAGTCGAATAATTCTTATATTAGACCTAAGCCATTGCGATGTTTCAGTGGTTTCGCCTCAAGAAATAGCATTGAAATGCGCGGATCACATCCTACCTTCCCCTCCCTTTGATTAAGAAATGACGAAACGACTCTTGCTCAACGCGAGGGAGGTGAAGGGAAGAGTCGAGCAAAAGGTTCCACCTACCATGAGCCTTAGCTCCATCGGCGCCATCTGTTGGCGCTAGGCTGAACTGTACTTACCATATATGGTATGGGTACACGTTAACCTTTACCTATACCGTTATGCCATCCCTAACGAATAACCCAGCATGGGCAGCCTAGTAGTTAAGACATGGACTACTGATTGGAAGTCCTTGGATCAAGTCCTAGCTGGGACATTTTTATTTTAGACTTTCTTGGAGGGTCGTGCTTCTGATTCCACGTTAAACTGTAGGTTCAAGTTGAGTCGATAAGCTTGACCGTCAGAATAAACAATTCGGGCGGAAACAAACCAGGGTAACAGCGAATACTTTGCGACACTTTAAAGAATAGTTTTGAAAACAAAGCATTAATTTTTATTTTCTATCATGACCATGAAAACATAGAAATTACAGATTAATATGTCATAGAATCAAAATAAATAAATAATGACTCCTTTATAACGATAAACAAACCTCATCTAAACCGTCGAAAGATCCTTAGACGAACAATAGGTTATTACGCATCATAGGCTTATGTTTATTGTTTATACTGTTAACTGTAATATTATTATAAACACATCACTAATTGGGAGATTTATATAATTTTTTAACTCTCCTTCAAGGTAACGGTTGAGAGGAATAAAGAAATTTCATATTCTTATACTTATTCTTATTATTAAAAATACGAAAGGTAATTTCATTATTTCTCTCAAAAGTTATCTTGAAAATTAAACATTAAAGAAAAATATAGTTTTTAAGAAATGAGAAGACAAACCAAAAACAAATTAAAACAAGCTGATAAATATTTCTTCTAATAATGAGATTGCTCTTATTTAGGCAACTAGTTTAATAATTCTGAGTTAAGTATATTAGAAAACCTTCAAGATGGGTGAGCCTTCCCGCGGGAGTCATGGCGAGCACTTCGGCAAATATGTTTAAGAATGGGTTGGACAGGTATTTCAGGAGCATCAACTCGCAGTAAAGAATGGGTAAAATTAGGGATGTGTTTTTATTTAGTATTTTGTAGTGAATGTAGTAGGATGTGCTGATCGGGTCTAGTTGTAGAGTAGTGGGAGTTCTCAGATGATACCCCGTTGGTAGAGACGGGAAGCTTGATAGGAATTCTCGGGAGTGAACACCTCCGAATAGCTAATTAAGTTTAAAGGACGGCTACTCTTTAGGTACGCGGTGTTTATGTATACAAATAGAAGCAGTGATATCCCTTCAGATGTGAATATAGTCGGGAGACGAGACTCTGGTCCGGTCTGGTCTGGTTACAGAGGTCGAGAGTCAAAACCTCCGAATAAGCCTACAAAGGAGGGTCATAAGGGAAGTTGGTTGGGGTGGAGTTGGGATGGTGATGTTCCCTTTTGATCTTAAATTTAGTAGGAGGCGCTGATCTGGTTTAGTTTCAAAGCACGGGGCGTTTTCAGATGATATCCCATTAATAGAGAAGGGAAGCTTGATGAACAATTCGGGCGGAAACAAACCAGGGTAACAGCGAATACTTTGCGACACTTTAAAGAATAGTTTCGAAAACAAAGCATTTATTTTTAATTTCTATCATGACCATGAAACATAGAAATTACAGATTAATATGTCATAGAATCCAAATAAATAAATAATGACTCCTTTATAACGATAAACAAACCTCATCTAAACCGTCGAAAGATCTTTAGACGAACAATAGGTTATTACGCATCATAGGCTTATGTTTATTGTTTGTACTGTTAACTGTGATATTATTATAAACACATCACTAATTGGGAGATTTATATAATTTTTTAACTCGCCTTTGAGTCTCGCAAAAGTATCTTTTACTTTAATGTTTGATATTCAAGGTAACGTTTGAGAGGAATAAAGAAATTTAGATGTTTTCAGTAGTTTTTAGGAGTAATTGCGCTATATTTAACTTAGTTAACTAGAGAAATCTTCATAGTTTTACACAGAAGTAGTGATGTTCTCTTTTGTAATGAATGTATAGGAGGTGCTGATCTGGTCTGGTTTCAGAGCAGTGAAATGATGAGCACTCAGATGATGGGAAATTTGATGGAAATCCTTGGGGGTCAAAACCTCCACAAAGACTTGTTCAATTTGAGTGAAGCTACTTAGCTAGAGTAGAACCTTAATTATAAGTAGTGTATAACAAAATTTGGATCACCTGAAGATCAGGGCCCCCAATTTTCCCACTTGAAGATCAGGGCCCTTAATTTTCCCACTTGAAGATCAAGGCCCCCACTTTTTCCCACCTGAAGATCAGGCCCCCAATTTTCCCACCTGATGATCAAGGCCCCCACTTTTTCCCACCTCAAGATCAGGGCCCCCAAATTAAAGGAAGATAAAAATAATAAGATCAGGAAAATTTTAGTAATAAAAAAACAATTTATGAGAAACATAAAGTTGGATCGGGCTGGGGGGGATAATCTTCAGGTGATCCATATATACATATATATACAGGGGTTAGACAAAATAATATGAACACCCGCTGATTTCACCGGTTATCTTTACGGACTGCTCAGACACAAAGTAAACGGTCAAATGACTGGCAAACCTATTTAAATGCGTAACAGAGCGTATACGTCATGTTATAACCCTCACGTTGTTTTTACAGATGTGAGTGAATTATGAATTAGCAGTTATGAAAGACCTGTCAGACTTCCAAAGAGGGAAAATTGTCGGAGCGCGGATGGCTGGTGCATCGGTGACGAAAACCGCTCAGATGTTCAATGTATCCAGAGGAACTGTCTCTATGGTCATGTCTGCATACCAAAACCATGGAAAGACAAGCACCGACAAATGCAATAGTGGACGCAAGAAGAAGCTGTGTGATCGAGACCGCCGGGTGCTAAAGCCCATTGTGACAAAGAACCATAAGACCACAGCTCCAAAAGTGACTGCAGAGCTTAACCAGCATCTTGCAAGCCCGGTATCGACCAGAACTGTACGTCGCGAGCTCCATGGAGCTGGATACCATGGGAGGGCTGCAATTGCCAAACCCTTCCTTTCGCACATCAACATTGAGCGGCGCAGAAAATGGTGTAATGACCATAAGAATTGGTCAATGGACCGGTGGAAGAATGTAGTCTACTCCGACGAATCCTCCTTTACGCTATTTCCATGTTCCGGTCGAGTTTACGTCTGGAGACAGCCTAAAGATGCTTATGACCCCGACTGCCTGACCCCAACCGTTAAGCATGGAGGCGGATCTGTGATGGTTTGGGCAGCAATATCGTGGAATACTCTTGGCCCAGCTGTAGTACTGCATGGTAGGGTTAACGCCCAGGTCTATCTGTCAATATTGGCTGACCAGGTCCATCCCATGGTCCAAACGCTGTTTCCCAATGGCGGCGCCGTCTTCCTGGATGATAATGCATCAATCCACACCGCTGGGGTCGTTAAAAACTGGTTTGAAGAGCATGTTAGTGAAGTAGAACGCTTGGATTGGCCTCCACAATCCCCGGATCTTAACATTACCGAGCATCTGTGGTGTCAGTTGGAGCAGCAGGTCAGAAGCCGATTCCCACCGCCGGCGTCTTTGGAGGAACTGGAGCAGGGTTTGCTCGAAGAATGGCTTAGGATTCCTCTAGCCACTGTCCAAAAGCTGTATGAATCAATTCCCCGACGCATTGCAGCTGTTATTGCCGCTAAAGGAGGACCAGCTCCATATTAAGAATAAAAACCGCCATTTATCAAGGTGTTCATATTATTTTGTCTAACCCCTGTATATATATAGTATATGCTCGGTTAGGTTAATTGAATGCTCGGTTAGGTCAACTGAATACCCGGTTATGTTAACTGAATGCCCGGTTAGGTCAACTGTACGCCTTTGATGATTGGTTAGGTTAAGTCGTGATATTTTCGTTAGTTTTAACGAAAATATCACAACGTAACCTAACCAATCGTCAAGGGCCTACAGTTAACCTAACCGGGCATTCAATTAACCTAATCGGGCATTATATCCCATAGAATGAATTGTTTATTTGTCAAAACTGAGGGGAGTATCTCCAGGTGGCGCGGACTAGTGTGGAGTATCTTCAGGTGGATCGGGTTGGAGGGGAAGACCTTCAGGTGGACACTCTGGGGGGGGGGGGGGAAGACCTTCAGGTGGACACTCTGGGGGGGGGAAGAAGACCTTCAGGTGGACACTCTGGGGGGGGGAAGACCTTCAGGTGGACACTCTGGGGGGAAGATCTTCAGTGATCCCATTTAAACATAAACTAAAGATCAGAAACATTTTATTTTATTTAGTTAATCCAGCGGATATTGCAAAGCAATGTGATTACAAAAATTTTCCAAAGAGTTGAAAGAAAATCGTTCCTGCCACATAAATTCTATCAGGTATGAGTCCAGGAATTCGCGTTTACAGCCACGCATTTGTTTAATGTAACATTTATGTTTGTTCCAGTAGGACTCAGTTGTTTGTGTATGAACACCAGTCACTGGATCCACAAGGTTGAGGGAATGGTTAACCGTATCATGGGTATAACCAAGATTTTGTTGTATTCGATTGTACGCTCTACACTCGTCACTGTAAATAATGGTACCTGGCCGAACCACTTTTTCAATTATGGGAAGAAGAGTGACTGCATCTCTAGCTTCGACAATCTCTATATAGCCGTGTGCTGGTGGTGTACCCCTATCCACAAGACCAAAAACCCAAATTTGACTGTGTGAAACCCGTCCTCGATAATGCTTCGGTTTATACGAGAAACGGGACTCATCAATTTCAACGATAACACCGGGACCACGAAGCTTGACTGGATTTCTTAAAAAGTGTCCTACGCAAATTTCTCTGAAGAAGCTATAACAGTCAATCATTGTTTTTTCAGATAAATTTAACTGATGACCTGCTCTTGATTCACCGACTCGTTCACACCATAAATACATTGCATGCACCCATTTTTTAAGTGTCAAGCGTGACTTGGAAAAAAAAGGAACCACTACGTATTGATGTCTTTGATTTAAATCTTGGGGATTGCTTATTTTGACACTTCCATGTAAATTTGTCACGAGCAGATGAGGCTGGGGGCCCTGATCTTCAGGTGATCCCAAAATTTCATAAAAACAGAAAAAAAAGCATATATATATTCATACACTGTCGGGATAATTCTTAAATTAGGGGGTGCTGGCGAGCTGGCTATGCCTCTGGATCAGTGTTTCCTTATTTAAATAATTCCAGAGCCAAAGTTGGCAATGCCAATAATTAATTTTTGAAAGAGTCTCTCATTCATCGGAAAAATTATTCAGTGACGAATGATTACTTCTTGAATATAATTAATAAAAAGTTCCTTAAGTAATGCATATTGTAGATTAAATTAAGTAGTTTACTATATTTACTTTCCACTATCATCTAATGCGTAATTGGGTACACGAGGTAAGTGTACGCATGGTGTGAATGAGCTCTGAAGCTATTCTTTTCATTATACTTTCTCATACTTTCCTATAAATCTTCTTTCACAACAATTTTCTGTCAACAGTTGCTGCCGGAAGAGGGAGAGAGTCTTGTTTCTTTTATACTTTATTATTATTCCTGTGTGAAAGCTTTATACGTCTACTGCGTAAACATGGTACAGTTTTCTATATTCTTTATTTTCATTTGCTTTCATCTCAACTTCTTTCTTGAGCTAACCTAGAGTTGGTTTTAGGGTGTCTCTCTCTCTCTCTCTCTCAAACTTTGTGCGACTTCGTCAATTTGTTAGGGAATTTTTATTTGGAGAAAAAATTATTCAAAACAAAGCAGTGTTCAAAATTTCCGAATATCAGAAGGGAAGCTACTTTGGAATGCAGCGCAGGATTGTAAGATAACTCAAGAAAAGTTATGGCACTTTTTATTTACGTTGATACAGGAATAATTCTGATATTGAGTGATTTATCTGTGTTCAGTTCGCTAGATCAAAATTGCACTTCTGCTCTTTTATCCTTGAGCGCCTGTTGCGTCTTTGAAGAGGCGATTATATATAGTTCGAATATTATTCATCGTAGGTTGAACATCACACACACACACACACACACACACACACACACACACACACACACACACAGTATACTGTGCTCGGTGAAGGATCATACAGGGATAAACGAACAGGTGATCCTTCGTCGCATACACAATGTTGTGCTCTGACAGGGGATCATATATTGGTTTAATACCGTTGATCCTTCGTCCGGATACGGCTTGAGGAGAGCACTTCTCCCATACATAACTCGAATCCATTCCAAATACGAGAGATCATTATCTGAATAAATTGGCTATGAGCACAAGCGAACTGCGGTTGTTCAGAAAAGAAATGATGCAATGATAGATTGATACCCGTTTTAATAAAAGCAAATTTTAAAAAATTTATAATACCGTTCTGGTGTAGATTAATTTTGTGTGGCGTAACCTTCCAGCCTGTCCTTTGGATTATACTCTCACTTACTAAGTGAGTATATATAAGTGCACGAGATGTGTAAGAATGGTACTCGTCTACTCTGTACAACGTCTCTTCAGTATCTTTTTTTTAATTTTCCTATACGCCTTCCTTCAACACTTTTTCGTGTCAGAGGTATCTGGCAGAAAAAAACGCGTTGAAAGAAGAGGGAGGAAGAGTCTCATCTGTCCTGTACTTTATACTTGTTCTGCTTCTTCTGAATAAAACTTCTGCACGCAGACAACTTTTAGGCATTCATCGTACACGCACGAGTTTTGTTTTTGTTTTTTTTTCTTTTGAACTTACTTTCTTCCATCTCATTTCTCAACATCTTTATTTTACTTTCTTTTCTGAATTTTAATTTCCTGACCTGACCTACAGTGGATGTTTGGTTGGGTCCTTGTTAGTCTACTCTCTCATATATATATATATATATATATATATGTGTGTGTGTGTGTGTCAGTAAAAAAAGTTGTGAAGAGTTTGTTTGTGGGGACCGTTTGGGAAATGAATATCCTACTAAATCTTGAAAGGAGACTGCGATGTATTTTTCTAGTTACATCAGTGCTTAAAATAAGTATTAAGAGGCTGGTCAAAATATTTAAACTTCACCTACGATAGGAGGTAATTAAACATTAAATTGAGTTATCACTATATTCTCCAAGATTTTTAAATTTTTAGGATGGGAGGCAAAGATTTGACTACAAGAACCCTAGATTATTATTATCATTATCATCATTATTATTAGTATTATTATTATTATTATTATTTGGCCATTCGTTTGTTGGGTATTGGTGGTGGTGGGGAGGGGGGTAAAAAGTTCATTGAGGAAATAGCTGGGGAAAAAATTCCTGAGAATTTTAAATTTCATCAACATTTTAAAAATAATTTGATGAATAAAATATATGTAACTGTCCAAAATAGTGTACTTGGCACTCAAATTTTTTGTTATTCTTCTTAAACGCGATCAAGCGAAACGGAAAGTACCCAAAATCTGACCTCCATATGATATAATTTAATTTCACACTTAAAATAATGAAATGAGTGTCGTATCTTTAATATACTTCCATTTTAATTTGCACTTTTAATTCTGATCTTTAAAGGTGATTCTAGACACGTGCCCGTTTTATGGCCATTTGTACCTCTCTCTCGTTTTATCTGACCATTTTTTTGGCTTTTATGTTAACACTAGATAATTGGATTAGGCCCCTCCCCCCAAAAAAAATAAAATTACAGATAAGTAATATATATATAACTATATATAATTGTATAGAACAATATATAACGTTTAAAACCTCCTCCATTTGGAAATAGTTGTTGTTTACCAAGAACTTGCAATCTTGAGTTCTCGTGTTCTCTGTCTCCTCAGGGTACGTTATTTCATGTGTGTTTAGGCCGTAATTGTGAATCAAATGAAATTAAGGTAAGGATTGTAGACCTTCCTCCTCTTTATTTCTCACTTAGTGTCATTCCCGTACTCAAATGCAGTCCGCAAATGAGAATGTTCGAAGCGAGAATTCCAAATGTGAGAAAGTTTCCCGATTTGGAAGAAGGCAAAAACAGACCCAGACGCAATTGTGGGTTCGATGGATATTTTCTCCTGAAAAAAATATCTTAATTTAAACTGTGAAATCTTACATTGGGAATGGTATTAATTAGATCGATTTGAAAGTAATCTCCGTTGAGATTCCCACTCGCAGGTTCTTCACTTTTGGACGAACTGAACTGAGAATTCCCTCGAACAGGAAGAAACGTTTCCTATTTACTGCATCATCGTCTTTAACAAAAAGGAATTTAGTTCAGGAAAATAGTTATTATACATCCTCCTTCAATGAATTAACATTGTTTAACGTTTAACTTCATTATTTAATAATATTATCCGTTGACATTGTGTATTTTTAAAACAAATTTAACAAAGCCATACGATAAATGAAAAATTAGTGATTACTTTAACTGAACGTACTCGAGACGTTCGATAACCTACACGCCATTACACCCATTTCACTGCTGTTTTCTTACTTCAATTTTTATGTACTTCGTTAACAGCAACAGTATTCAGTGAATGAATGGTTGAATTCACAATCAGAAACCAAAATTAATTGTACAGAAAATACACTTTTTAACTTTCATTACACTGGTATGCATCAATTTTGCTGTCAAGGGCTTTGTAAGTGATTCTTATAGAGTTTTTCCTGCTGATTTCGAATCTGCAATCCGTTTTTCTCAATCAGCTCAGGTTATCCGGCTATGGCCTCATAAGTAAAATAGAATTTTTCGTGATTTTGTCAAAGCGGAATTGGAACAGTAACATCTATCATCACTTGTTTCACTTGTATAATATCTTTTTTTACTTTTCAGGCATATAGATAAAATATTTCATAATGAATAGAGCGTGTGAAAATGATCCCAATAGATTCTGCTACATATGTGGGACGGTTACCATGCCAAATAACCAGTCCCAAATCACTAAATTTGTGAAGACAATGTATAGAGCATACTTTGGAATTAAGCTAGGGGACCAGGACAAAAATTTCGCCCCTCATATGTGCTGCAAGACGTGCATTGAAAATTTGAGAAGATGGAGCAAAGGCAGAGCGAAATCTTTGCCTTTTGGAATTCCCATGATTTGGAGAGAAGGAAAGGATCACGTGACAGATTGCTATTTCTGCATGACAAACCTCCAAGGTGGGCTTATAAATTTATTTTTCTTAAATATTTTGAAATCCTCGTATGAAACTTGACATAATATTCACCATAATGTAATATTCACCATATATAGCATAATATTCACCATAATGGTAATCATACATTTACATATACATATTGTTATAGAAAATACATGTACACATACATATTGTTATACAAGTTACATTTACATATACAATGATTGTATATTTTCTTTCTTTTTCATTCATATTGTCTCCGAAGGGACAATATGAATGAAAAAGAAAGAAAATATACAGACTCCATCGACCTATTTCATATCTTACAGACCGCAGCCTTCCCTCACGAGCCGCCACTGTCTGAATGCTGCTTCTATTTCATATGCAAGTTTTATATCCATGTTTCTGTGTTTCTATTTTCAGGAGTTAACAAGAAGAATAAACACATTGTTGTATACCCTGACATTCCTTCTGCTATGAGACCTGTACCCCATGGTCCTGGAATTCCAATACCCGACCCACCTCAAACCCTGGACTTCGATGATTCTGATGATGAATCAATGACCAATGACCAGTCCCAGTCGTATATACCTCAAAATACCGCTTCAAATGAGCCGAGGCCTCTCAACCAGGCCAAACTTAATGATCTTACCAGGGATTTAGGACTTTCCAAATTAGCTGCCGAGATCTTGGGCTCACGACTTCGAGAGGACAACTTGCTGGCTCCGGGAACAACATTCTCCTGGTATAGGAAACGAGAGGAAGAATTCAGCAAGTTTTTTGCAGTGCACGAAAATACCTCTTCCTTAGTGTACTGCTGCAATGTTGAGGGGCTAATCGAATCCTTGGGCCTGCCATATAACGCATCAGAATGGAGGCTATTTATAGACTCGTCTAAACGAAGTTTGAAAGCAGTACTTCTCAACATTGGGAATAGGGTTGCATCAGTCCCTGTAGCACATTCCGTACAACTTACTGAGAGCTACGATAACATGAAAATTTTACTGGATGCTCTCGTATACGACCAACATAACTGGAGGATCTGTGGAGATTTGAAGGTAATACTAATATCATAAGTAAACTATTGCTATTGACTATGTTGTTTTTCCAAAGGTTATTTGAGAGCGTATAAGAACACTTAACTTCCCCACAGAAGTGATACAGTCCAATGCATAGATTTTTTTTATCTGATAGAACAAATTCTCTAAATTCTTTAAATATTTTCATTTTTTTCAGATTGTGGCATTTGTATTGGGAATGCAAGGGGGACACACGAAATACCCATGTTTCCTCTGCAAATGGGATAGCCGAGCGGATGAGAAGCACTATGCACAGCGTGAATGGGCATCCAGAGAGAATTTTGAACCTGGGTCGCATAATGTCGTTTCAGTGCCCCTTGTACCACCAACAAAAATTTTGCTCCCACCACTTCATATTAAGGTGGGCTTGATGAAAAATTTCACCAAATCAATGAATAAGGAGGGTTCAGCATTCCGATATCTCGAGAGTAAATTTCCTCATATATCTGATGCTAAACTAAATGCTGGGGTTTTTGATGGTCCTCAAATTCGAACTTTGATCAAGGATACTCAGTTCGAAAACGCAATGACTCCAACTGAGAAGAATGCCTGGCAGGCATTCAAATCAGTTGTCACTGATTTTCTTGGCAAGCGTAGAAGTCCAGAATACGAGTCCGTTGTCGAAAACTTGATGGAAGCTTTCAAAGCTCATGGGTCGCGCATGTCCATAAAAATGCACTTTTTGTGGTCCCACTTGGACTATTTTCCTGAAAATTGCGGGGATTATAGTGAGGAACAGGGTGAACGATTTCACCAAGATATCAAAATAATGGAAGAGAGGTACCAGGGAAACTGGGATATCAATATGCTGGCGGACTATTGCTGGTGTTTGAAGCGAGACGTGCCCTAAGAAAAACACAGACGGAAAGCCAAAAAACTTCATTCCTTCCTCAATAAACTTTTTTCCATATTCATTGTATGAATAAAAGTATTTATTCACACAATGTTTTCATTTTTCACGAGTGTTCTTATAATATTACTCGTATCTACAGTGTTTAAGCTAAAAAAATCAATAAATTTGGGGATAAAATTGGACTTATAATAAATGGCCAATAGAGAAAAACCTGACCTGATTGAGGAAAACCAATGTCATTTTCGAATTCAGCATGGTCGAATTATATAATATGAGTTGAAAAAACCCTCACAGCAGATAAAAACATTTCATATGCATACCAGTGTTATACTTCGTTGCTGTTCGGTACGTTGGTCTCTCTTCACACGAAAGTCAAGCTGGTGGCCCCCGCCTCTAGGTCTGGCTTGGTGGAGGAGCGAGTTGCTTTCTTGCGCTCTCCACCGTACATAGCCACACACACACACACACACACACACACACACACACACAAGGTGTTTATAAAGTCCCTATCTACTTCAGTGAAAACGTAGCAAAAAGGGTAAAATTTAGTAACACTATAATAGAAGGCATACATTTAATGAATATTTAAGCATATGATTCTACATGAGCACCATCAGTATCTCTACAGAGTTCGAATCTGTCAGTAGCATTGCGGAACACATTTTGGAGCATGACGGGTTATTTTTGTACTGCTGTTACGAGCACGGGGCACCTTGTCATTACGCAAACATTGTTCGGGAGTACATAAATGAACGATTTCCAAATCGGTGGATCGGACGCGGAGGCAGTGATGGGCAGCATCTAGATACATGTATCGCCGATACGTATCGATCGATACTTTTGTATCGGTATCGCTTTAGCTACTTGACAAAAGTATCGATTTATCGGTATCGCTAAGGTCAATTTTCTTAAATGTATCGAAAAAAATCGATACTTCGATACATCGATACATTAATAAGAATTTTTAAATATTTAAATAGATGTTATAATATGACACTACTGAGTTATATTTATAAATATACATAAATAATAATAATATTAAATATTTATTTAATGACAGTACTACTCTACTGGTCACGTCACACAGTACAGCGCAACGTTTAAACACGTTTGTACTTGTGTTATTGAGATTAATTAACCATAATATAGAAATGCTCATAATATAGAAACGCTCATATAATATAGAAACGCTCCAATCTCTGAGGCAGTACCCAAGAATTCTACAGGTCTTCCTGAAGTTTAACACACCACTACCATCCTCTGCTCCTGTAGAACGGTTGTTTAGTTTGGCTGGTCACATTCACGCTCCAAAAAGGAATAGACTGTCTGACCAGATGTTTAGCCAGCTGGTATTTTTGAAGGGTAATAGTAATTACTTTTAATTGTTAGTGTAATATTTTCAGTCATTCATGTATCCTACAAAATTAAAACATACTTTCATTAAATAAAGCAATTGTTTTTATTTACATCTATAAAACCCATTAAAATGTCGTTGATTTTACTTACAGTGCGTACAAATTACTAGTATAAACAATAATATCTAATACGTACATATTAAATGAATAATTATAAAAATGTACCGGCGATACATGTATCGGCGATGCATGTATCGGTATCGGTATCGCTTAAGACATCTAGAAAGTATCGGCGTATCGGTATCGCCTAAGACGTTCTTCATGTATCGATGTATCGGTATCGCTTTAGCGATTTTCATGTATCGATGCCCATCACTGCGCGGAGGCAACAGGCCCTGGGCGGCTCGATCTCCTGACCTAACGCCCTTGGCTTTCTTTGCATGGGGCTTTATCAAATCAAACGTCTATCAAACGAGGGTTACAGATCTGCAAGATTTACGTGCTCGTATCGTAACAGCAGTTACAAAAATAACCCCTGTCATGCTCCAACATGTGTTCCGCAATGCTGCTGACAGATTCGAACTCTGTAGAGATACTGATGGTGCTCATGTAGAATCATATACTTAAGTATTCATTAAATGTATGCCTTCTATTATACTGTTATTGAATTTTACCCTTTTTGCTACTTTTTCACTGAAATAGATAGGGACTTTATAAACACTAGGAGATTAAGGGGGGAGCTTATTGAAGTTTTCAAAATCGATAATAACATCGATAACGTAAATTTTGACAAACTGTTCACTTTCGATAATAGCAATACTCGTAATAACGGATTTAAGTTGCGTGGCAGACGTTTCATTACTAATATCGTTAAAAACTTCTTTACCTTTAAAGTAATTGATAAATGGAATAATCTTCCCGCGCCCGTCGTGAACTCTACCAGCGTTAATATGTTTAAGAACCGTTTAGATAGACATTTTAAAAATATTAACGTTGTTTAATATAATAATAAAACAATCCCCCTTTTTCCCTCTGAGCCTCACCCTTTTTCTCTCTGAGCCTCACCCTTTTTCTCTCTGAGCCTCACCCTTTTTCTCTCTGAGCCTCACCCTTTTTCTCTCTGAACCTCACCCTTTTTCTCTCTGAACCTCACCCTTTTTCTCTCTGAACCTCACCCTTTTTCTCTCTGAACCTCACCCTTTTTCCCTCTCCCTCGTTAAAATTATTAACGTTGTTTAATATAATAAAACAATTAGCAACAGGAGCTCTGGGGGTGGTGATCGAGGATGAGTCTGTTGACAATAATGCCAGCTTGTGACATGCCAGCGTGGGATGCCAGCAAAAAAAAAAAAAAACGACTAACACGAACTTAGATGTAGCTCGTAGCGTAAACTAACCCACTTTTTGTTATTCTTTCTACTATTATTTTTCTCTCTCCTTATTTGCATGTCTGTAACTCTCTTCATTGCATGTTTGTAGTTTGCATGGTATGATAGTGTTTTGAGTTAAAAATGTGTTGCATGGTTTGTAATGCGTTCTTATTTTACTTCTTTTCATCTTCCACCCTTTCCGACGGAGTGGGCTTCGTCCTCTACCTCCCTATGGAGTATAGGACCGGTCTGCAACTGCTGGAGGTATGTGTTGCTTTGAGTAAGAATGTGTTGTTCTTTGAGTTAAGAATGTGTTGCATGGTTTGTAATGCGTTCTTATTTTACTTCTTTTCATCTTCCACCCTTTCCGACGGAGTGGGCTTCGTCCTCTACCTCCCTATGGAGTATAGGACCGGTCTGCAACTGCTGGAGGTATGTGTTGCTTTGAGTAAGAATGTGTTGTTCTTTGAGTTAAGAATGTGTTGCATGGTTTGTAATGCGTTCTTATTTTACTTCTTTTCATCTTCCACCCTTTCCGACGGAGTGGGCTTCGTCCTCTACCTCCCTATGGAGTATAGGACCGGTCTGCAACTGCTGGAGGTATGTGTTGCTTTGAGTAAGAATGTGTTGTTCTTTGAGTTAAGAATGTGTTGCATGGTTTGTAATGCGTTCTTATTTTACTTCTTTCATCTTTCACCCCTTTCCGGCAGAGTGGGCTGCATCCTCTACCTCCCTATGGAGTGGAGAACTGGTCTGCAACAGCTGGAAGTATTCTCTTCGACTATTTTTCCGACTTGTCGGCAGTGGCCGGCGGATGGTGATGGTGTCTTCTTTCTCGCTTTCTGAATGAATTTTAACCCACGAGTGATAGGTTTTGCTACTTACTTAACCCCTTATTCGCTTCTTCTAACCTCCTATTTTCTTCTTTCTCTCTAGGGTCTTTGTCAGCCTTAGCTTCTGTGTGTGTATATATATATATATATATATATATATTATATATATATATATAAATAACAACCATTACACAGTACTAAAAAAATAAGCTTATATACACTCTAAATAAATTAATAAGGTAATTGCCGTCTAAATTGAAAAACTCCTTTTCGTATGTAAGTGAATATACAAAAATGTATTCAAGGGACTTTTTTTTTCCGCTGTCGTACGTAACCTTTGTACAATTCTTTCGTACAACAAAAGTATTTAAACTTTTACTTGATGCAAACTTAGTGTCAACTGAAAATTTAATAATTAAATCATTTTTCTTTGTGACAAAACTTTATATTACCTATTTTTCATTCTAGTTTTTTCTTTGTCTATTTTTTTTTGGGGGGGGGGGGGACTTTCCTTTCCTACTCCCCCCCCCACTCCCTCTTCTTTCATATTTAAGGACGAGTAAATATGGAATTAATGAAGAAAGAAATGAAGTTTTGTTTATATTAAACAATCTTAAAAAAGAAAATTGGCTGTAAATAGTAGAAAGTTATATAATATTCATAATATATAGGTAGATAATAGAGACGTGATAAATTTGTAGGTACATAGACATTGGTGATAGATAGATAGGTAGATACACAGACAGAAATAGATAGGTATACAGATAGGCAGATACACAGACAAAAATATAGGTATACAGTTAGGTAGATACACAGACAAAAATAGATAGGTATACAGATAGGTAGATAGACAAAAATAGATAGGGATACAGATAGGTAGATACACAGACAAAAATAGATAGGTATACAGATAGGTAGATAGACAAAAATAGATAGGGATACAGATAGGTAGATACACAGACAAAAATAGATAGGTATACAGATAGGTAGATACACAGACAAAAATAGATAGATATACAGATAGGTAGATACACAAACAGATTGGTAGATAGGTAAATATGCAAACTGACTGATAGATGGAAACACAGACGAATAGATAGATAGCTAAGGGATTAATAATTGAAAGAAAATATGACTTTGGAAAAGGTCACTGAGAATAAAACGTTTTCTTTATTTGTTTTCTACCAATTTTTTCTTTTCTTTTCTTTTATTCTTTTCTCAAAGGTTAAAAATTAAAACTGTTAATAAATTATATACGAATCAAGATTCAAGATTAAAATGGCTTACAAAAACCATTATCTATTTTCAATAAAGATTTTCAATAACTGAATTAAGAAACTAAGAAAATTTTTAAACATTAAATTTTTTTTTTTATAAAATTCTGTTCGGATATAAAATTTCAAGTTTTTAATTTTTTTTAAAGTTTTTCAAACATTATTTAAGTAGTTATTGGTAATCTTATTAAAGTTGTTACTACTACTATACTACTGCTACTATTATTGATACTACTAATTAGTTTTACAGTCTGATTTAGGGAAAAACATGTTCTCAAATTTTTTAGGGTTTTAGTATTAAATCCTTTACTGGCAATACTTTTGCCTTAGAAGACATTAGGATAATTTTTGCTACCATTATTATTGCGTTTGCTCACGAAATCGAACCCAAAACATTTTATCTTACGTGTTCAAGATCGTCTTGTAACCAGTGGTTACGTCATCTTCAATGAATTCATAAGGGCAGAGCTCTCTAGATTTAGCTTTGTCCCTAATGTCGAGGAAGATACTAAAATACGTCCATTTTATCGACAAGAAGTCCCTTCAAAGGAACCTATTTTAGAAATTCGGTCGACGACTTAGTCATCGACGGTATCCATTTAATAAATTATTAAAACAAATATGTTTCTATTAAAAGAATAAAAGTTCTTATTGAACAATTTCTCTTAAAGCATCAAATATACTGTATTTGGGTTAGTCTTCTTATAGGCTTATACTATAATAAGGTTTATACTGTGACAGGCTAATAGCTAAAAGCCTAATATCACCAGCCGCCCCCAACCTGAGAATTATGGATCAATCACAGCCTAATAACTAAAGGATTAGCTTCAAGTAATAATTACTAATCTATTTATATAAAGGTCTAGGCCTATCATTGTGTGTATAATTATATATATGGAAGCCCAAGGCGAAATTGAAGAAGAGTAGGAAGCTAAAGAAAATGGAATCTCCATGGATTTTAAGGGGAAACTCTGACGTTTATTGAATTATTTAATCTTCAGTATTTATTTATTAGTTTAATTTGAATTATAAGCACAGTTTAGCCAAAAACATATTAAAAACGGTAGTTCATGAAGTCTACAGTAATGTTTCAGTAGTGGACAATAATGTACTACATTTTGATTAGGTCTCTTGTTTTGTTTTATGAAAGGACAAAAAAATACACATTCTAATAAATACACACTTTAATATATAGATTAAAAATTGTTACAAGGGTTGAAATTCAAGTAAATCCAGTAATTCGTCTAGAGCAGCAGTTCTCAAACTTTTTCTTCTTCCGTACCCCTTGAATTCTTTTACGGGATTTTCTGGATTTTCGAGAGAGATAGACGATTTTTACTTTCTTTACGACCGTGTGACTCGTGCCCGTTTGTTAATCGTATATAAAATTAAAAGGGTTATATTTTCAGGACCCTTTCGCGTACCCCTTAGATTCCCGCATACCCCAGTTTGAGAACCACTGGTCTTGACTTTGGCCGAAGTTGGATTTTTTTTTAATCAGAAATAGGTACTTTTATTTAAATATACTAAAAAATCATTGATTTAGGGAAATACAAAGAAAAAGTTCCACAAAAATTATTTTCATTTCTAAACTTGGTCGTACTCGTACTTATCTAGCTTTGCCTAATCGGGCCTAACCTAATTTAATCTGACCTAACCTCTTTGGTGGAACGATGACGTGCCGACATATCGATTAAATTTCCATTCGATAAAATGTCGGACATTCGACTCTATAGACATTTGATCCATGGAGAATTTCATCGACACTATAACAACTCTAGACTAACCTAAGCCAAACCTAACTTAACCTAGCCCATGCTAATCTAACCTAACTTAATGTGATGGCGTTAGTTAGAACTAAGTTGCGTATAAAACATCATCACTGGTTCTCCTATTAGTTATTACGTGGATGTACAGGGTGTCCACAAATTATCCTTACAAATTCAATTGCAACAGAATTGAACATGTAAAGGTAATTTATGAACACCCTGTACTATTTATTTCTGAAGCCTTATTCCTTACTTATCATCATATTATTAGGGTTATACATCGTGATCACGCCGCAACACCACTTCCACTTAGATCAGCGAGTTTAATTTACGTTAGGCTGTTCAGTTGTGTTCATCTGCGTTCAGATGATCTAGGGACCCGTGGTTAGGATCCCGTGTAAAGCTGTGGGTCCCTGCCGTCAGGTGACCTATGCTATTACAAAAATTAAACAAACCCCCAAATATTATTATTATTATTAGTGTATTATTACAGTTAAACGTTTGAAAGTCAGAATTATCTATCTGCAAAAACATTGTATTTATTGCTTTTTTTCCTGCAGATAATGTGTTTACAGTTTCGGAAATAAGTTCGCCTAGGAACATAAAATTTCCAAAAATAAAAAAAATCACTAATTGGTAATTTCTTATTTTTGTTTCGATATTTTATTTTGTTTGATGACGGTACTAAAATTTCCGAAACACCCTGTATATATATATACAGGGTGAGTCACGACGAAATGTCATAATTTCGGGAGCTTATAGCTGAGGTCATTCCCAGTCAAAAACTTCATATGAACATAGGTCCGATTCTTAACGGTTATGGAGCTATGGATGTTTGAATGTTTAAAAATAAGAATAAGTGAACAAATAGCTGCTAAAGTTTTTATTCATGAATTTACAACACCTGTTCAAAATGACTACCCTCGACCTCAGTACACATTGCGGCTCGTCTTGAATCGCGCGTGTAGCTCGCATTAGTTCATTACGATTGTCCCTTATGAGGGCTGCAGCATCCAAAATGCGACGGAGCAATTATCTCGTGTTTCCACTTTTCTCTGGTACACCAGCTCTTTCCAGAGGGGTTAGGTCCGGAGACCTGGGTGGCCAATTTTGTGCACCACCACGACTGATTCATCGACCAGGAAAGCAATCATCGAGATGCATTCTCACTGCACGGCTAAAATGGGAATGAGCTCCGTCTTTTTGGAAGTACATACGCAATCGTGTTGCCAAAGGTACATCTTCTAACAGTGGCGCAGTTCGTTTTGCAGAAATCGTAGATAAATGTCACCTGTAAGACCACCTTCGAAGATAAACGGACCAATCAGCTCACTGTAGAGCATACCACACCACACATTGACACCGAACCGATGTTGAAAATTACTTTCCACAATGGTATGAGGATTCATTTCTGACCACACACGTGAATTACGAGTGTCGTTGACACCGTCGCGGGTAAATTAAGCCTCATCACAGAACAAGACATATCGGTGCAATTGTCGATCGGCATTGAGCCAATTACAAAATTCCAGCCGTTGGGCACGATCTCTAGGTTGGAGGTGCTGAATGCGCTGTACGTGATATGGATACATACCTTCTTCGTGTAACGTTCTACATACTCTCGTTTGAAGAACGATAAGACGTGTGGAAATCCTTCGCGTACTAACATGAGGACTCCGCTGTACCATCTGAATAATTTTTCTTGTTCAGCCACATCTTGTTTACCGGACGCTCAGATAAAACAGTAACGCTAGGAAATGATCTCTCGCAATCTCCTGAAAACGTTGCTAAGCACTCGTCGATCCGGAATTCTTCGATTTGAAGAACGTCGCTGGTATTCAGCGACAGCAGCAGTAGTATTTTCATCGCAAAATCCGTAAACATACACCATATCTGCATATCCCGCATTTGAAAACGTAAAAGGCATACTGAACGCACAAAACATCAACTGCACGCTGTGAAACACAACACACACTACTGCGTAGTTAGTTCGGTTCGATAAGTAACTGTCAATTCAGTTCAAAGGTCACACATGCGCATGCTTAAAATTCAAACCTCCATAGCTCCATAACCGTTAAGAATCGGACCTATGTTCATTTGAAGTTTTTGATGGGAATGACCTCAACTATCAGCTCCCGAAATTATGACATTTCGTGGTGATTCACCCTGTATAATATAAGTGAACCCAATTAATTTCTGTACACTTAAGAACCACATTAATCCTACTTATTCTAAAACTTAAAAATCCAATTGAATGGAAAGGTTCCATTTCTCGAAGTGAATATTGAGATTCTATTAAAATAAATTATAGAAAAGAGAATAAGATTCAATGGTCCAAAGTTTTGTCATTTTTCTCAAAAGATTTTTGCAGAGTTTTAATGTGTGTGTGTGTGTGTGTGTGGTGTGTGTGTGTGTGTGTGTGCCGGAAGAAATAAAAATATGCAGAGAGAGAGAGAGAGAGAAATGCGGACATTTTTTTTTCCATTTTGTTTCGCGTCTTTACATAATGTTAGAGAAAAACCTTTAAAATAGGAAACCTCATTTAAAGAAAAATTCTTTAACCGTTGCAAGACAAAGAAGAAAAGTCGTCAAGCTAATTAAAGTTGAGTGGAATGTACAAATTGCTTCATTCGAAATCTTCCCTCGCCGCTCCCTTTCCTTTAACCACGACGACGACGACGACCGCTTTTAGCCGCGGTTGTTATACTTGAACCACGGGCGCTCTAACCGCATCCGCTTCCGGCGCGTAGCTGAAAATGCTATTGCGATGCCCGTAATTAATAAAATGGAGTCGAGGCTTCGTTTTCTGTAAATGAGAATTTAACGTATAATAATTAGGCAACAAAAGGTTTCAAAATAAGCTTTAAAAGAGCTTTCTGTGACCGTGATGATGCCTTTGAGCCTGTAATGAAGCCGCTTTCTAAAATTCTGAAGCTTTAGGCTACGAGTGTATATGGTATCGGACAAAAATGGTATACGCTTCTTCAACCGAGAAAGTTGCCGGAACGAAAGAGGATAAAGGTTTTACGTAATAGAGATTAGATATTACTGGAGAGTATATTACATTAGCGTGGAGTAATTATAGGTATGAAAGAGGTTTGTAGTTTAGATGTGCCTTAGTTTAAGAGAATACAAAAGTGTTCTTAAATAGAGCTTGTTTATAATTTGTCTCTGTTGGATTTCAAATATGAATTTCTGTGTTCAAAATTATCAGGCCTATAATTTCGTCAAAATTATCAGGCCTATAATTTCGTCAAAATTTAACTAATTAAATAACGTTACTTGTAAATAAATTTGGTTTAGGTTAAACATACAATTCCGGACCAAAAAAATAGAATACTTTCTCAAATGCGTTCGTGACCATGATAATACCTTTAAGTATTACATACGTTCATGAAGAATATAGAGTATCTATGACGTCATTATGATAAAAAGACGCCTCTGTGTGCCAGGTTTGAAAAAACAAATTAAATATAGCAGGAAAGACGCTCTAATTTGAATTGCTTATATTTATTAAAGTATTTCAATTACAACACTGGTTCTGTTGTCACAACAACAACAACAACACTGAAGCACGGGAGAATTTATTCACGTGAAAACATTTTCAATATGTGATCCATGTGTATCCAACACCATTTGCAGACGTCTACTGAAATTTTCTATAACCCGAGCTAGTGTTTCATCAGTGATGCTCTCCACAGAAGCTGTAATTTCTGCCTTTAATTGTTCGACCGTATATGGATTATTTCTGTACGCATTGTCCTTAACGAATCCCCATAAGAAATAATGATATGGATTCAAATCTGGTGAGTACGGTGGCCAGGACCATCCAAATCCAAGCGTCTAGGATAATTAATGATTCGAGATGACCCTATCATGAAAATGTTCATTAAGGAAATCAAGAACGGCATTTGCCGTATGTGGTCTTGCCCCATCTTGTTGGAAAAATGTTTCTTTTTACATGAATAAAATCTCCCGTGCTTCATTGTTGTTGTGACAGCAGTGATTGTTGTTGTTGTGACAGCAGTGATTGTTGTTGTTGTGACAGCAGAACCAGTGTTGTAATTGAAATACTGTAATAAATATAAACAATTCAAATTAGTCTTCTTTTTTTTGATGACCCGGTATGTGGCTTAATAAGATATTGGTCATGAAGGATGTCTTGTGGAATTGGTGTTAGTGTGGGGATGCTTGAATGCGAATAGTGTTGAGACGCTTGCATTTGTAAATAGAACTGGTAATAGTTACGTTTATCAAGAAATTGTAGAATACTTCATGCTGGAGACTGCAGAACAGCTAGCTATAGGGAGACGAACCATTTATTTTTCAACATCACCTGGCTCCAGCTCATGCGGCTCGTGCGCCATCTGCGTGGTTTGATGCTCATAAAACTGAAGTACCACTATATCCAGCTAACTCTTCCGAGTTATCAGGAATTTTCTGAATGAATTTTAACCCACGAATGACAGGTTTTGCTACTTACTTAACCCCTTATTCTCTTCTTTTAACCCCCTACTCTCTTCTTTCTCTCGGGCTAACCTTACAGTGGATCTTAGGGTCTTTGTTAGCCTTAGCTTCTGTAGATCTTAATCCGATAGAAAATCTTTATAATATTGCTATGCAGAAGGTCCAAAAGTGTAAACAAGAACACTTAGTGAACGGAAGAGGTGTTTGATGACATAATGACATCACAGATATTCGACATTCCTCATGAAGGTGTATAACATAAAGGTATTATGAAGGTGATAAGGGCACTTCAGACAATATTTTATTTTTGGTCCTGAGTTGTATATAAAATTATATTTACTTGGAATTGGACTTTATTTCATCTGGGAAATTAGAAAGTGATTGATTTCAAGTAAATATTTAATCTTGTACACGTTTCATCTGAACCAAATTTATTTTGAAATACCATCATTTATTTAGTTCAGTTATAACAAAATTGGAACTAATAATAATTTTTAATACAGTATTTTGTTCGTATAATATCCAAGCAAATTTTTTGTTTAAATTAATTTCATTTTTTTATTTTTTTGTAAGATTCTCGTAGGAAATCGTTCCCAAATCGAGCCATTCCCGTTCGCACTGAGAGATTCCCCATTTTAAGTTAAAATTTTCTTACAATTTACCCCTCGGGACTACAATTGCATCATAGCCTTCTTTTTTGCTCTTTCAACCCAAATCTGGAATTCCCACTTCTAGCATTCCCACTTTTGAGTCATGAATGAGAATGAGATTGGCGCCAATTGGAGTGAAATCAGAACTACGAAAAAAGCAGAAGGAAAATTCCAAAAACGTTTCCAATGCGAACAGAATTCTGAGAGAACGCGCTTGTGGAACAGGAATTCCAAGAAAAATGCCCAGTGTGAACACTTATTCAAAACCCCATCTTCCCCCACCCCCCGTCCACACACACACTTTGAGTAGCCTTCTTGTGTGTATATATATATATATATATATATACACAGGGTGGGAGAAAAGTCTTTAAGAATTTTATACATACAACTATTTAGTTAACATTATATAGATCAGTGTTCAAATGATGAAACAAATCAAACAAAAAAGTCTATAAGAATTTTATTCATACAAATATTTTGTTAAATTGTAATTTAACCTTCAAAGAGTTCTCTATCCGCTATGATACATTTGTGGATTCTCTCTGTGAAACTTTTCATTGTTCTTGTGAACATATCGAGTGGGATCCTTTTCAGTTTTTCATCTATTCTGCGGCCAAGGGCATTCACATTTGGATAGATAAAACCAGGAGTGTAGAGTTTGTCACGCAAATAAGCCCAAAGCCTGAAATCACATGGAGTTAAATCAGATGATCTGGCTGGCCACTCGATGGAACCTCGCTGCCCAAGCCATCTTCCTTCAAGGTTCGTATCCAGAATCTCACGGGCAGCTGCAGAGTAATGTGGCGGCGCTCCATCATGTTGATAAAGCCAATTCCTCCCAACGCCCATTAGTAAACTGTGCCGAAACTTTGTCTCTCAATACCTGGCATTAGCGTTTTTCATCCATATCTCTCGATGTGGCAAAGGAAACGCGTCCCGAATAACCAATGCACGCCCAAACTGTTAGTGTATCCGTTTCAACTCGTTAAACCGAAGATGCATTCATCTGAAAATTTGATCTTTCCAAGGAAATCTGGATCACTGTTCAACTTTTGTTTCATTGTTTCAGCAAACTGCAGCCGTCTATCAGAATCATCTCGTATATGAGCTGAGAGTAAATGGGTTTTAATCGTAGTACCCCTGTGATTTCAATATTTTTGCTTCTGAAAATTTGGAAATAGCTAATTCCTGTGCGACTTTTCTCTTGAAGTTGTTCGATCGACTTGAAACGTGGCGGAACGTTTTCTTTGTTGTTGTCTCCTGTCGCTGTTACTGGTCTTCCGCTTCTTAGACGAACTTTTACCAGGCTCACTGTTTCCAAAAGTTTGAGCTTCCAGTATCGAAGAGTGATTGCATTTGGTGTGGTTTATTATATTTTTGTTGAAATAAATGCAGACTTTCTTCGCAGTTATTATAAGAAATAGCCGACGATACAAGATACACTTTTTCTTCATTGCTGTATTCCATCCTTAGTGACATGGCAGTGACTAGGGCTAGGACCTAGGACCTTCCTGTTCTAGCCTAGGTTCATTCCTGGCCTTGTATATTTGCTTTGAAAAGTATCGCATACACTGCAGTGATATCATTGGAATGTATTTATTAACAAATTATTTGTATATATAAAATCCCTGAAGACTTTTCTCCCACCCTGTGTATATATATATATAAATTAACGTCGACTTGCAACGTAATTCCCTGATCCCTTTTACCTCTTTCGTAGATCCTTGTTTCTTTCTAGCCACTTATCGTTTCAAGTGTTGTATACTAACTTCTTTGTTGTACCACACGTTACAAGAATACTTTGTGATGATCATAAAATGGCTTACAATTCGCAGAAATCATCATCAAAGCCCTCATCTCAGTGTCAGAGCGTGAAATAGAAAAAACCTTGCACACATATTTTACTCAGTGACGAAATTTTGAATAAAATTTTGTATTATTCTTCAGAAATCTGTAACGACTGAACAATTTTAATCTAGTGCAGAAGGCTTAAATGTAAGCAAGGCAACAAAAAAGTGTCTTTTGTGAAGATTATTTCCAGTGATGTAGGACTCTAGACCTTTTTTCTGGTCTCGGTCTCAGCCATGGTGGTCTCGACTACATCACTGTGATGTTTCTCAAGTGCAACGAACACTTATCTTGTTTTAAGTAGGCAGTTAACTGCTGTAAAATGTCACAAACTATGAATTTGTGACTGAAGTATGAGTAAATTTTGTAATTGTCTATTGATAACCTCTCTAGAATCTTTATTCCTGAATGCGAAATACAGAGCTTAGGAATTAGGCATTACACAATACTGAATACATGCAAAAATTGCATATGGTCTCGGTCTTGAGACTGGTCTCGAGACCTTTTTCCTGGTCTCGGTCTCGGATGCTTAGGTCTCAGCCTTGGTCTCGCCCATGGTGGTCTGAACTACATCACTGATTAATTCTCGGTCGGTGTTGTTCTCATTTTCTTCCGCGGTCCGCAAGGAAGAATGCTCGAAGTGAATAAGAATTTCAAATTTTATAAAAAGTGCTTATTGATTTGATAAACGGTAAATAGAGGTTTGTGAGGGAACTGCGAGCTCAAGGAGTACTTCTTATGCAAATTTTAACTTAAACCCTTCAGCCCCATGTTTTATAATACTGATAGGAACACTACGCACCCATGAGATACGAACGTACATCATCATAGTGCTGAAGGGGTTAAAATGGGGAATCTTACAATAGGAATGGACCGATTTGAGAATTGCATCACTTAAGATTCTCACCTGCAGATTTCTCATTTTTGGACGAGGAATGAAATGGGAATGATTTTGAGTGGATAGAAAACTTTCGTTGTGGATAGGGACAGACCAGGTTTTTTTATTTTTTAACGTGCAGTTCAAAAAAAATTGTGCAGTTCTGTAGGGAAATGTGTGCAGTTCAAAGATAGGAATGTTTCTTCAAATAACGCAAAGGCAAAATTAAAATGCTGCTTTCTTGAATAAAGTATTATATTTCTACACAGAGACAGTGACACTGACAATTCCAAAATCCAAGTGGGATTCTGGTAAGTGGGTGTAATCGTTTCAGTCTGTCAGTGTTGTCTCAAAACTTAAAACTTTCTAACTTTTGTCTCTCAACTGCGTGTTGTTTGCAGTTAAAATGTATATATGTACGGCATGCGAAGGTGCCCCCTCAGGGCATTGGTTTCTGCTCGTATGTAGAAGAATTACGACTTCTGATTGATCGAGGTCCATGGTGTAGTGGATAGCATATCTGACCGGCAATCGGATCATCCCGGGTTCGATTCCCGGGTGGTACCTCATTTTTCATTTGTTCGTTCTCCCTCCTCATCTTGTGCAGAACGCTCTTCTACAAGCGTCGTTCTTTACATATATATATATATAACAGACCTGTCGATAACTGTTCACAGTTGAGGTTTATAGTTAAGAATAAGGAATTCGCTGGAAAATTAAAACTGCACAAAACACCAAAAATTAATAATAATTATTTTTTAAAACCATTTCTTCAAAATAATAATAAAAATAATAAATAATTATAATAATTTCGAATGACTGTATTCGGCACAAAATCATAAAAATGTGGAGGACTTCCTCACTAATGGTATAAGATTATTTTTCTAACTAATTAACCAATTATGAATTCTTCCTGAATTTTGAAGATCTTATTTGTTCTCCCATAGATATGATTTATTTGGCGAATATTTTTTGTAATATCTAAATTAGTTTTACGACTGTAGCTCATAGAAGAACACACTTAGAACCATTATTGGAATCTCTGTATTTGATGCTTTGTATTTCATTAATCTGAAGTTGGCTTCAGCAATAGGTCGTGTATACAAGAATACAATTTTAGTCTCATGTATTGTTAGTAAAGTCGTACGTTATACGCATTTATTTCAATTATCCCAAACATCTCCATTCAACAGGACGACGGCTATCTGGTATGCATTCATTACTTGGAAAGTATTTTCCGCTTCGCATAACTAAATATTAATGGATACCATGCCAACATTTATTAAAATACATGTTTAAAAAGTTATTTACGCCATTATAAAAGGCACAATGAATAGTTTGATTTACAAAATAAAAGATGTATATAGTATAATTTTTTAAGAGTGACCGCTTCAAAAAAAATTATGTATTAAGTTTTTGCTATTTGTTCAAAGATACAAGAAAAAACCTATCTTTCAAAAAAAAATAGAATCACGGCACGCGCGTATGTGTGTGTTTGAGGGGTTTAATCTCCTTCGCAATGTCTAAGGTCATATGACAGAGGGGACTTTGTGTGTGATCCGAACCACGGGTCGCTACATCTGGACAAACTACTACCATCAAACTGCTAACCAGACTTAACGTCGCTTAACTTCGCTAATCTAGCGAAAAACGACGTTACGGCGTATCCACGACGTAGCCATTGAGTACTGTACATGTGGAGGAAAAAAAAAAAACTTTTAATGGACATTCTAAAGTATGATAACTTTAAACGTGATTTGGAAAGAATAATACAAATTTCACAAAGCTAAAACTGAATTTCACTTGTCAGCACAGTCTATCCCAAGGTTTTATTTTTAAGGAATTTTTAGAACTGCACATTTTATAGGCCACAGCAGGTGGCAATATGTCTGTGAAATTCTTTTCATATGCACGGTGGCGACTACCGTATTTTACGCCTCATAAGACGCTACTGTTTTCCTGAAAAACGTCTCCAAAAATCACTTCAGGGCTCATATGTTATTGTTTTGGTTAATGTTCTTTTAATAAAGTTATGGGAATATATTTTTTGTCAGGCTGATAAATTTTCGAAATATTTTTTTCCTAAATATTCTTTGCTAAATATAGGGTGCCGCTGAGGGGGCACCTTCGCATGCCGTCGTTCTTTACATTAATTATACTGTGTGTTGTTTGCAGTTAAAATGTATATATGTACGGCATGCGAAGGTGCCCCCTCAGGGCATTCGTTTCTGCTCGTATGTAGGAGAATTACGACTTCTGATTGATCGAGGTCCGTGGTGTAGTGGATAGCATATCTGACCGGCAATCGGATGATCCCGGGTTCGATTCCCGGGTGGTACTTCATTTGTTCGTTCTTCCTCCTCATCTTGTGCGGAACGCTCTTCTACAAGCGTCGTTCTTTACATTAATTATACTATGTGTTGTTTGCAGTTAAAATGTGTGTGTATATATATATATATATGAAACATTTTGGCTAAAGTAAATGATATATTAAAAATTCCCTCTATCATTCTTATATTACAAATAGATACTGAAATACAAAGTCCATTTGCCATTAATCTTTTATCGCGCAGGTGTTACTTTACTGATTTTGTTCTGGCTAACGTCAGACGATGTTTGCTTAATTAATCCTTTACTGCAGAGGGGTCTTTCCGAAACTGAATAAAATCGTCTGGCATTAGCCAGAATATAAAATCAGTAAAGTAACACTGCCCGATAAAGGGTTAATATACTTTTGCTTCACTCACACTTTACAGTATGATTTATTCTTCTAAATAATCTTCACGTTTTCCAATCTGTTCATTCGCTTTGAAAACAAAAAAAAAAAAAAAATTTTAATTTTTCTTCCATACATTTTGCAGTCAAATACGCGTCTTATTGACTTTAAGAAATATTTATTATATGGAAGAGAAAGTGGGTGAAAGTTTAATAGAGAAAAGTATTATAAAGTATTACCAAAGATTTCTTTGGACAACAACCTTTGTATACAGAAGAATTCGTGGAACTTTAGTGCCTTCATCTTTCCCAAAGTTTGGCAAATAATTTCGCTTTATTTTGTTTAGGGGAGTATTGTATTAAACAATAAACATATACGATTATGATGATACCTGTTCGTCTCTGTATGTTAAAGGATATAAATACGATTTTGGAAGGCGTATAATAAAGGAAGTAGGAGAGAGAGAGGGAGAGAAGGGAGGAGGAGGCTGACAAACACCCTAACATCCACTCTAGGCTATCCCAAGAAAAAGTAAATGAAAGTAGAGATTATTGGAAATTCTCATACCATAAATTTGTAACGCTTCACAAGAATAGTAGAAGTAGTAGTAGTAGTAGTAGTAGTAAAGTATACAAAGGACAAGGTACTCTCTCCTCCTCCAGCCACTGCTGACACAAAAATGTTGTGAAAGAAGATTTATAGGAAAGTAGGAAAAAGTATAATGAAAATAATAGCTTCAGATTTCATTCACATCATGCGTACACTGATTTCGTGTACCCACTTACTCATTAGAGGACAGTGGAAAGTAAAGGATAACATGAAACACTAGATTATTTAATCTAATCTATACCGTGCATTTTTTTAAGGAGAGAGAGAGAGAGAGAGAGAGTTACAAGGAGTTACAAGGAAAAGAAGCACCTCAAAAGGCCTTGCGGCCCATACCGAGGAGGTACCAATGGCAACGGGTGCCAGGGAAAATTTTGTGAAAGTTTATTTTTCTTTCAACTATCCTAGCAGTAGTAGAAAACTGGATAGAAAAGTAGAAGGCTCTCTCCCCACCCTCCGCTCCCTCCCTGCCAGAGGCAGGTACGGAAAAAGGTTGAAGAAAATACCTTGACCCTGGAAAAGTAGCCAAGGAAATTTTACAGGAAAGTGGAGAATATATAAATAGCTCTATATTTAGCTTGCTCACAGAGACCGAGCAAGCGAACTCCTGCAGAGTTTTCTGAGGTTTTAATCTTAAACTATGAGTGTGTTCAGTACTTTGTCTAGCCTATTTTTAAACAGATTTACACTTTGACTGGAAACAACCTCTGAGGGAAGTTGGTTCCAGATATAAACTATTTTATAGGAAAAGAAATTTCCGCAGACTGAGGTCCTAAATGTCTTTACACACTCAAATAGTGTGCAAGATTTCGTCTAACCTTTTCTTGAACTGATCCACAGAGGAGCTGTTCACAACTTCCGAAGGTAACCTGTTCCATGTGTCACAGATCTTATACGAACGTAATTCCCACACACACTAGTCCTAAACCGTTTCAAATCCAACTTCCAACCATTGTTGCGAGTTGGGTTATCATTTAAACTAAACATACTTCTAAAATCGACATCGTTGAACCTCGTAAGAGCTTGAAAACCTCGAGCAGTTGACCGCGCAGCCTCCGAGTTTCAAGCGAAAACAAGTTCAGGGCGCGTAACCGTCGATTGTAGCCCATATGCCTAACGGAAGGGATTAACTTTGTTGCCCTCGCCTGCACTCGCTCCAGCCTCTCAATATCTTTCCTGAGGGTGGGCGACCAGAACTGCACAGCATACTCCAGGTACGGCCGAACAAGGGAATTGTACAGTGAGAGCACAATCTCCTTGTTCCGAAACTGAAATTGCCTCCTGATATAACCCAATAGTTTTCTGGGCTTTCTTTTCCACCTCTACACACTGTTTCGTAAACTTAAGGTCGCTGCTAATTAGCACACCCAAGTCCTTTTCTAAATCAGTCACCTCGATATTACTGCCCAACATCGAGTAGTCCGACTTGGGATTGGCGTAGCCAATGTGCATCACTTTGCATTTACCCAAGTTAAACGGCATTTGCCATTTTTTCGGACCACTCTCCTATCCTACCTAGGTCCGCACGCAGTTCCTCGATCGCTTCGGGCGTCCCAACATTGGCCCCAAGCTTGGTGTCATCAGCGAATTTGGCGATCCGACTGACGATGCCACCGTCGATATCATTTATGTAAATGGTAAACAACAGTGGCCCCAAACGGAACCCTGAGGAACCCCACTAGTGACGAGCCCAACCCGAACTAGCCCCTTTAATTACCCCCTCTGCCGCCTATTCCTCAGCCAGTTTTCAATCCACCTACCTATTTCCCCACCGATACCCAGCGCGCGCACTTTCGCCATTAGCCGGCGGTGAGGTACCTTATCAAAGGCTTTCTGAAAGTCGAGATAAAGTATATCAATCGCCCTACTCTTATCGTACTCACTCAACATGACGTGGAAAAACTCGAGCAAGTTGGTGAGACACGACCTATGCCGTCTAAACCCATGTTGGGAGTCCCCAAGCAGCTTGTAGGAATCCAAATGGTCAACGATTCTATCAGCTATTATCCTTTCTAATAATTTACCTACAACTGAAGTGAGACTAATAGGACGATAGTTCCCTGGACTTTCGTGATCCCCTTTCTTAAAGATAGGGGTCACGTTGGCCTCCCTCCAGTCACCAGGCACCTGGCCCATCACCAACGATTTGTTGAAGACTGTAGCCAGGTGGGGAGCCACCTGGTCGCGCACTTCTCGCAAAACACTGGGGAGAAACTGGTCTGGCCCAGGAGCCTTAAACGCGCTCAGTTTGTCTATTCTATGAGCAACGACTGTCGCGGTACATCTAACACTATCCAGGCCAGCACCTTCGTGCCTCACAGCTGGCTCGGGGATGATGCGGGTATCCTCCCTGGTGAACACTCCCGCAAAGTACTCATTAAGCACATTAGCGATGTCCGCATCGGAGGTCCGCAGAACGCCGCTTCCGTCCTTTAAAGGACCTATCATGCTTCTAATGGGCTTTCTACTATTAACATAACTGAAGAACTCTTAGGGTTTCCTCTTGCAGAGGCTTGCCACCCAGTTCTTCGTTACGTTTCGCTAGCCTAACCTTCGCCTTCACTTCCCTACACAGGCGGACATACGCTTCAGTGTTCTCGTGGGAACGATTGGCCTTCGCCCTCCTATACGTACTTTCCTATTTCGGATAGCCGAAGCGATGCCACGATTGAACCACTTAGGCTGCGTTGAGGCAGGGAAGACCGGTTTTGAGGGTATGGCAGCGGACTGCAGCACCATAAACTCATCCGGAATGCACTCCACACTCCCTCAACATCGCCGCCAACCTCTAACCCATCTCTCCTACGCTATCCCTGAGGCTAACAAAGTTCGCCCGCCGGAGATCGAGCTTACTGCCTCTCGAGTTACTACGCTTCACCCGAGGGACGCACACACGGAACCTAATAAGACCGTGATCACTCCCGCCCAACGATTCGTCAACGGTGAGGCAGTGACGAGGTTGTCTTCGGTCGTGAATACTAAGTCTAGAACGCTTTCGCCTCGTGTAGGCTCGTTGACCCACTGAGTAGGAAGTTCTCGTCAGCAAAGTCACTAGCCTCCTCCCTTCGGCATCGGCAGTCCTGTTTTTCCCACTTTATGCCGCGACAGTTGAAGTCTCCTAAAACTACACACACCCTATCCCCTAGCAAGCTACTGAGTTCGGTGTACAGGGCTGTATCGTCCTCGAGGAGGAGATGCGGAGGTCTGTACACCAAGATTAACCTATAGTTCGTCCCTCCCACGTTCAGATCGACGCCAAGCAGCTCCCGTTCCGACCGGAACTGGCAGTCAACCGACTCAACGTGTCTCTGACGTATATTAGTACCCCCACCCCCTCCCCACGGTGCGGTCTTTGCGAAACATTCTATACCCGGGAATTTCGAACTCCCCAACGTAGTCCCTACGATCAGTATGAATCCAGGACTCGGTGATAGCAACGATATCCTGGTATTCTGATGCTAAGAGCGCCCGTAGCTCGCAAAACTTGTTCCTAATTGACCTAGCATTAAAAAGCATTGCACGGAGGGAGCCTTCCCTATTCTGACCGCCCCCTAGCACGACCCGTTTCCCGAACAGCCAGGGCTGTCGGGAGTTGAAGAGCCCCTCACTAACGAGGGGGCAACTTCCGCAGGAGACTGAGCCCCCTCCAACGTAGGAGGAGGGTCACCCACCTGTACTTCGACGCACCCTTCAGTCGAAGGTATGTCCGCCACCGGCTCATCCTCATCTCTCCCCGGTGGGGGCCCATCATCTCTCCCCGGACTCGACCTCACCATTCTGTATAGGTGCCGGTCGAGCAGCGCGCCTAGCACACCTTTACCCTTGTTATTGAGGTGGACACCATCCCTCTGGTAAAGGTCCCACCTACCCGAAAATGCATCGAAGGGATCAATAAACTTCACGCCCAGCGGAACGCACAAGTCTTGCACCCTCTCGTTGATGCCAATGACCTTACTGAGTGCGTGGTCACTGGCATTCATTCGCGGTAAAATACCCATTAACATTCCCCTGTCTGTCTTAAGTTTTAGATCATCCGCAAGAGACATGATCTCGGTGATGATCCCTTCAGTAAGACCTACCCCACCGCCTTTGAGGAACAGGTCATTGCCACCAGCGTGGACAACGATCGCAGTCCTCCGACTAGCCACGCGCACCTTCTCTACCTCCTTCCTTAAGTGCGCCGTTCCCCGCCCAGGTAAGCACCTTACCTTCCTCCCATCCCGGTTTGCTGAAGCAAAGTACTTCTCCTGGCCCCTGATCTGCGAGTCCCCAATCAAACGGTTTCCTCCTTCGAGCACATGAGACTAAAGCGGTTAGAGGTCTTGACAGGGGCAACTGGGGTCTCAGGCTTCGGCTTCGCAGCCTTCTTGCCCGAGACCTTTCGAAACCCGTCGCCACCCATACACGCAGTTACACCACCCGACCCACCCCGACAGGTAGCTACATCCTTCGGTTTCTTTGGGCCATCAGCAGGCCCCTTCCCACCCTTTTTCTTCATTGGCCCCTGCCCACCCTTCTCTATCGATCCCTTCCCACCCTTCTCTATCAGCCCCTTCTTTGAGCCCTCCCTTTGTTCTAGATACTTAATCTTACAGTTTGAATCTGCTGGTGTTTTTAATTTGATCTTGTCCACTGGGTTGGATTTCCAGTGCTACGACCCTAGCTTCAAGCTTTTTTACTAATTCCTTTAGCTCTTTAACTTCCTTTTCGTGGTTGTCTCTAAGTTTACAAAACAAACATTCACTAAGGGATGTGATATCGCTGATACTACCCTCTGGGAAGTCTACGCACCAATGATTAACTTTACATTTAAAGCATTCTGCTTTCAATTTAGCTGGCCCTGCCATATTTTCTCTTTTTTTGTTTTGTTTTTTCTGAATACTCTGAATAAGATAAAGCGTTCTAGCAATGAAAACTATCCAAAAACGTTATGACCAGTATATAAAAGGGGGGGGGGGGTGAATTCATCCCGCGCGTAGACGCATCCGCCTTTTTGCAAGTGACGTTCATTCCTTCCAGAAGACTACACCTCTCCTGCTGCCGCACCGACCAAAGGTCTCCCCAGGGCCGGACTGTCCCAAACGTGTCGCAGCTACCAACTGACAAACACTCGCGACGCAAGCGTCACGGATTTTCCGCCAGGAGCGACAGCGAGATGCAGCCCCTTACTAAGTCTTACTAGTCACTCACAAGCGGCCAGACTCTTAGAATCCAGTGTTCAAGGGATATCCCACCAGACCCAGAGGCTACGCCCGAGACTTTACGCTGGCCTGGCAGCCAGCTGGGCAGTAAAGCCCTCTCACCTCAGAGCAGTAACAGCCAAGCACCATCAATTGGTCACCCAAGAACGGTCGCAGGGAGCTGGTCAAGCCATTACGCGTTAGGAATGGGCTTAACGGGGCACTAGCCACACTCCATTCATCGCGCCCCTACGCCTGGGACCCCTCCATCCCAGTCTCTCACAACCTACGAGCGTTAAATGGTGTTATTTATAGAGGTTCCAAAGCCTCTCTTCCCACGCATGAGGTAGCAGTAGGGTCCTAATAGTAAAAGAAGAGAAAAAGACTTAATACTAAAAGAAAAGGTTTTTTTTTTTTTTTTTTTTTTTGCAGTGAGAGAACAACCTTAACGTAATCTAAAAGGACAGAGTAGGGATGGGATGGGGTCCTAGTAACCCACGGGACGGGATTGTGCAAAATACTTTACCCGCCCTCCCGAAAGAGAGAGAACCTAAAGGAGCTGGCAGCCAGTTCCTCTAGAATCCCACGACTCGGGACCGGAGGGCTGTCACACCCCAAGTATAAAGTTTACTACATCCAGAAGAAATGTGCATAACCTTTATACCCCCTGCGGGGTGCATAACCTTTATACCCCCTGCGGGGTGCATAACCTTTATACCCCCTGCGGGGGGGAGAGAGAGAGAGAGAGAGAGGAGAGAGAGCTGAAGAAAGGTAAGTAGGAAATATTCAAAACGTACGTTCGCTTAACTTAGCAATATTTTATTACCTTATGAACTTGATGACATACACGTAGATAGTATATTTTATACAGAAGATCTATACATGTGTGTTTTTCAAAATAATAATAATAATAATAATATTAGTAGTAGTAGTAGTGTTATTATTGTTGTTTTTGTTGTTGCATTTCTCTTTGACTTTTGTGTATCGTTTATATTAATAACTTCGTGTCAAAACTAAATGTAGAACGTCAATCTGAATAGTTAACATAAAGCAATTATATTGTATTAATTTTCTTCTTTTATGCGCAGTAAACAATTTCATTAAATCTAAATGAATGTGTCTCGTTTGTCGAGTTCTGATTCATAATTCTGAGCAGACTGTGAAATCGGCAATTCTTCTCTTATAGTCGGTAATTCAAAATGATAGTGGTTATAATCTGAAAGAAGAGTTGGGGGTAAAACAAATACAAAAAAGAATGAAATAGTCCGTTTGACGAATCTGTGAATGAGTTAACAACTGCTAATCACGAATGAGAGACGAGAGACAATGAAAAATGTATGAAATTAATTGGTGAAAGACGAGTAGAAAGTAGAAAGTTGAAAATTAATACTCGTTAACAGTAGCCTATCTGAGCATTAGTAAATTTGTAGACTATTGTTTTTTTATTTATTTAATTATTTGCACCAAATCTTTCTGTATTCCTTCTTTATACCCATCAAACCTTGTATACATATACGACTTGATAATCTACCCTGGACATTACCTTCTGTTAGGATTCGCAGTTACTGTAAGCTCGAGGTAGATTCGAGAAGCTATCTTGCCAAGATTTCTGTTGCTTTTAGTTATTTTTCAAATTCCTCTGGCAAAGTTAAATTATTGTTCCTATACACTATATCACAATGAAAATGAAAAGGTTTATTGGCAGACTATAGTCCATACGACAAATATTAATAATGCAATGACAGTTCACATACTAACGCAGGGGTTCTCAAACTGGGGTACGTATTAAGGTTTGCCGGGGGTACGGGAAGGAATGGACAAAATTTACGCTATATATAGGGTGTCCATAAATGATTACCCTGATTAAAGCATGCTATAACTTTTAAATAAACACTCGTATTCAAACACAGTTTTAATCATAAGTAGATAAACATACAAAGTTTTGATACATAGTTAATGAACTTAATAAGCTTCCACATGTACACCCCTAGTGGCACGTAAAATGTCTAAACGGTATTCACACTCACGCCACACATTTTCCAACATTTGTGGGTTAACTGTTGCAATTGCATCCGAAATGCGTTCTCGCAATGTCCTGATATCTGGAACAACTGTTGCATAAACCAAATCTTTAACATGACCCCAGAGAAAGAAATCTAGCGGGGTAATGTCTGGTGATCTTGGGGGCCATGGGATTGGCCCGTCCTTGCCAATCCATCGATTTGGAAATGTTGCGTCGAGAGTTTCACGAACAACATGCGCCCAATGAGGGGGTGCCCCATCTTGTTGGAAGATGACAGTTGGCTGCCTGTCCTGCAGCTGGGGGATGGCGTAATTGGTGTGAAAGCCGTTTGAATGTTTTCCACCGTCCCATCGGAAACTGATGGTCTACCACTGCTCTTTCCCTTTTCCACGTTTCCAGTTTCCAAGAATTTTTTCATCCACGACTTAATTAACTTCACATCAGGTGGATTCTTTCCATACTTTATTCTGAACCTTCGCTGAACACTGACAGGAGATTTTGTTTCTGCAAGCCACACAACACATTGTGCCTTCTCTGTCACAGACGCCATCTTAACTGAACAGCTACTACAGCGCTCCTAGCGGCGAATGCGGTAGACGAAACCCACCAGCACAGAAACTCTATGCGTGTACGAGATCACCTGTAAAAAGAAAACGGATGTAAGATTCGTCATTAAAACGTGAGAGCATACTGTTTTCAGGGTAAACATTTATGGACACCCTGTATATTTATTTCGACATAACTCAAGTGAATATTCTAAAAAAAATTTAAAACATTTATTCCACTCATTGCCAGAAACTTCTAGAATTTTTATTTAACAATATATAAGCCTCGCTGAATATTTCTGCGTCATAAATGTCATTAAAGCAGCAGTGTGAAGTGAATTTTTTTTTTAATAAATTGACTAAGGAATTTAGTGAGTCATATATTAATGGGTTTTTTTTTCAATTTCATATTATGCTAAAATTAGATTGGCCAAATTTCAGTTTTTATTATGAACGTCACCAATGTAGAACTGATAAAAAAAAATTGCATTTAGCATCTGTTAAAAATTGTTATAAAATGTATGTTACCTAAAAATGTAACTACTGCATTGTAATTTTAATTTTATTACAATTACAGGCATTGTGATATATATATATATATATATATATATATATATAATATATATTATATATAATTATATATATATTATATATGTGTGTGTGTGTGTGTGTAAAAATGAACAATGAATAATTCCTATATTCATATATTCTTGTATTCATATAATTCTTATATTCATATATATTTATATTCTTATATTCATTTTTACATATAGAGTCCAAACTCGCATAACGCTGACACGGTTCGGATAAAATTTTTGATTTGCTTTCTATTTTACTTTTGCTGAATAATTGGTGAATTATTTCTTTTTAAATTACTTCATATTTTTTTTAGATTTGGCTTAATAATGTAATCTTGTTAAATTCTGCAGTATTTATTTTCTGTATACATTCTCGCTTCGTTGTAAAAGATGAAGTCATGTCTTGCTAAACACTTAATTTTAAATTTTAAGCATTTAAGTTTCGCTTATATGCATGTTTAATTGTAATTCATAACACCGTGTAACACAAAATTTGTCCATGAGTTAAAACTATTATTTTCTGATTTTTAGGGCATAAATAAGTAAAAATGAGCAGTCACCAAGTTCAGACTTCGGTTCTGAGTTCATGAGATCGATTTATTGATTTTTTGCCATTTTTGCTTATTAATTTAAGGGTTTTTCACACTATCTGCTTTTAAATCAAATGAATCCTGTTAAGTATAATTTTAATTGATGTTAACACGATTATTATGATAAATCAATGATGAAAAATGAAGTTCTCCAGGCCCCGTCTTTAGAAATGAAAATAAAAAGAAGGAAACGAGTAGGGAATAATTATGTATTATAATATGTTAATACACAGACAGTGATACAGTGCAGTGATGCAGAGCGTTGATAAAGAGTATTGCTACGGAGAATTGATACAGAATTGATACAAAATTCTAGCGTTATAGTTTAATCAAAAAGAAGTTTGTCTACGAGATTGGCGATTGTATTTCAGTTCACTCTCACGCAAAAGGTTCCAGATATAGTCCCCCATCATACTTTCATTGTACAGTCCCTTTAGCGTTCCTCGAAAGAGCTGACATCCTGGTGAAATCTTTCACCTTGTTCTTCTGAGTAGTCTCCCATGTTTTCTTTGAACTCATCAAGGTGGCGTGTAGTACGTGCAGTTTCAGCGACATCCGGCAGCCCATGCTCCGGTACGTGTTCACAAGTTCGTCAACGATTTCCCTGTAGTTCTCTGCCTTGTGGTTTCCGAGGAAACCTTTGACTAGAGAAACGAAGCTTGTCCAAGCTGCCCGCTCAACCTCAGACAGCTTCTCAGGAAAGCTGTCGGAGTCAATAAGTCGCTTCACCTGAGGGCCCACAAATACTCCTGCTTTGATCTTCGCCTCCGACAACTTCGGGAACAGCTCCTGGATGTGCTTCAAGGCCTCACCCTCTGGATCCAGCTGTTTAACAAACTGCTTAATGATGCCCAATTTGATGTGCAGGGGTGGCATCAGCACTTTCGTTGGCTCCACCAGCGGCTCTTGCTTCACGTTATGGGCCCCAACCTCATAGCCGGTCCTGAGGGGCCAGTTCCTCTTCTCGTAGTGAAGGGCTGTATTTCGGCTATCCCAGAGGCACAGATAGCAAGGGAACTTGGTGAAGCCTCCCTGAAGCCCCATCAAGAAGGCCACCATCTTGAAATCGCCAATGACCTCCCAGCTGAATTGGTCGTACTTCAGTGCACTCAGCAGGATTTTGACGTTCTGGTACTCTTCTTTCATGTGCACTGAATGAGCCAGAGGAATCGAGGGCCACTGATTTGTGTTGTGCAGTAAAACAGCCTTGAGGCTTTTAGATGAACTGTCGATGAAGAGCCGCCAGTCAGAGGTGTTGCAGGGAATGCCCACAGCGTCGAAGAGTCCTCTGATGTCATGGCAGTAGCACAACCCATCTCTAAGAGTGAAGAACACTGAAAAGCCGCGATGCCGCTTTCTCTGGGAAGTAATTCGAACGCTGTCGTCCAGTAAGTCCACTGCTTCAGTCTGGAAATGAGCAGCTCGGCGTTGGACTTTGTCAAGGCCATTTCCCTGATGAGGTTGATGTCCTCTTGGTTGGGGTAGTAGGGGCACCTTTCACCGGCCACCCGGCGTCGACGGCGCGCAGCAGATGACGCACCTTGCTCCTCCTCGGAATCATCATAGCTTGCTTCTTCTGCTGGACAAGATTGATCTCTCAAGGGAGGCTGTGGCACAGGTAGGTCCGTCGCGTTATGGGGAACAGGTGCAATAGATGACGGAATGTCAGGGTACTCAATGGGAGGCGCATTCTTCCCCTTTCTTCGTTTTGTTGGGTCCACCATATAGAAATAGCAGTCCGTGAGATGGTCTGAGGGCTCACGCCAGACACGGGGGATAGCGAAACGCATTGCCCTCTTCTCTCCTCTAAACCAACCTTCAAGAGTGCGGCGGCAGTAGTCACAGATGACATGTGGTGCCCAGCGTTTGTCTTGGTCACCGACTGGCATTCCGAAGTAGGCATGATAGGCTTCCTTTGCACGGGTGCAACTGTCCAAGCAGTGTTTTTTAGCCGTCTTTGCGAAGAACTCGCCGCACACGTAGCAGAAGGAATCCGCTGGGTATTTACAACCACGAGCAGCCATAACAGTAACTTCGTCACACGTCACACGTCTGAAAAAGTAAAAATAATGGATTAATTTAACCCTATATGGACATAATTCTTATTTTTGTCTTAAATTTTTTTTTACCTATATTAAACATTCATTTAGAGTACTTTGAACATAAATATGTGATTTTTAATGTAATAATATATATATAATAATATATATATAAATAATATATAAATACAGTAAGTATATAATAATATATATAATATATATATATAATGTAATATATATAATGTAATATATATAATACAAATTGGACAACCTTATACCACGTGGCAAAGAAGGCATGGATGTCAGAGCCATCAATATTGTTACGTTTCAATAAAATATTCTAGTGCTCAGTTTATCAGAATTGTTTTATATTACTTCAGCCACTCTAACAACATATATTGAGCAATAAAAAATTATTCAACTTACCTTTAATCAAATAAAGTGATAAAAAATAAAAAACGAACTGCGTAACCATACACTTTTACTTCTACTGACGCACTAACTTATTTTTTTCATTAAAGCTCGGTTTTCTGCAGTAGGAGTTGCCAATTCGTGATATAAACTCCTTGAACCGTTACAAATTTGACGATATCGTCATTTAAGTTAAAATGTACTTGTTTCGGTAAATATATAGTAAATTTTGAAGCGTTTACAGATCTGTCGCAGATGTCCATATAGGGTTAAAAAATAATAATATTCTTATTTCAACAAAATCGATGTACTGACAACAAACCTGAAGTTTAAAATCACTGACAGCTTTTTCCAGTGATTTGAAGCATAATGAATCAGAAAATAAAGGTTATTGCCCAGAAACAAAGAAAAAAATGTTTTGTGTAATAAAATGCCTATTTCAATTTCCATTTTTAGTTAACTCGGCAGATCATAAAAACATCAGATCTGTCAATATGCTATTTAAAACAAAAATATGGCTTCATCTTCAAATACCTTGCTTATCTATCTAAACATTGCTACAGCTAAAATATTTCCCTTATCTTTAAATATTTTGCAAAATAATTCAGCCTATTGAGAATAAAAAACAAAACAGGTCAACATTAAATGATAATGATGTCATTAAAAATTTAGTATATAAAGTTATAAAATTTCTCATTCATTCTGATTTGTTTGATCTGACTTAGAAGCTGAGCATTACTTGTAACATTTTAGCAGTAAATACAGTAAGAGAATATCTTTGTCTTCTCCTTCGAGCCTTGCTCTCTTCAGAGAACTTAGTCTTAAATAGAGAAAAATAATTTCCCGATACGTTACAAGAAGAATCGGGAATCTTGAGAGAATTTAGTAAGCTCCACAGAATCCTCCGATCCACTACAAAAAGAAATTGGAGAGTAGTATAAGAGAAACTACTGCGATTCCCTATACGGTACCAGCGACTCCAGAGTAACAAATCCATTGCTTCCACCTAACCAGAATCCCCATCAACTTCGAACCGCCCAAGGCCATAGACGGAGGAGTTAACAACTGCTGACGACCTCTGCAACCAGGATTCTTCCAGTCTTCGAGATACTGAAACTAAAACCAACATTCAGTTGATAGGCGTGTCACGACTTCCAGTTCTTCACGTCCATCATTCGACCAGTGTGTCACGACACCAAGTTCTCCACGCCCATTCTTCGTCCAGGAACAAGGGGCCAGCAAGACACGTCTTCAGGACACGTCTTAAGGATTTCGCCGTAGGAATCTTTTTAAGTACAGATCTCTTTTTCAAATTAATTACTAAACATTTGAGAAGTCAGTATAATTAACAGTTAATAATTCAATGGCCATTGGCCAACAAGTATTTTTCATCAGATATAATTATGGGTGGGCTAGATAGCTGTTGGGATGCTGATTCCAAATCTGTTTTCGGTTTTCCTCTAGCACGTCCGGTTTTCGAGATGAGACCGATCATAATATATACAGGGTGTTTCAGGAGGAAAGATCAATCCTTCGGGAGGTGATAGTATCGGTCATTGTGAGAAAAAAAGTTCATATGAACATGTGTCTAATTCTGAATGGTTACGGAGATAGAGCTGTTTGAATCTACACATACAAAAGCATTGTTAATGGTAATCAAGAAAGAGAAACCAATTACTGTTTCTAACATTTAATGTTTAAACATTGGCATTTTGAATGGTATCAGATACAGAAATTACAAATTTGTTACAGTTTACAATACGTTTTCGAAAATCCCACCGTCAACCTCAATGCAATTTGCAACTCGTGTGCGAAGATCGCGTGTTGTTCGTCTGAGTTGATCTTGACGTTCCTTTATGCGGGCAGCAGCATCCAAAATGCGCGCGAGCAATTCGTCTCGTGTATCCACCTTTCTTTTGTAAACTTGACTTTTCATCCACCCCTACAAACAATAATCTAACGGAGAGAGATCTGGAGACCTTGGTGGCCATTGAATGGGACCACCGCGGGGGGAGGAAGAGCTGCGCGCGCATCACATTCAAACAGCTCTATCTCCGTAACCATTCAGAATTAGACACATATTCATATGAACTTTTTTTCTCACAATGACCGATACTGTCACCTCCCGGAGTATTGACCTTTCCTCCTGAAACACCCTGTATAATAAATATAATATATATACAGTATATAATATGATATGAATACTATATATAATATATGTAATATGCATATAACTATATATATATCAGGTTGTAACATAAATTCTGCTCGATTAGAAAACGGACGATAGATAACACTGGTCTACAGCCAAAATGCTACTAATTTTGGGTCACTGAATACGAAAATGATGCCTAAAATTGCCAGTTGGCTCTATTTATAAAGATATCAGGCAACCCTGCACCCTACTAACTGGACTGCATCTGTCGCGTAATATGTAGACGCCTGTGATACATCGACGCATTGACTCTACTGCGCATGCGTGTAGTTATATTTTTTTATTTTAATAAATTAATGTAAATATATACACATATATATATATATATATATATATACACACACAATAAAATGTAATTTTAAATTTATCTATTACATTATGTATTTGTAAATTATTTATTAAAAAATAGATTGGATCATTTTAACATATTGCTTCCCATAATGTTTTTGATATTAATATAAATGGAATACTAACCTAACTTAACCTTACCTAATTTAAAATTATTAAAATGCAATGTAATTACATTAATTTATTAAAATAAAAAAAAATATAACTACGCGCATGCGCAGTAGAGTCAAGGCGTCGATGTGTCACAGGCGTCTACATATTACGCCACAGCATCAGTTCATTCGTGGAAGTCATACAGTGCACCCTTGTCAAACTCTTTTTAGTGTTTGCTTTTGAAACTGAAATTTTTTCAGCCTAATTTGAACAAAGTTGCCTCGTAATTGCGTGAACAGTGTGAAGGGTGTCAGGAAATGATTGCCCCCCCCCCCCTGTACAGAAGAAACTGAAAGGAATAGAAAAAACAGACAAAACCACGCGAAAGAGCGTTTAATTTTGAATAAAAAAACACTTGTTTTAATATCGGGTGTTGCCCCCATTTGCAGCTCTGACGGCCATTAATCGACGGGGGTATGATCCCAGAGGTGTCTCAAAGAGATCGGTATCATGACTCATTTCTTCAAGGACTTCGTTGATCTTTGCAGTCATAATTTCTGTTGAATACCAATTCTGAATGGGTTGTTCCAGCATTAAGGACTCCACCCGATCCTTCATGATGGATCCGACATGTTCACAGACATTAAGATCGGGAGAATTGCCAGGCCATTCATTATTTCCGAAAAATCAATGTTATTGTCCTTAAGCAGTTGTTGAGTCGCAAGTGCTTTCATACAGGGGGGCTTTGTCGTGAAGAAAGGTTGCCTGTTCAACATCCAAAACACACTCGGGGTCTTTCAAAAACGGAATTACATGTTGGGCTAAATTACATTTCGAAAATAAGGCCCATCCCAACTGGTTCCTCTTGGTTTGATAACACCAGATGAGCTTCCGAATAGAGAACATATGAAAACACCCACACATGCTGGATTTTTTACTATTTCTCGATACTTCTGGTCGTCTGGGACTTCATCAGGAGTTGTTGCCCAAACCCGATCATTCTGAAAATTTGGTTTTCTGGAGACATAAACGAAGAATTCATCGCTGACAACCAAGTGAAGGAATCGTCTTCCGTCCATTCCTCAAGATAATCACAAAACCATAGCCGATCTTCAATATTAAGATCACTCTTCGGTGGCTTAGCTATTTCATGCCAAGCACTCAAGCCTTGGCGAACTCGAAATTGATGCACAAGTTGCCGATTGACTATCTTACCACGACGGATAAGTATCTCTTTCGCTACCTCAGAGCAGCTCTTCTTTCGGCGCCGTGATGCAGCAAGCACAATGTCTTTCGATTCTTGAGATAATTTCTCCGGTCTTCCTCCTCGAAATTCTGTTTCACAATCTTCAGGATTCTTATTCCAATTCCTTTTGACAAAGTCTTCTGATCTTTTTAAACTCTCAGCCGCCCAGTGTAGAGTTATGAAAGTTGCACCAGCTTCCTTTGCTTCACGAAATGTGACAGCTCGAATGCGGTCAAGAACTCGCTTTTTCTCTGAATCGTTCAAAATAGATGATGCCATGGTTTCTGTGGGGAAAAAATGGTAAGAATTAAAATCACAGGAATAGAATATAATGGTTTTTATTCAGATTTTAACGCTCTTTCAAGTGGTCTCGCCGGTTTTTATCTATCTTCTAGTTTTTGCTCTACAGGGGGGGGGCAATCATTTCCTGACACCCGTAGATAACTTCTGTTATGTTTGTCGAGAATTGACTTTTGCATCACAAAAGCGTGCTATACCCGCCGTGGTTAGGAAAGCCTATCACCTTTATTTTGGCTGTAAGATTGGAGATCAGGACAAGAGCTGGGCCCCACACATATGCTGCAATACTTGTGCAACAAACCTTCGCCAGTGGTTGAATCGCCAAAGGAAATCTATGCCTTTTGCAGTGACAATGGTGTGGAGAGAACCAACAGATCATGTCAGCAATTGTTACTTCTGCATGGTGCCTCCAGTCAAGAAAGGTATTTGCAAGAAAAAGTGGATTTTACAAAATCCGAATATACCCTCTGCTATACGCCGGTACCTCACGGCGAAGGACTACCAGTTCCTGAGCCCCCACACTCATTCTCCCTGGAGTCAGAGGACGAGGAGAATGAAGGAACCTGCGAGACTTGCGAGTCTTCAACTTCACAAGACCCTGAATTTGTTTATAACTTGACATCTTCTAAACCGCACATGATAACTCAGAATGAATTAAATGACCTTATCAGAGATTTAGAACTGCCAAAGAGTAAGGCAGAGCTGTTGGGTTCCAGATTGCAGCAGTGGAATCTCCTCGCTGAAAATGTTAGTGTGTGTAAGTTTCGTGACCATCAAAAAGATTTTGTCCCATTCTTCATCATGGAAGGTGACCTTGTAGCTTGCAACGACATCGATGGTCTGATGGCAGCTGTCAACATTATTCACAATCCTGATGAGTGGAGACTGTTCATTGATTCATCGAAGTTGAGCCTAAAAGCTGTTTTGTTGCATGTTGGCAACGTATTGCCATCAATTGCAGTTGGTCATGCAGTCCACATGAAGGAAACATATGACAATATGAAGCAACTTTTGAACTGCATAAACTATGACAAACATCAGTGGCAGGTTTGTGGTGAATTGAAAGTTGTTGCTATCGTGCTTGGACTGCAGCTGGGCTACACTAAGTATTGCTGTTTTCTGTGTGAATGGGATAGTCGGGCTAGGACTTCTCATTACATCAAGAAGGATTGACCACTCCGACACTCATTGGAACCTGGAACAAAAAATGTTCAGTATCCTCCACTTGTAGAATCGAGCAAGATTTTGTTACCACCCTTACACATCAAACTGAGCGTCATGAAAAATTTTGTTAAGGCTATGGATAAAACGGGGGTAGCTTTTAAGTTCCTCGGTGGTAAATTCCCAAAGCTCAGTGAAGCAAAAATCAAGGAGGGTGTATTTGTTGGTCCACAGATCCGCGAGCTTCTTAGAGGAGATGAGTTCGACCGTACCGTATCCTAGGTGGTAAGGAGAAGACAGCGTGGAATGCTTTCCGGTTAGTAGCAACCAATTTTCTCGGAAATACGAAAGCTGACAATTACAGGGAGCTGGTGGAAAACCTGCTGTTGTCCTATCAAAAAATGGGCTGCAATATGTCTTTAAAGATACATTTCTTCCATTCGCACCTGGAATTTTTTCCGGCCAACTGCGGAGCAGTCAGCGATGAACATGGTGAATGTTTCCACCAGGATATCTCAGCGATGGAGAAACGCTACCAGGGGAAATGGAGTCCTTCATTGTTAGCAGACTACTGCTGGACAATAGCAAGAGATGCTCCAGAAGTTGAATACAAGAGACAAGCAAAGAAGCGACGGGTTGAATCAATATAAGTGACTGCATTATACAGGTGTTACTAATATATGGTATGCATATATGTAAAATGTGTAACTTAAATTTTCTTGGAAACTGTAGCCAATCGACTGTTTTTATGGTCATATTCGTTTTCAGCACCCCAAAATCCATAATAGGAAACATTTTATATCCGAAGCACAAACTTTTTCAAAATTTGTAGACCAGTGAAATAGTTTTAGAAATGTTGCAAAATACACGCGGCGACAGGTTCGCACAGGTTTTATCACGATACAGAATGACTTAGGCTAGTGTAAAGGGTTCCAAAAAACCTTGGCCCCCCCCCAACTTGCAGCTTACATATTTACTTATATCGAAATAGTTTTTAGTGATTATAGAAATATATAAAATTCTTTATTTATTGCAGGTATTAAAATTATTAAAGTGATAATATAATGGCTTCTCAATTAATTGGTGATTCGGAGAGGCAACGTGTGATAGATCGCATACGAGCAATAACATTTCGGGAAGCTCGTGATGCTGGAGCCACCTTTATAACACGTTCATGGGTTGCCAAAAAGTTGCGAAGAAGTGAGGACTTCGTCAAAAGAAATTGGAATAAAACTTTGGATCGAGAGATCAAAGTGTTGAGACGTCACGTTAGTGGTGAGATCATTCGACTGTACCGTCATAGGCAAGGTTTAAAGCCTTGGCATGAACTTCCAAAGCCAAGAAAAACTCAACTCAACTCAACTCAACTTAACATCGATGACAGAATGTGGTTTGCCTATTATCTTGATGATTGGGATGTGGATGATTTCATGCATTTAGCTGTCTCCGATGAATTTTTTGTTTACGTAACACGTCGGCCTAACTACCAAAATCATCGAGTGTGGGCCACAACACCAGATGAAATCGATGACAATGAATATTATCGCGAATTATTAAAAAGTCCAGACTGTGTTGGTGTGTTTGTTTTGTTCACTGCAAAGAAGCTCATGTGGGTGCTGAAGCCAAATGGTCAGATTTGGGATGGACAGTATTTTCGTGATATTATTCTATCCCAGCATGTCGTTTCTTTTCTAAGAAACCCAAATAATTTTATGGATGTCGATCAGGTCACACTTCTGCACGATAAGGCCCCCTGCTTTAAGGCATTAGCCACTCAACAGTTGTTGCGGAACCATGAGATTGATTTCTTTGGAAATGAAGAATGGCCAGGAAATTCTCCTGACCTGAACGTCTGTGAACACATCGGATCAGTTATAAAGGACAAGGTTGAATGTATCTTGTTTCAAGAACCTGCAGCAAATCGATTTTCGAAGGATACAATGACGCAACACATTGAAACTGTTTTAGCAAATTTGCGTAACGATCAAGATCTATTCACGTCACTTTTGGCAAGCTACCCAAAGCGAATTCAGGCTGTCTTGGAAGCCAATGGCGGGAACACCAAGTTTTAATTGTTTCTCATTAAATGCAGGATTAAATTCTCTTTTGTAAGGTATGTTTAGTTTTACTGTACCTCTAATGGTTTAGGCCATGGGCGGGGGGCTAAGGTTTATTGCAGCCCTGTAGGATTAGGCTAATGAATATGTTCTCTGGTGTTTTTCATAGTTACAACGCCACCCCTACGCTCACTTCACAATATACAAGTATACAATGCAGGTCACAGAAGCACTTGATAACAATTACAAGAATTACAAATTGCCAATACAGAGCAAAGAACTAAACAGAACTAAAATCACAGTGAACAGCCCTAAGGATGCCTGGGGCACAGTTGCCAAGTCCGCGGTTTTCTCGCCAAATTGGGCTGATTTTAAAACTAATTGGTGTGTAAAAATCTACAGTCGCGGGTTGGCGAATTTTTTACCGTTTTTAAATTCAGATAACGTCTTTTTGACTAATAGCGGAAAGTTTGAATATTCAACAAATATAATACTGTAAACTAAAAAATTTGCATGTCTCGGTGACCGATACAGACAAATTTTTTAGCGTGTGAGTAACTAAAACAAGAGGTGTGTGTGTGTGTGTGTGTGTGTGTGTACATCAAGCAGGTTTAATGCTATCGTGTGTGTGTGTGTGTGTGTGTATATATCAGTGGCGACTCGTGACATTTTTGTTCAGGCATGCAATGTTTGGAATGGAAGAAAAACATCCGCCTAACCCTCTTGCCCAAACTTTGCATATTGTTTACATGGAACTTAGCAAGTTAAAGGTGTTTTACAAACTTTTGGGGACCTCTTTGAAGGAAAGTTCATTTAATGTTAGGCTTAAATATGCGAACAAAAAATTAGACATATTTATATATAGTAGTTACCGAATTGATCTAAAGAAAAAGATACAAATTTAAAATTTACCTTAAATAATTGTGAAGCATTATTTGAATTGAAATTCTGCTCTCCTAGTTTTCCTGCAAAATTCTTCGATGACCAAATTGTAAAAATACTCTCGATTCTCCATAAGCTTCTTGATGAAATTTTTTTCAATTGAAATTAAGGCAAGATTAGATAGCCTTTCTTCACTTTGGGAACTCCGTAAATAACTTTTAATTCTTTTAAGCGCAGAAAATGATCGCTCAACACTTGCTGTCGATATTGGTATAGTTAGAATCAAATTCGTCAATTTATATATTTCCTTAAGACCTTTGTGCATTTCGCTTTCCAGTAGATATTTTAGGAGCTCAGCAACATTCTTTTCGGCAAAAGATTTGTGCGAATATAAAACACACAATTCAGAACGGAGACGAGGAAACTCAAAAAATGAATTGTAGCTTCTTTTCAAAGATTCAAAAGCTCTCTCTGGGAAAGTAACATCATAGAACTCAAATTTTTTGCAATCTAAAAGCTCAATGAATTCCAATTTTTCCATTGAACTGAAACGCTCTTTCATTTGAAGAAGTATATTATCGAATATTTCATGAAATAGTTGACTATACTTCTCTTGTGGAGAAAGACTCTGTTTCCTTTTACATACAGGTTCACCACATCTTTCTGTTATCAAGTCCCACATATCTGCAAATTTTGTATCCCTTATTTGTTTGATTTTTTCATAGTGCTTTCAACGGTGATTGAGCTATACACAATATCCATAGATTTTGTTTGCAGCACATTAAATAGATATTCAGTAAAAGGAAAAATTGAAAATACTTCTAATAAAAAATTAAAATCGAAAGTATCGATACCAGCAAGCAATCCGCGTGCACTATTTTTTGTTTTTTCATCAAATTTCTTTGGGTTTTCAAGAATGCTTTTTAAAAGATCTATTATATCTTCTTTATTTTCCTTAACTCTTTCAACTAGACGAGATGAATAGTTCCACCGCGTTGGAGCCAGTTTAGAGAAACGCTTTCCAACAACTTTGTCAAGCATTGAAGTTCGCTTAGTTGAACTGCTGAAAAATGATGACAAACTTCCTAATACTGAAAAAAAATTATTACATTCGGAAATTTCAGCGACAGCTTGGGATAAAACAAGGTTAAGTTTATGGGCGTAGCAGTGAAGAAAAATAGCCTCTGGTACAGTTTCTCTAATCTTTGTTTGTACTCCATTAAGATCGCTCCCCATAACAGCAGCACCGTCGTAGGTTTGAGCAACTAATTTTTTCAAACAGCCCAGTTCACCTAGTTGTCTTATAGATAAATCAGAAATCGCTCCTGCACTTCTATCATTGCTGACGTCATTAAATTTTATAAATCGTTCACAAATCTCTCCACGTTTATTAACATAACGAACAACAGTAGAGAGTTGAGAAAAACAGCTGACATCAGATGTTTCATCTAATAAAATCGCCACATACATGCAGTCGATAAGCTCACGTTTTATTTGTTCTAACATAACTGCACTAATAGATTGAATTATGTCATTCTGAATAGCAGATGATGTTCCCTTAAAAACAGTCGCAGTTTTTAAATGGTTTTGAAGCTTTTCATCGAATTCTCCCATACAAAATACCAATTCAATATAGTTACCCCTATTGTCAGCGTTTTCTTCTTCATTGTGACCGCGAAATGCTAATTCTTGCATACCTAAAAAACATGTTATCCTAATCAAACGTTTCAAAATTTCTCGATTCTTATTAACTTCTTCGTTATGTCTGGAAATGGCAACTGATTTCTGCTTGTCGAGTATTAAATCAATTCTTTCTGACTTTCCAAATGTTTTAAGATCAACAAATGCATTTATGTGAGCAAGAGATTTTTCATGGCGAGAAATTGCAGTATGTAAATTGTTTAAATCGTCGTATCCACGACTAACAGAATTCCACACAGAGTTATCTCTTGAAAATAGGAAACACGACCAACAGTACAATTTGTTATTTGAAATATTTCCACATAACCAGGGAACATCATCATACAGCTTAGGATTAAATTTCCTAGTGAAGCCTTTATTTTCTTTGCTTAAATTCAAATGTGGAATCGGTCTGCCATTATTCAATATGCGCTTTTTCTCATCAAAAGAGAGTGAGTAAAATCTTCTAGTCTTCAATTGATTAAACACATCGTCAGTCATTATGGGCACTACAATGCTATAATTTATTTAAGGGAACACCGAACACAAGTGAAGCTTGCGGCTGTGGTACTGGAAAGAAGCCTTGTCAGAATTGCCAGATGTTACTTTTTGGTGAATGCACCTATAAAACTGAATGCATGCCGTATTATTTTCATTAATTAAAAAAAATCAGAACAAAGCTTTTTAATTATTTTTAGTAAAAATATTAAGTAAATTTTCTAAGCATATTTTAAAACATTGCCTTTTGAATTTAGCTATGAGGCTATGAGGCAGGATCAATTTATTGAGTTGGTGAATGACTATACAGCCCGAGATGCATTTGAAACTCTTCCGCTGACTAAGTTCTGGTCCAAAATGAGCGAGTCTTATCCTGCTGTAGCTAATGTGATGGTAAAGTCATTGCTAATGTTTCCCAGTACTTATTTATGTGAACAAGGATTTTCAGCTTTGTTAAATATAAAAACTAAATATCGCTCTCGACTAAACGTGGAACATGATCTTCGCGTTTCTTTGTCAAGCACTTACACCTGAAATTTTGAGAAACTAGTTTCCACACATCAGGCACATTCCTCCCACTAAAATTCAAGAATTATAGCTACCCTAATTTTATTTACAAATGTAGTTTGTTGTTTAATCATTTAATAAAACATTTATTATCGGTATTTCTGTATCTTACGTGAATTCTTACTAATGCGGGTACTAGCTGATTGTCTGATGAATCAGAGGGTACGAAGTGACAAAAAGTTTGAGAACCCCCTGTGGTAAGAATAGAAATATATACAATTAATTAGAAATAATACAGTAATGCCGGAGTTAAGTGGAGCTACAGACAGACGTTTTCGTACCATGAATTCCATAGCTTAGAAGACAAACGGCAGGACTCCCTATATATATTATATATACAGTATATACGGATTCACTATACAAGGTGTTTCATAACATGTGGGACGCACTTTCAGGATAGATTCAGGACCTGAAAACAATGGAAAAAGCTTATATAAACATATGCCTGAAATCACTGTTTCAGAGTTACAGCCCGTTGTGTGTTCCAGCAAATATCCGCCTTACCTTCAAAGGAAGTGCTCAAAATGACCCCCTTGCGCTTGAATACACGCCTGAACACGCCTTGTCATACACTGCCTGACGTGTTCAGACATTCCAGGTATTGCTCGGATTTTCTGACATCCTTGTTCTACACGCTGGCGAAGCATTTCAACGTTGTCAATGGGTGTCACGTAAACGATGGATTTCAAATGACCTCACAGGTAAAAATCGAGTGGATTCAGGTCCGATGAGCGAGCAGACCACGCAATGGGTCCTCCACGGCCTATCCATTTATCAGGGAAATGGTCATCCAAATAGTCTCTGGCTACTCAACTAAAATGAAGCGGAGCGCCGTCATACATAAACCACATACGACGTCGGACACCAAGAGGAACTTCATCCAGTAAATAGCTTAAATCCTTAAACTATTTAAAAAACACCTACAATTCCTTCCATTTCCTGTTTCCATCCATTTCATGTTTAAATGAAAAAAATTACCCACAATGTTTCAACCAACAAAAAAAAGAGGGAGGGGGTGATGGGGGAGGAGTTAGGAAACACGGGAGTGGGGGTTAGCCCCCCAAGTTACATAAAGGGGGGTGAGGTGGTTTTGAGGGAGAGGGAAAATGACCTCCCCCAAAGGGGTAACCCTAACGTGTCCTCGCCGTGGGTGAGTTTGCAAAGCACAAGCCCCGCCTGTAGGGCAGGGAGCCGAAGGCTCTACTTGTTATTCCTTAAAAAATTGGAATAGGATTCTCCTGTTAATTTTCCAGGCAAAACAAAAGGACCGATTAAGTTGTTGGCAAGAAGTCCTGCCCATACATTGATACTAAATTGTTGTTGGTGCCTTGACTGGATGATGGCATGCGGATTCTCTTCGGCCCAGTGATGAGTGTTGTGAAAATTGATGAAGCCATTTCTTGTGAAGGCAGCCTCATCAGAAAACAACACGGAGGATAGAAAAAGAGGATCGCGAGCACACTGTTGAGGGAACCAAGTACAAAAAGCCTCTCGTGGTGGGAAATCAGCTTCAGTAAGGCCTTGTACTCTCTGAATGTGATATGGGTAAAGCTGTTGTTCCCGTAAAATTCTCCACACAGTTGTGTATCTTACAGCTTCTGCTGCTGCTATCCTTCGGGTGCTGACACCAGGATGTTCCTCCACGTGATTCAGGACCCGCTCCTCCAACTCAACAGTTCTGGCGCTGATTGGTCTACTACCATCTGAAACTCGCTTGTTGAATGATCCTGTATCACCAAGACGCTCGTCTATTCTCTGAAAGGTCTTCTTATATGTCAGACGGCGATTCGGAAACCTTTTCGCATACAGACGTCTTGCTGCAGCCGCATTACATTCGGCAAGTCCATACATGAGATGTATGTCTGCCATTTCTCTGTTTGAATAAGCCTCCATTCTCACTTCAAATGCACACTTTCGCTGAACAGCACAAAAACTTTTAAGGTTTTTTTTCAACTGGACTGCACTTATTCACGGTAAGAAGTTACGAATACGAACAGTGAAACACCGCGATGCACCTCTGACTGACTGATGGCTCTACACACAACGATATTGAAACATGCCATAGAATGTAAACATTACAATCGGCAAGGCCATACATGAAATAAGTCTCGTACACACTCACAAACAGTGTTTGTAAACACTTTGCGGAAAGAATTGCTGGAAAACAAAACTGGCTGTAACTCTGAAACAAAGCGATTTCGGGCATATGTTTACATAAACTTTTTTCATTGTTTTCAGGTCCTGAATCCATCCTGAAAGTTCGTCCCACATGTTATGAAGCACCCTCTGTGTGTGTATATATATATATATATATATGTATATATATATATATATATGATGAATAAAACCACGAAGGAAAGGAAACACAAAAAGGTGCTCAAGCGCTTTCGTCTAATGACATCCTCAGGAACACTGAAGTACATAAAAGGTTACGGCCTATATATAGGTTACAGAAAGAAAAAAAAATAAATAAATAACATACATACACACACAAACATACATATATATATATATATATATATATATATATATATATATATATATATATATACATACATACATATCTACACACATACATATATACATATATATGCAATAAACGGAGAAGTAAAAATAAAAATTAAAATTAAAGATTAGAGGAGTATATTAACCAAGAGGCATACAGATTTGTAAGGAAAAATATCGATCTTTAGCACAAGATCAAATGAATTAAAAATACAAATTTATACTGGAAATCTACCCGGGTTTTAACACTTTGCCTTTTAGAGTCAAGATTCGATATATATAAAAATAAAATGAAGATTAAAAGTTAATAAAGTAGCGTACAAGTTTAGTATCTATCGGAAAACAACAAACAATTTGTCCTACGTACACTTTTACTCGGGACATGACACCCCCACTAAGAAGGCCATTTTTTCATCAATGTTTCTCCGCGCCCTTAGGATCGCCAGTCCGGAATACATCGATGCCGAATTGGAAAAAAATCAACGGTATTGGAAGTGATCTGTGTTACCCATCTGCGTTTATGGAATCTTGTCTCAACAAGGCAAAACGAACTTTCTATCGTGTCAATAATAACACTCGTACTTTGTCAAAAAATATTTTAGTACTTCCATTTTTCCCGGGCTTTTTAGGCATTGCTAATGTACTTAAACTTTTGGATATTAATGTAGTATTTTCATATAATAATATTGTGAAAAATATCATCGTAAAAAATAGCCCTACCAATAATTCAGGCATTATCTATAAAATTGGGTGTAAACAATGTGATTCCTTTTACATAGGTCAGACGGGAAAGGATTTGCACACACGTATAAAACAGCATCAATATTCCGTTAGAACAGGACAGTTGTCCAGTGCTCTTTTTGTCCATTTGTCAGAGTTATCCCACTGTATTGATTGGAATAATGCTTCAGTTTTATTTCATTCTAGCAACATTGTCAATAGAAATATTCTTGAGTCTGCCATTATCCAACTTTCAAATAACTTCAACATAAGCAAAGGTCTTTTCAACTCGATCCTGTTGTTTTGAATTCCTTCAAAACAAATTTAGATAAAAAGGGTAGGACGCTAAATCTTTGGTAAACTTGTACGCTACTTTATTAACTTTTAATCTTCATTTTATTTTATATATATCGAATCTTGACTCTAAAAGGCAGTGTGTTAAAACCCGGGTAGATTTCCAGTATAAATTTGTATTTTTAATTCATTTGATCTTGTGCTAAAAATCGATATTTTTCCTTACAAATCTGTATGCCTCTTGGTTAATCCTCTAATCTTTAATTTTTAATTTTTATTTTTACTTCTCCGTTTATTGCATATATATGTATATATGTATGTGTGTAGATATGTATGTATATATATATATATATATGTATGTTTGTGTGTATGTATGTTATTTATTTATTTTTTTTCTTTCTGTAACCTATATATAGGCCGTAACCTTTTATGTACTTCAGTGTTCCTGAGGATGTCATTAGACGAAAGCGCTTGAGCACCTTTTTGTGTTTCCTTTCCTTCGTGGTTTTATTCATCATAAATATTTTTCACGTGTTACTTTCGTGAAATAATTTTCATATATATATATATATATATATATATATATATATATATATATATATATATGGGATGAATTTCACAATAAAACACGTGAAATGAATAAATGCTGCAAACTCACAAGGAAAAAAAAACGATTCCAAGGCCTTTCGTGTATTCAAAGCTACACCTCGTCAGGGAATGAAGATAAAAGGCGAGAAGCCCATAAATATATACAACGTACAGGAAAACCAAAACAATTAGCACATACTTAACAAGGGTTAATGAGAGGCAAAAGAAATTTTAACATGATGTCGTCAATGTTATACATCCCCGCACTGTTATTGAAAGTGTTTTTAAAATGAATAAATGCACATTCTAGAATATTTCTTTCTATTATATCTCTGTTTTTAACAAGCGCTTTAGAACTATCCCACTTGATGCTATGGTTACATCTATACATATGGTTAAATAAAGCATTGGAAGTATTAGCTGTTCTACACGCATATTTATGCTGTTTTACCCTAATATCTAACGTTTTACCGGTTTGGCCTATATATACTGAGTTACATTGTGTACATCCAATCGAATACACACAGCCAACAACATTATCAGGGCTATTCTTTATTAGGCGTGATTTAACAGTATTATTATACTTAAAGATTACATTAATGCCAATTGCTTTAAGTACAGTTGGAAGGTATTGAAAATTAACATGGTAAGGTAGGCTAAGGATATTTTTACGTTGAAATTCCTTTACAATTACATTATTATAATACCTATTCTTGGCTCGCTATGCTCGCTATTCACAAAAGTCCCTGTTGATGACCTACTTGGTTTTTTAAAAGATAAGATCTCTGAATATTCTTTCCCTGTTCAACACAACACTCTTATTGAATTAATTAAGCTTTGTGTCAAAGATTGTAAATTTCAGTTTGAAAATAAGTTTTATGCTATGTCGTTTGGATTGGCTATGGGAAATCCCCTTTCACCTGTACTAGCTAATTTATATATGGAATTTTTTGAAAGTAGAATTTTGCCTACGATTGTTAATTTTAACCTGGTTTGGTACAGGTATATAGATGATATTTTATGCCTTTGGCCTAATAATTTGGATGTGGACTTATTTCTTGGTAGGCTCAACAATTTAGTCCCATCTATTAAGTTTACAGTTGAAAAAGAAAATGATGGAAGCCTATCTTTTCTTGATCTAAAAATTTGGAGATGCTCTAATCAGTTCAAATATGAAGTCTACCGTAAGCCTACTAATAATAACTCTATGTGCATTTTTATTCTGACCATCATCCTTCGATTAAATCCTCTATTTTCTCTGCTATGTTTCTTCGAGCATTGAGAGTTGTCAGTCCTGAATTTTTAGATTCTGAGTTATGCAATATCATGAATATTGGTACTAAATTATGTTATCCTATTTCATTTTTAGATAACTGTCTTAAGAAAGCCAAGAATAGGTATTATAATAATGTAATTGTAAAGGAATTTCAGCGTAAAAATATCCTTAGCCTACCTTACCATGTTAATTTTCAATACCTTCCAACTGTACTTAAAGCAATTGGCATTAATGTAATCTTTAAGTATAATAATACTGTTAAATCACGCCTAATAAAGAATAGCCCTGATAATGTTGTTGGCTGTGTGTATTCGATTGGATGTACACAATGTAACTCAGTATATATAGGCCAAACCGGTAAAACGTTAGATATTAGGGTAAAACAGCATAAATATGCGTGTAGAACAGCTAATACTTCCAATGCTTTATTTAACCATATGTATAGATGTAACCATAGCATCAAGTGGGATAGTTCTAAAGCGCTTGTTAAAAACAGAGATATAATAGAAAGAAATATTCTAGAATGTGCATTTATTCATTTTAAAAACACTTTCAATAACAGTGCGGGGACGTATAACATTGACGACATCATGTTAAAATTTCTTTTGCCTCTCATTAACCCTTGTTAAGTATGTGCTAATTGTTTTGGTTTTCCTGTACGTTGTATATATTTATGGGCTTCTCGCCTTTTATCTTCATTCCCTGACGAGGTGTAGCTTTGAATACACGAAAGGCCTTGGAATCGTTTTTCTTTTTCCTTGTGGGTTTGCAGCACACACACACACATATATATATATATATAACCTTTGGTTAGCTTCCGCCAGAATTGTTCATTCTGACGAAGGTCAAGCTTTTCACTCCACCTTAGACCTACACAGCCCAGCGTCTTAACCACTAGGCCACCTAGGGTAACCATATATCTACCAACCACTTTCTTTGTGTGGAAGGATGAACAGCTGGGTTTTGCTGCGCGCCGGCTGCCGTCGGGTCTCGAACCCGGGGCCGATGGATTCGTAGTCAGCGACGCTAACCACTACACCACCGAGGCGCATATATATATATATATACACACACATATTTTGTGTGTGTGTGTGTGTGTGTGTTATGTAAACCATTAGTATAAAAACCTTTCTCCAGCCAAATGTTAGAAAGAATTTAATGGAGTACCCAATTTACATTTAAAATCTATAAGTATTCTAGGTTCTTTCATTGTTGGTTGGTCTATTATGAAACGCATTATTGTCCTCCACGGTCTAATTAATTTCTTTTATCCAACAAATTCGTGCTCATATTATATATGAAGCCCTGACCATAAAATAAACTAGCGAGTCCATTTATACAATGAATAGACGCAATTGTAATTTAATTTTACAGTCACGAAACAAATCTCATTGTTTATTTATACCCTAAATTCCATTCGGATCGATATAAAACGTTTAGGTGTTGTTTGTGTATTATTAAAACCATACACGCTAACTAAACTGTAAACTTGCCGCCAGTTTCCCTCCCCCTACATTTTTCGATGTTTACTTAACCTTTTCGGTCTCACAGGCGAGGCGTATCGGATGCAGTTTTGAACGAGTTAATGATTCTTCAGGTCGTAAAGGTTCTCGCGCACCAGATATGATTTTATGTGAGCCAATAACCGTAAAGAAGCAAAGTGGCCATTAATAAGCCGAGAGGGTCATCCAAAAAAGGAATCCTCCAACTCGCCATTCACGGGCCCTATCTAGAACGTCACCCTCCGGCCGTGGCGAACGCGCTCGTAAAGCTTCTAAGTGCGCCATTTGCCTGTTGAGGAGCATCCGGAAACACGTGCTCAGCACATCCAATAAACTTGGATTTGATCGCAAGTTATGAGGCGCGTCAAATTGAAACCTCCCTTCTAAGCCCACGGGAGCCCTTTATTATCGGCGATTTCTGTAAACTCGACCATGTAATATTCGAGAAATTTGAATGCGCAGCTTTTATTTTTATTCCGATGAAGCGAATCCAGTTCTATTCATAGAAGACCGCTACTCAATTTCAATCCTATATACTGTATAGGATAGAGAGGGTCAGAGAGCGGGTTCTACAAAACCAGATAAAGGCATATCATTCAGGCTTTCTCAGATGCGCGGAGAGAGAGAGAGAGAGAGAGAGAGAGAGAGAGAGAGAGAGAGAAAAAAACAAGTTAAGAAACGCCTAAAATGGTAATACGAAAAGTAAAATTCATTTAAAATTTAACATTTCTGTAATCTTCTATACTACAGGGTGGGCCGTAAGTTTCCATACATAGGAAAAATAAACATTTTTTTATGGACAACCATTTTTATTTATATAATATGCTCTACATGGTTGCCATTGTTTTGAAAACACATTTCAATACGTGTTCCCCACTGTTGATGAACACGCATTAGCACAGTTGACGTTATGCTTGTAATGGCGTTGGTGATACGTTCCTTTAGATGATTTATGCCTCGTATCTTTTCCTGATACACCATGGCCTTCAAGTGCCCCCAAAGATAGAAATCAAGGGGGGTGAGATCTGGGGATCTGGGAGGCCACTCCACAGGACCACGCCGACCAATCCAAGCATCCGGAAACTGATGATCCAAATACCGACGCACGTGAAGACCATAATTTAAATTTTCCTATGTATGGAAACTTACGGCCCACCCTGTATAATAAGAGAGCTGTCCGTCTGTCCGTCTGTCCGTCTGTCCGTCAGTCCGTCACACTTTCAAAAATTGTGAGAAAAAAATTCAGAAATTGTATTACGGGCGGAAATGTGAAGCTCAAGATTTTCATGACTGTGTTCTTTTCTGTAGTTTAGCAATGGGGGAAGGGTGGGGGTGGGGGTAATGGGGGATGGGTGGGGTAATGGGTAGGGGTGGGGGTAATTGGCGAGGGGGTTAGCTCCCAAGTTGTATGAATGGGGGTGAGGAGGTTTTGGGAGATACCAGATTCAGAAATGTTGACACAATGTGAAGCTCAAAATTTTCACGGCTGGGTTCTTTTTCTGTAGTTTAGCCTGTCTAACCGTCAGCGAAGCGGCGGGAACTGTACTAGTAATAATAAAAGGACGTGTGTGTGTGTTCCAGCCATAACTCCAAAATGGAAGCGGTTACAAACATGAAACTTCACACACATATTGATTAGATCCCCAGGTTGTGCACCTGGGAGTTAATAAATTAAATAATTAAAATTACTGGGCCCGAAGGTCCCAGCACCGCGATTAAAATACAGAAAAGAACGCAGCCGTAAAAATTTTGAGCTTCACATTGTGTAAAGATATTGCTTCATATACTGTGACACATACTGCTGGGTAGCAGTATATGTCACAGTGCTACCCGCCCGGGGGAGGGGGGGTAATGGCGTTTTTTACTTGTGTGTGGGGGTAGTGGGGGAGTCGGGGTGGGGGTAATCCGTATCAGAATATACAGCTAGCTGTGACATATACTGCTACCTGCCCAGAGGGCGATAGCGAGCTACCGGTTGTAATCTATCTATATTATAATAAGAGAGCTGTCCGTCTGTCCGTCCGTCCGTCCGTCCGTCACACTTTCAGAAATTGTATTACGGGCGGCAATGTGAAGCTCAAGATTTTCATGACTGTGTTCTTTTCTGTAGTTTAGCTTGTCTGTTTGTGAAATTTATCCCGGGCAGTAATGGGGGAAGGGTGGGGGTAATGGGGGATGGGTGGGGTAATGGGGAGGGGTGGGGGTAATGGGGGAGGGGGTTAGCCCCCAAGTTGCATGAATGGGGGTGAGGAGGTTTTGGGAGATACCAGATTCAGAAATGTTGACACAATGTGAAGCTCAAAATTTTCACGGCTGCGTTCTTTTCTGTAGTTTAGCCTGTCTAACCGTCAGCGAAGCGACGGGAACTGTACTAGTAATCTATAACAATAAAAGGACGCAGTTATAAACATGAAACTTCACACACATATTGATTAGGTCCCGAGGTTGTGCACCTGGGTGTTAATAAATTAAATAATTAATTTTTAAAAATTAAATGACGTCATCCAGATCATTACGTCATTACGTATATATATATATATATATATATATATATATACGTGTACGTCGACACGATAGTCGAATTCCTCCCATACTCGCTCCAGCATGTCCGTTGTCACTGACTCTACGGCAGTAACTGCCTCGAACTGCCGATACCACCGACGGATGCTCTGAGCACCCGGTGGATCTGTTCTGTAACGTCGACGAAACTCACGCTGCACTGTGACTACCGATTTACAGCTCGAAAACTGCAACACACAAAACGCCTTCTGCTGTGCGGACGCCATTTTCACACTTACTGTTTGTTGCTAGGCTAAGCCACGGCGTGACTTTGGAGCCCTCTCGCGGTGATCTTGTAAAACTCGGAGATTTCCTCTTTCATGTAGTGTATGCCCAGTTGATGCACGGTTGATAGATACGGAAGTATTCTCAGTTGAAATCGGATGAATCAATTTGAATAGCCCTGTATATATCGAAACCTATGGTAAAATTATTGAATACTCGGTTAGTTTCATTGAATGCCAGCTTAGGTCAACTGTACGCCCTTGACGATAGGTTAGGTCAGGTCAGGTCCCGAGGTTGTGCACCTGGGTGTTAATAAATTAAATAATTAATTTTTAAAAATTAAATGACGTCATCCAGATCATTACGTATATATATATATATATATATATATATATATATATATATATATATATATATATATATTAATGATGGGACGATACCTAAATTTCAATCGATGCCGATTCCGATGCCAATAAAATGTTCCGATTCCGATTCTCAGTATTTTTATAGATAAGAGTTTACTTGGTGCTCTTCGGAAAACTATACCTATGTAGTCCTATTTTATTTATTTCTAAGACTAACTATATAAAGTAATAGTATGGTAATATCACCTTAGAATCTAATTCATTAGGTTGTAAATATAAGAAACAAATATATCTGTTAGATTTAATCTTATTAAAGAAACATTTTAAAATTTTTCCTTTAAAAATTACAATTGAAATATAATTTGTAATCCTTTATTCCTTCTAAGCTTACAATGCAATTCTTACATTATTTAAACAAATTTCCCACCTTATTTAAACAATTTTAGAAGGCTACAAAAGCAAATGAATTCTAAGGATAAACATAAACTAATTATTTATTTATATGGAATGCAGGGAATAATAAAATAAAAATATAACCTCCTTATACAACGAACTCTACTTACATAGGCTATAATGAGTTATGAGCGGATCTAGGATCTAAAGTATGTTGTTTCTAAGTAGGCTGGACTAGGATTGATAGCTGCAGTCACGCTGCTATAGTTTTGTGTCTCATGGGTATTGCATCATGTATTGAAACATGGAATAGTTGCTTTCATTGGTTAGATCTGACGTTGCCATGTATTGCAAGATGAAATAATTAAATACTAAAATTAAAATCTTCTTTTGAATTGAATAATTGCTATAAATAAAAATATTAAATTTAAGTCTTGAATATTGAATATCAGAATATCAGTAATCAAATTGAAAATGAAAATTAAATTTGTGCTCTGAAAAGAAAAAGATAATTTAATTAATAATTAGTTCATTTTTGTCACTAAATGACAAAGAATCGTTGTAAGAATCGAAAGTCGTAACCAAATTCTTACGATTCCGATGCCGATGCCGATTCCTGAAAAACATTCGATTCTTCCGATTCTCGATTCCGATTCCGATTAATCGTCCCATCACTAAATTATATATCGAAACATGTGGTAAAATTATTAAATATCCGGTTAGGTTCATTGAATGCCAGGTTAGGTCATCTGTACGCCCTTGACGATTGGTTAGGTTAAGTCGTGATATTTTCGTTAGCTTTAATGAAAATACCACGACTTAACCTAACCAATCGTCAAGGGCGTACAATTAGCCTAACCGGGCATTCAGTTGACCTAATCGGGCATTCAATTAACCTAACCGGGCATATATATATAATTTATTATATATATATATATATATATATATATATAGCGTTAAACATCCACCCCGGCAACGCCGGGTCGCTCCGCTAGTTGGAAATAAAATTTTAGTTACAATATTTATAACATAAAATACATGACGCCATTTTCTTAAATCATTTCAACGAGTGATGATAACATTCTTTTAGAAATAGTCAGAAAGTTTAGTACATAATAATAATAATAATAATAAAGTCTCTTCGATGTTTTATTTTCAGTGTCAAAAGAATTTCCCACAAGGTGGAATCAATTCCAGTCGAGACATGATTCCACTTGTACAGCAAAAGTAGAAGCAGAGATGCGAAAATCTGCAGAAAATGGTCTGGGGCATTATTTTTTTTAGATGATTGTCTTTTGACTGGTTCGTCGACCAATTCGAAATTACGACATCTGATCGACTTTACATTCTATCGACAAGTATATTTTAGGTTAGGTTAGCAAAGGTTAGATTACGCTAGGTTAGATTCATTTTTTTTTAAGTGGCGATGTTATGGTGGTGTCAATCCAATGGGTATAAGTTCGACTAACTGATTGTCTGCTTGAACATCTGATTGGTTGGTTGATTGCTATTTTGTCTTTTTAACTTTAAGAATATTAACTGAGCATCTAGTTGAATTGTTTATTATTTTTTAACTTAAGTAGATTAACTGGTCAAGTAGTTGGTTGGTTGTTGGCGTTCTGGTTGATTGACTGATGGTTGCCAACTGGCTGATTAATTGGTTTTATGGTTGGATTTTTTAAGGGTAGCTTTGTCGACTGAACGGTTGGCTGAACTTTCCGCTCCACGCCCTTTATTCCGTACGGTTCATAAACCATCTACAGAGGGCTGAGAAAAGTAAATAGACACCTTTGTTTTCCCCAAAAAATGAATTTTGTTACTAAATAATAATAACATTTATTGAATCAATAAATGCGAAGGGGAAAGGAACACGATTCTAAATATATTGATTCAATAAATCTGTTATTATTTATTGACTTTTATTCTCAAATTAAAAGTTTTTGGAAAAAAAGTGTCTATTTACTTGTACTTTCGTCAACCCCTGTACTTCAGTAAAACAATAAATCACTAGATATAAACAAGTAAATCAATAAAAATACTGTAAAAAATATGGTTTTTAAACGAAACACGTGTAAATAAAACATTTTGTTCCCTGTTTGTATTAACAAGTCGAAGGCTAAAGCTATTTTAAATTCTGGTTTCTTGGTTGATAACGCTACATTCCTAGGACCTATGAACGACATACTGTAAATATGTAAACAAAATTTACTCATACAGAAATTTAATGATAAAGCAAAGAAATATTTGCAAATAAAATGTTTTTTTTTAAATGGCAACATAGTATACTTTGAACTTCATGGAACTCAAATTTAGATGCATCTGTAAGAATTGGATGGCAAGGAGCCAGAGTTATCCATTTGTACTCAATCCCGAAAAACTCGTAAATTAATCTAAGAACGTGCGTGGATTCCCGTAGTTTGTTGTGAAAAGACCACTTCTCCGCGAGTAAAAGAATCCATGCACTTGCATGTCCTGTATTCTTAACAACTAGATCATTTTGTGGACATAGAGTATAGTTTAACATTAACTAGTTTCCAGTAATCTAAGTGCCCAACTGCCCATTCATTAGTCAACACGTAGAATTTCATAGTATAATGCAGAAACTGATCTGTGTGTGAAATTTTGTCCTTCTGCATTATTTTACACTTAAATCCATTCAAACGCTTCGTCAGTTTTGTAACCCTGCATATAAATTATGAATTTATAGAAGTTAACCATAATCGAAAGCAGTCTAAGTCTAAACTTACGCCTGTATCGAACTTATACTTATCGGATTGACGAGACCATAACATCAACACTCTAAAAATCTAACTTAACCTATCCTAACCTAACCTAATTTAATTTAACCCACGATATACTTGTCGATGGAATGTCAAGTCGATCAGGTATCTCAATCCCGTCTGTATCTTTTCGAACATGAAACATTACAGACAGAATTGAAAATGATGGCAATCGAAATTTCATTTTTATTTTTTTTTCTATTCAGTCTTTAATAAATTAGAAATTTTTCTCAACTTGGAACTTGTAGGAAATTTGAAGCTTAATTAAATAATTAAAATAAAAGCCGGTAAACGCAGTAAGAAGTGTTACGGAGAGAATCTTTATTTATTATATCACAGGCACTTTATCTCATTGAACTGAGCAGTAGCTATACCACATAACATTTATAGGAAAGAAATGAATCTAAACGGGATTGCGACATCTGATCGACTTTACATTCTATCGACAAGTATATTGTGGATCAGATTAGGTTAGGTTAGGTTAAATTAAGTTAGGTTACTAGCTTTTTAGAGCGTCGATGTTATGGTCTTGTGGATTCGATGGGTAATAAGTCCGACCTAAAAATCCTGGATCCTTAGGAAATGGATCGCAATCGAATCTTTAAATAAAGGGTATTTTCGGGTCTGAATCAGGATCAGGAACCCCAACTTTTTTCATATTTACCTAACAAAATTGCCCATTTTTAAGTGCATTGTACAGTATGATGCAATTGCCTTTGCCCACCCAAAAATGTAGCGTTTCTGTAGTGTTTCGGACGCGCTTTGTATAGAATGTCGGTGATTGGTTGACGCACGACGCAATTGACCAATAATAATTAATATATTATTTTATATATAATTATATGATACAACTCAAAATGGTCCTCCGAGAAACTTTTATGTTACACACAGGCCGTGTATGGAACCTGGGCTTCCATCGTGAAAAAAAAACACTATGGTGTTTGTCATTTACCATTACTTATTCGGACTATAGTGGATTTAATTTTCCCAGAAGAGTTCCTTGTTTCATGCACGGTGTGTGTGTAACAAATTATTATTATTATTATTATTATACACCTTACCTTATGATACTTTATGCTGGTTTTGAACGACGGTTCAGGATCAACCTGCGGTCGACCCCTCTGCAGTACCCCGACTCATTTGTGAGATTGGTGAAGGGGAGAATTGGTTTCCGCTCTCCTCCTGTCCTCGTAGCCAGCCACACATGACTAGTTAGAGACTTCGCACAAGGATCTGACCAGCTGGTTCCTCAGTTCTTTTGGTGGTCCATTAAAAAGTTTGGGGCCTAGTATTCTGAGGGTAGTTTCTATCTTCGTTTTCATTGCCCCCTTGTCCCACTACAGCTGCAACAGTACAGAATCTGGCCCTTCTCCCATTCCAGTGTGTTTCTATTTCACTTTTAAGATTAGGGACACAACCCTCCAGTATTTTCCATACGATATTATTGCGTCTTCTTTTCAGAGATTAAAGTCGAGACCCGTAGTCTTATCTTTCGTTTCCTCTCTCAGACGTAAAAGTCCTTTGTATGGCTTCTATGTTTGCAATGTCTCATTTTTTTTATGGGCTTTTGAGTAGTGAGCAGTAGTCAACTACTGGTAGGACTAAATTCTTCCATAATTTTAACATGATGTTTGATTTTCTGCAGTGTAAGCTGCTACTGATAAAATAATTTTCATTGTTTTTTCGCTGTTATAATTTTAATGTTAATGTTCTCTGAATTCTGCATCCGATGACATTATTACTCCATTCCAAGATCCCTGACTTATGGGTTTTGTACCGTTTATTCTGTGGCACCTAACTCAGTCTAACCTATAACTTATCCCTATTTTATTACTGCTAATTTACTTCATCGTCCTCATTTTTACGTATCTTTCTAAGTTGACGGAAAGTCGTGGCGAACTATCTGCCAGGTTTCACATCGTCGTCGTCGTAAACTTTCGTAAGTAAAGTGTATAAAATATTTTACCGTCCATTCTCATTTTTGTATTTTATGAAGAGTTATGCAATGCATAAGTCCTTGCAAATAATTTTAAAAATCGAAGATGGTGTATTTTGACAATTTAAATGATTTCATCTCAGATTTTGGGACTTTGTTTCTCCCTCAGTATTGGTGCTGGTCAAAAGTACACACATTTTAGAATATGCCATTCTGGTTTCTGCTTTTAATGAAAATCTTAATGGTACAGAACTTCTGCTGGCATTTTTATGAAAAGTGAAGGTAGCGGGTTTTTTTTTTCATTTTAAAATTTTTTGTCTTGGATTGTGGACCTAGTTTATGTGCATTCTTGAACTTGGAGGTTTTTTTGGTGTTGGGGTGGTCAAGAATGAAATATAGAATTTTGAAACCTAACAACTAAATTTTTACATTTAATAAAAGTATTATAATGTCAGATTTTGAAACTTTTTCGTAGCATATATATGTACGGGGGTGGGGAGAGTGGAGAAAACTTAGGTTCAAGTTCGGTCAACTCACCACCTGCCACCAGTCATAACGGTTTTCTAGTTTTTTCTTGAGGTTTACCGTGACACACAAACGTAAAAAAGGAAAGAAGTGAAGGAGGTATAGAGTTATAACTCGTGTGGAATAATCAGTCATGAGAGACAGAAACTGACATGGCGCTCAGGCCACTAATTCGGCCTATTACGCTAACTCCTGGACAATGTTCCCTCTAATTTTTTTTAGTCCGTGTGCGCAAGAAATTTTCGTTGTGCATACATTTAGATTCATGGTAAAAAATTGTGCAAACTTTTCTGAGCGCTATTATCTTCAAAATTAAATATATATAAATATTAAATACTTAATAAATATTATTTCCATAAGGTGATAGCTCGATCATTACGGTACTATTAAATGGATATTAAAAAAACTGTTTACGATATTATATATTCTTAAAAAAGAAAACATTTATCCATTCTAAAATATGAATAAAATAAAAAATAGTAAAATAAAATTTAACAAAATAAGAAAAAAATTAAAATAACATTATTGAAAATTACTATTTTAGTTATCATTTCTCAAAACAATTTTTATCATTTAGCAATTTAAAATAGACTATCAAGATTAATACATGATTTTATCCATTCACAAAATAGGAATAAAATAAAAAATAATTTTATTTTTTATGAAGTATGAGATAATTACTATTCGTTTTTATGCAAAAATAAGAGAGAAAAGTTTATATTCAATGCTTTAATGTATAAAAGAAAAAAAAAGGCAAATACATATAGTAAAAAAAATCCGAATTGCGCGGACGTCGGCGAAGTCGGTCGGAAAGGGTTAATACTTAAAAGAGCGACTATAGAGTATGTTGATGCAAATGGTCAGACCTTGTGTGACGGTACATTTTTTAAATTACTTCATTTACTGTCGTGACTCATGATACGCTTGAGCCTGTGCGCATTTTATTTTGCTGTGTGCGCGGGTTTCACAACGCGTGTGCGCGCACACACGCGCACACCTTAGAGGGAACATTGCTCCTGGATTATTATTATTATTATTATTAACCAGCACCATCAAGAGTCGAACCCCCGGCTTATGGGGAGACAGTGTTACCACTGAGCTACGGGCGCTGGCTAACTCGAGCGTAAAAGTTTTATCTGGAAGGAAAGTCTCCTTGGGAAGTGTTCCTCAAGGTTTTACCAAACATCAAGTCTTCTCTACAATGTGGATCTTCTTGATATTTCAGGTGCAAAGTTTGGCTTCCGAGGCTAATTAATATAATTAATTCATTAATGATTATTATTATTTGTAAGAAAACTTTAATAATTTTAAAACTAATGATACTCGTAAAAATAACAACATTCTCGATAAAGCATAACTTTAAAGAGATCTATAAAGGGAACATCGTTTGGAGATCACTTTGAACGGACTCGAACGATTTACTCAAACGAATAATTGAAATAAGGTTAGTTTATCAACATGAAAGAAGCCTTTGCCAAATGGCGGCTGGAACAACCGATGCCGCAGCCATAGCCAACCAACTAACCGTTCGTCTGCTAAAGACCTTCTCTCTCCCCAAGCTCTGTCGTGGCACCCAACCGTGCAAACCGATGAGAGCGAATTATTTAAGCGTGAGAAGCCATGACGCTTTTCTCGAATATCTCTCTCTCTCTCTCTCTCTCTCTCTCATATGTATCTGTCACTTTCATTCCCCGTTTCTCTGATTCTCGTATTAATGAGATTCTCTCCGACATTCGTTTGAGCGTTGTAAGTGCAAATGTTGAACTTCGTCTTTTTTTTAATAATTCTAAAATATAAATATTGAAATTTATTGAGTGCGACGATATTTTCACCAATTAAATAATAAATCAATACAAATTGTATTGAGGAGTATATTATATAAAATAGGTACAGTCGACGGTTCACTTTTCCAAAAAGTTTTATATTACTTATTTCGAGGCATTTATTGGTACACCGAAAATCGTCAGTCAAACACTTCATTTCTCTCTCTCTCTCTCTCTCCTCTCTCTCTCTCTCTCTCTCTCTCTCTCTCTCTCTCAACTAGAGCAATAGATATAGTGTATCTCGACTTTTTAAAAAAGCCTTTAACAAAGTCCCTCACGCGAGATTGATGACTAAAGTTAGAGGACTAGGAATTACTGGGTTCGTTTCCAACTGGATTGAAGATTGGTTAGGAGATACAAAATGGAGTAGCTTCGGAGTGGGTCCCCGTCGCCACTGGGGTTCCACAAAATTCCGTTCTGGGTCACTTACTTTTTATTATCTATATTAACGATATAGACGTTGGGCAACTAAGTAGTTTCTAAATTTGCAGACGATACCAAATTAGGAAATAGTGTAAGTAACGAGGAGGGCGTAAGAACACTTCAAAATGACCTTGATAGGTTGGGCGAATGGTTTGCTGCTTGGCAGGTGCCATTTAACTTGGACAAATGTATGGTAATACACAAGGTACAAGAACCTGAAGAGTAATTACTCTTTATTTTAGGGGTTGGGGAACTTGACTGAGGCTGGTCTACAGCAGAGAAAGAGAGGAGTTTATATTAGTAATACTGTAATCTCAAACCGTCAAAACACTGTGCAGAAGTCGAAAAGAGGGACTTAAAATTACTAGGTTATATGAAAAGACGGTTCCAATTTAGAATTAAAGGGATTGTAATGTCTCTTTACAATTCACTAGTTAGACCTCAACTCGAGTATTGTGTGCAGCTTTGGTCTCCGTCTCTCAAGAAAGATATAGAAAGGTTAGAAAGGGTACAAGCAAGGGCCACAAAGTTGGTCCCTTCATTGAGACTTCAAAACTACCAACGAAACTTAGAACGCTTAAATCTGTTTACCATAGAGACAAGGAAGTTCAGCGGTCAGCTTATTTGAGTTTTCAAGATGCTTAATAGAATAGACAGGGTAGACTACAGGAAATTATTCTCATTTAATACCAATTTGACAAGAAATAATGGTTTTGATTTGGAACTTAAAACATTCTGTACCTCCATCTGTGATAATTTCTTCTCCTACAAAATAGTTAATATCTGAAATCAACTTCCCTCGGAGGTTGTTTGAAGCCAAAGTGTGAACATGTTTAAAAATAGGCTGGACAAAGTTCTGAATACATTCAGGGTTTAAGACCGTTCCTACATATAACATAATTTAAAAACCGATTAGATAAGTATTTCGAAAATAGTATTATAACGTAAACCTGCAGGAACTTGTTTAAACATATACTCCTACACTTAGTCTGTCTTTCCCCCACTTTCGAGAGACGTCTCTGGTTGATTGTACCCGCATAACATAGTCAACCATCGAGCAACTCATTTTTTTATAACTTGCCTAATAAACACCTCTAAGTGGGAGACTCTTGAATTCGCCGAAGTAACAACGGGTGATCACCTACGATAAACTTTTTCTCCATTAGGGGCAAGTACACCGGAAAGAGATTTTCTCTGCTCTCGTGGTGGCACAACATCGCGAAGTACGAATGACTCAACTTGTCGCATAAACACCTGTGAAAAATGCTCCGTATGAAATGGTCCCCAATTAACCCACCCTTAACATCTTCAGTTTAACTGCAGAGTAGGTTAAGCCTAGCCTTGTAGGGTCAACCTAGAGATTCCGGAAATGGTCCAGAGCGGGTAGAGTAAATTGAGGTCTACAGTAGGATTCCTTACTAAATAAGGTTTGGGTAATTTACCGTAGCCTTTATTAAACTATGAGTTGATGCTAGGTCTTATACCACAATGTAGGCCTAATCTAACTGGACCTAGTTTAACTGTTATCACTAAACTGGAGCTTAGAAATACGACGGTTCACTTACCGAGTGTTATTAGATAAATCCTGGTCTCCTCAGCCGGACTACGTCGTAGCCAATGTCGTAACACCGCTTGTCGTTGATCAGCGAAGTTAAGCGACATTGCGTCTGGGTAGTAGTTCGATGGGAGACCATCCTCCGCGTCCAGATTATGTAGCGACCCGTGGTTCGGATCCCACGTAAAGCTGTAGGTCCCCTCCGTCATATGACCCTAGATGTTGCGAAGGAGGTTAAACAACCCCAATCATTATTATTGGTCTCCTCAGCCAGGCCTGGTCTTGTTTTTGGAGTCCTTCTTCTTTTTTTGTTTAATTTAGGTGAGCACACTTTTAAAAGGCTGGTTATTTCTTCTTTCCGTTTCAAGCCCCTCTCTTGCCATGCCGCCGTTACCGCAGGTTCCTTTGTCTTTTTTCTCCAGCTTTTCTTGTGTTAGTTGGTTGAGTGGTAGTATCAGTTTCAGTACTACCAAGTACGCTTTATCACGTAGTATATAAATACTATGAAAATAAAAACCCACTCTAATAGACAGAGTTTATTTCCACAACAGTTTCGACGCCCACTGGCATCCTCCTCGGGTGGATACAGAAACACGAATGAACCAAAACAAGAGGGAAAAAACAGTTGTTTTGGTTCATTCATGTTTCTGTATCCACCCGAGGAGGATGCCAGTGGGCGTCGAAACTGTTGTGGAAATAAACTCTGTCTATTAGAGTGGGTTTTTATTTTCATATTTTGACCTTCACGTAGAAAAAAGTGAAGTTTTTTGCATTTATGTAAATACTAGTGTGAAAATTAACTCTGGTCAGCAACCGATTGGTTTCATCCACTCAGTCATTGACGTAAAAGCAGTCTAATAATTGTTAGATTAACTACCTACCTACTCAGTGGACCATTTTCGTTACCTCCCGACTACCCACATGTATCAGTTTTCCATACACCTTTCACGATAAGAGACCCAAGTTGAAACTCTGCGACATTCAAAGAGACACGACGGACATCCGATTACAAAAAACAAGCTCACACGTTTGCTTGCCTTGTTAAGAGACTAGATAAGTATTTTGTAGAAATACATAATTTCCAAATAAACTGAAAACTAAAACAAAAAATGCATGGCATGGATAAGGTGAGGGAAAGTTGCGTTTTTGCAATCACTTATTTCTTTTTTCTCTTCCTTCTCTTGGTTTATACAACGGTGTTATATAGTGTACGATCGATTTTTGTGTGTACATAGCGTAATTGTGGAGCTAATTTATATAATCTCCTCTTTCCTGTAAAATTTCTTTGGCTACTTTTCCAGGGTCAAGGTATTTTCTTCAACCTTTTTTCCATACCCACCTCTGGCGGGGAGGGAGCGGAGGGTGGGGAGACAGCCTTATACTTTTCTATCTAAACTTTTATTACTACTAGAATAATTAAAAAATGTATTAGTTTAATAACAGGAATCTCTCTCTCTCTCTCTCTCTCTCTCTCTCTCTCTCTCTCTCTCTCTCTCTCTCTCTCTCTCTCGCTTTTGCGAACTCATGCGGTTTTACGAGAAGCTAGAGGAGAGGGTCCGGCGGCTCGAGTCGTCCAGACCGGCTGTTGGAGGTGCGGCGGTCACTGATGCGGCTGCGCCCCCCCCCGGAGCTCATTGATAGGATAGCTGCCATGGAAAGGCGGTCCAGCGATGGACTGGACAGGGCTCGGGACCGCGGAGAAAGGGTAGAGGTGCAACCGGGGCTAGGGTACAAAATCAGTGTGAAGAATCGCCAGCGACCCACGTGGAATGCACCGCTGGGGCGTAAAGAAGGTGGAGGACGTAAAGAAGGGGCTGATAGAGAAGGGTGGGAAGGGGGCGAAAAAGAAAAGGGTGGAAGGGGCCTACTGATGGCCCAAAGAAACCGAAGGATGTAGCTTCGGTCGGGTGGGTCGGCTGGTGTAACTGCGTCTATGGGTGGCGACGGGTTTCGAAAGGTCTCGGGCAAGAAGGCTGCGAAGCCGAAGCCTGAGACCCCAGTTGCCCCTGTCAGGACCTCCAACCGCTTTAGCTCCTGTCCTTGAAGGAGGAAGACACCGTTTTGATTGGGGACTCGCAGATCAGGGGCCAGGAGAAGTACTTTGCTTCTGCAAACGGGATGGGAGGAAGGTAAGGTGCTTACCTGGGCGGGGGGGAACGGCGCACTTAAGGAAGGAGGTAGAGAAGGTGCGCGTGGCTAGTCGGAGGACTGCGATCGTTGTCCACGCTGGTGGCAACGACCTGTTCCTCAAAGGCGGTGGGGTAGGTCTTACAGAAGGGATCATCACCGAGATCATGTCTCTTGCGGATGATCTAAAACTGAAGACAGACAGGGGAATGTTAATGGGTATTTTACGCGAATGAATGCCAGTGACCACGCGCTCAGTAAGGTCATTGGCATCAACGAGAGGGTGCAAGACTTGTGCGTCCCGCTGGGCGTCAGGTTTATTGACCCGTTCGACGCATTTTCGGGTAGGTGGGACCTTTACCAGAGTGATGGTGTCCACCTCAATAACAAGGGTAAAGGTGTGCTAGGCGCGCTGCTCGACCGGCACCTATACAGAATGGTGAGGTCGAGTCCGGGGAGAGATGATGGGCCCCCACCGGGGAGGGATGATGATGAGCCGGTGGCGGACGTACCTTCAAATGAAGGGTGCGTCCAGGTACAGGTGGGTGACCCTCCTTCCACGTTGGAGGCGGCTCAGGCTCCTGCGGAAGTTGCCCCCTCGTTAGTGAGGGGCTCTTCAACTCCCGACAGCCCTAGCTGTTCGGGAAACGGGTCGTGCTAGGGGGCGGTCAGAATAGGGAAGGCTCCCTCCGTGCAATGCTTTTTAATGCTAGGTCGATTAGGAATAAGTTTTGCGAGCTACGGGCGCTCTTAGCATCAGAATACCAGGATATCGTTGCTATCACCGAGTCCTGGATTCATACTGATCGTAGGGACTACGTTGGGGAGTTCGAAATTCCCGGGTATAGAATGTTTAGCAAAGACCGCACCCGTGGGGAGGGGGGTGGGGTACTAATATACGTCAGAGACACGTTGAGTCCAGTTGACTGCCAGTTTCGGTCGGAACGGGAGCTGCTTGGAGTCGATCTGAATGTGGGAGGGACGAGCTATAGGTTAATCTTGGTGTACAGACCTCCGCATCTCCTCCTCGAGGAGGATACAGCCCTGTACACCGAACTCATTAGCCTGCTGGGGGATATGGTGTGTGTAGTTTTAGGAGACTTCAACTGTCGCGGCATAAAGTGGGAAGACAGGACTGCTGATGCTGAAGGGAGGAGGCTAGTTGACTTTGCTCATGAGAACTTCCTCACTCAGTGGGTCAGTGAGCCTACACGAGGCGAAAGCGTCCTAGACTTAGTATTCACGACCGAAGACAACCTCGTCACTGGCCTCACCGTTGACGAATCGTTGGGCGGGAGTGATCACGGTCTGATTAGGTTCCGTGTGTGCGTCCCTCGGGTGAAGCGTAGTAACTCGAGAGGCAGTAAGCTCGATCTCCGGCGGGCGAACTTTGTTAGCCTCCGGGATAGCGTAGGTGAGATGGGGTTAGAGGTCGGCGGCGATGTTGAGCGAGTGTGGAGTGCATATCGGGACGAGTTTATGGTGGTGCAGTCTGCTGCCATACCCTCAAAACCGGTCACCCCTGCTTCAACGCAGCCTAAGTGGTTCAATCGTGACATCGCTTCGGCTCTCCGAAATAGGAAAGTAGCGTATAGGAGGGCGAAGGCCAATCGTTCCCATGAGAACACTGAAGCGTATGTCCGCCTGTGTAGGGAAGTGAAGGCGAAGGTTAGACTAGCGAAACGTAACGAAGAACTACGGGTGGCAAGCCTATGTAAGGGGAACCCTAAGGAGTTCTTCAGTTATGTTAATAGTAGAAAGCCCATTAGAAGCGGCGAAGCGGCGTTCTGCGGACCTCCGACGCGGACATCGCCAATGTGCTTAATGAGTACTTTGCGGGAGTGTTCACCAGGGAGGACACCCGCATCATCCCCGAGACAGGCGTGAGGCACGAAGGTGCTGGCGTGGATAGTGTTCGATGTACCGTGACAGTCGTTGCCGATAGAATAGACAAACTGAGCACGTTTAAGGCTCCTGGGCCAGACCAGTTTCTCCCCAGAGTGTTGCGGGAGGTGCGCGACCAGGTGGCTCCCCACCTGGCTACAGTCTTCAACAAATCGTTGGAGACGGGCCAGGTGCCTGGTGACTGGAGGGAAGCCAATGTGACCCCTATCTTTAAGAAAGGGGATCACGAAAGTCCAGGGAACTATCGTCCCATTAGTCTCACTTCAGTTGTAGGTAAATTATTAGAGGGGATAATAGCGGATAGGATCGTTGACCATTTGGATTCCTACAAGCTGCTTGTGGACTCCCAGCATGGGTTTAGACGGCATAGGTCGTGTCTCACCAACTTGCTCGAGTTTTTCCACGTCACCTTGAGTGAGTATGATAAGAGTAGGGCGATTGATATACTTTATCTCGACTTTCAGAAAGCCTTTGATAATGTACCTCACCGCCGGCTAATGGCGAAAGTGCGCGCGCTGGGTATCGGTGGGGAAATAGGTAGGTGGATTGAAAACTGGCTGAGGAATAGGCGGCAGAGGGTTGTAATTAAAGGGGCTAGTTCGGGTTGGGCCTCGGTCACTAGTGGGGTTCCTCAGGGTTCCGTTTTGGGGCCACTGTTGTTTATCATTTACATAAATGATATCGACGGTGGCATCGTCAGTCGGTTCGCCAAATTCGCTGATGACACCAAGCTTGGGGCCAATGTTGGGACGCCCGAAGCGATCGAGCAACTGCGCGTGCGGACCTAGGTAGGATAGGAGAGTGGTCCGAAAAATGGCAAATGCCGTTTAACTTGGGTAAATGCAAAGTGATGCACATTGGCTACGCCAATCCCAAGTCGGACTACTCGATGTTGGTAGTAATATCGAGGTGACGGATTTAGAAAAGGACTTGGGTGTGCTAATTAGCAGCGACCTTAAGTTTACGAAACAGTGTGTAGAGGTGAAAAGAAAGCTCAGAAACTATTGGGTTATATCAGGAGGCAATTTCAGTTTCGGAACAAGGAGATTGTGCTCTCACTGTACAATTCCCTTGTTCGGCCGCACCTGGAGTATGCTGTGCAGTTCTGGTCGCCACCCTCAGGAAAGATATTGAGAGGCTGGAGCGAGTGCAGGCGAGGGCCACAAAGTTAATCCCTTCCGTCAGGCATATGGGCTACAATCGACGGTTACGCGCCCTGAACTTGTTTTCGCTTGAAACTCGGAGGCTGCGCGGTCAACTGATCGAGGTTTTCAAGCTCTTACGCGGGTTGAACGATGTCGATTTTAGAAGTATGTTTAGTTTAAATGATAACCCAACTCGCAACAATGGTTGGAAGTTGGATTTGAAACGGTTTAGGACTAGTGTGTGTGGGAATTACTTTACGTATAAGATCTGTGACACATGGAACAGGTTACCTTCAGAAGTTGTGAACAGTTCCTCTGTGGATCAGTTCAAGAAAAGGTTAGACCAAATCTTGCACACTATTTGAGTGTGTAGGAAATTTTCCCTGGCACTCGTTGCCATTGGTACCTCCTCGGTATGGGCCGCAAGGCCTTTTGAGGTACTTCTTTTCCTTGTAACTCCTTGTAACTCTCTCTCTCTCCTATGTCTTTTTCCGACCCCTTTATTGATAACTGTTATTCAATCCTCTCCAACAGACAGCTAGAATACGGACCAATTTCCATTAAAAATTAGTACCTGCAGCTAAAACTTTTTCTTTGAAAGTGAAAACAATAATTTATTTTAAGTTGTAAATTATCCATTATTTTCTTAAGTATTGAGATTATCTTTCTTCATCTGTATTTCTATTATAGAGTAGTTTATTTCCACCGCCAGGTAAAACGTTACCTGTTTATAGGGTGATTTTCTTTGTGTTTTTCATTTTAAAACCTCTACAATTATGGTGAGATGAAGATACGGACTTTTTCATTTGACTGTAATGTTCTTTCTCCTTCAGTAATGTACCATGTTCCAATGAATTAGGCACAGTAAGTCGAAACATCTTTGAATTTAGATAGTGATGTGCTTAAATGTATTTATGAATGGCATAATACTGGTTTTGTCCAGTTTCACTTGCATGCGTCTATTAATCTCTCTCCTAAGTTACATATATATATAATATATATATATATATATATATATATAGATATATATATATATATATATATATATATATATATATATATTATATATTATATATAATATATATAATATATATATAAAACAACAACATAAGCATTCTACTCACTGGTTAACCGTTTTGTTCAGGAGTGAGAAGAAATTCCAGTGCGAAGGTGAGGCAGTGAAATTATGACATTGAAACAAAGAAAATATAAAATTTTAACTTGAATATTCGAGTTATTATATTGCAATAGATGAGTTTAGGAATGTCGGAACTCAAACACTTTTCTCAGAAACATGTTTGGTTTGTTCTCGAAGGATAACGTTTCCCATTTGTTACTGGATATCATGAGCCACAACAGTTTTTTGGCTCATTGGCTGACGCAGAGATGACCAAAGAAGGATCCTTCCTTTTTTCTGAAAGGTTTTATGGGGTATCACCCCTTCAATTCGGGTCTTAACTTCGAATAAGAGTTACCTAAGGCTGACTTCGGTGAAGTTGACCAGCAGTGATTTAGTTCCTTTTAATGACAATACAGTTGGCTACAAAACTTGGGACACACTAGGCCACACCTTTCTTACGGCCCATTGTATCCCGACATTCGTAACTGATATTACTTCCATCATCTCCAGCTGCTCTCCCAAAGGATCGATTTTCAGAATTATAAAAATGATTAGGGACTAAAAATTCTGATATTGATTCCTGTGGTTCGGTTGGTTGGAGAATGAAGTCGGAATGTTTAGGTCTTGAGTTCGACTCCTCTGCGATTGCTCGGGCTCAGGTGATTCTCGTAGTGCATGCCCACTTCCGTCTGTGTAGGAAAACAGGGACTATGAATGTTATTTCTTGACATTATATATATATATATATATATATATATATATATATATATATATATATATATATATATTATATATATATATATAATATATATAAACACTTGTACCGTGAGAAAATTCACTTCTGAAGCAATCCTAAATCTGAAAGACGAAAGAACTCCTGTATTTTACTACTGACACCCAATCCCTAAGGAAAGATCGAGCAAAGGCCATTACAAGAGTTTCAATATGTATTTTTTTAAACTGTCCCATCAAAAGCAAATACAGCATCAGTTTTATGGCTGTTTTGGAAAAATATGTGAATTAAAGAGAACATTCTCTTTTTAACTTTTACCCCTCGATTTTCCTTTATGATGCGAGTATAAGCCAATTGCAAGGTTTTTTTTCCTTTATCGGATTACTGATGGGAATAAACTATACTTAATATATATGTATCTATTACATCCATTGTTGGTTCGACTCTCACTTTGAAATAGTCATGATGCTCTTGATATATACTGTGTGTGTATATATATATATACACACACACATACGAGTATATACAGGGCCGGCCTTAGGTACGGCGAATCGGGGCGACCGCCCTGGGTCCCCCGCCTACGACATCACACACATGCAGAAATGGCAGAGAAACCTAATCGCTCACTTTAAATTTACTGAATCGATTCTTTGAATAGACTCACCAAATTAATCCGTTCATTTGATATATATATATATATATATATACTGTATATATATATATATATATATATATATATATATATATATATATATACTTCGAAGAGAAATTGCAAGGAGAATGTATAACAGACTTTAATTTTGCCACAGAAGATGTAGCGAGAGCTATGGGACAAATTAAATCACATTCAGCTGCGGGTCCGGACAAATGGAATGCACTATTGATTAAAAAACTAAAAATTAAATAGCTACACCCTTATACTGGATATGGAGAAGATCCCTAGACACTGTGGAAATACCGAGCATCTTGAAAAAAGCAAACATTGTCCCTATATATAAAGGAGGGGATAGATCTCAAGCAAAGAACTATAGACCAGTGTCATTGACGTCCCACCTCACCAAAATATTTGAAAGAATAGTCAGAGAGAAAATCTATGACTTCTTGGAGACACTGGAAAGATTCAACGAAAACGAGCACGGATTCCGATCAGGAAGATCATGCCTATCACAACTTATAGAGCACTTTAACAATATCCTAGATGCACTTGAAGGCAATGAAAATTATGATGTCATGTACACGGATTTTGCTAAAGTTTTCGACAGATATGATCATGGTATAATAGCACATAAAATGAAACATATGGGAATAACAGGCAAAGTGGAAAAATGGATCTATAACTTCCTCAGAGAACGTCTACAGGTCGTCAAAATTCAAGGTGTATATATCATCATCAGAATCCGAAGTACGCAGCTCAGTACCACAAGGTATAGTACTGGCCCCACTCCTGTTCATTATCATGAAATAAACAGCAATAAACAGCAACAGTATAGTAACATCCTTTGCGACCGACACAAAGATCAGCAGAAAAGTCTGCGATGCAAATGAAGTGGAGGCCTTGCACAGGGACACAAACAAAATATACAAATGGGCAGAAAAATTACAGCTCTTGAGATATGGTAGAAATGAGGATCTTAACAGACTGCATACCATGCTCCAGAGAGACAGGAAATTCAGAGAAGCACAAAAGTGGTCGACTTGTGGGGATAATAATGACCGATGATGCCAAATTCGAGACACAAAATCAGATAGCAATAAACAAAGCAAAAAGAGTCGCAGGACAGGTACTAAGAACGTTCAAAAGAAGGGACAAGACAGTAATGATTCCCCTGCTGAGAACACTGATTATCCCAAAACTTGAAAACTGCTCAGTTTTGACGTCCCCATATAAAAAGGAAGAAATTAATAAACAGGAAGAAATTAATAAACTAGAAGAAACGCAGAGACATTTCACAGCCAAGATTGATGACTGCAAAGAACTCAACTACTGGGAAAGACTACGTAACCTAAATCTGTACTCTCTGGAAAGAAGAAGAAGAGAGGTACATCATAATCTACATATGGAAAATGATCGAAAAACTGGTACCAAACCTCAAACTAAACCCAATTACCATCCAAACAACGCTGGAAAATAGGAAAGACAAACTGTGTAATGTTCCCAAATTAAAGGCCCGACAAGGGATCTCCTCAACACTGAAGGAAAATAGCTTGGTTGTCAGGGGGCCAAGACTTTTTAACCAGCTTCCAAAGGACCTCAGAAACGTTACAGGGGTCAAAGTTGAAGTCTTCAAGAGAAGACTAGATGCCTGGCTCAGGACGGTACAAGATGAGCCGGGTGTACCTGGCTATGTGCGGTGCAAGCGCAAGAGAACAACTCGTTCCTCCACCATGCCAGGCCTAGAGACGGGGCCACCAGTTTGACCTTCGTGTGAAGAGAGACCAACACACGGAACTTAAACGAGGTTAACGATTTTTGAATTAGTGTATGTCTACTTCGTACTACTTAGTACTACTTGGTACTATTCATCAGCTGGTTAATGTACCCACCCCTGGAAGACTTTTCATTGCCGCGGGTAAGAAAGAGTAACTGGTGAAAGTCTGATTTCTTGATTGTATATGACTAAAGTGACATTTATAGTACAAGGCAAACCATTTATTGTATATGCAGGTATATAATGGTAATGGAACAGTGGCCATGAACATGTAGCAGAAATCATATGCAAATACAATTTGACAATCGTGTCGAACTGAAAATTTAAGAACATGTTTACAATACTGCAGTTCAAGAGCATGTCAGTTCTTAAGTGTTCAGAGCTTATACCAAACAACATACAACAGTCATTTAGCCTACATATACACGTGTATTCAGTGCACTCTACTCATCGTCATCCGAGTTGTCAAGTTCAACAAGAAGCTGTTCTTCCTCCTTCTGGTTGCTGCATGTCTGTAACTTGCACACGTCTGTGCATTTTAATCCATTTGCAAGGCAAGAGCAACTTGGCAGTTTGCAGGAACGCAGGCACTTGCAGGATAACAGTTCTAAGATTGCCTCTGGAGCTGGTGGAGTGCGCATCCACTCGAAGACTAGATGGCCATCATCATCTGTCGTCCATCCAAACCCTTTAGGGTGTAGCACATCGGGGTGACTCTGAAGACAGCACTTCCAGATTGCAGCTTGATAGTTTGCACGAGCGCATGCATGTATAGGCAGTCCCTGCATGGCGGAAGCTGGCTGGATTCTACCTCTCCTCATTTAGCACAGAAGAGCTGGTACGTAGTTCATTCGCTTTATGAGTGTTGGTCGTTGTCGCATACAGGTAGCAGGTAAACTGCTCTATCTTCTCGAACAACTCTGCAGGTACTTCCCAGGACTGACCAAGTTAGCTGAAGGTTTCCTGGTAGGTGCTTCTTTTTTTATCAGTTTCAGAGACCCCACCTTTCCACGACCTGTGAAGGCACTGACACTGTCACATTCAGTGAAGGCATATAACCCAATCAGGGCCGTGCAGATGCTGTCTCCGAGTGAATTTGCCAGTTTGTCAATGTCGATGAACGCTGTACGATTCTTTGTTCCACATTTTTTATTGATAGAGCAAGGGATGTCTCTATTGAAGCCAAGGCAAAGCACCATGACATCTGTTTCATTTGTTATCACTATGACCGCCTTTGACCCAGTCTTTGCCGGGTGAAGTGCATGCAGGAGCAGACGCGTATCGGCTTCTTCTTGAGTAGATCTCAGTTCTGTAATTTCCAACCACTCATCTTTGGTCATCCTGTAGCAGACTTCTTGACAGGTTACGTACAGTGTCTTGTCATGTAGCTTTTCTCTGATAAAATTTTTGGTTGAAGAATGGAAGCTGCTGAAGTAACAGACTTGACTTGTTGCAAGAGCTGCACAGGAACTTCATCTGTTTCACGCATTATGTTGATTTATTCATAATAAATGCTCAAACTGAGACTCATTAATCTCATTTCTTTAAATCGCTCAATCACTTTTTTAACAGGTCAGAAACCAATGTATTTTCTTCATTGGCTTTGCTGATTAAATTCGTTTGGGTCACTTCGGTACATTCTTCCTTCCCTCGCGTACATGAAAACCAACTTTACTCGCTCATCTCTCATTAATTTCCCATCCATATTTCACCTGAAACAGAGAAGACAAACACTATAATATAAATCACTTTCCCTTAGCTGTGGTGACATTTGGGCCACCCTACATATATATAACTTATACTTTATTACATAATATTATTCATTCATGAAAGGCAACACAAAATGGCTTCTCAACAACTTCCGAAAATGAGGAGTAAATTCTTGTACTCGGTGCGAGAGTCTTCAACAAATAATAATTTGCAGAGGGAACAAATAAAAGGGTTCTGAAGGAAATTGTAAGTCGCAGATGGTTCCTCTTCATCTCAAGAAGCTTTTGGAAGAAGATAAATAATATATAAAAAAAAAAAAAATGCAAAACTAAAAAAAAAAAAACGAAAATTATGAAAAAAATTTGATGCGCATTTTGGCGAAAAGCAAATAAATATGGCGAGGAAAAAGTGGTCTACGGAAAGAAGTAAGTTTCGTAGATCTTATTCCTCAAGGATGTGTTCCTAACCGTTTATATTTCGGCTGGCGATTCTTATTTACGTACGTACTGTTTTTATTTCGCATTTAGGGTTTCTGGTGGCCCCGCTTCTAGGTCTGGCTTGGTGGAGGAGCGAGTTGCTTTCTTGCTTTCTCTCCACCGTACATAGTCAGATATACCCGGTTCATCTGGTACCGTCCTGAGCCAAGCATCTAGTCTTCTCATGAAGACTTTAACTTTGACCCCTGTAACGTTTCTGAGGTCCTTTGGCCTATATATATATATATATATATATATATATATATATATATATAATATATATATATATAATATATATATATATATATATAAAACGGGTGTGCCATAAAAAAGAGTACATTTTAAAAAGGCTATAAAATCAACATTTGTCATTTAATTTTAATAAAACTTCTACACAATAAAACATATGTATTTATCTATATGCAAACAAGTTTTCAGACTAAAATATCAAATAATTCAAATTCCATCAACATTTAACGAAAGAGTATGATTTTTCTACTTAACATGCAAAAATTATTAAACCTTTTTAATATTTTTTTATAAAAATAATTTTTAACATAAAATTTACCTGAAATTATTAAAAAAATTGTTCATGCTTTCCTTCCATTTCAATAACTTTTTTTATTTTTGGCCGGAATTCATCTATGGCTCGATTTACGTGTTCCTGTGGAAGCTCTTCCCATTTTTGAATGATGATCTCGCGTAAATGAGCGACGTCTTTTATCGTAGTCCTGTAGATTCGCTCTAAGTTCTCCCATATTCCAGCCAAGAATAAAAAAAGTTATTGAATGGAAGGAAAGCATTTCGAACAATTTTTGTAATAATTTAGGTAAATTTTACGTTAAACATTATTTTTATAAAAAAAAAATATTAAAAAGGTTTAAAAATTTTGCGTGTTGAGTAGAAAAATCATACTCTTTCGTTAAATGTTGATAGAATTTGAATTATTTGATATTTTAGTCTGAAAAATTGTTTGTATATAGATAAATAATACGTTTTATTGTGTAAAAGTTTTATTAAAATTAAATGACAAATGTTGATTTTATAGCCCTTTTAAAATGTACCCTTTTTTTATGGCACACCCGTTATATATATATATATATATATATCATACGAAAAGAAGATACAGTTGTAGAAGAAAGAAAAGGAACAAACACAGTCTGTGATGTGAAATTACCAAGTAAGAGTAATGACAAAAAAACGATAAAAATTAAAAACGGAGTGAAAATCGTATGCAAATATTATGCAAAAGGGCATTGCAGATGCAGGGACGGGCAATAATGCATTTATGCACATCCGACTTTATGCAACTTCCATTACAAAAATGGAAATTGTAAATTTGGAAAAAACTGTAACTGCCGCCACCTTAGTATCTGCAAATCTTTTGCAAGATACGGGAGATGCACGCACGGGCAAAAATGCCATTACCACCACCTTCAAAGTAACACGACAGTTAAGCAGCCAACACCATCATCAAAACAAGTTTACCAATTTTTTAAATGTAGCCAACAGAATTCAATCACTAAATGGGTAAATACCATTCAACAAATACGAAGATAGTCGACAAATATGTGAATCCGAGAGGCTTACGAATAAATGCAGAAAGAAATTGCATACGATATCGGGACATCATGTATCGAAAAATAAAAATGAATGGAAAATTCTCGGATGACCACAGGACAACGAAACATGTACCATCAAGGAATAACGAATCGGAACTACATAAAGCGGAAAAAGAAAACGAAAAATAATCCAAGCCAACATATAGAGCCTAAAACCAAATCATTCCCTGGACAAAGTCACATACCTGAATAAACTCGCTCAAGAAACAAAATAGACTTTACATGCCTCACGGGAATTCATATGAAGGACTGCCAGGCGAACTGTGAAAATTGAGAGTTTTGTATCGACAAAAAATAAATGTAAATTAACATCTGTAACATATTTCGAGCCGAAAGATCAGTAAGACGAAAAGGAAGATATGCTATTTATACACACGATAAACCTATGACAAAAATGGCTAAGTACTTGAAACCACTACGTACAATTAGTAGCAGCGAAAGTTGAAATATTAACATGGCTGACGGGAGGTGTTTCACTGCCCTGGACAAATAAAAATTCAGCACCCTAAAGACGTGTTTTATCATTTGAGTAGATTTTCATCAGGAATAAAAATCTACGAATCTACACATAAGAAGTTTATTGCAAATAAATCATTAAAAAATAAAAGCCAGAAAAACAGATACGATAAAATCTGTCGGAACTTAAAGCATTTTTTCTTCCCTTTAAATCTGATTTTTTTTTTATAGCTTTATAGCATTTTAGCACTCTCATATTTACGTTTTTGACGAAATTGCTAAAGAATTTAATCTTTCTTGCCGATTAAAAAAAAAAAAAAATATGCGCAAAAAATATGCACACGCAGATCAGGGCGAACCAGCTGTTCTAACCTAACTTATATACCTGATGTAGTATATTTAATAAGGGCGGTCCAGTACGTAAAATAATACCAGAACGCAGACTATTTACAGAATATTCATTTTATTACTGTTCATAATTATTACTATTATTATTATAATTATATATATATATATATATATATATATATATATATATATATATATATATATGTGTGTGTGCTTTTAATTTTTTTATTTTAAAGGCGTCCCTACACCATTTAATTACGAGTTCGTCGTTTATATCTTTTGGCCATGTTTTCTTGTATTCATTTTAATTTTTGTATTTTGACGCGCTCGGTACATTGCTTGCGCGCCGGGCGGACCGTCCAGCTAGCCAGGCCTCGCGCCGGCCCTGAAAATTAAACATGTATTAATGTAATATATATACCTCCGAACACTCCAACTACAAAATTCTCAGATACCATTACAGAGGTGAGGGACCTGATGAAAGCTCTACATTGCCCAATCGCAAATATTATTCTCTTCACTGATTTTAATTTCCTATTTACGAAACATAAAAGGATAGGAAGAAATATACTGTATGTATAAACCAACACAAGGGAGGCACACGGGAAGACCATGAGCAGGCAGAAATGCTGCTAGCTCTAGCTAATGAATTTGTGTTAATACCAGAAAATACAAGAAAAAACAACTACCTACATAAGCGCAACTAGAAATTTGGTATGGGGGGGGGGGGGGTTTGATTTATATTTTTTAACTCCTCTTTCAAATTCCAATAGTAGAAAGATTTATAATAAAGCTAAGTATCTAAATTTAAACGTAATTTCTTTACTACTTCAGAGTTCTAATAATAATTAATCAGCCATTATATAACTTCCCTAGGTTCGTTCTTAAAATTTTCCTTTTTAATCTAAAATTTCCCTATACATCTGCATTTCAAGCAATATGCGTGAATGTCGATTTATTTGTCTCTCTATCGTAAGATTACAGTATTATTTGGCAATATTGTTATTGCTAATAAATGTCATAATACAGTGAAAATTTGGGTTTCTGGATATGTAAATAGCTATATCCACTCCTCAAAATTCTCCTATTCAGTTATTCAGGGAATATTGGCGTTATTTGGTGATTAATTTCCCTGTACCTGGCAACACTGCATCAAGCAATAATAATTAATTAATAAACAAGGAAGCTGTCAAAAAAGTTCCGATAACCGTCAGACAAGGATTGGAAAGTAATAATTTATAGCATATTTTTTATATTGTTACTACGTAGTTTTATTCTCATACTGCTCAAAAACGTTTTTCTGAGATTAATGGGGGCTTAGAACCCCCAAAACCTCCCTAGTTACGCCAGTGACTGCCTAGGTTTAGTATTCACAAACAACAGTAATCTAATTGATAACATAGAAATATCCCTAATTATAATATCATATCACAACATCATTGAAATGACAACCAATGTAAAATCAACAAGGAAGGAAAGAACACACATTTTTCATTTTCACTCCAAGGTTATAAATTGGGAAGGTATTGCATCCAGCATGGAAACAATAAACTGGAAAACCATCCTTAAAGATAAGACACCGGAAAAGATGTCAATAACCCTCGAAGAGAAGATGCTAGAAATTGTGGAAAAACGTCCCAAAAAACAACAAAAAGGAAAGAGAAGCAGGTTTGAAACACAAAAGAGGTCAATGTTCCGCAAGAGAAAGAGAGTAACTGCAGTTTCCTAATTTTTCAAAGACAACAACATCAGAAAAATAATAAATGATAAACTGGGAGGCATACTGTAAATTGCGTCATACAGGGTCTAATTGAGAACCATACAGAGAAAGATAACGACGCTGTAGAAGCGTTAAAGGTTGACTCAGAATACTTCTATAATTTTGCAAAAAGGAAAACGAAAAATCACGCGACCGTCGGACCTTTGAAAAATGAAAACAATGCATTAATCGATGATCTAAATGAAGTGTCTGAAATATTAAGAGCTCAGTATGAGTCAGCTTTCAGTATCCCCAAAACTGATAAACTAATATGCGATAAAAATGCGTTCTTTGAAGAAGAGTTACAAGGGGAAAGTATAATGGACTTTGACTTCACAACACACGATATTACACGAGTTATAGGGAAACTAAAAGCACATTCGGCAGCAGGCCAGGCCTGACAAATAGAATGCTACACTGATCACAAAAACTGCAAGACTGAATTCCAGATAAGCTGGGAGTATCTGGCTTGTGAAATGGAGAGCATGCATAAGAAACAACTCTCTCCTTCACCAGGCCAACTCAAGAGGACGGGCAAAAGCCTGAACTCCGTGAGATGAGGAATCATCGCATGGAACACCTGAAAAGTTGAAAAGTATATAGGGTGTCCCATAAGTCCGGTATCGTAGGAGAAATTCATATTTTTCTATTTCTACAAACATAATTCATATTTTTCCCTTTCTACAGGCCATAATGTCTGTGAGCAAGGAAGAACGAATCCAGATAATTCTACTCATAGGAAATCGGAGTCAAAGAGAGGCCGCTGAATTTAACAGACTGCATCCAGACCGCGAGCCAATAACACAGAGTTGTGTTAGCAGACTTGTTGCAAAGTCCCTTTGACTCCGATTTCCTATGAGTAGAATTATCTGGATTCGTTCTTCCTTGCTCACAGACATTATGGCCTGTAGAAAGAGAAAAATATGAATTATGGTTTGTAGAAATAGAAAAATATGAATTTCTCCTATGATGCCGGACTTATGGGACACCCTGTATATTCTTTGACGGAAACTCTTTTTACTTTGCAGCTGTACATACGCAGCACATTGTATTGAGGCATACTGAGAACTAATGTTTAATATTCAGGACAGGAATTCCCGAGAAATAAAATTTCCCGTTTCCCAGGAAATGAAATTTAAAATTACCGGGAAAACAGGAAATTATGGAAATTGGAAAAACGTCACAAATAATAAATTTAATGTTGACCTTTTTCGTTGTATTATATTTACAACACTATCATTCTCTTGACATTTTAAAACGTTTTTAAACGTTTTTGAAAGTCTCTGACTGTGTCGCTTTAAAGCGTTTTAATATGTTTTTACAGCCTAATGAATAATAATGAATACACATCAAGTTTCAAGTCGATCGGTTAAATACGAGTAGTTTTTGAGTTAAAGGGGAATTTTGAGGAAAATGTTAAGATTTGGGGGAATTTTGGAATTGGAACTGCAACTAATCTCACGATATTCTTCAAATGGCAATTAAAGAATCAGTGACTGAAAATAAAACAAAAGAAAAAAATCTCAAACTAAACAAATTTGCAGAAAAGTCTTTCAAAAAGATTTTTTCTCTTTATGAAGCAACAAATGAAAGGACAGTATAATGCTCTTAATAGGTACAGGGTGTCCGAGAATTATCTGTACAAGTTTTGGCTGTTATTAAAAGTCAACCATGAAGTGTAGAAATTCCAGTGTTGTCCCATTTTACAGAGAATCTCATTAAGTTTTTTCTGATACCAAGTTTTGACAAGTTTTTTAGAAATTCCAGTGTGTCCGAAAATTATCTGTACAATTTCATCTTTTAATAAAATTCTTGATAACACACGTAAAATTCTTAAACAAGATTATTTAGAATCTGTATTTTCAAAAGTTTATTTTATTAAAGTAACGTTGTTACAAACATTCGATATGTGCACCATCAGTGATTCGCAAAACATCCAATCGATAATCCAAATGTTGCCATGTACGCTGCAGCATATCTACATCAATTCGCTCAATAGCAGCTGTGATTCTTGCTTTTAAATCATCAATGTCTGTCACCCGCGTACAAAAAAGAAAAAACTTGTCAAAACTTGTTATCAAAAAACAAGTAATGAATTTCTCTGTAAAATGGGACAACACTGGAATTTCTACACTTCATGATTGACTTTTAATAACAGCCAAAAATTGTACAGATAATTCTCGGACACCCGGTACTATCATCCCACCTACTTCTGTTGAGGCTGAGAGGGCCTTCGGTCTACTATAGCGTGTGGTCTACAAAGATATTTACACTATACCGTGCGGTCTACACCACATTTACAAATTCAATTACTGTATTTGACAGCATATAAGACGCTCGTTTTTCCGAAAAATGGCTCAAAAAATCACCCCGCGTCCTATATGTGAAGTTGCGGTCTCCCGTAGGCTAATGAATCCCGCAGCAGCTATCTCCGTTAGGCTAAATTCTGCCTAGCCCAACTTCAGAATTAAAAATGTTATTGTTTACTTAAACACATTATTATTATTACATCATTATTATTGCATTATTATTTGTTTTAATTAACTAAAAAAGGAATTATTGTAAATATTAAAGCTGGATCTATAACTACTGATGATAATGATGTAAGATATTTTCATTGTAAATTACTACTTCTGCTATGCTGATCTCATGCTTATGTTCCATATTAGTAGGAGTAAACATTAAATGCTTAAATACACTCAGAAGTTTTTTCCTAAATATTCCCTGCTGAAATGTGGGTGCGTCTTATATGCCCGTGCGTCTTATAAACCGTCAAATACGATATATTAAAACAAAAAATTTAAAGGACAAATAAAACAAACTTCGTTTTATGGGATATAATGCCCGGTTAGGTTAAATGAATGCCCGGTTAGGTCAACTGTATGCCCTTGACGAAGTTGTGATATTTTCGTTAAAACTAACGAAAATATCACAACTTAACCTAATCAATTGTCAAGGGTATACAGTTGACCTAACCGGGCATTCACTTAACCTAACCGGGCATTATATCCTATAGAATGATTGTTTGTTTTATTTGTCCTTTAAATTTTTTGTTTTAATGTAATTGAACTAATATTTCTCTTTATGATTCCCCCTTTTATAGTCCGCCTTGACTTCACATTCGTCCCCAAAGATAAAGTCAAGTCATTTCAGGTTAGGTCACTTCAGCGCAAATTCTTTTGTAGACTAAAGATATCTTTGCAGACCGCACGCTATAGTAGCACCCAAAATGATTTTGGCTTAATAAAAGAACACTTCTCATTTAATTTAATTCATCCCTTTAGTTTTAATTGCTCTATCAATTTATAGGAATCTCGGGAATTCCCGGGAAATGCAATTTAAATTTCCCGTTTCCCGGAAATCAAAATCCTTTTCCGGAATGAATCACTTCTGAGAACCCAACTGTTTTGGGTATTTTTGTCTGTATATACCTTATGCTCGTCATTGAGGTAAATGTCCTTTCTTCTTTACATAATTTTATGGGACCAATGTACTCGTACTACCCATCTTTCGTACGTGAAAAAATGCATACTGCCCGCAAACATTAATGCTCTTCAAAATATCCTACAGTAGCGAACATATACAGTATATAGTTAAAATAACTCTATAATTTATCGCACTTAGTGCATCTGAGATGACCCAGAACCATAGTCGATCGTGGCAGATTTTTGCAAGAGACAAAACGAGAGCCACATTTCGTTCATGAGGGGGTGAAACAACTTTACAATTCTCGTGGTCGGATGGAAGGGGGACAATTCTACTACTTCAATTGTACATTACAGTGGTCACAGCAATCTTCGTTGCAAGAAAAAGATGCCAGCAATAAGGGGTCCTTCTGTGAGAAAAAAAAAATACCAACTTTTTTTTTCCCTTCCGAGTGAAATAATTTTCTCTCGTCGTAAACATTTTTCATTATTTTTATACAGAAAGGAGTGACCAAGGGCGAATGCCCTCGACTGCTATATACCTTTATCATTCGATAAATATTTCAGTTCTTTATCGACTACCCATTGGATCTGCGTCTCATCCGTTAGCGTTGACACTGTCCCGATTTGTATAGTATGTATACAATAGTTTTATGTATCATTGGTAACAGAAGTCGAGATAAGATAGGCGACATTTTACTAAACCTCCCCACGTATTTCGAGTATCTTGATCACGAGAACTGAAGATACAATATTTCATACTCAAACTTTGTATGTATACCGAATATTTAACATTTTTAGATCAGCAATTTCACGTTATATTAGACTGTGTTTCCGCTGCAATTTTCTTTTTAAAACTTTCTAAGTTACTTTTATACGTACTTTTATAAGTTACTTTTATAAGTTAAGTTTCATTTTATTAATTAAAAAAAGAGATCTTGCCGCATTCGATATTGTTTGCTTGTTTTAAAAAAGGATTAAGATTTTTGTCTTTTATTCGTTTTAAAAATTTTCTTGTTTCTTCAATATTTTTTTTTTTTTTTTCTTTTCGAACAACGGAACTTTCTGTGTCGGACACGTTTGTTTGTTTATACAGCAGCAGATCTTCCGTATCTAAATCTGATAGTGAAAGAAAAAGTTGGTATAGGTGTGTTTGTTCATTCATTTACCCTATCTATCTATGTGTCTACCTATCTAAATAGGTATATATATATATATATATATATATATATATATATATATATAATATATATATATATTATATATATATATATACAGTGGCCATTAAGTCTGGAAACAGACTAGATTAAGATAATTTGTTTTCTCCGTTGCGGGTAACCTACAGTTCTGAGAAAAATTTCATATTTCTCCAGACTTTATGGCCACCCTGTATGTATATTAGTCTTTATAGCAATTTTTTTCCTCTTTCCTCCTCTCTAAGTCAATGCAGGATTTCATTGCAGTTGTTAAAACAATTCTGCAAGTTAAGCTTTTGGAGTCAAGGGCCTATCGTCAGGGAGAAATGGAAAAGGATTATAGAATAGCCTCGGGGTTAGCTCTATAAGAGCCTCCAAATTGGCCCGACGTTCGTTCGTTCTGCTGCTCAAATCGTGTACAATCTGAAACACAAAAGTGTGTCGTGGGACAAATGAGAATTTTTCACTTCATAAAAGGATTAAAAACAACAATTAAAAGAATGTAATTAAGATATAGAGTTAAAACGACATATATATATAAATCTCGATCTCGAAGTCCTCAGCTCAGTACCACAAGGAATAGTATTAGCTCCACCACTCTTCATAATCATGCTAACTGACATAGATGAGGACGTTACCAGAGACGGCACAGTAACATCCTTTGCCGATGACACAAAGATCAGTAGAAAAATGAGAAACCCAGAAGATATAGGATCTCTACAAACCGACATGAACAAACTCTACAAGTTGACGGAAGACAACAATATGAAGTTTAACACTGAGAAATTTCAATTGTTACGGTATGAAAAAAGGGAGGACCTAAAATCCATGGAATACTATACTCCAAATGACAGAAAATTTAGAGAAATTCTAAAGCAAAAGATTTAGGAGTTGTAATGACTGATGATGCTAAATTTGAAACCCAAAATAACATAGCAGTAAAAAGAGCAGAGAATAACTGGGTAGATACTGAGAACCTTTAAGCGAAGGAATAGAAATATAATGATTTCTCTATTGAAAACACTAATTATACCCAAGTTGGAATACTGCTAGGTCCTAACATGCCCATATAAAAAGAAGACATTAGACAGCTGGAAGGGATTCAGAGAAGCTTCACAGCCAAGATCAATGGGTGCAAAGAACTAAATTACTGGGAAAGCTTACGCGAATTAAACATATATTCACTGGAAAGGAGAAGAGAGAGATAAACCACTATTTACACTTGGAGAAACTAGCTCCAAATCTTACTCTGAACCCTATAACTCCTTAAACAACAGTGGAAAGCAGAAAAGGAAGACTGTGTCGTGTTCCCAAACTAAAGGCTAGAGAGGGAACATCCTTAACTCTGAAAGAAAATAGTTTTGTTGCGAGAGGACCAAGACTGTTTAATCAATTACCCAAAGAACTAAGGAACACGAGTCGTTGCGGTGGACATCTTCAAAAGAAGATTAAACGCCTGGCTCAGAACAATCCCCGATGAGCCGGGCGTGAGGTGGAGAGTACAAGAAACCAACTCTCTCTCTACTTCACCAGGCCAACTCGAGAGGAGGAGCGACAAGCTTGACCTTCGTGAAATGAGGAATCATCGCGCGGAACATTTGAAAGGTTGAAAGATTATATATATATATTATATATTTTAATGTTATAATGTTATAATGTTTCAGACCAACAAAGACCCTAGGATCCACTCATGGCTGGTCTACCTAACTGTGTTCGTGTATTGTGTATGTCCTCCGTGGTGGCGGAGGGGACCTACAATTTTACGTGGGTTCCGAACCACAAGAACATAAGAAATTTATGTAAAAACTGCCGGTAAATTGGCAACGACCAATTTTTACGAAACTAAATAATTATCAATTTAAAACTAATTAATTAGCGATTTAAAACTAAAGATAGAATCTCTGATCCAGAGGATCAAGTCATAATAGACTACTATCCACAAATATGTTACACTCTATATCTATTGTTACGGCTTTAGAGGGGCAATCAGTGATTGGTTTAAAAGTTATTTGTCCGATAGATATAATTTTGTATCAGTAAATAAGGTTTGCTCCACTAAAGCGCTTGTCAAACATGGTGTGCCACAGGGCTCAGTGCTGGGTCCACTGTTATTTTTATTATATATAAATGACCTTCCACGTTCATCTGATATACTGAACTTCATAATGTTTGCAGATGATACAACTCTCTCCTTTTCTTGCAAAGATGTTAATACGCTAGAATATATTTCATTCAGAATTCATCAGTGTAATGAAATGGTTGACCACGAATAAACTCTTCCTAAATACCAGTAAAACAAATTTCATGATTTTTACTAATAAAAGAAATGTATATCTTGATGAACTCAATGTTAATGAAATCACCATAAAGGAGTGTACTGTAACAAAATTTCTTGGTGTAATGCTAGATAAGAATTTGCAATGGAGTGATCATGTAAATTATATCGCGAAAAAGATTTCAAGGAGCGTTGCTATAATGTTTAAACTTAGAAATGTAGTCCCTAAACAAGTTTTATTGACTCTTTATCATACTCTTGTTCTTCCTTATATAACATACTGCACCTTGTTTGGGGAAACTCCGCTAACAACGCATTAAATGGTATCTTTGTCATCCAAAAACGAGCAATAAGGTTATTATCTGATGCTGATTTCCTTGATCACTCTAGTGCATTATTTAAAGAGCTAAACCTACTAAAGCTCAATGATATAACCAAACTGGCACATTTTATTTTATTTACGAGTGTAAGAGCAAAATCATTAATTTGCAATGGGTAAATAGATATTTTGTAACTCATCAAGAAATCCACCCGTATCAGACCAGAAATAGATCAAAGATTGTTATACCTCAATTTAGATTGTCTTCATCTCAAAAACTACCCATTTCATTGGATTGAAACTATGGAATGACTTGCATGCCGATATAAAAATATTGCGAATGTAAATTTGTTTAAAACCAAGTTAAAATCCCGATTGATAATGGGATACTAACAAAAATCTTGGATTAATGTCCACTAATAATGTTTATATTGTCCATTAATATTGTTTAATATTGAAATACAGGCTTTAACTATTAATAATACTTATTTACTTATTTATTTATTTTATTATTATTAATTTATAACGGCTAGCTGCTTATTTTTAATGAGAGCCCAGTAAAGCCTAAAGCTTAAGGGCCAAATTAAAAATAAAAAAAAATAAATAGTCGAGCTTCACAATTATTTATGTCATTGTAAAAATTGTAAGTTGTAAAAAGACTACTGTATTTATTTTATTATTAATAAAGGTTATTCTATCTATCTATCTATCTATCTATTTATAAAGGACATGCAAATATATCGGATCCAAAGAATCCAGTCAATTTCATTACGGTATCCATCAAGTCACGGTCCATATCGATAGCGGACCAAGTCAAATAATAGCGGACCAAGTCAAAGATAGCGGACCGGATGTCAGTTTTTCAACACCTGCGGATGCGGATATTTAGTTAATCTATCAATATAATATAGAATTATGAATCTCTGACATAATTTTTCAAATTTCATGATATTACTATTATGGCAGACAATGCATAAGAATTAAAATTAATATTAATGTTTTCATTATGATAAAAATAATAACTTTTTCAAGAGTTTCAGCCACAGAAAATTCAATGAAACAAGTTTCATTCAATTTTCCGTGTTACCACGTATTTATATTTTGAGGTTTATATATTTGTTTGTTCATTAATAATTAATACTTTACATGAAATGTGCATGACTGGGCCTTATAAGCTACTTTATAAGCTAATTTAATTGTAAATTGCTTAATTTATTAGAGGTAATATCCGCATAACATCCGCAGTCAGAAGTGCGGATGCGGATGTTAAAAATGATGCGGATATCCGGTCCACCACTAATATATAATATAAGTTGTCATCTAAATACACTATTAATAGGCATGCGTCATGGCCACGCCGCAATACCATTTCCCGTTAGATCAGCGAAGTAAAGCGACATTGTATCTCTTCAGTAATTGGAGGGGTTCAACACACCTCTGCGTTCAGATGATGTAGCGACCCGTAGTTAGAACCCACGCAAAACTGTAGGTCCCTTCCGTCATATAATTAAACAATTCCATGAAACAAATGAAGAGCAACCATTAAATATTAATTTTGATTATTATCAATTGCATTGTTAAAATGACTGATTTTTTTGCACTAAAATTTAATTCTAAGCAAAATTAATAAACTTACTAAAATTACATTAATTACATTAACTACAATGAAATTACATCAATAAACTTTGCGATGAACGCTAATTTTACTTTTCTGACTACGTAAATTTTCCTAATTTCCAGGAAAGTTCTTAACTCACTTGGAAATATAAGGATAAATCTGTATTAAATAGCTTTAATCTCGAACATAATTCCAACAGAAATTTCATGAAGGGCGGGTAGTCAGTCAAGTATCGGTGCTATAAATGATCATTGAAATACACCTTGTCTAAGATACATCTCGTAGAAGACATTTTGTCCGAGATATATTTTTTTAAGATCTATCTTTTCTAAAATGTTTCTTATTTGGGATGTATCTTTTAAAAAAATGCATCTAATCCAAGATACATTTAGTGTAAGACACGTGCTTAATTCATCGTCAGTTTAACGTTAAAATTATCTGTGGTAATTAATATTCCTTTATAATCCTGTTTAATTCATATAAATAGCCAAGAAGGAAGGAATAAATTATAATACAGGTATACGGTGATATTATTATCATTAATAATAATAATAATAATAATAATACTAATGCATAAACATTTTCATTTTCAATAATAATAAAAGAGTAAATTTACATTGGACAGGATTAACAAGGATTTCAGATTCTTGCGGATCCGGATTTTGACAAAGTAAAAAACCTGCTGAGAATCAGATTTAGAGTAGTCCTGCTATAAATTTGAAATTGAAAGGATGTCGTGAATCGTATAAATATACTTTGAATTCGTTTCATTTTGAAATTTCATGATTACAAAACGTTTTCATGGGCAATTGGACAAAATGTAGAAATAACGTTTCGACTTAATCGCTGCATCCTCTTCAGTTTCATTACCATAAAAATCTACCATATATATATATATATATTATTATTTATGAAGGAGACGTAGACACCAATCGACCAGGGAAGTGTTCTGGGGGTAGGGGACGTCAGGCAGAAGAGAGGGAGTGCTGGAACTCCGGTTTCTACTATCACTGTCCTCCTTAGCTGATCTTTTACCGTGTCTCATCTACCCTGTGAGCAGTCCAGCATGCTCTCAAACACACATTTCTCCCTCTATTCTTCATTACACATGCATGCATTTTACACACTACACAGTAGGGTGGAGTGAAAAAAAAAAATTTTTTGAATTTCAAAATGCTTGGGGTCGGGAAAGTTGCGTATTTATGTGAAACGTACTGCGTGAAATTTTTGTAATCATACGGCTATAATTAAATTGTGCACACTGAACTCAAAGTTTTTAAAAATTGACAAAATTACTAAAATTTCGCCATTTTTATTTTCAATTTTTTTTGGACACGTACTATGTGAAATTTTTGTAATTTTGTAATTTAATTTAAAAAACGCGAAATTCTAGTAATTTTGCCAGTTTTTAAAAACTTTGAGTTCAGTGTGCACAATTTAATTATAGCCGTACGATTACAACAAAAATTTCACACAGTACGTTTCACATAAATACGCAACTTTCCCGACTCCAAGCATTTTGAAATTCAAAAAAAAAAATTTTTCACTCCACCCTACTACAGTCTTTTCAAAATTAATATGAAAAAAAAAGGCATCATGAGCCTCGGAGAACTTGATTTTGGCTCTCCCCTTCTTATACAGGTTTTTGGGGGGGGTGATTTTGTGGGGCCTCGCCCTTGTCCCTTTTGTTCCTACATAAAAAAGTATATAATATACAAAAAAATAGTTGAAATCCATACTCGTATCCAAAACACTTTAAAAAGTATTTAAAAATAGAAAAAAAATAACTTTCACATTTTCGCCAAAGATTTAAAATCGAAAATAAATCGAAAATAAATCGAAACTAAATAGATTAATAAATCAAAAGTGGAAAATAATTTTTTTTATTTCGAATATGACACGTTTCCCACATAAATTTACTACCCATGAATTTTATGTTTCCGCCCAAATAAATCTGTTTTAGCCACACACACACACACACACACACACACACACACACACACCACACACACACACACACACACACACACAGAGGGTTCAGAAAAATAGACCACAATGATTGTCTTCAAGAACAAATGGTAAAGCTCATCAATAGAATGACAGAACATGTGTCAGCTTTACATAATGGAAAGGAGAAAACAACACGATTCTAAATATATTGATTTCATAAATCTGTTATTATTATTTGACTTTTATTATCAAATCGAAACCTAGAAAAACGGAAGGTGTCTATTTACTTTTTTCAACCATATACAGGGTGTCCGAGAATTATCTGTACAATTTTTGGCTGTTATTAAAAGTCAACCATTAAGTGTAGAAATTCCAGTGTTGTCCCATTTTACAGAGAATCTCATTACGTTTTTTCTGATACCAAGTTTTGACAAGTTTTTTAGAAATTCCAGTGTGTCCGAACATTATCTGTACAATTTCATCTTTTAAAAAATTCTTGATAACACACGTAAAATTCTTAAACAAGATTATTTAGAATCTGTATTTTCAAAAGTTTCTTTTTATTAAAACGTTGTTACAAACATTCGATATGTGCACCATTAGTGATTCGCAAAACATCCAATCGATACTCCAAACGTTGCCATGTACGCTGCAGCATATCTACATCAATTCGCTCAATAGCAGCTGTGATTCTTGCTTTTAAATCATCAATGTCTGTCACCCGCGTACATTTCTAAAAAACTTGTCAAGACGTGGTATCAGAAAAAACTTAATGAGATTCTCTGTAAAATGGGATAACACTGGAATTTCTACACTTCATGGTTGACTTTTAATAACAGCCAAACATTGTACAGATAATTCTCGGACACCCTGTATATATAGTATACAGTATGTAGCCTGTTTTAGCATGGCTGTTAGTTAAGCCAAGTCGTGGCTCATCACCACTGGAAGAAACGATGCTTTGTGTTATGTTAATCCAGTAAGCAGTCAAATTCCTAATCATTTCAGTGTTTGTTTCGTCAGTTTACACTACTCGCATTGCTGCCATTATAGGTCTGGGTGCATGATCCATCAGCGGTAAGATACATAGCAAGTTTATATTTCTTCCCCAAAGCACCACAAAAACACCGATTCATATAAAGTATATGATACATACTTTATTTATTCTTACCACTAAATCTTAGGCTGAGTTCATTCTACATTTTTTTTTTTTTGCATTAAAACATTTTGCAAGTCTGAATCTTTCAAAATCAAACCGAGTTGGAAATATATTATATACAGTATCTTTGACGTTAAGGTGTTTCTGAAGACAGGCATTGTCTTTGTTAAAAATTCACCCAATCCACTTCATCGGCACTTTGGTCATAGTACAATGCTTCAACCATTACTCAAGCAGGAACTAAACTGAAATTTGCCCTGCGGTAAATGGTCCATCGATTTCAATAGTCGAGGCCAGAGTTTGAAACGGGTCTGCGGGTCACTTGGGAGTGAATTAAAGACCCGTCGAAGTGGGTCACGGGTCATGAGGTTGATCCGTCTGACCCGGAAGTGGTTCAAGGCGGGTCAATGCTGTGATTAGGTGGGGTACAAATTTCCAGTCGAATTTTAAAAATTCGTATGTTTTTTACGTGTTCATCAGGGGTGGATTGGTGGCAATCGAAGAAGGCTGCTCTTCCTCTACTCATTGGAGTAGCTAGATCTGCATTCGTGATGCAGGCATGCAACAGCCAATCGGAGAGGCATTTCAGCGCATTCAACGCCAGTAATATCATACGTCCACAGCGGGTACTACTGGCACCGAAAGCAGTAGAATCACTGTGCATCGCTTTGGAATATTACAATTTCTAAATTATTTTTCACTAAAATAATCATTACTGTTTTATGAAATAAAAGCTCGTGTGTGAGTCATCTTGTACTTGTGTATCAAAATAAAGATTTTGTATTTTGAAACAAAGTTTACTTTATGATGTACTGTACAGGGCTATTGAAAATGATTCATCCGATTTCAACTGAGAATACTTCCGTACCTATCAACCGTGCATCAACTGGGCATACACCACATGAAAGAGGAAATCTCCAAGTTTTACAAGATCACCGCGAGAGGGCTCCAAAGTCACGTCGTGGCCTAGCCTAGCAACAAACAGTCAGTGTGAAAATGGCGTCCGCACAGCAGAAGGCGTTTTGTGTGTTGCAGTTTTCGAGCTGTAAATCGGTAGGTCGCCGGATCTTACACCGTGTGACTTCTTCCTTTGGGGGTACGTTAAGGATACTGTGTACGTGCCACCGTTGCCCACATCTTTGGATGAGCTCCGAACTCGCATTGTTACTGCCGTAGAGTCAGTGACAACGGACATGCTGGAGCGAGTATGGGAGGAATTCGACTATCGTGTCGACGTTGCTCGTGTAACTAGGGGAAGTCACATAGAGCATTTATGAGGTGAGAGACAAACTTTGGACAGTTTTTCTTTTGGTTGATGTATCACAAATCACTCTGTATTTGTAACATTAAAAAATATTCTCATTTGAAATCAGGTGAATCAATTTGAATAGCCCTGTATTTTGAAAAACGTTTTGTTCAAGGTATTGTTTAGGTCAGCATGTTTGCCGGGTCAGTCAGTGGGTCGTGGGTCAGGTGCGGGACGGGTCACACGGGTTGCGAGTCAAGGTTGGTGACCCGTTTCCAACTCTGGTCGAGGTACGTTCTCCGTAAAGAAGATACAACCGAGTGTACCCTCACCACTTGAACTAATGGGACAGTGGAACAGTGGGAGACATTTTCATGGTCTATTGCTCATAAATCATTGTACAGTATATTCTTCTCCAGAAATTATTGTTATAAATATTAATTAATGGACGTAGTGAAGAACATATTGTACACAATAATTTTGACACGTTCACAGATCTTACGGATGATATATCAGGTTGTAACATAAATTCTGCTAGATTATTAAACGGATAATAGAATCACCTCAAGATAATGTGAAATAGTTTTAGAAATGTTGCAAAATATACGCGGCGACAGGTTCGCACAGGTTTTATCACGATACAGAATGAGTAGGATTAGGCTAATGAATATTTTCTCTGGCGTTTTTCATACAATTACAACACCACCCCCCTACGATATTACAATAATTGAAAAAACATGGAGCCCAAGAAAGAGTATATACGACATGTGATGCTGTATGAGTTCCATAAAGGATCTAACGCTAGTGAATCCGCAAAAAATATTCAAACAATTTATGGGAATGATGTGAGCGAATGGATGTGTAGGAGACGGTTTGAGAAGTTTAGAAATGGAGACTTCAGTCTGAAAGATTATCAACGAACAGGACGACCAAATGAGTTAGATAAAGAGTTGCTGAAAGCAACAGTGGAGGAAAACCCAACAGTAACTGTAAGAGAACCTGGCCTGCAACTCGGCGTTAGCATATGATCATTAGGGTGTGCCATTTTTGGGTCATTTTCAAAAAGTCAAGGTCCAGGAGTCTAATGTTGTGCCAAATGATGTCCTAAACACGAATTTTACAGGCATTTTCTAATCCGACAAATTTTGAATCCCCCCCACCCCCCTTGAAATTTTGCGCATCCCCTTTTCCTAAAAAACCCATATATCTCACACTATCAACTTTATCGAAAAATGTTATAGAATAAAAATGATTTAGAATCAAAAGTTCTATTAGAAAAGTTCATCAAAATAGAAATTTACTTAATTTTGAAAATTTTCATTTATTTTTTAAAAATTTAAATTAAAAAAAATTTTTGCTTGCAGTGCCTTCTTCTTAAATAAGGTGTTACCGCCACCTTTGAAGCATCACCCCAATGCAGCTTCGCGGCGATGGGCTTTGTATTTGCTAGTTATAATGCAAATCATAATTAGTTTTTATTATAACTAGCCTATACAAAGTGAGGACAACCTCAAAACTATATATATATAAAATAAAGCTAAAAATTAACACTTTATCTATAGTTGTGAGGTCCCATCGTTTTTTTTCCTTTATTCAACACTTTCCTCAAAAAAATAAAAAGAAACAAGTTTCCTAATTAGAAATCATTGATATAAGAGCTTTTTAAACATAAAAATAAGAAAAGACAATTTATGGTATATTTAATAACAAAAAAAAATCAGCCTCTTCTAAATTAAAACAATCTCTGCAAATAAAAATACCTAATCTATCTGTTAATGAACTATTCTTTACTGAGTTTCATTCTTTTAAGAGTCTCTTTACTAGGATCAGGAATTAGTCTTCTATTCTCTTCCACAATTTGCAAAAGACCTTGAAATTCTTCTTCATTTTGACATTTGTCATGAAAGTCTTGAACCAGCTTGATTCCTCTTTCAGCGGTATCATTGACTACTCTAATAGATGAAAGAATGTTTTTTAGTTTGTTGTAGTCATCGACCTCTTCCCATGTTGATGCTGGTTTCTTTATCCATGAGTCTGGTTTTGACCCACAGCATTGAAATAAATGCCATGAAATTGGACCTACTAGCTGATGAAGCTTTGTGTCTTCCTTTAAAATGGGGAAAACAGGTTGCCCACATACATAATTTTCTGGAACTGGATATTTGTTTAAGGATTTTGCGATCTTATCTTTTTCATCATTACTTAGCGATCCAAAGAAACTCAAAGGGACCACTTCCTCCGTCAAATACCAGTAATGATTGGCAAAAGATTTCAAAGCAGCATTTGCAACTTCCCTATCTTCCTTCTTGTAATTCACCAAATCATGATAAAACTTCAGATCATTAGCTGGACTATCTAGTGAATTAGAACATAAAAGCCAGTATTTTCCATAAATTAATGCATTAAATAGATACATTCTCTTTAATTTCTTAATCAATGATTCATCATATGATGCTTGGTGGGCAAAAGCATACATTTTATTTGTATACAAAATCATTGCCATCCACCTGGCACGGTGCATTGCACCAGGTTTCCGCCAATGACTGTTTTCTCTGGAAACCTCTCCTAAAAGCATTAAAGTTGTTTCAGCAACTTCCTTATAGTCATCACATGGAAAGCAGTCAGATTTTCTTAAACATTGGGTCATAAATTCTACACATTCTTCCTTTAGGCCTCTTTGATACCTTGATTTAACATCAAGAACATTGTATGTAGATTTCGTATTAATTTTCTTCCATTTAGACTCGCGAAATTCTTTGAATAACTCAAACTCAGGAGATTTACTTGGGCCAAAAATGGTTTCATACACAGCACACAAAACTCTTTCAGCCACATGATGGCGGCATGCTAACCAAATCAATTTCTTTTGCAAAAGTTCTTCAAGTAACTTACAGGAACCTTTCATCCATCCTGAATTGGATGCAGTGGTATCAAATGATACTCCAAAGACATTTTGCTTCAAGTTCCATTTTTCAATACTTTGAAATACAGAAGTGGCTTGAGACAATCCAGTGGAATCATCTATTATAGAAACTGATAAAAGTTTTTCTACATTTGGGTATCCAGTAACAAGTATTGCAAGGCGGTCTTCTTGTTCTGAACATGATTTAGTAAGCAGCTTGCTATCCCAATGTACTAGGCAGTGATCAGGAGGAGTAAAATCCTTGATGCAAGTTTCATATTTTCGTTTTCTTGTCTTTCGAGCGGCTCTTGCAGATGTGGTCCTGGAGAGAGACAGTTTTTCAATATCCTTGCCACACCTAATGGCTACTGCAGCAGCAAAAACAATCCGTTGTCCAATAGAGAGATTAAGTCTGTCTGCAGTGGAGGAAACCAATGGCGAGGCAAGAATATTTTTGGGGCTGGAAGCATTTGAAGGTCCTGCTGTAGGTTCTGTCGGAAACTCTTCATAGCTGTCTGTCTCAGAACTGGTCGTGCTAGAAAGAAGGGTCTCTGATGTTCTGGCTGTAGCACTCACTTGCTTCACTGATTTATGTTTCTCTTTGCGTTTCTTCTCTTTCTCTAATCTAATGTACTTGCGCTGTACTTTTGATGCATAATCTGCATCTAGCAAACCTAAACATGTTTCTCGTTTTGTTTTTTGATCTTCTAAGAATGAAATATCATATGCTTTCTGAGGCTCAGCTCTCATGCGGTCTTTTTGGATTAATTCAACGGCATTTTGAGAAGAGATGTCAAAAAGGGAATCCATAATTTTCATGAAATTAGAGAGTTCATTTTCAAAGCTTGCTCTTTTTTTGTGCTTGATTAAATTATTATGCATTTCTTCTAGATTTAACAGCATCTTCCTGCCTTTAGGGTTTTTACTAATATCTATAGTAGGAATGCATGCTTTTTGCCATATTATTAGTAGCTTCTGTAGAACTTCATTAACAGTAGAATCTTTTGTAACTTTTGGACCCTTATACTGCATTCTCCGTAAATAAATAAAATGGCTTAGAACATCTTTATTGGATGGTAAAACAATTTTAGATGAACTCATAATATCAGCCTGCAAGCGACCAAGAATAAAGTCATGCTGTTTTGTAGCTGTTTGACTCATTTTTTATTTATTTTTCAAATAAAGCAGTCTGAAAAGAAACAATAAGAGTAAAAACAATGCTTGTTTATTAAAATTCAATGTAAAAAATGATTTTTAAATTTGGATTATACTCACAATATACTCATAAATAATGTAACTTAAGCACCTTATTTTATATTAATACAATAAGGTGCTCTTGGACAAAAGAAAATGAAAATTTTCAAAATTACGTAAATTTCTATCTTAATGAACTTTTCTAATAGAACGTTTGATTCTAAATCATTTTTATTCTATAACATTTTTCGATAAGGTTGATAGTTTTTTAGATATATGGGGTTTTTAGGAAAAGGGGATGGGCAAAATTTCAAGGGGGGTGGGGGGGATTCAAAATTTGTTGGAATAGAAAATGCTTGTTAAATTCGTGTTTAGGACATCATTTGGCACAACATTAGATTCCTGGACCTTGACTTTTTGAAAATGACCCAAAAATGGTACACCCTAATGATCATTCATCGTCATTTGAAGCTGTTAGGAAAAGTAGTGAAGGTTGGAAAATGGGTTCCGCATGATTTGTCACGAGCGAATCTTCAACATCGAATCAATATTTGCACATCACTGCATTCTCTGCAACTTCAGGCACCGTTTTTTAATCGGATCGTCACTGAGGATGAAAAATGGGTCCTCGTGGCATAAAAAAAACTTTTCTACAGGTGGGAGGAGGTTATAGAAAAAGAAGGGAATTATATTGATGATTAATTTGTTATTGTCATTTAATTTTTGTTGTGAATAAACTAAAAAATCGAGCAGAATATACTTGTATGTTACAACCTTATATTTAGCCAAATTATATGACTCACTTCTCTGAGTTTAGACTTGAGTATATCAAAATTAAATGTCATTATAATGATATAACTAAGTTCAAAGAACCATAACGACCCTCACCCCCCCCCCCCATCTCCATAACAAGAATTCCGGTTTCATTATACAGGGTGTACATAAAGTCAGGATCTATTTTTGTGAAATAATTATTTTTTTCTATTTTTCTTTTCAGAAGCCCTTAGAATGAATACAGAAGAGCGTGTGGCAATAGTAATTTGGCGAATCGAGGGAAAGAAATACAATGACATCAGAGAGAAGTTTAGAAGGAGATTTCATAAGCCGGGGCCAATAGACAAGACAATACGAAAATTGGTGAACAAATTTAGACGAACGGGATCTGTAAATGATGAAGCAAGATCAGGACGACCGTGTATTTCAGATCTTACCGTGAATGCAGTACGCGGAATTATCACTGAGGAGCCACGTACGTCCGCTCGTGCTGCATCACACAGACTCGGCCTCCCGACGTCATCTGTGCACAAAATTCTGAAAGTTAATTTGCAGAAGAAAAGCTATCATTTGCAGGTTTTACATGATTTACATGAGGAAGATTTCCCTCGACGAAGTGCTGTGTGTGCTGATCTCGTAGAACAAATCTGGAGTGATAATTTAATGGACAACATTCTCTTTAGTGATGAAGCCACTTTCCATACGTATGGAAAAGTAAATCGCCATAACTGTCGAATTTGGGCAGATGAAAGACCGAATGATTTCGTCCAAAATTGGGAAAGAGACTCACCTAAAGTTAATGTCTGGATGGGTTTAACAAAATCTAAGGTTTATGGTCCTTTTTTCTTTGCTGAAGCTACAGTTACGGGGCTTATTTATCTGGACATGTTGCAGCAATTCCTTGAACCTCAGCTGATTGGGGATAGGATTGTTAATACCGTCGTCTATCAACATGATGGTGCTCCTTGTCACTATGCCAAAATTGTTCAGGATTATCTAAATGGACGTTTTCCAAATCGCTGGATCGGACGCGGAAGCAACAAAAGACCTTGGCCAGCGAGATCACCAGATTTAACCCCTTTAGATTTCTTTGCATGGGGCTTTATCAAATCGCACGTCTATCAGACGAAGATTACGAGTCTTGAAAACTTACGTACACGTATACGAACTGCTGCAGATAACATAACCCCGCAAATGCTCCAGAATGTGTTTAGAAATGCTGCGGAACGATTTGAGCTGTGCAGGGATACTGATGGGCGTCACGTCGAATCCTACTCTTAATTATTTAATAAATGTTACCACTTTATCATTTTATGATTGAATTCCATATAATTTCCAAGTGCTTCACAAAAATAGATCCTGACTTTATGTACACCCTGTACAATCGATTCAAAATGTCCTGTCGTGAAATTCTACTTTTCTTTTCTACCTCTGATTTTAGACTTTAAAATTTGTAATGATGATTTTAAGGTTAAAGAAACAATTACTGTCAGAGTTCAGATTTACGAGGAACTTTGGAACATATTATTAAAAAGTAATAGAAAAAATTGTCACAGCGAATAGACGAAAGTTTTTCCTAGAATGCATTAACAATTTACTCGACTTAGAAAATGTTTTTAGGGACTGCTTGACGCGGCCATTTTATCTTGTAGAAGCCTTCAGGAGATAATGTTTAATACTCGCAATATCAACTGGAGAGAAAGGTTTATTCTGTTTATATAATAATGGCTGGAGAATACCACGAGTTTACAGTTTTACTGATAAATGACAAGTCTACTATCGAATGAAGTCGAGAATATAAGTTATTAAAGTTATGATCATACTTCAGTACAACATAACAACATTGGGTGTCCGTTCGCTACAAAAGGCTATAAAAGAACATCACCATTGAAAGAAATTATATTATGAAGAAAGGAAATGGGACCAGAATAGACTTGCAGAATCCCGACAGGGTATTTACAGAGTAAAATTTAGAGAACAGGAAACATTGATTACCAACTGTAAAGCACACACAAGAATAAAAATGGGAGAACCGAAAGATATCAAAGACTGAAAAGTGTTGCACAAGATGTGATTAAAATAGCTTGTGAAATGTACATATCGTGTGATTATATTCTGTTTTGTTACGATGGTATTTCATGTATGAAAAAAAATAATATACATTCCATTTGTAGAGAGAGAGAGTGAGTGAGTGAGTGAGTGAGTGAGTGAGTGAGTGTGTTTTTACAAGGCGGTGAGGGAGCCATAACAGCTTTACAGCCGACTCGAGGTAGCACCCGTAGATTTCGTTCAAACGCAAACCATTCAAAGAAAGGAAAATTAGCACAGAAAAGCGAGAAGGCTCTACCCTCCGCCTCATCATCCCCGCGCACGGTAGGCAGGTTTGAAAATAAGAAAGAAAACACACAAATTTGCAGGGAAAAAAAAAATTGCCAAGAAATTTTATAGGACAGTTGGGAACTGAAAATATACACACAAACATCATTCACGCATTTAAGCATCGATTTACATAAGGAAATCGTCAAATACTTGGTCAAAATTGTTTATGAACGCATTGACGGAAGAGCTGGAAAACGAGTTCAAGAAGAAAGCCTATTCCAATAATTGACGAAAGTGTTACAGAGTTGCTGGCTAACAAACCCTAATATTCAATCTAGGTTAGGGCCTGTACCCCCGAAAAAAAAATTAGAGAGAAAAAAGAAAAAATAGAAAAAGCAAATGACAATAAAGAAAGAATACTGAAAACTTATAACTTATACCATAGTTACACTTATAGACACGTAAAGCTTTCACACATGAAAAGGAGAATAGTAAAGTATAGAACAGTCAAAGCTCTCCCTCCTCCGCCAGCCACTGCTGACAGAAAATAGTTGTTAAAGAAGAGTTATAGGAAAGTAGGAAAAAGTATAATAAAGAGAATAGCTTCAGGGTTCATTCACACCATGCGTATACTTATCTCGTTATACCCAGTTACGCATTAGAGGATAGTGGAAAAATAAAAGATTATTTAATCTAATCTATACCATGCATTTTTTAAAGGATTTTATTTATTTATTTATTTTATTACTTACAAGAAGTCATCATTTATTGTTGCATCATTTCTCCCTTGAGTGCCAAGCCACTGTGCTGAGAGAGAGAGAGAGAGAAGAGAGAGAGAGAGAGAGAGAGAGAGAGAGAGAGAGAGAGAGAGAGAGAGAGATTTTTTTGTTTAGATAACATTACATTTTCCACTTTTAACAAACAAATGATAATATATTTCTTTAAATTAGTGCTTGAAGCATTTTTGTAGCTCTCTCTCTATTTATTGTATATATTAAAAACATAAATAGCAAAATTATTTTCATTTGCATGAAGAATTTTTATTCTGAATCCGGGGTAAAAAAAAAAAAATGATGATCCTCAAGCTTCATTAAGCTTTATTTTCACTTCGCGTTTTTATATGAAATTTTAGCATATTCTAAACACAAATTATTTTATGTCAGAACAAATAAATGTCTACCATTTCTTCTGGGAAATTAAAGGCGAAGATATACAACTTTTAGACAGTTAATTAGATAATCACAAAATCTTCATTTACAACTTCGAATAACTCATTTTACGCAGTGAAATACAGAATATACGCTGTTGTACGTAATTCAAAATTTACACTTTGCGAGTCATTATTAATTTTTTAGAATTTCATAGCAGTTTTAATCTTGACATGACTGCCTCTAATGAACTTATTTCCCTAAGAGAGAAAGGCTCGTATAACACACAAAAACGGCATTACAAATGATCCTTTCATTCTATTTTCGACTGCTAAAAAAATCGCCTCCTTTGGAGAGGCTGCAGAGAACGTTGTAATGAAGGGCACATTTATTCTTGTCTCGAATTTGATACAAAGATAACCTTTTGAAATGGAAATGCGCGGATAGGCAACATTGTAACATTGCATTCAATGCTGCATTCCGTTCACTGTGTAAGGGTCAGTCGTTTCTTTTGTATAAGATATAATGAGGCTTTTGCAGTCCCTTTGTCATATTATATAGAGTGTACGCAAAAAGTTGGGCATTTCGATTAAATTCTTAAGGATATTTGAATTGTGGTGCATCAAGAGAAGTATAAATGCTCTGACATTGTATTTATAACGCTAGTGCCGTATATTTAAAAAAAAAAAAGAGTAAAGATAAATCGAAAGCATAACAAAATGGAATTTTTCTATTTCTCAAGATTTCTTCACAAAAGTTTAAGCACCTCTCAGATGAGAAATTCGTAGAATCTGCTTTTGCTGCGATTATCTGAAGCAGACGCTTCCTCTATTCTTGTACCATCTTCTGGATTCGTTTCTTCGGTAACCGCGACAAAATGCCTCCAATTCGGTAAAATTCTTCGGATATCTTGCATAGTCCACTCGTTTAAGTTCTTCGTAAATCTGTTTGATGATACTAAGGTCTGAGGACTATAAGAGCCACTTCAAAACTTCGAATTTCGTCTGATCCAATCATTTTACTCTAATTATGAATGTATGCTTCGGATCATTATCTTGTTGGTATATCCAACCACACATCTTCAGCGTCCTCACTGAATGCAGAAGGTTTTTACTCAAATCTACCGATATTTGCTGAATTCATTGCTTCATCAATTTGAACCAAACTGCCTGCACGTTAGGGTGGAGTGAAATTTTTTTTTTTTTAATTTCAAAATGCTTGGGGTCGGGAAAGTTGCGTATTTATGTGTAACGTACTGTGTAAAATTTTTGTAATCGTACGGCTATAATTAAATTGTGCACACTGAGCTCAAAGTTTTTAAAAATTGGCAAAATTACTAAAATTTCGCCATTTTTATTTTTATTTTTTTTGGACACGTACTGTGTGAAATTTTTGTAATTTTGTAATTTAATTTAAAAAACGCGAAATTTTAGTAATTTTGCCAATTTTTAAAAACTTTGAGTTCAGTGTGCACAATTTAATTATATCCGTACGATTACAAAAATTTCACACAGTATGTTTCACATAAATACGCAACTTTCCTGACCACAAGCATTTTGAAATTAAAAAAAAAAAAATTTCACTCCACCCTACTGTACGTGCAGATGATGCGCAAACCCGAAAGCATGATAGAGTTGCTACTGTGCTTTACTGTCAAGATAGCATTTATTTTACTAAATGCTTTATCCTTCTTCCTATAATACAAATCCCTTTCGATTGTAGCTGAAAAATTCGCTTCATTAGTCCAAAGAATCTTGTTCATGAGCCCTTGCAGGGGCGTATCCAGGATTGTAGGAAGGAGGTGTAGTGAATACTCTTATTTTAGTTTCAAGATAAATGTTAATTTTACCGTCTTGAATTTCGGAATAGTATAAATTCATTTTAAATTAGTTACCCCATTATAATTCAATTGTGAACCACATTAATACTAATTTTATGTATACTATATTATTTTATTGTATGTAAACATAATTAATTATATATCACAATTGTCAGTTAATTATTTATATTCAAATATTTATTTTAATCTAATACCATGTCCATTTTACAAATAAATAATAGAAAACCAAAGGTTATATTTTCCACCTTTGGTACTGTCGCAGTTTCGCCTAACGGACTCAATACGGCTAGTGAGATAATCACTGGTTGGCACTTAACTAGCGGCAGTGCTTATGGCTACATCATCCAGGTTAACCTATACCGGATAGATGCGCTACGGTCCCAAGCCGTAGCTTGCCTAGGCCGACGACGACGACGTAAACCAACAATTGGTGACTCCGGAGTTGGATTCCCCCCTTTTACCCGAACGACTAGGACTAGACTGTAATGTCGTTCGTGCCCATCACCCCCTTCACCCGAGCGACTAGGACCAGACTGTAATGTCGTTCGTGCCCATCACCCCCTTCACCCGAGCGACTAGGACCAGACTGTAATGTCGCTCGTGCCCTCTGCCCCTCACCCCTGCCCGTGCGCTCTGTGCCTGCGCTCGTCTCAACCTCCACTCCTTCGTTGGGAACTTGTCGTCTTGCTTGTACGTTAGCAAGCATAGGAGAAGATGCCTGACGACGCTGGTGCCATCTCCCTTGAGCGTAAAGCTCCCCGTCTTCTGGCCGGGTGATCCATTTATTTGGTTCCACCAAGTGGAATCACAATTCAACTTGGGAAGGATCACCGCTAGCAGGACGAAATACGATCATGTTTTGTCCTCTCTACCAGCGAGCATCATCTCTGAAGTCCGTGACGTCATCGTATCTACTTCCACGAGTGAGGACCCATACAACGATCTGAAGTCTGCCATCCTGTGCCGCACCACTGTCTCCGAGCGTGAGAAACTACATCAGTTAATCTCAAAAGAAGAACTTGGAGACCGTAAGCCCACTCAAATGCTGAGGGCTATGCAGTGCGCTCTAGGCGAATGCGCACAAACCTTCGATAAGGACATCTTTAGCCAGTTGTTCTTGCAGAAACTTCCTCCATCAGCTCAGCGTGTCTTGGCCACTATGGATCCTGCTACTCCAGTTGATAAACTAGCAGACACTGCCGACAAAGTAGTGGAGATTGACACAGCTCCGGTCAACAACGTGAACACACAATCGGAACTGGAGTTGAAAGTGAAAGAGTTAAGTCAACGACTCAACCACGTTTGTTCTCTGCTACAAAATCAACGGCAAAGAAGCCATTCTCGGTCAAGATTTACGAAGAGGCATCGTTCGAGTTCCGGGAAGATCTGTTTCTACCACTCGAAATTTGGAAAGAAGGCTAGGAAGTGCATCTCCCCTTGCAATTTTTCGTCGGAAAACCCCAGCAGCGAGTCCTAATGGCGTCTAGTACTCGCACTGCCAACCTGTTATTCATAAAGGACAGGAACTCTGGTGTCAATTTCTTGGTTGATACCGGAGCGTCAGTCAGTGTAATCCCTCAAAAAATCTGGTCATACGCACTCGGAATCTCCGCCTCTATACGCTGCTAACGGTTCACGCATACCCACGTACGGTACTCAGTCGCGTGAACTAAACTTGGGCCTTCACCGATCCTTCAAGTGGATTTTCATCTGTGCTCAAGTGCGGCATCCCATAATCGGCGCTGACTTCCTCCAGCATTTCAAACTCCTGGTGGATCTTGACAAGCGACGCTTATGCGACCAGGCCACACTGCTTTCTGTTCTTGCCAAACAGGTTGCCCTTCCGGACGCCTCGAACTCTGCACTTTCCCTCGTTCCCCCTAATTCCATGTACCAGTGCCTTTTCCAGCGATATCCAGGAATTCTTCAACCGATGCAGATGGGTGATACCATTAAGCACACCATTACCCATCACATTACAACAAAAGGTCCCCCTGTGTTTGCAAAACCCAGACGTCTTGCCCCGGACAAACTGAAAGCTGCCAAATCGGAATTCCAGCTTATGATAGATCTTGGGATAATAAGACCTTCCAAAAGCAGTTGGTCCTCTCCCCTACACCTGGTCCAGAAGAAGTCAGGAGACTGGAGACCATGTGGGGATTACCGGTTTTTGAATTCGACAACCATCCCGGACCGATATCCGGTACCAAATGTCCAAGACTTTACTTCTCTTCTCCACGGCAAATCTATCTTCAGTAAAATAGATCTCGTTAAGGCTTTCCACCACATTCCCGTAGAGCCTTCGGATATTCCCAAGACTGCAGTTTGTACACCATTTGGGTTATTCGAATTTTTGATGATGCCGTTCGGGCTACGGAATGCTGCGCAAACCTTTCAGAGGTTTATAGATGAGGTCAGCAGAGGCTTAGACTTTGTTTATGCCTACATCGATGATTTGCTTGTGGCCAGCTCAACAGAAGAGGAACATAAGGAACATCTTTCACTCCTCTTTCAACGCTTAGAACAATACGGTGTTACTATTAATGCATCTAAGTGTGTGTTTGCACAGCCAACCTTGGAATTTCTTGGTCACACGATTTCGCAGCACGGAATTACCCCCCTTCAGGACAAGTGTGAAGTGATAAAAAATTACCCTATGCCAAGTAATCAGCGTGAGTTACGTCGGTTTCTAGGTTTGGTAAATTATACCACAAGTTCATTAAAAACTGTGCCAGTGTTCTTGCTCCTCTACACGCTATGATCACACACAAACGCAAGGTAACGAAATTGGTATGGTGTAGCGATAGTTTACAGGCGTTCGACAATGCCAAAAATGCTATCAATAGTGCATTGTCTTTGTCATTTCCTATCAGTGATGCCCCCCTAACTCTGACGGTCGATGCATCAGATGTTGCGATCGGTGGAGTGTTGGAACAAACCATTAACGGTCAACAAACACCCATCGCGTTTTACTCGAAAAAGCTGCAGCCAGCCCAAACGCGTTATAGTGCTTTCGGACGTGAACTTCTTGCTATTTACTTAAACGTGAAGCATTTTCAACATTTCCTTGAAGGCCGAGAGTTTTGTGTTTTTACCGACCACAAACCTTTGGTCACTGTCTTCAATAAAAACAGCTGTAACCACTCTCCCAGAGTCATCAGGCAACTCGATTATATCTCGCAATTTACCACAGATATCCGCCACATCAAAGGTGTCTTGAACACTCCAGCGGATGCACTTTCAAGAGTAGAGATTACTTCTGTTACCCTCAGCTCTACACTGTGGAATGCTATTGCACAGGATCAAGATAAGGATACGGAACTACAAGAACTGCTCAGAGAAGACTCCACTCACTCACTTTCCCTCAAGAAAATGAGTATGCCAGGATTGTCTGTGCCCCTCTATTGCGACGTATCAACAGCTGCTATTCGCCCTTATGTCCCTCCATGTCACAGACAAGCAGTCTTCACGGATCTTCATAAGCCCTCCCATCCTGGTATCCGTGCTTCGCAACACCTGGTTACCTCTCGCTTTGTTTGGCCCTCGATGCGGAAGGATGTCAAACATTGGACCAAAACGTGCCTTGCCTGCCAGCGTGCCAAAGTCCAAAGGCACACCAGGTCCCCCTTTGACGCATTTCCGCCCCCATCCCAGCGATTTGAAATAATTCATGTAGACATTGTTGGCCCTCTTCCAGTGATTCAAGGCCAACGTTATCTGCTCACCTGTCTCGACCGCTTTTCCAGATGGCCTGAAGCCATCCCACTTCCTGATATCCAAGCGGACACTGTTGCAAGAGCCTTTCTTCATGGATGGGTATCAAGATTTGGATTGCCGACAAAAGTCATCACTGACCAAGGTCGCCAATTTGAGTCTTCGCTTTGGAAGAAGTTTACCAGCTTGTTGGGTACAGTACATGCGCATACCTGTGCGTATCATCCGCAAGCTAACGGCCTCGTCGAACGCTTCCATCGCCAGCTGAAGTCATCCCTTATGTGTCACGAAGACTCCCATTGGATGGATAAGCTTCCACTCGTGTTGCTTGGTATTCGCTCTGCATTTAAGAGTGATCTGAAGACTACAGCGGCTGAACTAGTCTATGGAACAACACTGCGGCTACCAGGTGGCTACTTCACTGCAGGGGATAAGTCATGCGATCCTACGGAATTCGCTCAAACACTTTCCTCTCACATGCAGTCCCTTCAGCCTGTTCCCCCTCGATTGACTAGCCAACAGAACATCTTTGTTTCCCCAGCCCTCCAATCTTGCACCCACGTTTTCGTTCGTGTACCTGTCCCAAAACGGCCTCTCCAATGTCCATATGACGGACCCTATGAAGTTCTCCGACGTACGCGCAAATCATTTCTCATCCAGCGCGGTTCCAAGGTCGACAAGGTTTCTATCGATCGTCTTAAGCCTGCGTTTTTGGAATCAACCTTAAGTGAGGTACATGTAGCTACCAAAAAGGTCCAGAGGAAATCTGTGTCGTTCGGAACTCTTTGAACTTCCTCTCTGGTGGGGGAGTGTGTAGTGAATACTCTTATTTTAGTTTCAAGATAAATGTTAATTTTACCGTCTTGAATTTCGGAATAGTATAAATTCATTTTAAATTAGTTACCCCATTATAATTCAATTGTGAACCACATTAATACTAATTTTATGTATACTATATTATTTTATTGTATGTAAACATAATTAATTATATATCACAATTGTCAGTTAATTATTTATATTCAAATATTTATTTTAATCTAATACCATGTCCATTTTACAAATAAATAATAGAAAACCAAAGGTTATATTTTCCACCTTTGGTACTGTCGCAGTTTCGCCTAACGGACTCAATACGGCTAGTGAGATAATCACTGGTTGGCACTTAACTAGCGGCAGTGCTTATGGCTACATCATCCAGGTTAACCTATACCGGATAGATGCGCTACGGTCCCAAGCCGTAGCTTGCCTAGGCCGACGACGACGACGTAAACCAACAGAGGTTTCCCCAAGTTGAACATAAATCAAAACTGGTTAATATGCAGCAAATAGCCCCACCTCGAGTTCATAATTTTTTATGTTAGCATTCAGTAGAATACAGCAATAGAATAAATTTGTTGAAAGCCAGACTCCCCGCAATTCAAAATTAACGAAGTTATTGATTTTTTAAGTGTTAACCATTTTTTTTTATTCGCGACCTGCCAGCAGGCATAAGACATCCTCGCTCTCAGACAATTTTCTGGAAATGTGTGGACGACCAATCACAGTGCACCTTTTTTTAACCAATAGTAGGCTATTAAACACTCAAAAACAACCACGCCTTAATGAACCAATGACAGCTAATTAGGAATTTTAAAGCTATTAAACACTCAAAAACAACCACGCCTTAATGAACCAGTGACAGCTAATTAGGAATTTTAAAGAACTTAAGTTTTTTTTCCCGACCGTTTAGTCACGGAAAAACCTCGGCCTTTGATACATTTCTTTTTTAATTTTTGTCGCGTAGACATGTGTAGTGAGATTTGTGAAAGTTGTGACCATGCTACGTTGAAGTGTTGAAAATTTTAGGAGACGATTCACGAGCGGTTCACATTTTTCAAGAACACGGTGTCGTTCCCCGTACGCGAAACTGTCCAGAGTGTTCCCAGCCCCTTTATTTCCGTAGTGACCGAGACGTTTTCGTGTGTAAACGCAAATTTCCAAAAATCAAGCAGAAGAGTTTGTTTCCGTGCAAATTTACGGGCTCAATATCTCTCTTCAAGGGCACGTGGCTAGCGAAGTCACACATTCCGGCAAGTGTTAATCTAGCTTTCATAAGCGTTTTCCTGCGAAAACATTTTTCCCAATCCTACTGTGAGCAATACCTACAGTTAGCGCCGCAAAATAGCCCCACCTTAGAGTTCATAATTTTTTATGTTAGCATTCGGTAGTATGATGATTGGTTAGGTACACTATATCAAAGTTAGGTCAATTGAATGCCCGGTTAGGTCAACTGAATGCCCAGTTAGGTCAACTGAATGCCCAGTTAGGTCAACTGAATGCCCGGTTAGGTCAAATGAATGCCTGGTTAGGTCAACTGTACACCCTTGACGATTGGTTAGGTTGTCATGATATTTTCGTTAGTTTAACGATTTTTTTTTTTTCGAAATATCTTCATTTAGGTTAGGTTAGGGTAGGGTAGGGTAGCAATAACGGTAGCGAAATTTAGTTATTAGGGTGTTTTTTCATGTGCTTTATTCAAAAATGCTATTCATTTGCCCCGTGTTTACTTTAAAATAAAACGACAAAAAAAAACGATTTTTTTTTTTCGTACTTTCAATTAAATGCGGACAAATGAGTGGCATTTCTGAGGAAAGCACATGAAAACACCCTCTAATAACTAACTTTCGTACCAAAAGTCGAGGTGGGGCTATTTGCTGCATATTTACCTCAAAATTAATTCGTAACAACTAATATCACGTCTGCACATAAGCGCCTACACTAGTGATTAACACTGGTGATGGGAAGACTGATCTGTAAAATATTTTTCTTATTATTTGTCATTTGATTTATCCCTTGAGCAGGAGGGGGCGTTCCGGGCAGCCAAAAAACCCTATGGATACGCCCCTGCCTTGAGAATCAGTGAGGTGTTCCTTGGCGTTCTAAAAACGTACAGCTTTATGATGAGGACGCAGAAATGGTTTCTTCTTTGTAACCCTCTCGTGTAGACGGTTCATGCGGTGTTCTCCCATCCATCGAGATGGTATTTTTATGCAGAAGAAAGGGACCAAGGGCGAACGCCCACAAAATTTATCCCCGCCCACAGAAAGAAAAGGAGAGAGCAGAAATCAAAGTATCCGAGGCTGTTAAAAACTGCCATTTTTTTTAATTTTGAAAAGAATGTGTAGTGTTTAAGATGCATGTATTTGTAGTAAGGAATAGAGGGAGAAGTGTGTTTGAGAGCATGTTGGACTGTTCATAGGTAGATGAGACACGGAAAATATCATCTAAGGAGGACAGTGACCGGAGAAACGGGAGTTCCAGCACTCCCTGTCTCCTGCCTAACGCCCCCCACCCCCGGGGTACTTTCCTGGTCGGTTGGTGTCTACATCTCCTGAGGTACCTGTTGCTTCAAGTGACAACTGGATGTACTTGTAGTAAGTTTGGGGGTTTTCCGTGACATCTGGAAGCAATTTTTGGTGGCGTTCCTGATCTTCATAAGGATGAAACAATACCAAACCGTTTTCATTTCCTTATAACGTTCCGGATTGTAGTGATAAGTAAGTCGAGAATGTTCCCTCTAAGGTGTGCGCGTGTGCGCGCGCACACGCGTTGTGAAACCAGCGCACACAGCAAAATAAAATGCGCACAGGCTCAAGCGTATCATGAGTCACGACAGTAAATGAAGTAATTTACAAAATTTAAGTTTAATGAATTCTATAAAGAACAAATTAAGAAACCGCTTGAAAGAAAATCATTTGGACATACATGCTCATGCGAATTAAAATTTACCTGAATGATGTGACGGATACTTAAATGATACTTAAATGAAAGGCACTTTCATTGAATGTTATTTTGATTATATTTTATTTTATTGAATTTTATTATTTTTTTATTTTATTCCTATTTTGTGAATGGATAAAATCGTGTATTAATCTTGATAGTCTATTTTAAATTGCTAAATGCTAAAAATTGTTTTGAGAAATGATAACTAAATAGTCATTTTCAATTAATGTTATTTTTATTTTATTTCTTTATTTTGTTGAATTTTATTTTACTATTTTTCATTTTATTCATATTTTTAGAATGGATAAAATGTTTTCTTTTTTAAGAATATATAATATCGTAAACAGTTTTTTAATATCCATTTAATAGTACCGTAATGATGAAGCTATCACCTTAGGGAAATAATATTTATTAAGTATTTAATATTTATATATATTTAATTTTGAAGATAATAGCGCTCAGAAAAGTTTGCACAATTTTTCACCATGAATCTAAATGTATGCACGACGAAAATTTCTTGCGCATGCGGACTAAAAAAAATTAGAGGGAACATTGGTCGAGACGCTTGGAAATTTTCTTATAGCTTTCTGAAGACTTGTGGTGCACATCGAGTCTTCTGTCTCAGGTCTTCCGAAAGTCTCTTGAAGAACCCATCCTTGGTTTGATACTGGATTAAAATATCGGTGTTCTCAAACCTGAAACGCTAAACGCTAACCCTTTTTGGACGACTGGTGCAAATTTGCAACGTTTCAAATACACGCATTCTTAATTTAACCCTACAATAAATTCCGTCGTTAAAGGGTTAAATTGAATGTAGTACATATTCCTTCTTCATGGAAGTGTATAAGAGTAAAGTGTGATGATAACTGCATAACCTTGTGATGTATTCGAGCGTACTGTAAGTTCTACATACGAGTTACTGATTTGAAATGGTGTCTAAACTTTTGTGTTATAGTTTACAGAAATATAAATCGGAGCCTATTTTTATAAGCTGTCGATTTATCTTTACTCGTTTTTTTCTAAACGTACGTCAGTAGTTTTTATACATAATATGTCTGAAACAATTATACTTCTCTGGATGCACCCATATAACCTTTGGTTAGCTTCCGCCCGAATTGTTCATTCTGACGAAGGTCAAGCTTTTCACTCCACCTTAGTAGACCTACAGTTTAACGTGGAATCCGAACCACGCCCCATCAGCAGCCCAGCGTCTTAACCACTAGGCCACCTAGGGTACCCATTTATCTACCAACCACTTTCTTTATTGTGTGGAAGGATGAACAGCTGGGTTTTGCTGCGCGCCGGCTGCCGTCAGGTCTCGAACCCGGGGCCGATAGTTTCGTAGTCAGCGACGCTAACCACTATATATATGAAAATTATTTCACGAAAGTAACACGTGAAAAATATTTATGATGACTAAAACCACGAAGGAAAGGAAACACAGAATGGTGCTCAAGCGCTTTCGTCTAATGACATCCTCAGGAAGTGTTCCTGAGGATGTCATTAGACGAAAGCGCTTGAGCACCATTCTGTTTCCTTCGTGGTTTTATTCATCATATATATATATATATATATTAGTAATTTCACAATTAAAAACGTAAAATACATAAGTGATGACTTTGCCCTACATTCCCTGAATAGGTGTACTATTGAGTACACGAAAAGCCTTGGACTCGCTTCTCCCTTAGTTTGTATGTGTGCATCATATACATATATACAGGGTGAGTCAAAAGTCCGGAAACTTTTATTGCAAAAAGACACGTGTTAAAAGTAATGTTAAAAGATGTCCTCTATATGTTCTCCTTTCACTTCCAGACATTTCTGGACTCTGTTTCCTCATTCGACTTGGACTCTTTCCAGGACATCGGGTTGGATTGCAGCACAAACTTCTGTAATGTGCTTCTTCAAGTGGTCTGTGTCCCGGATCTTCATACCATACACAATGGCTTTGAGGTGTTCCCAGAAGTAAAAGTCCAGCAGTGTCAGGTTGGGGGATCGGGGAGGCCACTCCACTGGACCACGACGACCAAGCTAACACCCTGGAAATTATTGTAATAATTTCCAATTATTTCCTGTTTCTGGACTTTTGACTCACCCTGTGTGTATATATATATATATATTTATATATATACACTATTCCTTCATTAACAAAAATTTAACAAGCATAGAGCATGACACTTAACATTATTCATGCGGGCCTATTTCTCTTCCATGTATTTCGGAATAAGAGAATGGATTGTAAATTGTGAAGCGTTTCCTTTGGATATTCTACTCTAATTATGTTTAAACAGAATTCTAATTACCTGTTGGATCTCCCGAGTACTCTTCATCTTCGTCACACAAATGACCACAAATCCTCTTTACCTTTATAATTGTATTACACTTAAATTCAATTAAACTCATCTCCTTTCCATTAATTAAATTTAAACTAATTTGGGCCTATTTCCGAAAGGGAACGAAAGGTTTGTCGAGTTGATTAAATAATGTCGAAAATTAATATTGAGTATATACGTTAAATGTTACGTGTACGATCCGTTATCATCATCAATTAATAATAAGGTTTTATATAATATTTGGCTTAATGTCGCATTTAATTAAGGATCCCGTGCAATGTTCCCTCTAATTTTTTTTAGTCCGTGTGCGCTAGAAATTTTCGTTGTGCATACATTTAGTTAGATTCATGGTGAAAAATTGTGCAAACTTTTCTGAGCGCTATTATCTTCAAAATTAAATATATATAAATATTAAATACTTAATAAATATTATTTCCATAAGGTGATAGCTTCATCATTACGGTACTATTAAATGGATATTAAGAAACTGTTTACAATATCATATATTCTTAAAAAAGAAAACATTTTATCCATTCTAAAAATATGAATAAAATGAAAAATAGTAAAATAAAATTCAACAAAATAAAGAAATAAAATAAAAATAACATTAATTGAAAATTACTATTTAGTTATCATTTCTCAAAACAATTTTTAGCATTTATAAAGCAATTTAAAATAGACTATCAAGATTAATACACGATTTTATCCATTCACAAAATAGGAATAAAATAAAAAAATAATAAAATTCAATAAAATAAAATATAATCAAAATAACATTCAATGAAAGTGCCTTTCATTTAAGTATCATTTAAGTATCCGTCACATCATTCAGGTAAATTTTAATTCGCATGAGCATGTATGTCCAAATGATTTTCTTTCAAGCGGTTTCTTAATTTGTTCTTTATAGAATTCATTAAACTGAAATTTTTTAAATTACTTCATTTACTGTCGTGACTCATGATACGCCTGAGCCTGTGCGCATTTTATTTTGCTGTGTGCGCTGGTTTCACAACGCGTGCGCGCGCGCACACGCGCACACCTTAGAGGGAACATTGATCCCGTGTAGGACCCAGCAGGGTACCCTTGTGAATTTCAGATTTCACTGATGAAGGCGTTTTTCTGGGTCTCCCTTGCTGGGATAATTGTCCGGATCCCACGAAAAGCTATAGGACCCCTCCATCATGAGATCTTAGATGTTACGAAGGGGTCTGAACAGCCCCAAACATTATTAGTATTATCCAGTAGTGAAAGTTTAGTTTACATTAGGGGAGGTTAAGCATTGAAAAATTCAAAACAATCGCAAAAAATCTAGACCACGATGGTACATCGTGTCTCAGTGGGTATAAGGATAATTATTGTTTTCATATTTCAAAAATACCCGACTTAACGATTACACAAAGTGGCAATTAACTGCCGCGCACATTCCATAAAAAGAAAAGTGTTCAAAAAGTGTTCACAAAGACGAATAAGATGTTACGGTGTAAAGTTACATTACTGAAAAGGGTTTATTAATCCACTTTAAAGAGTATATAATTTTGCACATATACTGTATAAGTGTATATATATTTAGTGGTGGACCGGATGTCAGTTTTTCAACATCTGCGGATGCGGATCTTTAATTTCAGTATCCGCGGATGCGGATGCGGATGCGGATATTTAGTTAATCTATCAATATAATATAGAATTATGAATATGACATAATTTTTCAAATTTCGTGATATTGCTATTATGGCAGGCAATGCATAAGAATTAATATTAATGTTTTCGTTATGATAAAAATAATAACTTTTTCAAGAGTTTCAGCCACAGAAAATTCAATGAAACAAGTTTCATTCAATTTTCTGTGTTACCAGCTATTTATATTTTGAGGTTTATATATTTGTTTGTTCATTAATAATTAATACTTTACACGAAATGTGCATGACTGGGCCTTATAAGCTATTTTATAAGCTAATTTAATCGTAAATTGCATAATTTATTCCAGGTAATATCCGCATAACATCCGCAGTCAGAAGTGCGGATGCGGATGTTAAAAATGACGCGGATATTCGGTCCACCACTAATATATATATATATATATATATATATATATATTATATATATGGAAATTGTTTGAATATTTTACGAGTTGGACATTAAAATTCATGGCATAAATTTCCGTTCACATTCAAACTGATTGCAGATGACTCATTCAGTTTTCGCCTTTGCCCAAATATTCGAAATAAATGGAAAACGAAAACTCGGGTTGGTTTTCGTATTAAGAAAGAAGAGTTAAAACGTGCAAAACGCGTAAATAAATGGAGAGAACTTACATATAATTTAACATTACGCATTTACTAACCGGCACCCATACACACACTCGCTCTTCTTTTCCGCTGTCTGTATATATATATAGGCACAGTTTGCAAAACTTAATTTCTTCCTTCGTAAGACGCATATATCCGGCAAAGAGGATTAAAAGGAGGAAAAAGTTTGTGTTTGAAGACGTAGAAACATCCCTTCATTAGAAGAGATCGAACTTATAGATATGTGACGGAGGACACGGGTCGCTACATCACGGGTCGCTACATCATCTGGTCGCGGAGGACGATCATCCTCCAACTACAACCCCAAACCGATAACACTTAACTTCGCTGATCTGAGGGAAGCGGTGCTGCTTTAAAGATTTCATCGATACTATAATAACGGAACTTAATCTAACCTAAACCTAACCTCAATTATTTAATTAAACCGTAAAAAAAAAATTGTCAATAAAAGTCACATTGGCGAAAGGTACCTTTGTGAGAATAAATCAGTTGGGGTTGACAAAAGCGGAGTATTTAACTCCTCACTGGTGAGTCTCAGACTTTGCTGTGCTTGTTGAGAAGAAAAGCCTTAATCGACTATTCCAGACCAAAAACTTTTAATTAGCAAGTTTATTTTCTCTTTCTTTGCTCCTCCTGAAATCAATGTAATATGTAGATTAACCAGAGTCTGACAAAAGTTTGACAAATTTACATACAGCACGATAACCCTCCCGTAGTTTGTGAATGCTGAGTAGCGAGGTAGTATGCGATGTTCATCGTAGTACCTTTTTCAATATGATATATTTAGTGTTATAGTCAGTGGTGTAGTGCTGTGGGAACGCGTGGGAACGGCGTTCCCTTACTTTTTTTGGTAGACGGAACGGCGTTCCCTCACTATTTCAAATAAATGCGAACTCACAAATCTCTAACGTCATGAAATTTTAATTCCCACCCCTAGAAGAAATATGAGAGAGAATCATTAACTGTTTCATTTCTTTTAGCTTTGACTGAGGCAATGCTAGCCTATAAGGATCTGGTGAAACAGTCACCACGGCGTACCAGTTGTTAACTTTTTTTTAGTTAATCATTCCAGTTGTTAGCTATTTTTATTGATCGTACTGGATGTCGTATATCTAATGACACTCTGCATCTTCAACCTTGGAATATATCTTAATATCCAGTGCATATGACCACAAAATATTCCTGAAATTGGTCAGATTTCAAAAGATTTCCCGGGGAGCTTACAGTGCCCCCGGACCCCCAGCTGTATGGGCTCGCCGCGCTCGCCATTGTCTCCCCCGCATCTGAGTAACACTTTCAAAATGCGTTCCCTCACTTCTTTATTTAGCACTGCACCACTGGTTATAGTGATGATTAAATCACCGTTCTGGATTCATTTATCTAACACACACACACACACACACACACACACACATATATATATATATATACAGTGGAACCTTGCTTAACGAGTGCCTCGTATAACGAGAAATTCGTATAACGAGCCAAAAGAATGGGGGAAAATTACCTTGCATAACGAGCGACACTTTGCTTAACGAGCAAGAAATTGTGGGGGAGAATTTGTCAGGGGAGGACGAAGAAACGCCCGTAGCAGAACAACAACCCTCCAGTGCAATAAGGGAGATGCTGAGATCTTGGGAATCTGTTGTATCATACGTTGAAAAGCATCATCCTAATAAGGCAGTGACTATGCGATCTACAAATTTATTTAATGATAATGTTATCACGCATTTTCGTCAAAATTTAAAGCGTAGACAAAAACAAATGACTCTAGACAGTTTCCTCGTGAAAAAGGATCCAAAGAAAGTGAAAGTGCCTCTAAAAAATTTAAAGCTAGTGACTGTGAGCTCGTCGAGAATGTTATTGCATTGAACGAAGACGATTCTCCTCCTTCCCCTCAATAACCCTCTCCTCCTCCCCTGTCTCTTCATTTCCTTTGCGTGCGTCAGGAGCACCTTCTCTCTTCGTAAGTTATTTATAAATTTCACCGTTTACTAATTATTTACATTCTCTTTTGGGTTAATTTTTATTAATAATCTTTTCATTTCATGCAATAATAATTTAAAAAACGCCTTTAAATATCATTATAAATATTATTTTAAGTATTTTTTAAGCATGGAACGCATTATCATATTTTACATTGATTCCTATGGAAAAAATTGCCTTGTTTAACGAGCATTTTGCATAACGAGCACAATTCGGGAACGAATTATGCTCGTTAAGCAAGGTTCCACTGTATATATATATATATATATATATATATATATATATTAACGTAAAGAACGACGCTTTGTATGGGAGAATTATCCGCGCAAGATGAGAGCGAAAGAACGAAACATGAAAAAATGAGGTACCCATCCGGGAATCGAACCCGGGATCTTCCGATTGCCGGTCAGATATGATAACCACTACACCACAGGCCTCACCCAAACAAATGTCGTAATTCCTCTACATACGCGCAGAAACCAATGCCTCAAAGGGGCACCTCCTGCATGCCGTAACATTATAACTGCAAACACGCAGTATAATTAACGTAAAGAACGACGCTTTGTATAGGAGAATTATCCGCGCAAGATGAGAGCGAAAGAACGAAACGCGTATGTAGAGGAATTACGACATTTGTTTGGGTGAGGCCTGTGGTGTAGTGGTTATCATATCTGACCGGCAATCGGAAGATCCCGGGTTCGATTCCCGGGTGGGTACCTCATTTTTTCATTTGTTTCGTTCTTTCGCTCTCATCTTGCGCGGATAATTATCCTATACAAAGCGTCGTTCTTTACGTTAATTATACTGCGTGTTTGCAGTTATAATATATATAATGTTACGGCATGCGGGAGGTGCCCCTTTGGGGGCATTGGTTTCTGCGCGTATGTAGAGGAATTACGACATTTGTTTGGGTGAGGCCTGTGGTGTAGTGGTTATCATATCTGACCGGCAATCGGAAGATCCCGGGTTCGATTCCCGGGTGGGTACCTCATTTTTTCATTTGTTTCGTTCTTTCGCTCTCATCTTGCGCGGATAATTCTCCTATACAAAGCGTCGTTCTTTACGTTAATTATACTGCGTGTTTGCAGTTATAATTATATAATGTTACGGCATGCGGGAGGTGCCCCTTTGGGGGCATTGGTTTCTGCGCGTATGTAGAGGAATTACGACATTTGTTTGGGTGAGGCCTGTGGTGTAGTGGTTATCATATCTGACCGGCAATCGGAAGATCCCGGGTTCGATTCCCGGGTGGGTACCTCATTTTTTCATTTGTTTCGTTCTTTCGCTCTCATCTTGCGCGGATAATTCTCCTATACAAAGCGTCGTTCTTTACGTTAATTATACTGCGTGTTTGCAGTTATAATATATATAATGTTACGGCATGCGGGAGGTGCCCCTTTGGGGCATTGGTTTCTGCGCGTATGTAGAGGAATTACGACATTTGTTTGGGTGAGGCCTGTGGTGTAGTGGTTATCATATCTGACCGGCAATCGGAAGATCCCGGGTTCGATTCCCGGGTGGGTACCTCATTTTTTCATTTGTTTCGTTCTTTCGCTCTCATCTTGCGCGGATAATTATCCTATACAAAGCGTCGTTCTTTACGTTAATTATACTGCGTGTTTGCAGTTATAATATATAATGTTACGGCATGCGGGAGGTGCCCCTTTGGGGCATTGGTTTCTGCGCGTATGTAGAGGAATTACGACATTTGTTTGGGTGAGGCCTGTGGTGTAGTGGTTATCATATCTGACCGGCAATCGGAAGATCCCGGGTTCGATTCCCGGGTGGGTACCTCATTTTTTCATTTGTTTCGTTCTTTCGCTCTCATCTTGCGCGGATAATTCTCCTATACAAAGCGTCGTTCTTTACGTTAATTATACTGCGTGTTTGCAGTTAAATGTAAATATATATATATATATATATATATATATATATATATATGATGAATAAAACCACGAAGGAAAGGAAACACAAAATGGTGCTCAAGCGCTTTCGTCTATGACATCCTCAGTGTTCCTGAGGATGTCATTAGACGAAAGCGCTTGAGCACCATTTTGTGTTTCCTTTCCTTCGTGGTTTTATTCATCATAAATATTTTTCACGTGTTACCTTCGTGAAATAATTTTCATATATATATATATACACACACACAGTAAGTCCTCTATTTACGTTTATATCGAAATCGTGTAAATCGAATTGCATTTTCCCATGGAGATAATGTATTATAGGGGGTATATGTGTTCAGCTCAAGAATTTTTGACAACAAAAATTAAAATATATAGCTATTTACTTTGAGGGTTTGAACGACGGTTCGGGATCAACCTACGGTCGACCTCTCGACAGAATGAAGAATTATATAGAACGTAATGCTTATTATACACGTACATTAATAATACAGGGTGTTCCATAAGTCCGGCATCATAGGCGAAATTCATATTTTTCTATTTCTACAAACCATAATTCATATTTTTCTCTTTCTACAGGCCATAATGTCTGTGAGCAAGGAAGAACGAATCCAGATAATTCTACTCATAGGAAATCGGAGTCAAAGAGAGGCCGCTGCTGAATTTAACAGACTGCATCCAGACCGCGAGCCAATAACACAGAGTTGTGTTAGCAGACTTGTTGCAAAGTTTAAGGAAACAGGATCCATAGAAGATAAACCACGCAGTGGACCTTCAAGGAGGTCCACTGACGATGATACAGCGACTGCTATCCTGGCTCATTTTAACAGAAGTCCCAATAAGTCTCTTCGGCGATTGTCCGCCGAGACAGGAGTGTCGAAAAGTAGCATCCATCGCATTCTTCAGGCTCACAAATGGCATCCATATAAACTTCAGCTCCTACAGAAATTAAGCGATGATGATCCCGACCGGCGGATGGAATTTTGTGAATGGGCTATGGAACAATATGCTCGGGATGCCAATTTCCCGTCCACCATTCTGTTCAGTGACGAGGCTGTTTTTTATGGAAATGGTGAGGTAAATCGACAGAACACCCGCTACTGGTCTCAAAACAACCCTCACTGGTATACCTCTTCAAAGGAACAAGGTGCATCTCGGGTGATGTTATGGTGTGGCATTTGGAAGGATCGCATCATAGGCTCCCTCTTTTTCGATGAACATGTCATTGGAGGCACCTACCTACGTATGCTCAAGGAAGAAGCATTTCCCAGCGTCTTGAACGAAGAAGGAAATTTCCCGACATGGTTCCAGCAAGACGGCGCTCCTGCACATTACAGCTCCCAAGTAAGAGAATACCTGTACCAACAATTCCCTGGTCATTGGATAGGACGTCGAGGGCCTGTGGAATGGCCAGCTAGAAGCCCGGATCTCACGCCACTAGATTTTTATCTCTGGGGCCACTTGAAAGCGCTGGTATACGCAGAGAAAATTAGGAGTGTTGAACATTTGCGGCAGCGCATTATTGGGGCATGTAACACCATTACTCCTGATATCATTCACCGTGTGCTTGCTGACTGGTATCACGTCTGAATTTGTGTATTGAAAACTATGGTGGACATATTGAGCACGTTCTGTAAATAAAAGCTTTTGTTTTGCCTTTTTTTATTATTTTTCCTCTGATGCCGGACTTATGGGACACCCTGTAGAATATAAAATACATTATGTAATTTTGTACATACTCTATTTACCAGAGATGGCTCCGAAGACTGCTTAAAGTGGAACCTCATCTTTCTTGGGGGTCCTCCTGAGTGATGGTGAGGTTGAAGGTGGGCTCTAGGGTGTTGCAGGAGTTGTTTCAACCTTCTTGAAGTAGGTAAACAATGATGTCTACATAGTCCTTTTCTTTTTTTCTTGGTACCACTCCCTGTAGCAGCGATTGAGATTTTCCAAACCCCTGCTAAATACACACCTCCCCTCTATGTTGGGGTTATCCTCCACTGCAATTTCCTTTGCTGCATCGAGGTGTGAGAATAAATCTGACAGTTGTTTGGTGGATAGCTGCTTACAGGGTGGCGATGTTCCTTCTTCAACTTGCTCCTCCCCTGCCTGACATATTTACATATACGCGAACGCAAATAGTTCCGCCAGCTGATTGGTCGTTTGTTAAATTGCGTAAACGCGGATCACGGTCACGTATACCGAATAACGTTCCCTATTTTGTTGATCGTGTATAAGCGAATCTGCGTAAATCAGGGTTGGCACTAGTGGGCCCAGCCCGAAAAAACCCACCTGGGTTTTTAAAAAAAAACCCACTTGAAAAAACCCACTATTTTACCCACTTCTGGATTTTTTCATGAAACTTAAGAAGTGCATATGCAATTATTTTTAAAAATTGTCATATAGGCGCCTATAATGATTTTAAATGCAAAGCAAGCAAACATGAGTCAACAAATAGACCTACAGGTATAACTCTTTGGGTGAGGTAGCAGGTTATAGAGTGTAGACATCAGCCAATCAGGGTGTTATACATCCTGATTCTTCAGTCAACTGCATCTTCAAGGAATTTTCTACTTCTTCATGGATTGTATTTAAAAGTGGACCAGACAAATTTCGACAGGAAGGTGGAGTGTAGCTTGGTCTTAGAGTCTCTATCATTTCAATAAAATACTTAGACTCTGCACATAGAAATGGAATATTATTTGCATAAAAGAATTTGGCTATTTTGTTATCAATGACATTTTTCTGCAAAGTTGTTGTTGTCATGCCAAAATCGCTTACTTTCTTTTGAATTTTTCTTTTTTTCATCTGTAATTGTGTCAGTGGTGGTGAGGATGAGTCTGGATCATCTGAGAGGTCTATGTCATGGCAGTATGAAGATGATGTACTGGCAGTATTGTCAGTCTTGTTTCTTGATTCCGTGTGTTTCAAACATTTCATTAAATGCATTTTTATTTGCTCTATTTTATTACTTATTTCATTATTGCAATGTTTGCATCTAACTTTACTAGTCCCATCAATAATATTGACTTCACTCCATTCATGCCCTGATTTTCTTCCTGATCCAAAGGTCTTTGGCATTATTTAATGCAGTTATAACTTCAAACAGACTAATTCTGTAGGCTAGCAGTAAAGATAAATATGCTGTTGCCAGTTTGTTTTATTTAACTGTGAAATAAAAGAAAAATATTCAGTAATATGAATTAAATAGATATAACTAGCTGAATTAAGTTCCCTTTGGGAGCTGTAATTCATCTACTTCCAGCAGAAGAGACAGGGGCCTGTCTTCCATAGGAAGTATAGCCTAACAAATAGGATAATTTACCACACCAAATTTAGTTCAAATTGGTCCATGTTTTCCAAATTTTGTTGTGAAGCTCAATCTGAGAAAATAATAACTTTTTATGCTTAATTGCCTGGAAGGCAACCTTTTTGCTAAAAACAAGACAAATGTTATATTAATAGTGTATGGTACAGTACAGTATTATTATAAAAATAAGAATAGGTAGGTCTAATATGAACTATCATATGGACATATGAAAAAAAACAATTTTACCCGGGTTTTTTCGGGTTTTAGGTGAAAAAACCCGAAAAACCCCACCTGGGGTGGGCTTTTTCAAAAAAAGTGGGTTTCTTGCCAACCCTGGCGTAAATAGAGTTCACGTATAAAGATCACTTACTATATATATATAGCTTTTTTTTCAGAGAAAAAGGCACCGGTACTTAGATTTGACGAGCTCCTGAGGGGGGGTAGGCCTAAAAGCTCTGATCTATACTGCATTATGCGCTCCATACTAAAAACATTTGCTTTATCAATCGATATGTGATCGTTTTCCAAGGACGCTGAAATCTGTTATTTATTTTATTTTTTATTTTTTTTAATAATGGATTTTTTATTTTTTGAAAAAGGTGCCGGTACTGCGTACCGCCAGAAAAAAAGCAGTAATATATATATATATATATAATATATATATATATATAATATATATATTATATATACAGGGCGTCCCAAAAAAATGTATACACACTTTAACAGCTGATAGCTCAATTGATGTTTCTTTCTTTCCAAGTTAACCCATTAGAATTAATAATGGCAGTCAGACTAAGCTTTGAACAAAGGAAATTCATTCTAAAATGCTACTGGAAGTGTGAAAACGCAGTTAAAGTGCAAAGACAGTTTAGGAGGGAGTTTCAAACAGATCCACCAACGCGACTTACCATCACTCGAATTAGAGATAAGTTTGAAGCCGATGGAACTGTTCAGAATGTCCACAAGAAGCGTTCCGGAAGACCACGGACATCGACAAGCCCCACAAAGCAAGAAAGAGTAGTGGAAACGTATCACCAAAGTCCAAGAAAATCTGTGCGGCAAGCGAGTCGTGAGGTAGGAATTTCAGAATCGTCTGTCCAACGCATTTGAAGCGCTGTCAATGGAAAAGTTACATTCAAGATTAGTCCATGCTATTAATGAAGATGATGATCCGGACCGAAGAGTGGAGTATTGCGAGTGGTACGTGGCACGAGTGGATGTGGATTGGACGAAGGGGTTTCGTAGAATACCCTCCGCGTTCACCAGACCTCACACCACTAGACTTTTTTTATGGGGATACTTAAAAGACAAAGTCTACGCTATAAAACCTGCAACAGTCGCTGAATTGAGAGCAGCCATTGAACGAGAATGCACACAAATACCAAACGAAATGTTTCGTGATGTTTGCGATTCCATTGCTTCGCGTTATCAGCAGTGCCTGGACCAGAACGGACGTCAGTTTGAAAACAGGCGTTGACAAAACAATTAAATTATGTCTGTAGATTCTATTACATTTTGAAAATTAAATGTATTTTAATAAACACTGCCTTTATAAGTATTTAAAGTGTGTATACATTTTTTTGGGACGCCCTAGTATATATATAAAGAAAAAGTATCCCATATTTCCAGTAAATGTCATAATATACCGTGATATTTCAATCATAGTTAACGGGTACGCGCTGGTGCCCGATGCGGCAGCACCACTGCGTTCCTGGGTGAAAGCTTCCGCATCTCCCTCATAACACACCTAATGCAACTTTTCTTGCCCCGGTTGTCGCACACCCGAGTCACTCGGGGGCGCGCTATGCAGAGTTGTTTTCATATGGTCCCACAACGATCTGAGCGCCACGACATCGTGCTGCGGGCTCTTGCTAAGATTTTAAGGAAGTTCCACTATGACTTTAGTATTGAACCCTGTATCCCAAGTCTATTTGAGATTCGTATTCCAGATATCATTGCATTTAGGCCGAACGAAGCCTCCGGTGTCATTAATTTGCAAATCGTCTCTGACGTCACATTAACCACCCTTGCGGCAGCCCATCAAATGAAGGTGCCGTACTACAATACGCCTGCTGTCGGATCTTACATTCGAGATCGAGCAGGTATCCCTCCAATAATATCCTCCCTCACTATGACCCGGCGTGAAGGGTGGTGGGATTTCCTCCGTCTTCACGTTACTTAGTATTTCAAATGGAGGTATCCATGACGGATATCAAGTTCCTCATCATTAAAGGACTCGAGTGTTTAACCTGGATCCTCCGAGCTTTCTGCACGGCATCAGGGATTGAATGAGGCTAAATCTTTAATACTTCTTGTAGTCTCATCAGGAAGACCTTCCGAGTCGCGTACCCCATTACCCTTTGGATTAAAGTCAGAAACGCTGTATTAATTAATCAATCTTCCAGTAATTTCTCACTTATGTTCACTGGTCACCAGGGCTGGGAGCGGTCAAAATTTTCATTTAACCGGTTAACCGGTTAAAATCGGTTAATTTGTATACAGAAGTTGCGAAGGAAATTAAACAACCCATCAAACAACAATAATGTAACCATATTTCGAATAATCTGACGAAGTTATCAGTTAAATAAATTTTGTAATTTGCCAAAAAAAAAACCTAATTAATTTAAATTAAATCATAATTATTTTAAATTTTAATAACTAAAATAATTATTTAAATAACTAATTACGTACTAAACAAAGTATTTAAGATCCACTAATTCGTGTTCAATATTAAATTCTTACAGAATTATTAACAGTAAGTGAATAAAAGTAAAGAAATTATATACTGTAGGTATACACCAGAGTACGTACAATATTTGCTCTGCCGAGCAAATAATTTTACATGAACGTTGGATTGCAAGTTACAAGTACAAATATTTGTCCGTGAAAGAAAGTAGAAATCTTTCATCTCGTTTAATCAGTAGAGAAGCATTTATAAATATTTGCCTACATAAACTTGTGTAAACTTTATATTATAGTATTTATGTAAACGTAATGTAATATATATATATATATATATATATATATATATATATATATATATATATATATATATATATATATATATATACCTTATGAACCTTGTTGTTTCGTGCGTTGGTCTCTCTTCACACGGAGGTCAAGCTGGTGGCCCCGCCTCTAGGTCTGGCTTGGTGGAGGAGCGAGTTGCTTTCTTGTGCTCTCCACCGTACATAGCCAGGCACGCCCGGCTCATCTGGTACGTCCTGAGCCAGGCATACAGTCTTCTCTTGAGACTTCAACTTTGACCCCCGTTACGTTTCTGAGGTCCTTTGGAAGCTGGTGAAAAGTCTTGGCCCCCTGACAAACCAAGCTATTTTCCTTCAGAGTTGAGGAGGTCCCTTGTCGGGCCTTTAATTTGGGAACACTACACATTCTGCCTTTCCTATTTTCCAGTGTTGTTGAATGGTAATTGGGTTTAGTTTTAGGTTTGGTACCAGTTTTTCGATCATTTTCCATATGTAGATTATGGTGTACCTCTCTCTTCTTCTTTCCAGGGAGTACAGATTTAGTTTACGTAGTCTTTCCCAGTAGTTGAGTTCTTTGCAGCTGCATTTGCAGGGGAATCATTACTGTCCTGTCCCTTCTCTTGAACGTTCTTGGTACCTGTCCGGCGACTCTTTTTGCTTTATTTATCGCTACCTGATTTTGTGTTTCGAATTTCGCATCATCTGTCATTATTATCCCGAGATCGATCGCTTTCGTGCTTCTCTGAATTTCCTGTCTATCTGGAGCATAATATGCAGTCTGTTTAAGTTCTTCTGTTCTACCATATCTCAAGAGCTGAAATTTCTCGGTGTTAGATGACATGTTGTTGTCTTCTGACCATTTGTATATTTTGTTCGTGTCCCTCCCCAAGGCCTCCACGTCGTGTACATCGCTGATTTTTCTGCTGATTTTTGTATAGTCTGCAAAGGATGTTACTATACTGTTCCTGTTTACTCCGCTGTCTATGTCTGTTAGCATGATAATGAACAGGAGTGGGGCCAGTACTGTCCCTTGTGGTACTGAGCTGCGTACTTCCGATTCTGATGATGATATACCTTGAATTTTGACGACCCACAGACGTTCTCTGAGGAAGTTGTAGATCCATTTTCCCACTTTGCCTGTTATCCCCATATATTTCATTTTATGTGCTATTATACCATGATCACATTTGTCAAAAGCTTTAGCAAAATCTGTGTGTATATAACATCGTAGTTGTCATTGCCTTCCAATGCATCTAGGATATTGTTGTAGTGTTCTATTAGTTGTGATAGGCATGATCTACCTGATCGGAATCCTTGCTGATTTTCGTTGAATCTTTCCCGTGTCTCCAGGAAATCATAAATTTTCTCTCTAACTATTCTTTCAAATACTTTGGTGAGGTGGGACGTCAATGACACTGGTCTATAGTTCTTTGCTCGAGATCTGTCCCCTCCTTGATATATAGAGCCAATGTTTGCTTTTTTCAAGATGCTCGGTATTTCCCCAGTGTCTAGGGATCTTCTCCATATCCAGTATAAAGGTGTAGCTATTTCATTTTTACAGTTTTTGATCAATAATGCGTTCCAATTGTCCGGACCTGCAGCTGAATGTGGTTTCATTTGTCCTATAGCTCTCGCTACATCTTCTGGGGTAAAATCAAAGTCTGTTATATACTCTCCTTGCAATTCCTCTTCAAAGAATGCATTTATGTCAGGTATCGCTTTGTCACTTTTTGGGGTACTGAAAACTGATTCATATTGAGCTCTCAATGTATCAGATATTTCTTTTGGATCGTCGGTTAGTTCATTATTTCTCGTCCTTTAGGGCCCAGTAGCGGCGCGCGTTTTTGTTTTCCTTTTTGCATAGCTATAGAAGTATTTTGGATTTTCCTTTATTGATTCTACCGCCTTTTCCTCTTTCCTTTTCCTCTTTCCTCTACCATATATATATATATGAACATTATTTCACGAAAGTAACACGTGAAAAATAATTATGATGAATAAAACCACGAAGGAAAGGAAACACAGAATGGTGCTCAAGCGCTTTCGTCTAATGACATCCTCAGGAACACTGAAGTACATAAAGAATTACAGCCTATATATAGGTTAGAGAAAAAAAAAATATATATATATATATTTTTTTTTTTTTTTTTAAGTTCCGGAAGAACCGATTCGCCTCTATTTAAAAGGGCATATCTCAGCGGAAAAACAAAGAAAAAGTGAGAAGAAAGACAGAGGAAAAAGAAAGGGTGGAGGGGACAGTCGAAGTGGAAAAAGACCAAGGATGAGAAAGACGACAGGGTCGAGCCCCATCATCCTTGGGTGCTAGGGCCGGGAGGGCGCACGTGAAACCTCCAGTATATATATATATATATATATATACGGAGAAACAAACTTAAAGGATTGTGTGAGGGGCACACAAATTTATAAGGAAAAACTATCGATTTTTAGCACAAGATTAAATGAATTATTTCCAACCAATGTTATAGATAAAAAAAATTTTACAAATTTATACTGGAAATCTGCCCGGGTTTTAGCACTCTGCTCTTTTTGTATATAAAAATTGAAAATTATCGATTTTTAGCACAAGATTAAATGAATTGTTTCCAACCAATGTTATAAAAAAAAAAAAAAAAAAAATATATATATATATATATACAAATTTATACTGGAAATCTGCCCGGGTTTTAGCACTCTACCCTTTTTTTGGTATATAAAAAATGAAAAATAAAAGTTATTATGGTGGCATACAAGTTTACCAAAGATTTAGCGTTCTACCTTTCTTATCTAAATCTGTTCTGAAGGAATTCAAAACAACAGGATCGAGTTGAAAAAGACCTTTGCTTATGTTGAAGTTATTTGTAAGTTGGATAATGGCAGACTCAAGAATATTTCTATTAACAATGTTGCTAGAGTGAAATAAAACTGAAGCATTATTCCAATCAATACAGTGGGATAACTCTGACAAATGGACAAAAAGGGCACTAGACAACTGTCCTGTTCTAACGGAATATTGATGCTGTTTTATACGTGTGTGCAAATCCTTTCCCGTCTGACCTATGTAAAAGGAATCACATTGTTTACAACCAATTTTATAGATAATGCCTGAATTATTATATTTTTCATAATATTGTTATATGAAAATACTACATTAATATCCAAAAGTTTAAGTACATTAGCAATGCCTAAAAAGCCCGGGAAAAATGGAAGTACTAAAATATTTTTTGACAAAGTACGAGTGTTATTATTGACACGATAGAAAGTTCGTTTTGCCTTGTTGAGACAAGATTCCATAAACGCAGATAGATAACACAGATCACTTCCAATACAGTTGATTTTTTCTAATTCGGCATCGATGTATTCCGGACTGGCGATCCTAAGGGCGCGGAGAAACATTGAAGAAAAAATGGCCTTCTTAGTGGGGGTGTCATGACCCGAGTAAAAGTTTACGTAGGACAAATTGTTTGTTTTTTTCCGATAGATACTAAACTTAAAACCTGGGCTTTCCCTATGTACACGCACATCCAAAAATGGGATTGAATTGTCCTGTTCCACTTCTAAAGTAAACTTAATGGAGGGGACTTGATCATTTAACTGAAGGAGGAAGTTATCCAGGTCACGATTCATGGGCCAGACACACAAAATAACGTCGACGTACCGCAACCAAGGGATGCCAACCCCCAGGATTCTCGGAATGTAAGTAATTTCGAAAAACTCCATATAAATATTGGAGAGGAGGGGCGACAAGGGGTTGCCCATGGCCATCCCAAAAACTTCTTGATAATACTCGTTATTGAAAGTAAATTTACAGTCATTGATGCAAAGCTTAATAAGTTCCAAAACAATGTGTGAAGGTAGTGGCAGGTCATACTTATTTAATTCTTGGGAGAGAAAGTCAAGCATATCGTCAATCGGCACTTTTGTAAACAATGAACAAACGTCAAAACTGATCAATCTATCGTTAGTTTCAATACGTGCATTACTCATTTTTTCAGTAAGATCTATGGAATTTTTTACATGTGAATCAGAGATAGTTCCGAGAATGGGGGACAAGACTTTGACAAGCCATTTGGAGAGTTTATAAGTAATAGAGCCCACCGAGCTAATAATAGGGCGCATAGGGTTGCCAGGTTTGTGGGTTTTAATAAGACCGTAAAGGTAGGGCAGAGAAGGTGAAGTGGACATGAAAAGCGGAATTAAGTCCTTATGATCTTTGAGAATGCGTTTCAAGCCACTATTAAATGATTGATGACGTCATCCTGGGGTTCTTCCTAAGTTTGCTGTATGTGGCGGGGTCCTGGAGAAGCTCGTTCATCTTTCTGATGTAGTCCACTTTGTCCATAATAACTATGGTGTTAGCCTTGTCTGCTTTAGTAATATGGAGCTCCCCATCTTTTTTTAATTGTGAGAGGCTATTGCGAAAACGTTTAGGAAAGTTATCTTCGTAATTACTATTCGCCGCACTATAAACAAGGCCTTTAACTATGTTAAACAAATACTGAGGGAGATTACAGTTTTTCAAAACGAGCGAGACTGTAACAAATTTGTAAAGCCGAGGGTTTTTTAACAATAAAAAAGGACATACCATATCCAAGGGCACTTTTTGCATCGTCACTAATGTTTTTCGAAGAAAAGTTCAAAACACACTTTGAGCTTGCTTTTTTACTCCACTGACTATTTCGAATGAGACTTTTAATTTTTCGATCCAAAATGTTACGAAGTGAAGAAGTTCTCCGACGCAACTCGTTGTAAATTTCATCAAACAAAGGTTGGATCCACGGTTGGGGAATAACGGTCACAAAATTATGTTTGGCGATGTTTAAATTTTTGAAGGCGGACCACTCATTTTGTCTGGTGACTTCAATATGTTTTTTTAAAATTAATCTGCTGAAGTTGTTGAACGGATGGTCGTCAATTTGTCTGAGGCGAATCGGAAGCAGGGATTTGGGAAGAACTTGCTCCTCTGGACAATTAGTAAGAAACTTTCGTCGGATACGAATTGCATGCCCCTTCATTAATGTAGAAGAAAACACGGACACAAACGGAGACAAGAGAGGGAACAGCAAGCCGAAGGAACGCGTGGTGTTCATTATATGAAAATTATTTCACGAAAGTAACACGTGAAAAATAATTATGATGAATAAAACCACGAAGGAAAGGAAACAGAATGGTGCTCAAGCGCTTTCGTCTAATGACATCCTCAGGAACACTGAAGTACGGGGTGTCAGGAAATGATTGCCCCCCCCCCTGTAGAGCAAAAATTAGAAGAGATAGATAAAAACCGGCGAGACCACTTGAAAGAGCGTTAAAATCTGAATAAAAACCATTATATTCTATTCCTGTGATTTTAATTCTTACCATTTTTTTCCCCACAGAAACCATGGCATCATCTATTTTGAACGATTCAGAGAAAAAGCGAGTTCTTGACCGCATTCGAGCTGTCACATTTCGTGAAGCAAAGGAAGCTGTTACAACTTTCATAACTCGACACTGGGTGGCTGAGAGATTAAAAAGATCAGAAGACTTTGTCAAAAGGAATTGGAATAAGAATCCTGAAGATTGTGAAACAGAATTTCGAGGAGGAAGACCGGAGAAATTATCTCAAGAATCGAAAGACATTGTGCTTGCTGCATCACGGCGCCGAAAGAAGAGCTGCTCTGAGGTAGCGAAAGAGATACTTATCCGTCGTGGTAAGATAGTCAATCGGCAACTTGTGCATCAATTTCGAGTTCGCCAAGGCTTGAGTGCTTGGCATGAAATAGCTAAGCCACGGAAGAGTGACCTTAATATTGAAGATCGGCTATGGTTTTGTGATTATCTTGAGGAATGGACGGAAGACGATTTCCTTCACTTGGTTGTCAGCGATGAATTCTTCGTTTATGTCTCCAGAAAACCAAATTTTCAGGATGATCGGGTTGGGCAACAACTCCTGATGAAGTCCCAGACGACCAGAAGTATCGAGAAATAGTAAAAAATCCAGCATGTGTGGGTGTTTCATTATGTTCTCTATCGGAAGCTCATCTGGGTTATCAAACCAAGAGGAACCAGTTGGGATGGGCCTTATTTTCGAAATGTAATTTTAGCCCAACATGTAATTCCGTTTTTGAAAGACCCCGAGTGTGTTTGGATGTTGAACAGGCAACCTTTCTTCACGACAAAGCCCCCTGTATGAAAGCACTTGCGACTCAACAACTGCTTAAGGACAATAGCGTTGATTTTTCGGAAATAATGAATGGCCTGGCAATTTCCCCGATCTTAATGTCTGTGAACATGTTGGATCCATCATGAAGGATCGGGTGGAGTCCTTAATGCTGGAACAACCCATTCAGAATCGGTATTCAACAGAAATTATGACTGCAAAGATCAACGAAGTCCTTGAAGGAATGAATCATGATACCGATCTCTTTGAGACACTTCTGGGATCATACCCCGTCGATTAATGGCCGTCAGAGCTGCAAATGGGGGCAACACCCGATATTAAAACAAGTGTTTTTTATTCAAAATTAAACGCTCTTTCGCGTGTTTTTTGTGTTTTTTTCTATTCCTTTCAGTTTCTTCTGTACAGGGGGGGGGGGGGGCAATCATTTCCTGACACCCTTTACATAAAGAATTACAGCCTATATATAGGTTACAGAAAAAAAATATATACAGGGTGTCTCAAAAGTCACTATCTATTTCGGTGACATTAGATGTTTTTTTTTAAAATGCTATGCTGGCATAAAGATATGTACTTCTGGTGCAAATTTGTGTATTTAAAAAAAGTTAATTGGTTTATTATCTTGACATGCTTGAACAATTCCTCGAACCTCAACTTCTTACAGATGGCATTCTTGACACAGTTTTCAGCAGGATGGAGCACCGTGCCATTATGCAATAATTGTACGTGATTATCTTGACAGACGCTTCCTCGGTCGCTGGATTGGTCGTGGAAGAACACAACCATGGGCAGCACGTTCACCCGATTTAACACCATTAGATTTTTTCGCCTGGGGTTTCATTAAGTCTAAGGTGTACACTGGTAGAAGAATTAGTGATGTAGCCGAACTTCGAAATCGTATTACCGATGCAGTTCAGAAAATAACACCTCAAATGCTGGAAAGTGTGTTCCGGGAAACAACTTATCGCTTTGAGCTCTGTAGAGACACTGATGGTCGCCATGTGGAGACAGATAAATAAATAGCATTAATTCTTTGTGGCACTTACTTTGAAATAAATATATTTTTCATGTCTTAAACCAGTTTTTCGTAATTCCCATTATTTTTCAAAATAGATAGTGACTTTTGAGACACCCTGTATATACAGTATATATACAAAAAACGGAGAAACAAACTTAAAGGATTGTGTGAGGGGCACACAGATTTATAAGGAAAAACTATCGATTTTTAGCACAAGATTAAATGAATTGTTTCCAACCAATGTTATAGATAAAAAAAATTTTACAAATTTATACTGGAAATCTGCCCGGGTTTTAGCACACTGCTCTTTTTGTATATAAAAATTGAAAATTATCGATTTTTAGCACAGGATTAAATGAATTGTTTCCAACCAATGTTATAGATAAAAAAAAAAATATATAATATATATATACAAATACAACCGTGGATCCAACCTTTGTTTGATGAAATTTACAACGAGTTGCGTCGGAGAACTTCTTCACTTCGTAACATTTTGGATCGAAAAATTAAAAGTCTCATTCGAAATAGTCAGTGGCGTAAAAAAGCAAGCTCAAAGTGTGTTTTGAACCTTTCTTCGAAAAACATTAGTGACGATGCAAAAAGTGCCTTTGGATATGGTATGTCCTTTTTTATTGTTAAAAAACCCTCGGCTTTACAAATTTGTTACAGTCTCGCTCGTTTTGAAAAACAGTGTAATCTCCCTCAGTATTTGTTTAACATAGTTAAAGGCCTTGTTTATAGTGCGGCGAATAGTAATTACGAAGATAACTTTCCTAAACGTTTCCGCAATAGCCTCACAATTAAAAAAAGATGGGGAGCTCCATATTACTAAAGCAGACAAGGCTAACACCATAGTTATTATGGACAAAGTGGACTACATCAGAAAGATGAACGAGCTTCTCCAGGACCCCGCCACATACAGCAAACTTAGGAAGAACCCGCAGGATGACGTCATCAAATCATTTAATAGTGGCTTGAAACGCATTCTCAAAGATCATAAGGACTTAATTCCGCTTTCTTTTCATGTCCACTTCACCTTCTCTGCCCTACCTTTACGGTCTTATTAAAACCCACAAACCTGGCAACCCTATGCGCCCTATTATTAGCTCGGTGGGCTCTATTACTTATAAACTCTCCAAATGGCTTGTCAAAGTCTTGTCCCCCATTCTCGGAACTATCTCTGATTCACATGTAAAAAATTCCATGGATCTTACTGAAAAATTGAGTAATGCACGTACTGAAACTAACGATAGATTGATCAGTTTTGACGTTTGTTCATTGTTTACAAAATTGCCGATTGACGATATGCTTGACTTTCTCTCCCAAGAATTACATAAGTATGACCTGCCACTACCTTCACATATTGTTTTGGAACTTATTAAGCTTTGCATCAAAGACTGTAAATTCACTTTCAATAACGACTACTGTCAACAAGTTTTTGGGATGGCCATGGGCAACCCCTTGTCGCCCCTCCTCTCCAATATTCATATGGAGTTTTTCGAAATTACTTACATTCCGAGAATCCTGGGGGTTGGCATCCCTTGGTTGCTGTACGTCGACGTTATTTTGTGTATCTGGCCCATGAATCGTGACCTGGATAACTTCCTTCTTCAGTTAAATGATCAAGTCCCCTCCATTAAGTTTACTTTAGAAGTGGAACAAGACAATTCAATCCCATTTTTGGATGTGCGTGTACATAGGGAAAGCCCAGGTTTTAAGTTTAGTATCTATCGGAAAAAAACAAACAATTTGTCCTACGTACACTTTTACTCGGGACATGACACCCCCACTAAGAAGGCCATTTTTTCTTCAATGTTTCTCCGCGCCCTTAGGATCGCCAGTCCGGAATACATCGATGCCGAATTAGAAAAAATCAACGGTATTGGAAGTGATCTGTGTTATCCATCTGTGTTTATGGAATCTTGTCTCAACAAGGCAAAACGAACTTTCTATCGTGTCAATAATAACACTCGTACTTTGTCAAAAAATATTTTAGTACTTCCATTTTTCCCGGGCTTTTTAGGCATTGCTAATGTACTTAAACTTTTGGATATTAATGTAGTATTTTCATCAGAGCTGGGCACTTCCGCAAACACTTCCGCAATTGCGGAAGTATGTTTTTCGTTTGCGGATTTGCGTTTGCGGCAAAGTCATCGCAAATTAGTGAATTTGCGTTGCGGAACTAAGACCGCAAACGCAAATCTTTCCGCAAATTTCCCACGTGGCCACTGGCCAAGCCCGCTAGTGATGTAGTATTTTTATTTCTTCTACAATAGTGATTTATTGTAATAAATTATTTAGCCTTGTTTTTAATAAAAACAAGGCTAAAACATTAAACATTAAAAAGATATAAAAACTTCTTATACCTCTTTAATGTTTTGGATACTTTTTATAGTTAAAATTGTGATTGCGGAAGTGCCCAGCACTGTAAAAATTGGAAATATGGTTTGCGTTTGCGGATTTGCGTTTGCGGCACCAAAAATGGCAAGCAGTTTGCGGATTTGCGGTTGCGGAAGGTAAGGTTTGAGTTTGCGGATTTGCGATTGCGGAATTGATTTTGAGTTTGCGGTGCCCAGCTCTGATTTTCATATAACAATATTGTGAAAAATATCATAGTAAAAAATAGCCCTACCAATAATTCAGGCATTATCTATAAAATTGGTTGTAAACAATGTGATTCCTTTTACATAGGTCAGACGGGAAAGGATTTGCACACGTATAAAACAGCATCAATATTCCGTTAGAACAGGACAGTTGTCTAGTGCCCTTTTTGTCCATTTGTCAGAGTTATCCCACTGTATTGATTGGAATAATGCTTCAGTTTTATTTCACTCTAGCAACATTGTTAATAGAAATATTCTTGAGTCTGCCATTATCCAACTTACAAATAACTTCAACCTAAGCAAAGGTCTTTTTCAACTCGATCCTGTTGTTTTGAATTCCTTCAGAACAGATTTAGATAAGAAAGGTAGAACGCTAAATCTTTGGTAAACTTGTATGCCACCCTAATAACTTTTATTTTTCATTTTTTATATACAAAAAAAAGGGTAGAGTGCTAAAACCCGGGCAGATTTCAAGTATAAATTTGTATTTTTATTTATTTATTTTTTTATCTATAACATTGGTTGGAAACAATTCATTTAATCTTGTGCTAAAAATCGATAATTTTCAATTTTTATATACGAAAAGAGCAGAGTGCTAAAACCCGGGCAGATTTCCAGTATAAATTTGTAAAAAAAATTTTATCTATAACATTGGTTGGAAACAATTCATTTAATCTTGTGCTAAAAATCGATAGTTTTTCCTTATAAATCTGTGTGCCCCTCACACAATCCTTTAAGTTTGTTTCTCCGTTTATTGTATATATATATATTTTTTTTTTTCTGTAACCTATATATAGGCTGTAATTCTTTATGTACTTCAGTGTTCCTGAGGATGTCATTAGACGAAAGCGCTTGAGCACCATTCTGTGTTTCCTTTCCTTCGTGGTTTTATTCATCATATATATATATATATAACAGTACATGTACAGTATATGTACAGTATATATATATGTGTGTGTGTGTAAATGTAATGTAAAATAAATAATATAAGTATATATTATTTCTGTCAAATAAATTATTATTAGTATTAAGAAAAGTGCGTACACTCAAAATATAATCTGGACGTAGATGACGGTCCCCGACCCAACTACTCTCCGGACCCACTGTCGCTTAATTTCACTGATCGACGAGATGCGGTGTTACGACACTGGCCACGAAGTAGCTTTCATTTTAAAATGCTGTTGCGAAGACGTCTTGTCCAGCGCGTTGCTGCCTTGCGTTGAAGATGGGTTTACCAACTTTTTCTCGCTGAAATCGGGGACATCCTGCCCTGAGAGGTCCCCAAAAAAGAACATAACGGTAATAATTAACTTGTTCTTGTTATTTATAAGATATGCGGAATACATAAACCTATACTATTTTACTAATCACTGTTTAGAACTATGCTTTTTCTCATTCCGTTCTGCCTTTAACATAGTTTTGTCAGCATAAGCAAGATCAAAAACTCAATTAAGACATGACACTTTGAAATTGTGTGATACCATTAGTTCACTTTTTATCAACTCAATAGAAGACCTGGGTCGGTCTTTCCAAAGTGCCTTCATTCGTGAGAAAACTCTCTATTTGAGTATTTTGACTCAGAGATGCTCAAAGCAAAACAAAATGGACTTTTCGGGCTAGGCAATGAAAAGTGGACATTTTGAAAACGAGTTTACCCATTTATTAATGACAACAGTGCCTGACAGTTTTGAAACAACTCTTTCTACAGCTATTACTTCATCATACGAACTGTCACCATCACTAACTGTTATGTAGATGTAGTTTCTCTAGAAGAGTGACAAGATCACAAATTCAATCTCTTCTTTAGAGACAACTTTGTAAAGAGAGCGAATATATTATTATCTGAAAAATCAAAATTTCCTCATGGACATTTGTGTTCTTCCCATAAACTTATTTCAGCTCTCGCTTAAATTTTGACTACATGTAGGGCACTTTCGTAAGGTTCTGTTCACTTTTAAGACTAAAAGTCATCACTTCCTCTTGTTTCTAACTGCTTCTGGAAACACTGCAGTACATAATGAAAAAACTGTAACACAATTACAACTTCAAAAGAAAATGAATTGTCTTCATCACAGTGCTCTGAAATCGACTTTCCTTATTTTTAACTTTTCAAAGTCACATTAATTTCATCAATATAAAAACAGTCAGACCATCCTGGGTTGGGTAAGATCAAGTTGGGTTATTTTTAGTTGAGTTAACTGTCCAAGATAAAATTAAGTGGTTTTAATTTAATTTTCAAATCGTGCGAGACATTAAGTAAATATGGTAAACAGCTTTCACAACATTGCCATTCGACTTTTTTCAGCAATATATACAGGGTGTTTCATATCATGTGGGACGCACTTTCAGGATGGATTCAGGACCTAAAAACAATGAAAAAAGTTTATATAAACATATGCCCGAAATCGCTTTGTTTCCGAGTTACAGCCAGTTGTGTGTTCCAGCAAGTATCCGCCTTTCCTTTAAAGGAAATGCTCAAAATGACCGCCTTGCGCTTGAATACACGCCTGAACACGCTTCATCATGGACTGCCTGACGCGTTCAAACATTCCAAGTATTGCTCGGATTTTCTGGCATCTTTGTTCTACACGTTCGCGAAGCATTTCAACGTTGTCAATGGGTGTCACGTAAACGATGGATTTCAGATGACCCCACAGGTAAAAATAGAGTGGATTCAGGTCCGAGGAGCGAGCAGAGCACGCAATGGGTCCTCTACGGCCTATCCATTTATAAAGGAAATGGTCATCCAAATAGTCTCTGGCTACTCGACTAAAATGAAGCGGAGCGCCGTCATGCATAAACCACATACGACGTTGGACACCAAGAGGAACTTCATCAAGTTAATCGCTTAAATCATTCCTAAAAAAATTGGAATACAATTCTCTTCTTAATCTTCCAGGCAAAACAAAAGGACCGATTAAGTTGTCGGCAATAAGTCCTGCCTATACTGTACATCGATGATAAATTGTTGTCGGTGTCTTGACTGGATGATGGCATGCGGATTCTCTTCAGCCCAGTGAGGAGTGTTGTGAAAATTGATGAAGCCATTTCTTGTGAAGGCAGCCTCATCAGAAAACAACACGGAGGATAGAAAAAGAGGATCGCGAGCACACTGTTGAAGGAACCAAGTACAAAAAGCCTCTCGTGGTGGGAAATCAGCTTCAGTAAGGCCTTGTACTCTCTGAATGTGATATTGGTAAAGCTGTTGTTCCCGTAAAATTCTCCACAGAGTTGTGTATCTTACAGCCTCTGCTGCTGCTATCCTTCGGGTGCTGACACCAGGATGTTCCTCCACGCGATTCAGGACCCGCTCGTCCAATTCAACAGTTATGGCGCTGATTGGTCTACCACCATCTGAAAGTGGCTTGTTGAATGATCCTGTATCACCAAGACGCTCGTCTATTATCTGAAAGGTCTTCTTATCTGTCAGACGGCGATTCGGAAACCTTTCCGCATACAGACGTCTTGCTGCGGCCGCAGTACACTCGGCAAGTCCATACATAAGATGTATGTCTGCTATTTCTCTGTTTGAATAAGCCTCCATTCTCACTTCAAATGCACACTATCACTGAATAGCAAAAACTTTCTTAAGTTTTTTTTGTTTTTTTTAATTGGACTGCACTTATTCACGGTAAGAAGTTACGAATATGAACAGTGAAACACCGCGATGCATCTCTGACTGACTGATGGCTCTACACTCAATGATACTGAAACATGTCATAGAGTGTACGAAACATTACAATCGGCAAGGCCATACATGAAATAAGTCTCGTACACACTCACAAACATTGTAGGCAAGCAGTGTTTGTAAACAGTTTGCGGAAAGAATTGCTGGAACACACAACGGGCTGTAACTCTGAAACAAAGCGATTTCGGGCATATGTTTATATAAACTTTTTTCATTGTTTTCAGGCCCTGAATCCATCCTGACAGTGCGTCCCACATGTTATGAAACACCCTGTGTGTATATATATATATTATATATATATATATATATATTTGTGTGTGTATATATATATATATAATGTAAAGAACGACGCTTGTGTAGAAGAGCGTTCGTACAAGATGAGGAGAAAGAACGAACAAATGAAAAACGAGGCACCTCCCAGGAATCGAACCCGGGATCATCCAATTGCCGGTCGGACATGCTAACCACTACACCAAGGTCTCCAATCAGTCAGAAGTCATAATTCTCCTACATACGAGCGGAATCAAATGCCCTGAGGGGGCACCTTCTCATGCCGCACATACATACATTTTAACTGCAAACAACACACTATAATAATGTAAAGAACGACGCTTGTGTAGAAGAGCGTCTGCACAAGATGAGGAGAAAGAACACCCCCTCAGGGCATTTGATTCCGCTCGTATGCAGGAGAATTACGCCTTCTGACTGATCGGGGACCTTGGTGTAGTGGTTAGCATGCCCGACTGGCATTTGGATGATCCCGGGTTCGATTCCTGGGAGGTGCCTCGTTTATCATTTGTTCGTTTTTTCTCCTCATCTTGTGCGGCCACTCTTCTACACAAGCGTCGTTCTTTACATTAATTATACTGTGTGTTGTTTGCAGTTAAAAAAAAAAATATATATATATATATATATATATATATATATATATATAAGTAGTATAGCCGCAAAAGGGGAGAGTGCAAGAATGTTGCAGGTTATTATGTAATGTTGCAAAGGGTTTTTTTTGCAAAGGGGGGTGGGGGGGAAACTTGGAGGCGGCGTTATCCCCCAAGAGAAAGGAGGAGGAGGAGAGGTGTTCACCTGGCAGGAGCCAAGTGCACATTAAGACTTCAGCCGAGTTGGCGTTGTTTTATAGGCTCCTAATCAGCCAGTTGGCGTAATTGGCTTGAGTTGCCAGATACCGCGATACCATTGTATACATTATTATAGACTCCTAATCAGCCAGTTGGCTGTAAATGGTTGTCAGATACCTCTTTTTAGCAGTATTATTGCATACATTATTATTATATACGCCTAATCAGCCAAGGGGGGAGAGGTACACATGCAGGAGGTACACACACATACGCACACATGCAGGAGGTACACATGCAGTAGTTACACATGCAGGAGAGAGAGAGCTGAAGGAGGGAGAGAGACGCCTGTAGGAGAGAGAGAGAGAGAGAGAGCTGAAGGTGGGAGAGAGACGCCTGTAGGAGAGAGAGAGAGAGAGAGAGTAGTTGCCTTTAAGGCATATTATTTTCGTTTTCCTAACCTAAGAGGCCACTAAGGGGTTTACCAAAGGGCCAAAAAAAGAAGGACCAGAGGTCCTTGCTCGGCTGGAGCAGAGCTGGGAATGAGCCTTCACCAGCTTCTCGATCTTTTATAAGCCTCTATTCTGGCTGAGTTGCCAGATCACGCCTTGTATTGGGGTGCTGAGTTGCCAGATCGCACCATGTATTCTAATAAGCATTGTGTACCACAATATGGTAGATGAATTAAATAATTACACACTTAATTGAAATATAGATGTATATAGTGTTTTACAATAGATGTATATAGTGGATTATATGCAAAATATAACATTAACTTGAGCTTCCTTGAAGTTGAACTTATCGAAACAAATAACGTAGTTATCCAACCAACCATAGAAAACAGAATTATAGAAATATATATATATATATATTAAGCATTGTGTACCACAATATGGTAGATGAATTAAATAATTATACACTTAATTGAAATATAGATGTATATAGTGTTTTACAATAGATGTATATAGTGGATTATATGCAAAATATAACATTAACTTGAGCTTCCTTGAAGTTGAACTTATCGAAACAAATAACGTAGTTATCCAACCAACCATAGAAAACAGAATTATAGAAATATATATATATATATATATACAGGGTGAGTCAAAAGTAGCGCCCGATTTCTGTTTTTTCGGCTGTCAGATTCTTTCTGGGAAGTCATGAAAATTGCAAGTAAAACAGCTTGGTACAGTTATGTAATAATTTTCCCCCGAATAAATGGTTAGATAAACATGTCATTCATTTATTTCTACCTTCTTGTACACTGTAATACAAATGGCAAACAAACAATCAATTGTCAGAAATCGGGCGCTACTTTGACTCACCCTGTATATATATATAAGCATTGTGTACCACAATATGGTAGATGAATTAAATAATTACACACTTAATTGAAATATAGATGTATATAGTGTTTTACAATAGATGTATATAGTGGATTATATGCAAATATAACATATATATATATTATATATATATATATATATATATATATATATATATATTTATTTTATAACATTTAATTTTAGTTTAGAAGCAAATTTAACATTAACTTCATTGAACTTAAAGAAACAAATATAGTTTACCTTCGAAAACGCCATAATAGAAAATAATTAATTTTACGGTTAACTAGCTTATTTCGTTCACTATAATTATATCAGTCTTTTAAACAGCTTATGATACATATATATATATATAGTGTAGATGAAGCCAATTAATTCTACTTATTAATAAATAACTTTTTACACACAAACTACATCTTAACTGCAAACACCTTGCACATCAATTCTTATTATCATTATTATTATTGTTATTATTATTATTATTTCTACAATGAAACGGGGTCGGGTCGAAGAACGGGTGAGAGATCTTCCCCCCAATATATATATATATATATATATATATATATATATATATATATATTATTTATTTTATAACATTTAATTTTAGTTTAGAAGCAAATTTAACATTAACTTCATTGAACTTAAAGAAACAAATAACATAGTTTACCTTCGAAAACGTCATAATAGAAAATAATTAATTTTACGGTTAACTAGCTTATTTCGTTCACTATAATTATACATTCTTTTAAACAGCTTATGATACATATATATATATATATATATATATATATATAGTGTAGATGAAGCCAAAATTCTACTTATTAATAAATAACTTTTTACACACAAACTACATCTTAACTGCAAACACCTTGCACATCAATTCTTATTATCATTATTATTATTATTATTTCTACAATGAAACGGGGTCGGGCCGAAGAACGGGTGAGAGATCTCCCCCCATATATATATATATATATATATATATATATATATAATAAACGAGTAACAACTCATGCACACACACCACACACACACACACGCACACACACACGATGAAAGGCAGAAGCTAAATCAGTTCGAATCGTGTCCCTAGAGACCTTTTTCGTTCGAATCGTGTCCCTAGAGACCTTTTCGGGTCGAGGGATTATCCTTCTACAAGCTATTCGAGCAGAAATCACCACTGACTTCAGATATTAATATTGTCATTGTTATTACTTCTACAATGAAAATATTTACGCGTAATTTGTATGGTGTCATATAGAAATATAATGATATATATATATATATAAAATTGAATTTACCGTGGTACACCATGTTTGGCAAACGCTTTAGTGGTGCAAGCCTCATTTACTGATGCATATTATATCTATCGGGCAAATAACTTTTAATTCAGTCACTGATTGACCCTCTAATACCGCAACAATACAAATTATTGAGTAGAATGTTGTGTTCTATTACATCAAACACCTTACTCATATCTATATAAATTGAATTTACCGTGGCACACCATGTTTGGCAAACGCTTTAGTGTGCAAGCCTCATTTACTGATGCATATTATATCTATCGGGCAAATAACTTTTAATTCAGTCACTGATTGACCCTCTAATACCGCAACAGCACAAATTATTGAGTAGAATGTTGTGTTCTATTACATCAAACAACTTACTCATACCCACTGCCATAATTTTCTTTTATCATAACTCAGCCGAGCAACTACGTTAAGCGACGTTGGATCTGAGTGGTAGTTGGATGGGGAGTCATCCACCGCAGCAGATAATTTACATTCGTTAAATGTAATGAAATAATTAAATAAAATATGCATTTATTTTTATATCACGGATGGAGTCGATGTAGACAATGCAGGTCCTGAGCTTAAATTATCTAAAACCATAACAATACAAATTATTTCAATATATATATATATATATATATATATATATATAGAAAGAGAGCGAGAGTTTTGTTCAAATAAAGGATTCCATTTATAATGAAAAGGTACGACTTGGGATGTCATTCGATTACTGAGAGTTATTAGCAATGAAGTTCAGTAGAGATTACCCCATAGGACACGTAGGGTGCCCATTTATCTGCCAACCACTTTCTTTTATTATGTGGAATGACCACCTTAGACCTACAGTTTAACGTGGAACCATCAACAGCCCAGCGTCTTAACCACTAGGACACGTAGGGCCCATTTATCTGCCAACCACTTTCTTTTATTATGTGTAATGACCACCTTAGACCTACAGTTTAACGAACCATCAACAGCCCAGCGTCTTAACCACTAGGACACGTAGGGCCCATTTATCTGCCAACCACTTTCTTTTATTATGTGTAATGACCACCTTAGACCTACAGTTTAACGTGGAACCATCAACAGCCCAGCGTCTTAACCACTAGGACACGTAGGGCCCATTTATCTGCCAACCACTTTCTTTTATTATGTGTAATGACCACCTTAGACCTACAGTTTAACGTGGAACCATCAACAGCCCAGCGTCTTAACCACTAGGACACGTAGGGCCCATTTATCTGCCAACCACTTTCTTTTATTATGTGAATGACCACCTTAGACCTACAGTTTAACGTGGAACCATCAACAGCCCAGCGTCTTAACCACTAGGACACGTAGGGTGCCCATTTATCTGCCAACCACTTTCTTTTATTATGTGGAATGACCACCTTAGACCTACAGTTTAACTCCGAACCATCAACAGCCCAGCGTCTTAACCACTAGGACACGTAGGGTGCCCATTTATCTGCCAACCACTTTATTTTATTATGTGTAATGACCACCTTAGACCTACAGTTTAACGTTGAAACCGAATGTTATTTTTAAAATATAATTATGATATATTTCTTTATACCCTCTCGATTACATTAGTGACTAATGATGCGGGAAATTGAGTAAATGGAAATATTATTTTCTCGAAAACTATGGGTGATAGAAAACTTCTGAAACCATATTTGGAATCAATATCAAAAGTTCTATACGAATCACCAAATAATTTTCAAAGGAGAATAAGAGCATTAATTCTATTAGTGAAAATATAAAGATGCAATTACTCGTCCGTACCCGTTATAGCGGAATGGTACACGTCATAGCTCCACCCAGCTACATCGGCAGCCAATCACGACGAACATCTGGTCTTTTGGGCGGAGCTTGGCGAATGTGCATATAAAAGGGGATATTTTCAGTTGGGAGTAACAGTAGCTATTTTCGCATCAGTGAATAATCATTCCTCAACCATGGACCTGTACGTCTCCCCAGATTTGTATGAAGAAAGTGATACTGCAGCATTAACCGCAATTAGTCTTTTCAATGCGATTGATTGTGGCGAATTATTTTCGACGCAAACCGTAGAAGATATTTGCAGTGACGCTCCTTACAATCCGACGCAAGGGACTACCATAGAAATGTAAGTGTCCATAATTCGATTTATATATATATGGAGAGTTGTAGTATTTCGTCAAATAGATACTAGTCAAAAATGTCAATCAATGTTATTTCCCCATCATGCTAAAATCGAAATTGGTAATCGAACCAAAGATATCTTCACATAATGGGGATCTGTCTGTATACTCTGTATATGTTTTAAAAGCATTATTCCTTTAAGGTCCGATGAGGATTTGACACGTGTTATACAATCTTTTGAAGAACCTCGGAATATGGATGATATACTGATCAGTCAGCAGTGTCACACATCCTCCACCATGGACCTGTACGTCTCCCCAGACTTGTATGAAGAACGTGATACTGCAGCATTAACCACAATTAGTCTTTTCAATGCGACTGATTGTGGCGAATTATTTTCAACGCAAACCGTAGAAGATATTTGCAGTGACGCTCCTTACAACCCGACGCAAGGGACTACCATAGAAATGTAAGTGTCTATAATTAGAATTTTATATATATATGGAGAGTTGTAGTATCTCGTCAAATAGATACTCGCCAAAAATGTCAATCAGTGTTATTTCCCCATTATGCTAAAATCGAAATTTTTATGGCGTTCACTCCTCGAACCAAAGATATCTTCACATAATGGGGATCTGTCTGTCTGTATACTCTGTATATGTTTTAAAAGCATTATTCCTTTAAGGTCCGATGAGGATTTGACACGAGTTATACAATCTTTTGAAGAATCTCGGAATAGGGAGGGTATACTGATCAGTCAACAATGTCACACCGAAATAATGTAAGTGTTTTTCGATCTTTTTGGGATAAGAAGACACAATATATTTTCATAAATTTATTAAATGAAAGAAATCAGTACAATAAACGAATATACCGTTACAAATATACGAACAAAAACATTATAATATACAACGAGTACGTACAATTGGAAAACGGTTTTTTATCTGTCTGCATACCATTTCATCGTTTCGGTGAGTGTGACACGGGTCAAATAAATTTAAAAAATTTATAAATTCTTTATCATTTGACATATGCATGAGAAATGAGACACAGTACATTCCGCAAACATTAGTAAAATATCCCTGCATACGAAATGGGTTCCATACAACTTCGGGAATATGTAACTGAGCGAGAAATTTTACAATAATAGGGTCACTCCAGGGTTGAGTACCGAGTGAATCAAAATAGTACAGGCGCTGTCTATTTTTAAAATAGACAGCGATCCAGTGAATCCCTTCATTACCGATGATGTCTGTGTTCACAATAAGACTACCGCATTCTCGCGTACTTGGCAAACTCAATGTTTCATTCTTCGCAAACACGCCGATAAATTTGGAACGTGTGACTCGCTCCATTACTTTCTGAAGTGTATTAGCATCCATTTTAAAAGTCAGTGATAACGCTTCTAAATCTATCTACTTCTATTAGGGCTTGCGATTCGAGATATACTAGTACACTAATAGGAGCGTCTATAGGCTTGGCGAATTCCAGCCGCACTGAGATGTTACCGCTCTGCTGTGGTGTTAAATGGGTATTTACGCTAGCAGATAAGTCAGGTGTAATGTCAAACGGATAAAGGTTAAATTGATCAATGAATTCTTCCTGCGTTACCCCATTACCAAGCTCATCACAATCACCTGCAATATGGGTCAGATTACTATAGGCTCTGGCACAAAGAGGTAACACAGCGTCTGATGAATAGTCCGTACCCATTGTTCCACCCAAAGCAGTGCCATTAACGTATAGAGTTATATTTTTAAGTCCGAAATTCTCGAATTTAAAGGCACTCTTTTTATATTTTCCATTCACCGAAGCGTGGTCCTGCATGCCGATTAATATCCTTTTAGGAAGATTTCCCAGGGCAATGTTTTCTATCTGCTTCGATGCCAACCCTGCAGGAACCGTATATAGTTTGATCTGCACTCTGTTAATAGGATATTTCACTGTAGCGTTTAGTAAATTTTTCTCAATTTCTAGTTGTTTTGGTGAACTTAATTTCACTCGCCGTACGCGGAGGTATGTGTCCATAATGTGAACCACAACGGACTTTGCACCCTCTTCTTGATTCGCATCCAGATTTAAGCAGATCTCAGGACTCGTGCGGGTGAGCTTTATTTTCATATCCACCCCGTTCACAAGCAACTTCTCCTGGAAAGTGAAATCTGTGTGCAACCGTCCAAAACACTCGTATATTTTCTTTTTAGAATTTTTAAATTTGTCCTTTATACTATTTTCATCTTTAGTTTGATAATATCCCTCCGCACTTAAAAAGGTAGCCTTCGCTTCTTTGGAAAAGTTGAGGACATTTTCCAAATAGGCTCGTAGATGATAGTACCCCGTGCCTGCCGATATGTTGGTCTGATTTAAATATACGTCACACTGGTTGAATATGGCGTGCAGAAAGTTTGTTTCAGGGTATACAGCATATTTGTCATCGCAGGCCGTTCCATCAGAATGGGCTATACGTAGCTTAGCGTACATGTGCACACAGCTTGGATCAAAAAAGTAAGGACCTGAGCTGGGTATCACGAATTCTATAGGTGCACTCGGTGAACTAATTGTGTTTAAAGGGTTAATTGTAATAAAGTCACTGTGCTCAATAGAAACTTGGGTTGGCGGGAGCTCAAAAAAGGACAGCTCCGATTTACAGCATTGTGAACTACATGGGTGGATGAAGCGTGCCATGGCGAAATAGTGACTCCTCTCTCGACAAGTGGTAAACAAACTATGATTCATGAGATCAATATCCTTAGCTTATATCAGTCAAAAAAGTGGTCAACCATAGGTTTCATTCGCTTACAGCATTTCTTTTTTGATAGCCTTTTACGTTTAATACCACGTGACCCCTTCTTCTTCCGGGGAGCTCTCTTCTTCCCGCCACCACGCATTTTTCTCTTTGCATCTTTGATGATTTCGTTCCGTGTACGCTTTAAATGTTTTTTTAGAGCTTCTTTAGGTTTAGCCCCGGCCAATATGTCTTCTGCAGTGTTAAGGCCTGATTGTAGCGCTTTCCTTCCAAGGTATCTGGCACCCCTCTTCAGCAAAGGAACAGCCGTACGTAGTATGGATGAAAAAATGGATCCAAGTCCACTACCGCGCTGGTATCGCATCCCTCGATAGACGGTGAAAGGCTTTCTATCCATTATAACTCAGTGCGTCGAAAGTGTAGCTTCACTGTTAAGCTCCCGTTACCGAATGGGAAGTTTTCGCCCTCAATCGTTCTTATATATATTGTGATATTGGTTATTAAATTAGTTGCGACATTCACATAATGGGGCCTGTCATATGTAATACTCAAACTCCTTCCTCTATGGTTGGGGATGTGAGCAATGCGCAGCAGGCGTGCCTGGGTATCCCCAACAAACTGGTGCTCCACTATATTACTGTAAATATAGCACATGTCTGGGGACCTTTCAGCCAATTTCTCCATCTTCAATTGATACATTAATCTGGACAAGTTATACTGTGTCTCGTGAAATGTGTCTCTTTGGAAGGCTGCGCTATATCGGCCGTTGGTTAGAATTTTGAACTTTCTATGTTCTTTAAGACGTCTGTTAGTCTTTGATTTTAGGATTAGTGTATGTGCAGGGTTGTTTACGATTTCATATACTAAATCATTCGTAAGGTTTGAGTTTCTTAAACTCACGTTTAAGCCTCTCACAACATCCTCGGCCGAACCATATTGACCCGGCCCTAGTCTTACTTCTGTACTGTAATACCGTGTAATCTTAGTCCGAGCGATGCGCATAGTTTCATCCATAGCTACCCCAGCTTTTTCACACTCGTCAATGTCTCTAAGAATCGTAAAAACGGTTTCTTTATGTTCAATATTTAAAAAGACGGTGTCCAGCTGAATTTCGCATATCCCCACCTCATACGAATCACGACCCAATTCAATGTGCCCATGGAGTTCTGTTACAAAGTTGGCTAGCGTGTTGTTAGGGTGTACAGACAGGGACGAGGAGGACGGGAGTGTGACGTAGAAATGGTTAGGAGCCATGTTGCATACTATTTAAGCTTCATTATTGCATCAGCTTTTATATAGGTGTTGAAGCTTTCTGGGTACCCTAGCCATTTCACCAGGTACATTTTTCTCCTTCCTGAACCTTTGCTTCCTAAAATTTTCTCAATTTTAAACACATTTTTTTCTAAATTAAACGCAACTTTCTGCAATTCCTCGCGGTAAAAGCCTCCTGAGATTTCTTCCCCATTCAAATCTTCAATGTAATACATCATTATACACCTTTAGGTCTCACAGCCCTAACTTTAAAAATCTCGCGTGTCCATCCTTGCTCAAAACCCTTTGCGAATTTATTCCCCGAACGCGACAGCCTTACATAATCATTGATTTTGAAGCGCACAGAGTGTGGTGGTGGTGGTGGTGGTGATCCATCTCTTCTCGGGAGCGTACCTCTTTCTAAAACTTCGTTAGGTGTTGCCCCAATCGTGCGATGGTGTGAGCGGTTGTAGGATGATGCCAATGATTCCAGAATGTCTAGAAATCTGTATGTGTTTTTATGTGTAAAATAACGGTGCATGCGTTCCTTTATGGTGCGCTGAACTCTTTCAGCTAAAGAAGCCTTATGTATAGAATTGGTTGTGTAATAGCTGATATTAAACTCTGTCAACATATTCTGAAAAGCACGGCCTATAAACTCCTTCCCCATATCCGTACAAAAATAGCCAGGAACCCTGTTTTCTTTTAACATTAGCGTTTTGGTGGCTTTAGCAACTGTTTCAGGTGATTTATTTTTCAGAGGAACTAGCCACAGATATCTAGAGAACACGTCTATTATGAATAGAATGTAGCGGTAACCATCGTTATACACAGAATATCTTTGCATGTCTGTTAAATCTGCTTGCCAAATAGAATCAATCGAGGAAGCCGTTGTCTTGGCTGTTTTAAACCTTTTTCTCACAGGCTTATGAAGCGTATAAGCGTCCTGCTCCCTCAAAAATCTTTCAACATCTTTTTTTCCTACTCCGTAAACACTTCTGTACAGTCTATCTACGCCGCCGTAAGAGGATGGGGTAGAAATGTCATAATAGCGTTTAGTTAATACGTTAGCCATTTGCGTATTTTAGAGGCACGTGGGTAGGGTTGGTTTAACCTCTTCTTGCTCCTCTTCAAAGGTGTTACCGCCGGGGGTGACGGCGCCTTCAATTGTGTCACAGGCGTTGCATGTTCCAAGTCTTTTAACCTGTTCAGATTTCCTATCAACGTTTTAGGGACATTTATTTGTTGTAGTCTTGCTTTAATATGCTTCCATCCTGATGGTGATGGCCTATCCCACTTTCTCACCAGATCATGGACAATGTCTACGATATTCGATCCCTGTACCTTTGATCCTTCCACAATGATCTCCCCTGTATCGGTCCATTGTATGGCGGGATCCTCATTCAATAGATTATAAAGACTTAAGCCTTTACTCCTCAATGTAAGTGGGAGGGTATTTTTTAATACATGTTCGATATGTTGTGTGGCTAATCTTTTTGGTTGGTCAGCTGTGTCGTCGGGTATAGATCCTATGTCGCCATCGTCCCCCGTGCTGTGCCTAATAACCACAGGAATCTCTGTAGGGCTCTTATAATTTTCGTACTCGTGAAGAAATTTCTGCAGAGCTTCTTGGTATAAGATTCTTTTCTCATCAGGTGTTTTTTCACTGTTTAATAGGGCTAACAATTCGCTTTCCATTCTTTTAAGTCTGCTTTTACGGGGATCTAGATCCGTGTCTCTTTGCAGTGAGGCGTACACCTCGTGGGGAATCACTACCACTTTCTTCATTATATTAATCTAGTCAGTAAAGGACCCAAAACTGAAAATAAGATGGGGAGAAATGACCCTCCTGTTTGTACAATAATTCGCTTTTTCTTCGCTACAGTTTGGCTTTTACGAGCGAGTGCACGTATTATGTTCTTGTAGCGGCGTAGGCGAGCCTTCTGATGGGTTTTCATTGATACATTGCAATTTATAACGTTAAGACAGATTTCACAGATGCATTTTAAAAAGTCGGCATCGATATTTTTAATAAACATCTGCTGCATTGCCCGGGCAGTCGATGATAGATTTTTATTAATTCACGGTATTTCTTTAGTCTCTTTGTCATTCTGGAATATACACCGTTTCAGGCTCGTTTGGAAATATATTCGTTCGCAGAAGCACTCTAAACGTGTTTCGCGGATGAAGGTCGCAAAGCAAATATCCGTAACGCGTGCTTGTAGCTTCTTTATAAACTTCCAAAAACTCCTTACGCTGATTCGGGAACATTTGATTGGCTAATACCCCAATTTGTGATACATCTCTACGTTGCGCGAATAAGACTAGATATTGCGTATTTAACGACACATCGCGCATGTATCTATTTTTGAAAAATAGATTCTGATTGATGAAGAACACGCTTATGTTAAGATGGTGGGAGAATACTGTAAATGTCTCGGCAAACGTTTTATCCATCTCCAACATGAGATCGTCAATTACAATGATTGTATGTTCATTTCCCTTTAACGAATTAACGTCATATACGCCTTTGTGGAACAAAATATCATCTTGGTACTCGTTGAACACTGATTGATACGTCGAATAGCACTATATAACTTTATGCACAAATTTCGAGAACATCTCCCCCTTTTCTTTAATGATTTTAAGCATAAACACAGTTTTACCACATCCTGTAGGTCCAGATATATACATGTGGATGGGCTCGTGAATCTGAATTTTTCTACAGAGTCCATTCTAACACGTCACACTCCTAAGTGAGTCATTTACAAAATATTACAAATTTTGAGTGCTGATTCTTATATTCTTCTCCCACAGAACCGTGAATGACGATGAGGTAGAGCAGCCCATCATTACGGATGACCTCGACGACAGTGTAGTTGTGATCTCCTCCCCTGAACCCTCACCAGCGATACCGGTAACACGTCCAAAGCGGAGGTATGAGATACCCACGTCAGGTATAAAGCGACCGAAATACGCGTCTGTTGCAGCGGTAATAGATCCCAACCCTCAACCTCTTACGCAACAACACCCCCAGCAGCACCTAATATATCCCCTTATTCATCCGCCGCCCCCCGTTCTGTTAAGTCTACAATAATAGAGCCCCAACCCTCCTACGCAACAGGGCCCCCATCAGCAGCACCTTCCGCTAATATATCCACTAATTCCGCCCCCCGTTCTGTTGAGGATGGTATAACGCTGGAATTGGTGCGATCCGCAGCCCCCACCCCAGCCTTGACTAGAAATCGGTATAGAGTCAGGGTAGACCCTAGAGTCATGTATAGCAATGGTATCGAGCGCGGACTACGCCGGGTTGTAGAGCTTATTATAGAGTTTGCTCTTCAGAATCGTGACGAGCGTGAAGTCAGGACGAGTATGTCCTTTGGATTCGGGTCAGATGACGGTGATGTAGACGATTATTGGGTGATAGTGCCATTTAGACGTTTGGCGGCTGAAGATGTAGAATATATATTAGGGCGTATAATGCAAGCCGCCCAAAGTAGTATAGCCTTCAATATGGACAACTTCACGGTAAATATTGACCATGTATACCGTGTTGCGGGTCATAGTGCCATACCGTATACTCTTAACTTCAATTCTCAAGCTATTTATAGACGGCATATAAACGTCGATCGTGGTTGCGGCTTTATAGCAGTACTCTTAGCACGTAGTTTACTGTACAAAATACACGAACTCAAAAAATTTGGTTGCCTACAGTCGTGGAGCGTGCCCGTAAACTAGCTGAAGACTGTGAACTTGAATTTGACTGTAATATGGGTCCTGAAGAGCTGAGAAGGGTAGAACAGGAAATGAATGTCCGCATAGTTGTGTTTGGGTTGGATGATCGTCGTAGGACTGTGTATGTTTTTAAAAGCTGTGTGAGAGATCGTACAAGGCCCCTACTATTTTAGGATTGTCAGGGACAACGTATCTCCCCATCCGTAAAATAAGGTGGCTTTACGCGAGTTATGACAAAAGTCGAAAATATGGGAGACATCATGATTTGTGTAAGGGGTGCCTCGAGTTTGCGGATGATATAGTGAGACATTGTAAAGAATGTCACATGGTATGTGAGCAGTGTAAAAGCACCAATGTGAAAAGCCGTGTAGTTGAAGCTGAGAAGAGAGACTGTGATGTGTGTAGACGCACATTTTTCAATAATAGCTGTTTTGATTTCCATAAATCAATTGGCACGTGCAGGAAAATGAGAATCTGTGAATGTGGTATGTTTCACACAATGGATAATTGGGGAAAATTTAAGCACAAGTGTGACGTAATTCACTGTCCTACATGCCAGGAGGAATATAAGGCGGATGGAGTAAAGCATGTATGTTATATGAAAGATGCTAAGCCTAAAATAACCCCTGTATAACTGTATACTACGATATAGAAACATATACGAACGCTGAAACCAAAGAGGTAATTCCACATTTACTTGTGAGCCAGACTATTTGTGATGAGTGTATGGATATCGAATGTGACGAGTGCCCCAAATGTGGTAAACGGACAAACGTTTTAAAACGAATGTCAGCGATAGTCCTGTGAAAACTATTTGTGTCCTATATTGTCAAGTTAGCCGACAAGTTCAAAAAAATGACTGTATATTCTCGCCCATAACGGGCAAAGTTTGACACGCAGTTCCTTTATAAGGAGTTGCTTGAACACGAATCCTCTGAGATATTTACAGGTGATCCATTGAAAAGAGGCAACAAATTAATACAGATGCAGATAAGAGGCAATGTACAATTTAAAGATACTTTATTATTCACACCTTATAAATTAGCAAAGCTACCCAAGGTGATGGGAGTAGCAGCTGAAGTTTCCAAAGGATACTTCCCATACACTTTCATCACCAGCGAGACTTTAAACTACGTAGGCCACCACCCCCAAACATTATTTTGACTGCATGGATGAACGTGAAGACTTTGATCGATACTACGACAGTTTTAATGAAAGTAACCCTTATAATATAGCTGATGAATGTGAGCGTTATTGCGTGAATGATGTGCGCGTGCTTAGAGTATGTTTCCAGGCCTTTAGAAGGATGTACATAGCCCGTTTCAAATGCGATCCACTGCAAGTCGCAACCACCATCGCATCATTATGTTTTACGGTGTTCAAGAATAACTTCATGCCGAAAGACACCTTAGCCATTATTCACCGAAACAATCCCCGCAGTTACGAGCACAAGGCTATTACTGGCTCATACACCTACAGCAACAGACAGGTGTATACATAAAGCACGCCCGCAACACGGGTGAAGTACCCATTAAGATTAATGGACGTGTTTTTTGGGTTGATGGGTTAAGTGAAAACCGTGTCACTGGTGTGAAGACTGTGTACTCCTTTAACGGTTGCTGGTGGCATGGATGTCCCCGTCCTGAGTGCGGAGTCACCGGAGATATCAACGGTAGGTCTCCTGCGACTGTCTTGCATCGACCCGCACCCGCGATCAACTTATAGGATCACAGTTCACTCACAAAGTCTTGTGGGAGCATGAATATGATGCACGGATGGAGACGGACGAGGTGTACCGTGAGGAAATAAAAGCGATCAAGCGTTCAATGGTGCTGGATCCTCTCAAATGTGGTGATAGCTTGTTTGGAGGACGTACAAATCCTTTCAGACTATACTTCCCACCTACGGAGGGCGTGAAGCTCCATTACTACGTTTCTGTTCTTTATACCCATACGTGATGAAGAGCAATCCGTACCCCGTGGGCGCTCCTGAGAAACTGGTGGGGCCTAGCCTACCATCCATCAATGAATTTTCAAAAATTTGAATGATCGTTACTTTGGGATCTCTTCGTAGACGTACTCCCCCCACGCAATTTATGGATGCCGATCTTACCTGTCGTTATCGACGACAAGCTCATGTTTCCCCTGTGCGTGAAGTGCTCGGAAGAGGATAACGGCGAATGTAACCATATACCCCACCAGCGTAAGATCAGAGGCGTATATACAAGTCCTGAGTTGGCCCTAGCCGTGCGCCATGGTTATAGAATACTGAAGATACATGAGGTGTGGAGGTTTCAGAAGCTACCCAACCTTTTCACACCATATATAAACACCTTTTTGAAGGATAAGGTTGAGGCATCAGGGTATCCGCGAGGAGTTGATACGAAGATGAAAAGTCTGCCTATATTCAACGTTACCGCGACCGCGAAGGTATACAACTTGATCGTGTCCAAATTGTAAAGAATCCTGGCAAGCGCTTTAGTGCAAAGTTGTGTCTAAACAGTCTATGGGGAAAATTTGCGCAGAATACCGGCAGAGGGAGCATTCATTTGGCACAAAGTTATAGCGATGTCTGGGATTATGCCAATGCCCCCGATAAAGAGGTCATGGAGATCGTAAATGTAGGTAATACTTACGTAATAAAGTACAACAACACTGAATTTGCCACAGATACCTCAAGGGTTACAAACATACCTGTGGCCAGCTTCACAACAGCCTACGCCCGTATAAAACTTTGGGGTCTATTGCATTCTCTTGGGCGGAGAGTATTGTATGCCGATACAGATAGCGTGATATTCACAGAGAGGGAGGGTGAATACATGCCACTATTGGGGAGTTCCTCGGCGAGCTCACTGATGAGATCAAGGATGAGTATGGGGACAACGCATACGCCGACTCTTTTGCCTCAACAGGACCTAAGACTTATGGGGTACGGGTCAGGGTGGGGGATGAAATGAAATATATCGTGAAGGCAAAGGGTATTACGCTCAACCATGCGAATCGGGAGGTTGTTAACTTTGAGTCGTTGAAGGATCTAGTATGTTTGGATGAACAACCTCACCAACTAATTGTAGGCACCCACAATTTTCGGGCGCAGAAGCTGGGGGGCGTGAAGGAACTTAGGGGTACGATGGTTTGCCGTAACACCTATAGGAAACGTTACCAGTTACCTGGTACCTATGATACCGTACCCTTTGGATACCAATGATGCTTCTAACTCACACGTCTTGTATATAATCGTATCTATTTGTAAATATATATATATATATATATATATATATATATATATATCTTGAATATCTCGTTTATTAAATCGTATTTGTAAATATATATAACTTGAAAATATCGTTTATTAAATAAATCATGTTTCAAATAGCGTTTCACTTTCTCCTTTGTGTGTGTGTGTGTGTGTGTGTAGGTGAAAGTTCTAAGCTCCGCCCACTGTAAGACCGTGAGTCATGCTACTATCTGGGAATCCCTGCGTGGTCAGTCGACCGCAGTAAGCCCGAGAGATCAGACGTGTATTCAAATGGCTACCTTTAATATTGCTTGTACAACGTTTACGAAATGGTATTCAGTAAAGTGCCAGGATGTGGTGGATACCGAAAAACTTCCTATTCATCCCTCCTATGCCTCTTTTAAAAACACATTGGATTGTGCGAAGTTCCAAGATGTACAAATACTCTACGGATGTTCTGGTGAGACCGTTGAAGGCTTTCGTTGCACAGACGATGTGCTGAAGTATACTGCAGAGCTAAACTTTATAAAGTCTCACATACACCGTGAAGTAAAAGAAACAAACGCGTGCAGAAGAGAAGCAGCAGGTATGGATAATGAGTCTTGCTGATGGGTGGTGTGACAAGCGGTATTACGTCATGCTACACCATGTCGATTACTCATACCCTACGACTGGAAATGTGAATCTCGTGATCATGGACAATCTTAAGTATTTTTATCACTATATTAACGTATATCATGATGAGGTTCGTAGTGAGGTTGTGGCTAGTGCCCTGCGTGAATTTTTAACAGAGTTTAGAGACGAGTATCGTTTGATGGGCAAGAAAGGAAAAATATGAACATATGTTCCTCTCAAATAGTGCGCCTGAGTGTGGAGATGTTTAGTAAAATGTTCCTAGTTCTTATCCAAAATGTCTGGTGCGTAGGCTGGTAGTGATATTCTTGTACCGGTACAACAATTCGACTCGCGGAACAAGCCCATTCACGTATCATCGAGTCAGCCGCCCGTCGAACCATTCCTGCCTACCTGCGTGCCTCACACGGCTCATAGTTATCTCAGAGCTTGAGCCGAGTGGACGTGCGCTCTTCGAATACGATGGAACTTCCTTTGAGCAGCATTCTCAACGCCTCGTACGATGTGTCCGTGACGAAATCGTTGCGCGTGTTCAGGCGTAATTCCGGTACCATTAGCTATGTACTGGAAACGGAATGTAGACCGACAAACAAACGGGTTTATTTAAGTATCGAGGAGATGAATAGAATCTTTGTGATAGTTGAGAAGTGGAGTGAAGATCGTTATAAAATACATGCTAACGTAGGTACAAGAAGAGAGCAGATTAGTGACGCACCCTCATACGCCGTTGTATGTACGTTGTGTATAAATAACGATCGGCCGTGCATTGATAAGGCTGATGTGGAAGAATGCTTCTGATAATAACGCTCTTATTCCTACGCGAAACCGTTTCATCCTCGACAGAATGTTTGAAATCGTCGGATTCCGTAAGCTGAAACCTATATTAGACGCGCGTGTTACGGACATGCTTTATTTTGATACAGTACTTGAATACGCATACACCGCTCTGCTCGATGGGTTTACCGAGTGTAGGACTGGTGAGAATGGTCTAGTGCTGGATGTTTATTTAAAAAGTTTAGACTCTTTGAAATACCATGAACTTTGGTACAAAGCAATTGATCGGTACAAGGCTGAGCTCACCTACACCGTTCACCCTGAAGAACTATTTCTTTATATAACGCGAAGTTGTCGTAACGATTAGAAGATTATTTCAATTGCCGCTATGTTTAGTGAGTTCACGATTGAAAAGTTCGAGTCGGTAGAAATAAACCCTCGATTGGAAAAGCGTTCTTATAAACTTGTGTTTAATAATGTAGCTAACGATGAACTCTTTGTGCGTGCTTTTGATTGTATTCTAGACGTATTTAAAGATGACTTACCAGCCGGTTGTAAAGTGGGAACAAAAATAGTACTGAACGATATGAAAGCCCTTCATATCGAGTACAGGTTTCCCTATACTTTAAGCGGTGAAATATTATTAAGCCGCATATACTGCGTAATGCAGAGCAATAATGATGTAATTGTAAACTCGATTAAGACCGAGTTTAGTATTTTGAAAAAAAAGTGAATTGTATATATATTTTGCTTGACATTTCCCCGATTATACGCATATTTCTATTGATTTGTGTTTATTTAATATATATATATATATATATATATATATATATATATATATATATATTTTGCGTGATATTTCTCCTGTACTGTTATGTACATATTTCTATTGAAGTGTACGTATATTTATTAGAAATGTATATTTTATTTTATATATCACCATAATTGTGTGTGTGTGTATATTTCTCCTGTACTGTTATGTACATATTTCTATTGAAGTGTATTTATTTGAAATGTATATTTTATTTATATATATATATCCATAATTGTGTGTATATATTTCTGTTATACGCATATTCCTCAAATGTATATTTATTTTCTATATTTATAATAAAAGAATGATGCAATGTTGTTTATTGTTATGCCTTCTACTACCGGTATTCGAAATATAATAATGTATACAACAGGTATCTGGCAATATTTAAGCCTTCTAAGCCAACTGGCTGATTAGGAGTCTATAATAGTGTATACAATGGTATCTGGCAACTCTGTCTTCGGAATACATGGCGCTATCTGGCAACTCATTTACAGCCAACTGGCTGATTAGGCGTATATAATAATAATGTATACAATAATACTGCTAAAAAGAGGTATCTGACAACCATTTACAGCCAACTGGCTGATTAGAAGTCTATAATAATGTATACAATGGTATCGCGGTATCTGGCAACTCAAGCCATTTACGCCAACTGGCTGATTAGGAGCCTATAAAACAACGCCAACTCGGCTGAAGTCTTAATGTGCACTTGGCTCCTGCCAGGTGAACACCTCTCCTCCTTTCTCTTGGGGGATAACGCCGCCTCCAAGTTTCCCCACCCCCCTTTGCAACAACCCCACCCCCCTTTGCAACAACCCCCTTTGCAACAACCCCCCTTTGCAACATTACATAATAACCTGCAACATTCTTGCACTCTCCCCTTTTGCGGCTATACTACTTATATACACACACACACATATATATATATATATATATATATATATATTATATATATAATATATATATATATATATATATATATATATATATATATATATATATATATACACTATATACAGAGCCGGTCTTAGGGTAGGGCTAAACGGGACATTTGCCTAGGCCCCACGTTTGGAGCCCCAGTGCTTAGTATTATATATATATATATAATAGTATTAAGATTATGAATAGCATCAGAATCAGAAATGGGCGTTGAACCTCAATTCAGAGATCGACGGCTAAAACGTAAAAAAATAAAAACAGTATCCTTCAATAAGTGCTGACGACTCTGACGAGAAAAAGAATTCGGCCGAAAAATCATTTGAAACCAACTATTTTCTTGTTATTGTTGATTAGGCACAGACAACCCGATTCGAGCAAATGCCAAAAGTACGCCAGCAATTTCGGTTTCCTGTACGAAGTCATGAAACTTAGAGACATAACAGAAGACGATATGAATAAGAAGTGCATAAATTTGGAGAACATATTGAGTGATGGAGATTCTCACAACAGTGATGGTAAAGACCTTTTCTCAGAGCTACGTGTACTCCGAGAACTCATTCCTCAAGGAGCAACGAGTGCGCTTGAAGCTCTTCACTTTATGAAGTCATTAGATGGATCCTTCCCAAATGCAGAAATAGCATATAGAACTAGCGGAGTGACCCGGCGTTGCCGGGTGGATGTTGAACGCTATATATATATATATATATATATATATATATATGCCCGGTTAGGTAAACTGAATGCCCGGTTAGTTTAATTGAATGCCCAGTTAGGTCAACTGAATGCCCGATTAGGTTAATTAAATGGCCGGTTAGGTCAACTGAATGCCCGATTAGATTAATTGAATGCCAGGGTACGTTAATTGAATGCCCGGTTAGGTTAATTGTACACCCTTGACGATTGGTTAGGTTAAGTCATGATATTTTCGTTAAAGCCAACGAAAATATCACGACTTAACCTAACCAATCGTCAAGGGCGTACAGATGACCTAACCTGGCATTCAATGAACCTAACCGGGTATTCAATAATTTTACCATAGGTTTCGTAATGATCTTGATGACGTCATTTAATGTTTTAAAATTAATTATTTAATTCATTAACACCCACGTGCACAACCTCGGGACCTAATCAATATGTGTGTGAAGTTTCATGTTTGTAACTGCTTCCATTTTGGAGTTATGGCTGATGGCTGGAACACACACACACACACACACACGTCTTTTTATTATTATTATTATTATTATTATTATTATAGATAAACAATAGACTGGTACAAATTTATAATTGGTTTTGTAGGCCTAGGGGGTCCGAAATTTTCATAAAATGGAAAATAATTGCTATTTTCTTTCTTACAGCAACAGGCATAATGATATTAGGATACCTAATAGAAATTTTGTAATAATTTAAAGTGGGGAAAATAAATAATTTTCTAAAAATGATCTTCAACTATAAAAGCGCGTCTAATCAGATAACTTAATTAACGTATTTCTATGACAACTAAAAAAATAGAATGATAAATCAATATCCTATCAAATTGTTTGTGTATACGTAAAATTATTTGCACAAAAGCCACAGTAATAAGACGCACAAAAGTCACGGTAAATAATTTCGAGTGTGGCTCGTTTAACTTTAAACTCGTGTTTATTTAAATTGCCCGTTTTAATTATGTAATTTTTTGTATTGAATCGATAGAGAAATCTTTTGTGAATCGAAAAATCTTTTGTGAATCGAATGATATTAAATGTTTAGTAAATATTGACTTATTTTGTGCCAAAATTATGCTTAAAAACGAAAAATTAAAAAAATGCGTGTACAGGCATGGGAAGAACTGTACCCCTAAAAGGGGGGGAAGGAATTATGTTAGGGAATTTTTTTTTTAGCATGGGCACTGCACAATAAAAAGACGCATCGAATGGTGAAAACCGCATTGTTCTACACCAATTGTAGCGACCTGTAGGTGTGCGCAAAAAAACTGTTACATATATATATATAAGGCTTTATTTCTGAAATAGTATACAGTATTAGATTTTGTTGACAATACCAGTTACAGTTGCATCAGGAGGGAGAGCTTTTTCGGAGCTTAAACTAATAGGAAACTATCTCAGGACTAGTATATCTCAAAGCAGGTTGAGTGGATTTGCTATACTTTCTATCGAGAGAGAAATTGCATCAAATTTGGATTATCACGATATGATAGCAGAGTTTGCTGCAAGGAAGCCGAGGAAGGTGAATTTTAGAGAATGAGCTGAATACAAATTATATAATACACAGTAACAGACTGCATAGCATTGTTCAATATGTATTTTGGATTGTAAACCTTCTGATATTTAGGATTGTATTTTGGATTAAATGTATTTTGGATTTTAAACCTTGACATTTTGATGTTTTGGATTGTATTTGGGATTGATTGTATTTTGGATTGTAAACCTTCTATATGGTATTTTAAAGATATTCATGGGACCTAAATCACTGTTAAGAGTATTAAATAATGCTGTGTTAAGATAATGCTGTATAGGTCTAAATATTGACACCAAGTAAACATGTAAACACGAAAATAAAATTGTATATATAGCCGTATTTCCATTACTTTGTAGAAAGTCAGTCCGTCAGCCATAGCCGCATTTTTTAAATACAACTTTCTACAGGGTGTTCGAAAAGTCCCGTCCAATTTTATTTTTTGTGTGATTGTATTTATATGTGGTAGGTGTAATTTAAGAAACAAGTCACTAGCAACAATTACTTTAATTACAGTAAATACAGTTATTAATCAAGAATATCTGTGTGTGCACCATCATTTTCGTAACAAAGGATTATGCGCCTCCATGTGCGGTGTGAGAATCGACGCAGCATTGCGGTATGGTTTCATGCCGAGATCTTTTGTCATATGATCTCTCATTGTGGACATGGGAACTGCAAGTGATTTTTTTGATGAACGAGCCACCGATGCAAACACACCTTCACATTGTTCTGCTCGCGCTGTTGGTCTTCCCGACCGTGATCTGTCCTTGATGGAGCCAGTTTCAAACAGCTTTATCTCCCAGCGTAATACCGTCTTGTTTGGTGGTGCAGCCTTATTGAATCTTGTGTTGAAATCATTCTGGATATTATGCATCGTTTTACCAGTATGTGACCTTTCATGAGCCCATGTGCTCACCACTATCCTTTTCTCCAGAGTGTAAGTGGACTGGTCTGCCATTGGTCACACAACTCTGATACCTAGAAAAGAAAAAAATAGTCAATGAATCACACATAAATTCAATTAATCACACAAAAATAAAATTGGTATTACAATATGTACATTTTGTAGGGGGTGAAGGGACTTTTCGAACACCCTGTACACATTTGCGGAATCTCATCAATCTGCAGAAATAATTCATCCTTCTTTTGTCAACTGTTTTCGTCCATCTGAAATTTAAATTAAACATAAATTAAAATTATTGTGGATTTTGTAATGTCGAAATTTAGTCCATAAAGTGTAATGAATTCCCTGAAATTTTATTTTATATTAGAATTTCTGGATCACCTGAAGATCAGGGCCCCAAGCCTCAATTACCAAATGATATCTTCTTTAAAACTAACGAAAATATTACGACTTAACCTAACCAATCGTCAAGGGTATACAGTAGGCCGGGTCGAAATTTTATATTGAAAAGGTACATATTGTGAGGGGTTTGAATGGAACACAGGAACCCCCTCATAAATTATTTTCGCTGTTTAAAGCCTCCTACCCCTGGCACAATTTTTCACTTTTTTACCTATATTGAAGAATATTCCATTTATACAAGACTTACTCTACATTCAGGTTTTTTGATGACAAATCTTTATTAACGTATAATATTTTATTTAATAACACTAGGCAACAAAGATTTTGTTACAGAAGACCAAATAGGTGCTCCTAGCTAATTTCGGTATGCTGATTTCAAATCTATAATTAGATTTTTTCTATCACGTCTAGATTTTGTGTAAAATGCAAATCACTTTTAGTAAAATTTTCTACCACGTCCAGATTTTGGTTTTAATCGGCTTAATGCCAGTAATATGAAACTTGCTTTTCAAGGTTAAAGCAATTTTTTTTGCCAACTATATACAAATTCGAACAATTTTGATAAATAAAATTTATCCCGAGTTGGCAATACTGAGTCAAGAGCATAGTAACGGGCAACGGCCCAACGGTCAGTCGCTACGTAACAGTCAAGCAGAACGGTTGTTGAAACTCTCTGCTGATGAGCAAGTGACAGGTTGTGGTGACTTGTGTGTTTTTATAGCATTTGTTTTGTACTACGGTGTGTATTTCTTTTTATTTTGCACATCGTAATAATTACTTTCTACGTTTTTTCAGATATTGTATGGTAATTCAAAATGGCATCAAATAGACGTGCTTGTGTAAATCACCCAGACAACTTCTGCTTTGTCTGTGGACAATATACACCTAAGCCACAACGTAGAAACATAACAACAAAGATTAAACTTGCCTACAAGTGTTATTTTGACTGTAAGTTAGGAGACCAACAGAGGGACTGGGCACCACATATTTGCTGTGCACAGTGCAATGCAATGTTAATAGCTTGGATGAATGGTAAAAGAAAAGCTATGCCGTTCTCAGTCCCCATGGTTTGGCGTGAGCCGAAAAATCACTTCAATGATTGTTATTTTTGTTTGACAAAGATTGCTGGTTTCACAAAGAAAAACAAATCAAAGATCACGTACCCAAACTGCGAATCAGCAATGAAACCAGTACCACATGATGAAACAAATCCACCACCAGTTCCACCAGCAACGATAACAGACAGCAGTTCATCTGAAGATTCTGCTAGTGATATAGAAACAGGGAAAGATGGCATATATGTTCCAGATGCAAATATTTCCCCACATTTGTTAAGTCAAGCGGAGTTAAATGACTTAGTGCGCGATTTGGAATTACCAAAAGAAAAGGCAGAGTTGCTTGGTTCAAGACTTCAAGAATTTAATCTTCTCCAACCAAACACCAAAGTTTCCCATTTTCGCCATCGCCATTTGCAGTTTTCATCATTTTACTTACAGGAAGAAAACGTTTGTTTCTGCCACGATATCAGTGGTCTGATGCAAGGGATTGGCTGTCGCTATGATCCAAAAGAATGGAGACTGTTCATTGACTCTAGTAAAGCTAGCCTTAAAGCTGTATTACTGCACAACGGCAATGAAAAACCTTCAATACCTGTAGCACATGCCACTGGCCTTAATGAGACTTATGAATCGATGAAACTGCTGCTAAGACTCATCAAATATAAGGACCACACATGGAATATTTGTGGCGACCTTAAAGTTGTATCATTACTTCTTGGGTTACAGTTGGGCTACACAAAGCATATGTGCTTTTTGTGTCTATGGAACAGCAGAGATGACAAGAACCACTACAAAAAACATGATTGGCCATCTAGAACTGAACATGTTGTTGGTAAATACAATGTGAAACACCCAGCACTTATTGACCCTCAGAAAGTACATCTTCCACCACTTCACATTAAACTTGGCCTTATGAAAAATTTCGTGAAGGGTATGGATCATCAAGGTAGTGGTTTCCAATATTTAAAGGATAAATTCAAAGGAATATTGACAGATGCTAAGCTAGAAGCTGGAGTTTTCACTGGACCACAGATCCGCAGTGTCATCCACGACTCATCGTTTCCATCTAACCTAAATGAGAATGAACTGGGAGCATGGACATCTTTCGTTGAAGTTGTCAAAAATTTTCTTGGAAACCACAAAGCTGAAAACCACCGTAAACTCGTAGAAAACATGCTTAAATCTTATGAAATAATGGGATGCAGAATGTCTTTGAAAATTCATTTTTTACATTCTCATCTTGACTTCTTCCCGGCCAACCTTGGGGCTGTAAGTGACGAGCATGGTGAGCGCTTCCACCAACAGATCTCAGTTATGGAAAACAGATACCAAGGTAATTTCAACCCAAATATGATGGGAGATTATTGTTGGTTCCTGCAGAAGGAGAGCTCGTCATCCTACAAGCGACAAAGGAAGAGGACACACCAAAGTTTCACTTAAGAACAGGAATTTGCCTTTCAGTAGTAACAACAAAATACTAACGCGCTTTGGGTGGATGGTTGGGCGCAGGGGTGGTAACTCCGCCAGCGGAATTCCGCTGTCTGTCTTAAACCAGAATAAAGGAGGAAAGACATCCCTGTTCACTAATTATTTAAGTATGCTTAACATAAAACGTGGCACGGAAAAGTAGCTTAGACGGCTTTCGTAATAGAAGCGGGTGAGAAAAAAATGAAAAATAGTGGTTTTCGGTTACACAAAATCTGACGTGATAGAGAAATTTTGATATCAGATCTGAAATCAGCATCACCGCTGTAGTAGGAATCAGTAGTTTCACGTGTCTGTAACAAAGAAAATGTTGAAATTTGTTGCCTAGTGTAATGTACAGTATTAGGAAAATTAATTAAGTACAACAATATATTCAGAAGAAAAAATAGAGGCATAATAAATGTGCTAAAATTCAATTAACTTTTTCATTGTTCCTTATCACATCAAAAGGGAAGAAATTTTCAATATCATTAGGAAATTTTATTTCATATGTTTCTTACTCATTCCACTAGGCCTTCCATTCAAATTTGGCAGTTTTCGCCTTGATTCTAATGAGTTTAAGATAAACTTTTGACGGTTGTCATATCCTATTCTCTCCTGACATGCCTTTGTTACTAGGTTCACTGCCCTTTCCACACTTTGACTGTGGCGTAGAAAAGAAGCTATCTCCAATGGCTTACATTGAGCCTGTAGTAGCTCATCGTCGCTGAAATTGTTTAGCAGCGGTGGAGGAGTAATGATCTCTTTTGCCAATCGATCATTTCGGTGTAGTCAGTAGATGGAAATTGAGGGTTCGAGGCAACTCAAAGTTTCTGGTACCTGAAAATCCTGTTGTTGAAAGGATGATTTTCTGAATAGCTTGCTCCCTAATTTCTAGTCTCTTGTCAGTTACCATTGATATGAGTATATTTCTGGGTGAGCAAAGTGGGCGTATTCTTTAATACTGGTTCTATGATTGATCTATTGTTGTTCATCTAAATTTCGAAGCAAGCACATTAAATGCTAAAAGTTATATGCACCATCACTTGCATTAGGATGAGATTTTATCCAAAACCACCCTGGAGCATTAGGGTGTGGTCAATTTTGGGGGTGAAATGACTAAATTGAAAATCATGTGATTTGGTAGCAATTTAATGTAATCAGTTGATCAGCATACAAAATAATATCCTTGTTTCAAAAACAATAAAAAATAACTCCTACCTACATCAATTTTAATTAAAAAATTCAATTTTTTCGTAAATTCGTAACAAAATAACAAATGTGCGCAAACATCCTATCAACATTTAAAGTGGCAATAAGATATCATTCAGAGTCTTTATTTGAAAGTAACCAATGCAGTCATGTCCTTTTTGCTGCGGTTCCTTGACATCAGCATTCGGCTTGCTACTTGCGCTTTGATGTAGCCTTCTCGCCTCTCGTGACTGTAAACTTGACTAGCTGCTTCTGTGACCATTTTCACACATCTCTCCACACTCTGAGTGTGAGAAGGCCACTTTGGTACTTGCTTTGGGGCCTCTTTAAGTTGTGTTAAATCTTTGTTTGTTATACATGTTGTCAGTGGTGGCTCCAAAACTTCCGAACTCAAGTTAACTAATTCTGACAATTTCGTGGCATTGACGTTTATCGGAGGTTACCTTCCTTGTCTGAAGAGAGCAGTCTCCAGCTGGTCATCTCATCTAGTGATGTTCCTCTAAGCTTTAGAATGATTTCCACAGCCTCAGTTCGCTCTTTGGTACATTGGCTGCAGAGTATTGCTTGCAAAACTGCCTCTGGCCTAGCATACCAAACGGACCTTCTCACCACAGGTAACACGATGTCCACCACTACTTTCCTTTGGGTTCTCAGTAGCCTGTAATTGAAACAAGATGTGGTTGGGCCCCTCCATCCACATTGGATTAAGTTTTACATTGAACCAGTGAGGAAGATAAAACCAATAAAAATTCAACAATCAACATCAAATTCTGTAGCATTTTGCCCTTCAGTGCATGTTTGGAAACCCAAATCCTGCAGAAACGAATCGCTGTAGTTAACCAATGACTGTGACTTACGGGTCCAATCTCCAAGAGAGCCAGATTTTGAGGCAACTCTCCTGATCTGATTGCTTGAACAATACGATAAGCTTAACATTGATCCGTGCTGAGGTCTTTGATAACTCTTCAGACAACACTGGAAGGGGAGGGCCTACTTCGACCTTTGGAATTTTGTATTTATTTCTAATTCCGTTGCTTCATCTAGCATGTTGCCAAGGGGGCCTGACCACTTGTTGTTGCTCTTTGTAGGACCATCAAGTTCCTGGATGAGACGACGAAGAGGTAGTTCCCCTGTGTGCAAATCACATACATCCAAACAAGCCTTCTTCCAAGTTTTTTCTCTAAATGCGTCATAACCGCCTGCCATCCAGTGTTCACCGCAGTTGTCTCTCCACCAACGGCCTGCAGTGAACTGTCAAGTCTTCTTTCTTGAAGCCAACATATTATTTGATCAGCAATTGCCTCTGCATGTTTCTTGCCTTCTACTTCTGCTTCAGGAACAAAGTGAAACAAATAGCGGCTACCAGGTTCGGAACACACAGAGTAGTGTTCTTCTTTGATGAGACCGGGAAACTTTCTGTCCATTCCCTCTACCTGTAGGAGAACTTTTGTGTCATCTCTTCTTCCATCAAACAAAAGGCAAGAGAGACCTTCTCCTTCAAATCTTTTTCATGCTGATCAGATATTTCCTTCATTATTTTTTCTTGTGCTCTTCTTATCTTACTATGATCTATCACTAAGGATGTATCCTCTCGGCTGATGAGGCCTGCATCTATCCAAGCGGCAGTGGCAATCTCTGCAGTCTCTCGTAGCTCCGTATGGTGGCGAATACTGGCAAGGGCAATGTTTGAGATGTCTTTAGTGTTTTATTTCATTCTCTTCGGCGAAGGTTCAGATGGCATTTTGGAGCTATCATCTGATGTTGCTTCTTTCTGTTCATCTGAAGAGCTTTCAAAGAAGTGAGAAACCTCTTGATAGAGCTCTTCATCTCTTGGGTGGCTTCTTCACTCTTCTTTTTCTTCCTTTCTTCCCTCTCTCGGATTTTCTCTTTTTTCTTAGCAATAACAATCTGTTTTTTGGTTTCTGAATAATCTGCCGAACCAATCTGCATACTTCCTTGGCCTCCTGCCTTTGTTCTCTGCGCCTTTATGAAAGCCAGCTCCAAAACAGGGATCTTCTTCTCACGAGGACAGCGACAATCAATGTGAGGGCGAGGTTCTCTTCTGCATGAGGGAGAACAATTGGCTTCAGAACACAACTCTATGGGACACTGGCAGTTAAAAATGTCAAGAAGAGTATCAAGTGTGTGCAGAAATTTATTTTGCTCTGCTAGTTTTCCTTTACCAAGTGATGTCTCAACTGCTTTGTGCCACAGCTTTGTTAATTTTAGCTCACTAGTTCTATACTGATTGAGTACAGGTGGTTTGAATAACACATTAGCTTTTTTCCACTGATGCAGAAGAGGGGGGAATCATGTCCCTTATGAGCTCTTTCTCTGTGTAGTTCCTTCTGTCCTTTGTATTTTGTTCACGAAGGAGTAACCCTAGTCTCAGCATGTCTCGCACTGTTGGTAGTTCTGATACGGGAAGCTCCTTGCCTGTACCGACTAACAGGCTCAAGTGGCATGACGACTGACCTCTTGTCTTCAATTTTGGCATCTTAGGAATATCTGAAAAGAAAGAAAAACATTTAAGTATTTTATATCAATTACGATGTTTCAAAGTTTAGTCATTCGATGTTCTAAAATTCAATAAAAAAATATTTCATGGGATTACAACATAATTAGACAGAAGAATATTATGATAATAAATAATTGTAATAATCAATAATCCATACTTACAGTTAAACTGTAGTATTCGTCTAGTAGAATAACTATGAAGTAAGTACAAGAGCAATAACATCAAACCACCATCTATGACATCTAAGAGGCAACTGAGAGTGAGGGACAGTTCTATTCATGTTGTGACTTGTACATTGTACAACAACTATATGACCTTGAAAACACTCCATATGCGATCACTGGGATAATTCTGTGACAGATGAATAGTTAATCAATTTATGTCCTATTATTTAGTAAAAGAGTCAATTTCTGAAACTTTAAGGTAAAATTGATGTAGGTAAGGGTTATTTTATTTCATTTTGGTTGGCCAATTTCAAGTTTTGACATGAAAAGACTATATTTTCACTACCAAAATTGATTTGAAAAAAGTTGACAAAATTGACACACCCTACTGGAGCATAGAACTGCATAAAAATCTTGACTATATCTTAAAGGTTTTTATCGGGATTTGGCGTTGAGATATATAATCGAAGGACCCTGTTGGCTAAAGTTAGCCAGCGAGCATGGTGAAGGGTACCTGGGGATCGAGTGGACAGATCTTGAGAAGTGTCTCCAGTTTGCACTGCCAGACACATATCATAGAGATATCTTTGATCACTGCTTAGCTTCTTCACAACATTTGCTGGAATTTCTTTAATGTTTCCCTTTACGCGAGAATATTTGACTACCTCCAATTTTGTTAAATCTGTTTTCAGTTTATTCCCAGTTGAACCCGCAAATGTATTTGGACCTGTTGTTTTACCATCAATGGCTTTGTAGACGTGCATAAAAGGCAGCTCATTCAAATGCAAGAGGCACACCAACCACTGCACTGGTCTACTAAGATGAATTTCAACCAGTTTTATGGCTCCACCAATTTTTCCTGTATTTACAGGAGTACCATCACACAGTAAGGCTTTGATAGTATCTGTGCTGTTCGAGTCTGTAATAATAGTTATCAACTCTTCTGCTATGCAGCGAGCAGTTCCATTATCTGGTGTGACATGGTCTACATAGATGCTTCCAGGTTCTTTCACAATAACATGATGTTCTTCTTTTATCTTTCCACTTTTAGTTAATGTGTTATCTTCCCTTCCATCAAATCCAAGGCACTCCATCTTCAGATTTTCGGATTTAGACCTAAAAGTATTTGTTTCACCCATGCGATTTCTTTCTCTTTCTAATTTCTTTCTGTCAAGCATGTTGGTGTGGTTAAGGATCCCCATATCTTTTAAAGCTGCATTGACTATTGCAGCTGCAGCTCTACAACTTACACGATAACGATCTTCTGTTAATGCTAGGTTTTTATAGGAGTGCCTGTTCTGAATATTCTCAGTCATTTCTAAATCGGCCTCATAATCTACATCCTGACTACATCCTGGGAATTCCGTAGGATATCCAAAGGCTGCATTTGAGGACTTGCTTCTAGTAGTCATAGTTTATATTCAGAAGTAAAATCAAATTATACATGCTTGATATTTTAATATTTTGTTAAGATGATAAAATGAAACTTCTCACATAGTGTACTTTTAAGAAATAAAAAAATTTCCCATTTTCGACGCGGCCTAGTATACAGTTGACCTAACCGGGCATTCAATTTAATTTATTATTATATTTGGTATTGTAAAGCAAAAAACAAGAATAAATGGGGGCCCTGATCTTCAGGTGATCCGAATTTCTTAACTGTAAAGTAACTATGTACCATATATTCAATTATGCACATTATACATAAAAAAGATACATAAATTTTCCTCTCACTTACCAGGTTTGAACCGCTGTCCTTGAGACTCTTTACGCGAGGTTAGTCTACTTCTCTTTACGCTACTGGAAATTAGTAATAAAATTTTACATGCAGGAGAAAAAAATGCATTCTTTTGAAACTAAAATAGCTCATTCGTAAGATCATGTTATGAATGTGTTTGTATGAAACATCAACACTTCGTAGCAGTCGGCCATAAAGGTTAAATCTGTATCCATAAATGATGAACAAAACAAAATTATTTGCATTTAATTTTTTTTGGTAATTAATGCATATGTATGATAACGCAGATCGCAATAGGCATACAAAGGGCTCATTATGCCAAACTAATTACTAAATTTCGTATTACCGATCGAGTATGCTCGGGTGCTTGGGTCTCTGTCTCGGTTTCGGGTGCTTAGGTCTCGGTCTCGATTCTCAGCCATGGTGGTCTCAGCTACATCGCTGATATATATATATTTATGTAAACCCACAAGAAAAAGGAAAAGTGATTCTAAGGCTTTTGGTGTGTTCAACATTATACCCAGTCGAGGGATCAATTCCCTGCCGAGGTGAACTGTTGAATACATGAAAGGTCTTGGAATCGCTTTTCCTTTTTCCTTGTGGATTTACATCATTTATTTATTTCATGTGTTTAATTGTGAAATTCATTATATATATGAAGATGAAAATGAAAATGAAAAAGTTTATTGGCAGACCATAGTCTATATGACAAATATTAATAATATAATGACAGTTCACATACTAAGGATAGAAATTTATACAATTAATGAGAAATAATACAATAATGTCGGAGTTGAGTGGAGCTACAGACAAACGATTTCATACCATGAATTCCATAGCTTAGAAGACATACGGCAGGACTCATGGATAGCTTGGATAATCGGGTTGGTTGATTTTTTAATTCTTTTCATTAGACTATATTGAGCACGTCTTGTTACCTCCGGGAAGCCCGGGACATTGCGGGTAGCAAACATTTGCGAAGCTGAGTATCTCGGGGGGTAATTTATGTAAGAGTCTAAAACAGTGATGCACAAACCCTGGCCCGCGGGCCAAATGTGCCCCCAACGGGTCTTTTCAGTGGCCCCACGGGTCTTTTTCAGTGGCCCCACGGGTCTTTTCAATTCAATGAAAAAGTTAGAACATAAAAGTGACCCAATTTATGACTTAGATGGAAAGTAAGTAGGCTAATACATTTAGTTATTTTCTTCGCTTGGCCCTCACATCAAAAAAGTTTGTGCACCACTGGTCTAAAAGATCCGTTGTACAGAAATTTAGGGTTCTGCCAGAACCTTTTTTATAATTCACCCAGAGTTGCTGACCGTATATATTACTGCAGAAAGTACGAAAGTGTGTCTTTAGCTTCACTTGTACAGAACCGGAAGTTCCTTGTAGTCATATTCGCTTTAGCACAAAGGCTTCGAGATTGTTTTCTTATATCTGAGTCATCACTGAAGGAGCTGGTGATAGTTTGACCCAAATACTTAAATTCTTGTACTTCCTCAATTACTTCACCTCTCATTTTAAACCTAATATCAGCTGGCTGATTAGAGCTTTTAGGATGGAAGTGCATAACCTTAGTTTTTGTAACATTAAAAAGAATATCATGTTTCTGCGAGTATAATTCGCAGACTTCTAGCAGCCGATCCAGACCTTTAAGAGAGGGACTTATTAACACCATATCATCAGCATAAACTAAGTTATTTATCCTTGTGTTAGCTATACAACATCCAACTATTGCCTCATTAAGTGAAGCAGTTAATCTGTCAATATACACATTAAACAGCAGAGGAGAGAGCAAGGAGCCTTGCCTCACCCCGCAAGAGGAACCAAAACATTCGGATAGTACATTACCCCACCTAACAGTGAAAGATTGGTGGGAATACCAAAATTTTAATCAATTTAATATGTACATGATAACTTTCCTGTCTTCTAGCTTTTTAAATATAATTTATGGTTCACTCTATCATATGCCTTACTTATATCTAGGAAACAGTTATAAATAGTTGAATTACTGTCACTGTATTTAAATATAATTTCCTTCAGTACATAAACAGATCAGTTGAGTGGAACCTTTTAAAACCAAACTGATTAGGAGATGTCCATAAGTAATCATTTAATCGGTGTAACAAGAGTTTCTCTAGTAGTTTCGAGAAGCAGGAAGCGACAGCAATAGGCCTGTAATTATTGCTGGATAGAATGTCCCCATACTTATTTTTGACCAGGGGCAAGATGTATACCCTCATGAACTCTGCAGGGATATAGCTATAAGCAAGCATCGCTGACACACACACATCATTGGCATATTTTAAGTGCTCATTCGATGTCATCTACCCCTGACGCAGAACCAGTCTTTAACTCTTTAATTAACCTCTTTACTTCAGGAACTGATATAATATATAAAATTATATATATACTGGGATTTTCACAACCGGTCTGCCATACTTTGGGGGTGATTTGGTGGGGTGATATCGAGTAAAAAAGTTGATACAACATCGGTGCTATTTCCAACCGTTGCGGAACTACGGACGTTGTAAGGTGCACGGAAAAAAATAAACGAGAGTATTAATCTGATGATATTTATTGCTACATTTTATGAGATACTCCTTATAAATGTTCAAAATGTCTGCCTCGGTTTCAGTGCACAGCCTTGCTCGTTCCAAACAAGAGTCCACTGCCCAGTGCCCACTGAATCATTTCGGGGTGTTCTCGTATATAAGCCGCGGCATCCATAATCCGACGCAAGAGTTCCTCTCTCGTCTGTACTTTGGTCTTGTAGACTATCTCTTTCATAAGGCCCCATAAAAAGAAATCTAACGGAGTTAGGTCCGGAGATCTCGGGGACCACGATGTTGGACCAGCACGACCAATCCAATGATTCCCGTACCGCTGATTCAAGTAATCCGCAACATAACGATCAAAATGTGGTGGCGCCCCATCGTGCTGAAAGAACATTCTGCGCCTTGTCTCCAAGGGCACGTCCTCCATCAAAAGCGGCAATTCGTTCGTCAGGAAGTTCAGATAAGTATCAGCAGTTAATCGTTGTTCCAAAACGAACGGTCAAATCAGCTGATCTCCAATTACACCGCACCAAACATTCACCGAGAATCGATGTTGAAAGTTTCCTTCAACGATACCGTGGGGATTATCGGCGGACCACAAGTAGGAATTTCGTCTATTGTTAATTCCATCCCGAATGAATTGTGCTTCATCACTAAACAGTATGCAATTAAGAACTTGGCGATGTATAACCATCCACTGGTAAAATTGAACACATTTATGGTAATCATCCGGTTGAAGAGTTTGCACACGTTGCAAATGATAGGGATACAAACCCTCATCATGTATGGTTCGCCATACACGCGATGCGGATTCACCAATTCGTCTAGAAATCCTTCGAACACTGGTAGTTGGGCTACGTTGTACTAGGTCCAGTATGCCCTCCTCCACAGCAACGGGCCGTCGTGCTACATGTTCTTGGTTACGTGGACAATTGTCCCTGTTTCCCTTAATCTCTGGTGTGTGTCAGTAAACACTTGCTTGTTCGGTATTCGGCGGTTCGGAAAACGTCTTCGATATTCCTCAACTGCCGCTCTGCTGTTACCATCACAGAATCCATAAGTGAAATGGATATCAGCGTATTAAGCGGGTGTGAACTGTTGATTCATTTTGATTGTTCACCTTAGCGCAACACAGTGTCTCGTACCATAGATCAGAACCAACCGAAAGAAAAAACAGGATTAGTAGTGGTAACTTCGTTAACTGAAACTACCACCAGTGCTGCCATCTATTGAATTACACACAAGTAGGGATTTGTTGTTTGCACACCTTGAAACGTCCGTAGCTCCGCAACGGTTGGAAATAGCACCTATGTTGTATCAACTCTTTTACTCTATATTACCCCCACAAAGTATGGCAGACCGGTTGTGAAACACCCTGTGTGTGTGTGTGTGTGAGTGTATATATATATATATATATATATATATATATTATATATATATATATATATCTTTTTTTTAACTTTACTATAAGACTACACAATGCTATATCCATAGATGGGTACAGCTTATATTAATTAGAGCAGGGTTGGAGGCAGGAGGTTGTGAAAGGACTTGGGCCTAATAAAGAATAATGTTTTCGGTGGGTCAGGAAATCCTCCAAAGTAAATTAAAGAAATAAATCATGAGCTGATTCCCACGAAACAAAAGAAGGAGAAGAAGCGAAACCATTTGTTTCAATTTTACTCTTACAAAGTATGTCCAGGATAAGAAAATTCTTTTTAATTACAGAATAATTAATAAAAATGGAGTCTTGTTACGTGGTATTAAGTCTTCTTATACAGTACACAGACATATATGCGCATGCTAATATATATATGTGTGTGTGTGTGTGTGTATATATATATATATATACTCGCGAACGGAGTGCTACATTTTTTACTTTTAAGCACAAAATATAATGATCCCCTTAGGATTGATAAATTTTTATGTACTCTATAGTATTATAATAGACAGTGGGTCCAAAAAGAAATTGTGACGTAAATTACACTGGCCAACAAAATGAAACTTTTTTTTCTCATCACAAACATGATCACACTTTTCTTAATGCATTTTTCGCGCTGATTCCGAATCTGGTTTTTTTTTTTTTTCTAGCACGTAGAGTTATATAGATACACTGGTTTTGATATTTTTAAGTTTTTGATATTGCTATAAGAAAATTTATGGATGTATAGATCACACTTAGGAATGCTAAACAACAAATACATCATATACTTTATTCAATGTACTTATAAATAAAGAATATATACATTATTTTATTAAAAGCGCTGTGAGTGTGATTTCCTTTTGTAAATTTGGCCTGGATTGTCACGATACAGCATCCAACAATGGTCCGCCATCATGCTTTCATTCCAATATCCTTGATAGCGCTTCTCCATCATCTGAATATCTTGATGGAAGCGCTCTCCTTGCTCGTCACTCACTGCACCAAGGTTTTCAGGAAAGAAATCTAAGTGGGAATGCAGGAAGTGAATATTTAACGACATTCGACACTCCATTTCTTTGAAGGCATCAAGGAGGTTCTTGACTCCATCCTTATACGCAGGTGACTTGTTGCTTCCAAGAAAGTTTTCACATATCCATTTGTGAATCCTGACTGCATACCCATAAGCATTCCTATAACTTTTAGATCTCCACAAACATTCCATTGATGACTATCGTATTTGATTGCCTTAAGTAGTATATCCATATTGTCATATGTCTCTTTTAGATGGACGGAATGGGCAATGGGGATGGATGGCATTATATTACCATTATGCAAAAGAACTGCTTTCAGGCTTCTCTGCGACGAATCAATAAAGAGGCGCCACTCAGATGCCACATACGTCTGAGATATGGCTGTAAATAGTCCATTGATGTCATGGCAATAACAGAGAGGACCGTCTACTGAAAAGAATGCTGTTAATTCAAAATTCCGCTTTCGGTAGTAACTAATACGAACACTGTTCTCAAGTAAATTGTTCTCCTTTAGTCTTGAGGCGAGAAGCTCTGATTTCTCTTTAGACAGCGATAATTCTCTAACAAGATCATTCAACTGTCCTTGGGTTAACTTTTTAGGCTCTAAATGTCTACCTTCAAAAGTGTACTCTGGTTCTGTAGATGGTCCGGAAACGCCAGTTGCACCTTCATCACTTTCCATGTCATCTATGATAGAATCTAGCCTATCACTTGGGGGAATTGGAATGGGCAATGTTTCATCATGTTTTACTGGTCTACGTGCTGAATCCAGGTTTGGATATACAATCTGGTGTTTGTTCTTGGCAGAAAACCCCATTAAGTTCACACTACAAAAATAACAGTCTTCATGATGATCTCTCGGCTCCCTCCATATCATGGGTATGGCAAATGGCATTGAAGCTTTCTTTTTGTTAAGCCAATCACGTAATCCATTTGAACAGCCAGAACAGATTTGATGTGGCGCCCATGGTTTATCTTGGTCACCTAGATGGCAACCAAAGTATAGCTTGTATATTTTCTTAATGTCGGTTGTAATACTTCGTCGCTGTGTTTTAGTTGTCAACTGGCCGCATACGAAACAGAACTTGTCGGGGTCATTCTTACATTGTCGAGGCATGTTGACTGACCTGAGCAAACTATAAATTAAAAAAAAAAGTACACCAACTTGACACAACAAGTTCTTGGACTGGACTGATCTTTTGACACACAAAGCATGGCGTTGTTGCCTGAATCACAATGCTGCTAGACGTAAAAGCTCACACCTGAAATACATAAGATGTATAATTAAGATAATTGAAATAAATAAGATGAATAAACTAAAAAAACACAATAAAATAAACACAATCAAATGTTGAAATATTAGTATTTTGCCTATTTAAAATGGTTAAATCTGTGTAGTTATATATATGCCTTCCTCTTGAAAACTATACTTGCTAGAAAAAATCGGAATGCAGTTTTGGAATCAGCGTGAAAAATGCTATCCAGCCAACACAAATTTTACTCTGATGAAAAATCTTTGTTGACCAGTGTTATCAATAATTTAAGTGTATAGCACTGGAGCTTCTCAAATGAGCTTGTTTCAAGGGTGTGGGAGTAAGTTAAGCAATGTACAAAATGTACATGAATAATGTACGCATCTATAGACAAATTAATAACAGATAGCTTGTATTATCAATACACTGCTGTGTGAAATGCAACTTGTTTCATAACATGAACCAACGTGTTCATGTAAACAAGAAAACACTACTTTCATCAACTGCTGTAACTCAAATTTCGCTTTAATTATTTTTAATTATTACATTTTGATTATTTTAATAACGTCATAAATCTAGTAATTCTTTACTCTGTCTTTTTGAATAACCCTGTACATTACCTTCGGTATACCTTTTTTATACATAAAAAAGAATCTATCTATCCCTCAGATATTTAGGTCATTGTATTTTTCACACAATAGACAAAACTGCCACATATACACGTCGTCTCGATCAATATTCGTATATACATCAACTGACCACACCATCAATTTTAAAACATGAATGAGGACCACGTTTTGTTTAGTATGGCACGTCTGAATTTCTCCGACCAAAAAAATATGATTTTGAAGGGGATGAGGCTGCAGCCGGAATTCCACGTGATTTCATCGCTTCTGACGTTTGGTTTTCACATCGCGAGTGATAAACACGATACGAAATAATTTGTGATGGAAAAATGATCGTGCTCCGTTCAAAATAAGAGAACAACGTTTTACTCCCAACATCATTTTCACATCGGTTATATCTATTACTGATATGTTGGAGTTGGTGAGAACACGCTAACAAGAAAAAGTATATATATATATTACAAACTCCCCTTGTGTGTTTGCATCATTCATTCATTTCACGTGTTTAATTGTGAAATTCATCATATATATATATATATATATATATATATATATATATGAATAGAAACGACATATGTACTAAGGAACGTTTCTGCACACGAGGAGGAGAGATAACGAATAAATGAAAAATGAGGCGAACCGCCCGGGAATACTGCGCGGTCATTGCAGTTATATGCGCATATTCACGATTTGCGAGGGTGCCTTCTCAGGGCATTGGTTTCTGCCCTATGTGGGAGAATTTCGATTTGTGATTAATTGAGGTCCGTAGCATAATGGTAGCGCGTCCAACCGGCAATTGGAAGGCCCTGGGTTCGATTCCCGGGCGGTTCGCCTCATTTTTCATTTATTCGTTATCTCTCCTCCTCGTGTGCAGAAACGTTCCTTAGTACTTATGTCGTTTCTATTCATTTATATTTTTTTTATTTTTTTTTTTTTATTTTTTTTTTAGGAAGAACCGATTCGCCTCTATTTAAAGGGCATATCTCAGCGGAAAAACAAAGAAAAAGTGAGAGGAAAGACAGAGGAAAAAGAAAGGGTGGAGGGGACAGTCGAAGTGGAAAAGACCAAGGATGACAAGGACTGCAGGGTCGAGCCCCATCATCCTTGGGTGCTAGGGCCGGGAGGCGCACGTGAAACCTCCAGGAACAAGCACGTACAAACGAGCACAAAGAGCACTCAAGAGCACGAGCTTAGAACCCCCTTGCGGGGCTATTCATTTATATACTGCGCGGTCATTGCAGTTATATATATATATATATATATATATATATGTTAACCCCCCCCTTTATGGCCCTTTGTCGGTTCGGATTCGAAGGGGGTTCTAGTTAGGGAGGCAAGCAACGGATATTTCTTCTGATACTTTTCTTCTATAATTTTCTAATTCTTTCTCTGATACTTTATAACTTTTCGACTTTACTAAGTTCCTTTGACGATAGCCCAACTCGAGGGGGAAAATAAAAAGTTTCTCTTACTGTAAATTTACTTCTTAAAAATATACAGGTACTGCTCTGAATTTACAGGGTAGAGGTTCGACCTCCCTCCCCGCAGCGAGGCTGCTAACCAGGGGAGTCTCTTAGCAGTCCCCAAGGCAGCGTCTCGTAATCAAGTGTCCTTCATTTTACAAATACATGTATAAAATATGCCTGAATGTTGGGGGATGGCAGTTGGAGGTTAAGTTTCCCCCCCTTTTAAACACGATCAGGTGTTTGAAAGTTTCCAAATAAAAATAATAAAAAAAAATAAATAAAAATAAAAACTAATCTTATTTTTTTTTTGTCACGTCTTCATTTCTGAAGGCGATATCATTTTTGTTTGGGTTTATTACAATTATGATTGCGATTATGGATTACTTCCCATTCGCTTATGATTGTCCCTTACAGTTCGATTAAAGTACATTCTTACATTATATAAAGTCATTACATTCAATTATAGTTTCATTGAAGTACATTACGTCGTTACCATTTTTACAGTTTTTATATATATATATATGGTTAGATTATATGGTCAGATTATATGGTCAGATTATATGGTCAGATTATATGGTCAGATTATATATGGTTATTATATATATGGTTATTAGTACAACACAAGTACATGAGACATGACAAGATAATTTATATACATAATATGTTATATTACATTATATGTTATAGATTTGGATCAAAGCGAAAGATGTTGTTTATCTTAGAAACGTTCGGTTCTGCTGATTCGCGAATTTGAGCATTTAACTACTGTAAGCCTAATGAGAGTTGAGGGTGAACGCACTTAAAAGAAAAAGATACATGTGGACGTATTTTACATGTAAGTAACAGAATAGGTTGTGTGCGTAATATAGACGCGTAAAATATGGACTGATAGGTTGATAGGTATCAGTAGACAATAGGTAGGAAGCAACATAACTAATGATGTATAGAGAATGGTTTCTTTTTATTATTATTATTATTATTATTATTATTATTATTATTATTATTAAGGAATTTACCATACATTCAATACGGAAGATGTCCAAATACTAAACACGTGATTCAGTGTTCAAGGTATGGAAAACGTGAAGAGAATTAAGTTACTTTATGACTTCATAGTTATTCACATTATGTCATACGTGCAGTATAACTGTAAGTCATTATTAGGGAGGACCTAAAAGAAACGAATTAAAGACAGAGTGGGTATCAAGGACTAAGAAGCACAACTACTGGTTCCAATCCTCTTATATGCAATGCGTATGTATAATCTAGGGTCGAGGGTGAGATGCAAGACAATCATAATTAATTATAATAACTTCTATAATAAATGAAAATGGATACGACTAAACCATAGGTATGGTAGATCGTAGGGTTTTGACACGAACAAAAATAGGAAGCCACAAGTAAAATTATTATCCAAACTCGCGTTAAGCGATTTTGGTTCTTATGTAAAAATGAATATGGATTCATTTCATTTTTACATATATACAGTATATATATTGAGAGAAACACACACACACACACACACGTGTGTGTGTGAGATATTTCGAGGTGAATGAACGCCTTTGTTTTCTCTGTCAGAATACTAAATTAAAAGTGACTCATTACTCGGAGGTTTAACTTTTTTTTATGCAGGAAGTAGGTGCCAAGGGCGAATGCCCGCAAAAACCCCCCTCCCTCTCATTTACATCGTAGTGATTATAAAGTGTCAGTGCATCCCCAGTAATAATTTATTGAGTGAAAGTAAAGTGCAACGTAGTGTAACCAAATAAATAAACATAAATATATCAGGATTTGAAAACATACAGTGAACTTAAACGCTTTCAGAGCAGTTAAAGAGCAAGGAAGGGCTGAGAAACCAGGAAGACGCTCATTAAAACTCGATACGTCTCAGTTTTCCATAAAGGAGAAAAGTGACCAGTTACCGGGATCAGCCGAGAATAGAAAAAGGAAGAGAAAGAAAAACCGGAAAGAATTAAGAATAAGTAGAATAAATGTGAGAAATGCTCTAAAATTAAGAAGATAAATAAAAACAATTTATGCCTTAGGAGCTGTGTCGTTGCATGCGCCTACAACTGCGAAACGGAAACTGACAAAACCACGGGCGTGAAATTCATTCTACGCAAAGCATTTAAGTACTATGAACGCCTCATTCTGGGAAGAAAGGATAAAAGGGTAATGAAAAGAATAAACAATAAAATTCAGTGGCTCGTATGGCTACGCTTGTATCAAGTGCAGGAAAATGAATAGAAAAGTCGTACAAACTGGGCTCGAAATGATGAGAAAGAAACGGAAATGGATCAAAATTTGGTTGAGGAAGGAAATTCTACTAATACATTAACTGATATACCAATGAAACACCACGATATGACAGAATACGCTGAAAACAACATAAATGGGATACAAAGCACTGAGAACAACGCATTAGAGAGAAGAGCAGAAGAAAACTTAAACGAAGGAATACACAAGATAGAAGGTAGTAACTTCATGAATAAAACCGAAAGTACACCAAAGACCAAAAAACACGTAGCAGAGAAAAAGTAGTGCTGGAACAAAAGCGAGAAATTGAACCATACAAAATCCAAAAGCGTAAGTCTGAAAACGTAAAAGACTCCAAAAGACGGACCATGTGCGAATATTAGGAAACAAGTTCGTGTAAATGTTTATATAGTCTTTTTTCTTTACTTTTGTCTCAAGAATACACCCTGTTATTTATGAACACATTTATGAATCACCCTGTATAAAGCGGATAGTTTGGATAGAAAAGGAGTAGGATGTTGCATTTACATTAAAAACACACACACGTATGAAGTGATGGTAAGCAAATCAAACAGCACAACCGAAATTTTTAGTTTAGAAATAAAAGAACTGTGTACAGAACGTGTACGAACTGTGTATGAATATGTACAGAGGACCAAACACCACAAAAAGAGTCATTCCAGGTCGTTACAAATAAAAAAGAAAGCATTTTAAAATCACTCAACACATTCCGCACGGAATGTGCTAAAACACCAGCACCAAATATTTTAATTTGTCGGGATTTTGACTTTTCCATTCATAACATGTAAGAAAAATGACGAAGATATATATGTTGAGAAGTTCCATGGTAAATTGGTAACATTACAAAAGATGATAGCATCCAAGCAACATTGCTGTTAGATATTATAGAACATTATGCACTTACCAAGGAAATCAGTGAAGCGACTAGAAAAGAGAAAGTTTTGGATTTAATTTTGACAAATAACACTGATACGATACCTATAATAATGATACATATAATAATAAATAAAAAGGTAACGCACACAAAGTCCTCTGACCATAACCTAACCGATATACAAATAAAATTAGCAACCAGAAGACTAAAAATACAATCCCCAGAGAGTCGGAAGGAATATTTGAACGTTTAAGTATGAATTCAAAGAAAGTGGACTGGGAAAAATAAATGAATAATATAAATGAAGATATTTTAAAGAAAGTATTGGTTCATATTCAGTGGCCCTAAAACTGAGTGTTACCCGATTAAGTTAGTTTAGGTTAGTTTAGGTTAGTTAGTTTAGGTTAGTTAGTTTAGGTTAGTTAGTTTAGGTTAGTTAGTTTAGGTTAGTTAGTTTAGGTTAGTTAGTTTAGGTTTGTTAGTTTAGGTTTGTTAGTTTAGGTTTGTTAGTTTAGGTTTGTTAGTTTAGGTTTGTTAGTTTAGGTTTGTTAGTTTAGGTTTGTTAGTTTAGGTTTGTTAGTTTAGGTTTGTTAGTTTAGGTTTGTTAGTTTAGGTTTGTTAGTTTAGGTTTGTTAGTTTAGGTTTGTTAGTTTAGGTTTGTTAGTTTAGGTTTGTTAGTTTAGGTTAAGCTAGGTTTGGTTTGGCTAGTAATTATGGACGCCTGTTTCCAAACTGCGTCTGGATTCTGTAATTTTGACAAAATGTTACTCGCCCCACTTCTTGCATCGCCCCACGTTTTAATATGGCCCAAACCCCCATTCTCAGTTCCATATGCAGAATCGGGTCTGGTACAATTTGTCAAATTTCCAATCTGGTTTTCCATGTCAAATTGATTTTAGAAAGTGGCCCCCCTCTTAAATTAACAGAAGGGAACCAGGCCGCCCCCCTTGCCAGCGAAGATATTTTGACATTTTAAACTTTGAAAAACAAGTTTTTTAATTTTGCAATTACAAATTAGTAAACATTTACTCTGTGTTTGGGCTATGTAACATATTTCGTAAATTGGAAGTTCATAATTGTAGCACTTCAGCATGCTCACGAGGTGAGTATCTGCACCCAGAGGTGCAAATACCGCATTCGTTATTTGCATCCGAATATTACACCTCTGGGTGCAAATACCTTCAGCCTAACAATCTTAAGGTCCCGTGAAGCCTCCCATAAAAAGGCCTCGCCCTCGGCCTCGAAGCCTTTTAAAAATGTATGTCCTCGGCCTCGAGGCCTGAGGCCAGGCCTTGTCCCCATGCCTGGTACAAGCACCAAACGAAAGAATAAAATGTTCTTGATTTTCAACAATAAAAGTATAGCATTTTATTTTACCTCAAGAAATAATTTTTCACAAGTTAAAATAGTAGAGACAAGACAAGACAAGACAAGACAAGACAAAAAAGTTTCTTGTCTTAACAAGACAAACTTTTGTTAACGTTTAAACAAACGAAGTCGAAAACCAGATACAAAAAAATGTATAAAAATGTTTAAGTAAAATAATAATAAATAATTAACGATTATTATTAACAATTACGAACAATTATGTACAGTTACCAAGGAGCGTCTTCAGCTACATATTGTATATTTCCCTCCCCCCCACAAGATCCATCTCAATAAACTACACACATCTTATACACTGCGTTCGCACATATTAAGCAGATTACATTTTCTCCAATGTTTTCAAGTTTTTCTCCGATTTCAATGAAATTTGTAGCAAATAATCACTATATATAGCAGCATTGATGGTATTCATTTCGATAAAATATTTTGATAATTAAAATAATTTCTCATTTTATTGAAAAATATAAAATATTGTGTTCCGAATTATTAAGCAAGTATTCTATTTACGGATCTAAATGGTGAAAATGGGTAAGAAGAAGGATTTAACATTAACTGAGAAAAGAAAAATAGTCAAGTTACTTGCTGAAAATATAAAATCTATTGAAATTGCGAAGCAGTTTGGCAGAGCTTATCGAACTGTGAACAAGTTTGTAGCGGAGGGTACCAAACTGAGGCAGCGAAGTGATAAAGGAGCTATAAGAAAAGTGACAAGGCGGCAGATATCTGTAATCAAGCGCAAATTGCAAAGTATCCATTGTCCTCAAGTAAAGAGGTTTTTGAGCAGGCTGGCATACATAATGTACGAAGAACATTTCGATGTGGAATCCTCCAAACAATTGGCAAGACGTATAAACCTACGATTCAGTCACCATTAACACCCAGGTACAAGAAGCAGCGTGTTGAATGGGCGCTTCAGTACATGAAAACAGATTTTAATACTGTATTGTTAACCGATGAATGAAGAGCAACCCTTGAGGGATCTGATGGTTGGTCAGAAGATGAATTGCTAAGGGTCAATCTCTACCATGGAATGAGGTTTTCTTTTAGAAAGTTTGTGTAAGACTGGGCATTCATTTTTACACCATCAGGCACTTTGTATGGGACAGCTACTTCATTGCCTATCAATCCTGCCCAAAACATGACACTACCTCCACCTTGTTGGCGTCTTAATCTCGATGGTAGAAATTGGCTCTCAGCAATCCATCTTCTTGACCAAACATCAAGTCCCTCAAGGGTTGCTTTTCATTCATCGGTGAACAATACAGTATTAAAATCTGTTTTCACGTACTGACACGCCCATTCAACACGCTGCTTCTTGTACCTGGGTGTTAATGGTGACTGAATCGTAGGTTTACACGTCTTGCCAATTGTTTGGAGGATTCCACATCGAGATGTTCTTGGTACATTATGTATGCCAGCCTGCTCGAAAACCTCTTTACTTGAGGACAATGGATGCTTTGCAATTTGCGCTTGATTACAGATATCTGCCACCTTGTCATTTTTCTTATAGCTCCTTTATCACTTCGCTGCCTCAGTTTGGTACCCTCCGCTACAAACTTGTTCACAGTTCGATAAGCTCTGCCAAACTGCTTCGCAATTTCAATAGATTTTATATTTTCAGCAAGTAACTTGACTATTTTTCTTTTCTCAGTTAATGTCACATCCTTCTTCTTACTCATTTTCACCATTTAGATCCGTAAATAGAATACTTGCTTAATAATTCGGAACACAATATTTTCCATATTTTTCAATAAAATGAGATAATTATTTTAATTATCAAAATATTTTATCGAAATGAATACCATCAATGCTGCTATATATAGTGATTATTTGCTACAAATTTCATTGAAATCGGGGAAAAACTTTTGAAAACATTGGAGAAAATGTAATCTGCTTAATACGTGCGAACGCAGTGTATAGTTGTAAAATGCAAAGCTGGGCACAAACCGTTAATCCGTTAATCGTTAATTAACGAAGTTAACTTTTTCGTTAACGATTTAACTTTTAAGTTAACTTTGAAAATCATTATCGGACTAATTAACTTCCGTTACATTTAACTTCCGTTAACTCAAGTCCGTTAACCCAAAAAATTCATAAATAAACGTTTAAAAGTTTCTATTATTATCAGTGCTGAGCAGGTGCGCAATTAATCTGCCACTGTTAATAGTGATGAACGAATTTCCATTTCCGCAGTGCAAAATCAGGCGATATATTTGTTTCTGTCGCCACAATTTGTGTCTTACCAAATATGGTAGTTATTTATGGCATTGGTTTGAGCAAACATGGTCGACTGTAAAATCAGGCGGAAAGATTTGCCATTTGAGTTGAATGTTTCAACTTCTTTCAAGAAATATCACGAGCATTTTAAGGCACTTTCAATAATACAACAAATAACTACATTCGTTTCATTTGCAGTCTGTCTCTTGCGCAACATGTTTGTGCTAGTGAATATTTAAAGTAATCGTTGTCAAGTAAGTCATGTATATTTATAATATGTCTGTGAGTACCTTATTAGTAGTCTCCTTGATACATTTCAAGAACCATAAAACTGATCAGGTAAGATTTCAATTCTCATGTCACTTTGATGACATAAATTAAGTCAATTGATGTCTTACAATGGGAGCGTTTTCACCTTAACCCTTTATGTCCTGGCGGTACTTCTAGGTACCACATCTTTAAAATCTCCATAATTATTTTTCTACCCGGTTGATCCTGCCGGTACTTTCAAGTCCCAATGTGAATTAGTTTCTTTATAAGATAATAGATTGCTGACAGATGCTGCCTTCTTGGGTGAGCAAGTGTTGGTGGACTTGTTCATCAAGTTCAACACAGCCATCCCCTCCAGTGCTGCAGTGGAGCGTTTGTTCTCTATGGGCAAGGACATCCTGAGGGCCAAGAGATCATCCCTGTCTGATGAAAACTTTGATATGCTAATTTTCATGAAGGGCAACATGCATCTCATGGACAAAATGGAGAACGAGAAGAGGGAAATTAAATTATATATATATTGTGTTTTTCATTTTTTTTATAATAAAGTTAACGTTAACGGTTTATCGGTAACTTCCGTTACATGTTTAAAGAATTAACGGATTAACGGTTAACGAAGTTAACTTTTTGGTTAACGGATTAGCGGTTAACGAAGTTAACTTTTTGGTTAACGGTGCCCACCACTGGTCAAATGTGAGTAGATTGAAGTAAATTTGATCAACTAAAAGGATGATTTAATTAATAATTAACGAATTATCTCCATGAATTTTGGCGTTATCGCCCTGAGTGGAGGCGAGGTTCGTCTGACTGGGTACTGGGTGGCACGACCTTGGGGGAATGAGATGCCCCTCCCCTACTCTGTGGCTTGATGAGGGTTTGTTAACAGTGTTTGTACCCTGACGGGCACGTGTGCCCCTCCTTCTTCGGTGGGAGGGGGAACTGCATGCTGAGTGAGGCGTTTGAGTACTCGAACTAACTCTGCAGCAGAAGGCAAAGGAGAGGGCATTAATTAAATAGCCAGATTATCGGTAAAACAAAGACAAAAAGTTCTTTCTTACAGCATTTCTGTAACTAATATTTAGGTGAAAATGTGAGATTATCATTTCACTAAAAAAAAAAAAAAAAAAAAAATGATTGACTTTTTACTTGCTCTTCAAACGTCCTGTACTGGGGGTTTCTTCGCGCATGAATGGATTTCTATTCAGTAGATTTATCAATAAACCCTCGTTAAAGGGTAAACATTCCAGCATAGTAAAAACTCTTTTAGTATTCGCATACAGACTGCGATAATTTTAAATTTTCAGTATTTATCGTTTTATTTTCTTCCTAGCTTTATCAGGATGCAGTGTTCATCTTCTTCGTGCATTTTTAAACCACGTTTCAACACAACTTTTCCTACGTGTATTTCCTATTATTAGTAATTTATCTTCAGATATTTCATAAACAACTTCCCCCTGAACATGATGTGAAAATATTTGTTTAAAAATATTTGTGTTTGTGTATCTTCCCTACGGAATCGGACAAGCTTGAAGATATACACAGAGCCCATCGCGACACGAACGTGCGTATCACGACATTAGCAGTATCGCGGTGGTTTGTCTTTATAAATCTGTTTTATCATGAATAAAGTGGATATAATTAAGCTAAGGTTAAGCTTGGTTAAATTTATTAGGTTTTAGATTGGGTAAATGTCGCGATACATAATTGAATATGTGAAAATGTGTTAATGTCGCGGGTTTGTAAGGTAGCCATACGTGTGTGTGTGTGTGTGTGTGTGTGTGTGTGTAGAGTGAAGGAACACAGAGAGAATATATTAATGAGGTTTTCATATTTGCTCATAATAATTGAAGCAAAACTGAAAGGATGGATTGGCGCGCATCCACAATACTCCTTTCTCATTTATTATAGACGAGTTAAATGTTCCAAAGACAAATGGTTGCAGTGCATGGAATCATCAAGAACAATGTGTCCCTTAAGCTTTCTAGGTTCCTCTGAGACAGAGAACGTATAATTGTATACCTGTACTTTTAGTTCTTTTCCTTTCTTCGCAACCACAGTAATGTAAGTTTATATATATATATATATATATATATATATATATATATATATATATATATACAGGGTGTCCCATAAGTCCGGCATCATAGGAAAAATAATAAAAAAAGGCAAAACAAAAGCTTTTATTTACAGAACGTGCTCAATATGTCCACCATTGTTTTCAATACACAAATTCAGACGTGATACCCAGTCAGCAAGCACACGGTGAATGATGTCAGGAGTAATGGTGTTACATGCCCCAATAATGCGCTGCCGCAAATGTTCAACACTCCTAATTTTCTCTTCGTATACCAGCGCTTTTAAGTGGCCCCAGAGATAAAAATCTAGTGCCGTGAGATCCGGGCTTCTAGCTGGCCATTCCACAGGCCCTCGACGTCCTATCCAATGACCAGAGAATTGTTGGTACAGGTATTCCCTTACTTGGGTGCTGTAATGTGTAGGAGCGCCGTCTTGCTGGAACCATGTTGGGAAATTTCCTTCTTCGTTCAAGACACTTGGAAATGCTTCTTCCTTGAGCATACGTAGGTAGGTGCCTCCAGTGACATGTTCATCGAAAAAGAGGGGGCCTATGATGCGATCCTTCCAAATGCCACATCATACCATCACCCGAGATGCACCTTGTTCCTTTGAAGAGGTATACCAGTGAGGGTTGTTTTGAGACCAGTAGCGGGTGTTCTGTCGATTTACCTCACCATTTCCATAAAAAACAGCCTCGTCACTGAACAGAATGGTGGACGGGAAATTGGCATCCCGAGCATATTGTTCCGTAGCCCATTCACAAAAATCCATCCGCCGGTCGGGATCATCTTCGCTTAATTTCTGTAGGATCTGAAGTTTATATGGATGCCATTTGTGAGCCTGAAGAATGCGATGGATGCTACTTTTCGACACTCCTGTCTCGGCGGACAATCGCCGAAGAGACTTATTGGGACTTCTGTTAAAATGAGCCAGGATAGCAGTCGCTGTATCATCGTCAGTGGACCTCCTTGAAGGTCTACTGCGTGGTTTATCTTCTATGGATCCCGTTTCCTTAAACTTTGCAACAAGTCTGCTAACACAACTCTGTGTTATTGGCTCGCGGTCTGGATGCAGTCTGTTAAATTCAGCAGCGGCCTCTCTTTGACTCCGATTTCCTATGAGTAGAATTATCTGGATTCGTTCTTCCTTGCTCACGGACATTATGGCCTGTAGAAAGAGAAAAATATGAATTATGGTTTGTAGAAATAGAAAAATATGAATTTCGCCTATGATGCCGGACTTATGGGACACCCTGTATATCAGGGTGGCGCAAAAGTCGCGCATCATAGGAATTTTCAGTGTTGATTATAATTTTTTTTTCTTTTAGGTAGGAGATGGCTGCGAAATTAACAATAGACGAGAGGGTGAGCTTGGTTTTAATGTATGGAATACCAGGTACAACAAATCGATGAATTAAATTCTGTACCGATTCATCGATTTGTTGTACCTGGTATTCCATACATTAAAACCAAGCTCACCCTCTCGTCTATTGTTAATTTCGCAGCCATCCCCTACCTAAAAGAAAAAAAAATTATAATCAACACTGAAAATTCCTATGATGCGCGACGTTTGCGCCACCCTGTATATATATATATATATATATATAGAGAGAGAGAGAGAGAGAGAGAGAGAATAGACACCTTTTTTTCCAGTTTTTTTTTTTTTACACTAAAAGTTAGTAAATAATAACAGATTTACTGAATGAATAGTATATTTCGAGTCGCTTTGCTTTCTCCTTTGCATTATGTAAAGCTGACACATGTTCTGGCATTCCACTGATGAGTTTTGCTATTTGTTCTTGAGGAGGACAATTATCGTGGTATCTGTTTACTTTCGTGAACTGTCTGTAGGTATGTACAGTCGGTTAAGATATTCCTTCCGTGAAACTTTGTTTTTAACTAATAAATGTTGGGAGAAAAGTGATGTTTCACGATAAGACTTTTTAAATCGATTGTACCTTCTTCAGTGGAATGCGGATGATGACAAAAAAATAAGTCACGGAAGATTCTAATTGCGAAACTACACGAGAACTTCCTTCATGAACTTTAGGAATTTCGAGTTCAATGTCAAATTCTTTTATTGATGATAGTCTGATCTACGGTCGCTGTAGTGATATGGTGAAGTTTTAAATGTCTTCTGGAAATAGTGAAGGATTTTGTTTGAAATATTGAGACTCCAATATTCGTTTTTCATAGTAAGATTGATGAAAAATTAACGAAACTTTCAATTGAAATGAAATTCGGTTGAAATCGTAAAAACTTTTACAAAATAAGGGGGGAAAATCAGATTAAGGGTGCCATTATACATGAAAAAATACACCCCTCATTATATTATTATTCCTTACAATTAACACATCTCTTATTTATCCCTCAGAAAAACAGCCCTTCTGACTTCTCCCCCCCCCCCCCCCCCCCCGTTACCCAAGTGAGATCAAACAAATTATTGAATAATGAGTTGGGAAATTAAACTGCAGAATGCGGCAAAGTTTCACCAATCTTTTTTCAGTAACTATAATCTATCATACTATCGAGAGACGAGATGTGTATGTCGAAATCTGCATACGAAAATTCGTGACCATAAAAGTACAATTAGAGTTAGACATAAAATTTCTGCAGTTTTCATTCATGTTTTACTCATAATTGTTACAATATAATTAACAAGAAATAAAATATTTGATTTCTAAAAAAAAAAATGTGAAAATTCTATTTGAAGTAGCAGATGATAATTGAGCAAATTTGTATATTTTTTTCAGAGGCTACTTCACATAGTTTTCACTGCATCGTCCGTTGGTGAAATCTTCATTACTGAAAGAATTTAGCTTTGAAATAAAATGGGGTAATCTTAGGATATTTTCGTGTGGTTTTGTGATTTTCAGTTTTAATGACTTCCCTTTCTATAGTCTACAGTCTACATGCTGCACTCAATTGATGAAAGAAGCACATTGCTAATGAAACTACTGTCATCGAATTTACAGTGCAAAATGGCGTGCTCTGCAGTTTTCTCATTACGACCACATTTCAAATTATCTTTCGCATCTCCAACATCTTCGAATTTCTTCATTAGTCTCTTTATTGCAAATCTGCTTGGGGCTTATCTTACTCCGAAATGTACGTTAAAATCAATTTGCAATTGCACAGCGCTCTTTCTATGGAAATAACGTTTCACAATAAACACACATTCATTGGTAGAATACGCCATCTTCTACTGAAAACTCGATGACGCCGAAGCAAAGTTGACCTTGGTTGAACTAAATAAAAAAAAAAGGATCACCTGAAGATCAGGGCTCCCAGCCTTCGTAAGTTAGCCTTATAAGGCTAACTAACGAAAATATCACGACTTAACCTAACCAATCCCCAATGGCGTACAGTTGACCTAACGATTGGTTAGTCTTATGAGGCTAACTAAAGAAGGCTGGGGGTCCTGATCTTCATGTGATCCAAAAAATATAATATTAAGAGCCCCATGAAAACAATGGTTTATCGTAGAAGTTTATATGCTCAAATATTTTTTAAAATATAAATTAAACAAAATTGATTGTCCTTTTTTTGGATACAATGTACAATTCTACATATATATATATAAAGCATACAAAATAAAGCACATGTGCAAAATAAAGGTTTCTGTACAAATTAGCATGTCTCTCTGTCTATCTATAGTCTATACATACTTATATCTCTGCTCGCGCGCGTACGTGTGTGTGTGTGTGTGTACATAAATATAGGCGACATAAATTATTACGAAATGTATAACTTAATTTTGTTTGGAATTGAATTTTCAAGTCGAATTGTATACGATTCCAGCAATAATTTTAAGTTGTACATTGAATAAAATTTAATAAAAAAAAAACAAGTACTAACTAGTAATTTATTTTTAATTTCATTTCACGTTTTTGCATATTTGAAGCCTACAAAATTCACTACGAAGGAAAGACAAGTCACGTATTATTGTGAATATATTTCTTAGGATCTCATATTTTATGAATAAAATTATATATATATATATATATATATATATATATATATATATATATATATATATATATATATATATATATATATATATATATATATATACACGGTGAACCAAAAGTAGGTGGACAGTAGGTTGAATACGGTTTGTGTTATATTATATTATAACTATGGTGTTCGTTATAACTATGGTGTTTGTGTTATATTATATTAAATATTATAACTAAATTTATTTAAATTTTATTTTGTATTATAGTATACAAAAAATTAAATATGTATTCTCAAAATAAACGTTATCATTTACTGTCCACCTACATTTGGTTCACCCTATATATATATATATACAGTAGCGTGTCCCAAAGAAATATATACCCACTTTGTTCGATAATACCAGCTATGAGGATAATAAATATATTACTTTTTATATGTTTTTTAATAAAGAATTTTCTCCTGAATCTAAATATGTAATTATTTTATTAAAAATTGAAGAACAAAAACGTTACAGATGTTTAAATTATAATTATTATTTTTCGAGACTTCATGTGCGATATTTTCTAATATTTTAACCGACTGTTTTGAGATACTTATGTTTAGTGTTGATATTGAAGCATAAATGTTGTAATTATTAGTTAATTCAAAAAATTTACAAATTCCATGGTTAAATGACACTTTATCTAAGATGTTCGACGTCTTCCAGAACGTTGTTTTTGTAAGTTTTGCACAGTGCCGTCGGTTTCAAACTTATCTTGTATACGTGCAAAAATATTAGAAAATATCGCACATGAAGTCTCGAAAATAATAATTATAATTTAAACATCTGTAACGTTTTTGTTTTTCAATTTTTAATAAAGATAATTACATATTTAGATTCAGGAGAAAATTCTTTATTAAAAAACATATAAAAAGTAATATATTTATTATCCTCATGGCTGGTATTATCGAACAAAGTGGGTATACATTTCTTTGGGACACGCTGTTTATATGTGTGTGTGTGTGTGTATCGTACAGAGTGATTGAAAAATCCATGCCTAATTTGTTTTGTTTATATCCTTGCTGAAAGTGGAAACTCTGATACATAACGAGAACTGTTCTTTCGAAAGAGCAGTAATGGGGAATCTTTTTTGAATAACAAAATTTCTGAGTGCTTAGTTTAAGGTGGCAAGAAAATACTCAGTTTTGCAGCCACGTAAGATGGCTGAGTATTCTTCTGCTACAACTACCAGGGTCAGTGACATTCGTGCAACTCGAATTCCGAAGTTATTTCAATGACCACCATGTTCCTGACACCAGAACCATAAGTAACACTCAGCGATTCCTTGGAACCGAGCCGGCTCGGTTGTGGACAAATCTCGCAGTGAGTATCCATGGTCAGCTCGAATAGAATAGAATTGGCAAGCTGTCGAGGAAGTGATTTCTGATAATCATACCATTCCATGAGACCTGTAACTTTGGAACTGGAATTAAATTACCATTCAAAGAATGCCCAAGAAGGCCATTAAAATGGAACCATACAAAATCCAGATGGGGCATGAATTACGTGATGTAGACCAAGATCGAAATGTAGAAATATACGAGGCCTTGCTTCATCATTTTGAGCGCGATCCATCTGTTTTGGGCAACAGCTGGTTTAGCGATGAGCCATTTTATGTTTCTGGGAAAGTTAACAGGCATAATTCACATCTGAGGACTTGAAAACCAAAGAGAATATCGTGAACATGAGCGAAATACACGAAAACCATTCGGCCAAAAGAATCACTCACTGTATATGCCCTTCTTTTTCCGAGACGCAGACAATCAAACACGGAACGTCAATGGGAAAATTTACCATGAAACGTTTCGGCAGTATGCCTTGCCTTAGTTAGCCTCGATGAAGTTATCTTTCAACAAGAAGGAATTCCACCTCATTTCGCAGTCTCAAATCAGCACTTTGCTGATGGTTGGGTTGGAAGGTGCAAACCAATTCCATGGGATCCACGTTCACTTGACCCAACCTTAATACCATTGATTTCTTTTTGTGGGTCTGCATAAATTTCAAAGTTTATGCCACAAAGCCTGAAATTTGGCAAGTATAGAAGACGCAATACAAATGTTTATTCGGAAAATGGTAGCGCATATGTGGAAGTGGCGTGAAGATTAGAAAAGATTAAGAAAGGAATTATCTCTCTTGCAAAAATGATTCACGGTATTAGTCTCAGTAATGTATTTGCTTTGCTCGTGTTTCCTTTGTTTTTCTAAATTTACTTTTCTTAACCGAGCATAAACATTTGAATTACCATATATATACAGGGTGGGCCGAAAGTCTGGATCCATAGGAAAATATTTATTTTAATACATAAATTACAACAAATGGTAAATACTTAAAATGAATATCAACTTTAACTCGTAAATGCGTATCCGTGATACTGTACAGTGGTTCGTACTCCAGTATAAACAACAAATTATAACAAATGCTCAAATTGGCGGCCTCTGACATCGAGACACTTAGGGATGGAATTTATGATTTTTAATATTCTTCGAATTGAAGTTCTCGAGATGCGTGTTTCATTTGATAATCTTCTTGTTGACTTTACTGGACTATTCGTTAACGTTTCACATACCATTGCAGAGGTATTTTCATCAGTTGCAGTTTTTGGACGACCAGAACGCCGTCGATCATGTACACTTCCTGTTTCTTTGAAACGTTTAAACAACTTGCCAACAGTCGCATGTGTTACTGGATACTTATCAGGATGATTTCTATTGAATTCGGTAGCAACTTCTCTGTGTGTAGCGCCCTATCTTGCGTACATGAGCACAAGTTCTACCCGGTCTTCTGTTGTTAGATTCGAAGCCATTTCTGGGCTGAAATAAAAAAGGTATTTGAGTATTTATACTGGAGTACGAACTACTGTACAGTATCACGGATACGCATTTACGAGTTAAAGTTGATATTCATTTTAAGTATTTACCATTTGTTGTAATTTATGTATTAAAATAAATATTGTCCTATGGATCCAGACTTTCGGCCCACCCTGTATATATATATTTGTTACCATGGCCGCAATGTGTTCCTAAAGCGCACGGCCGCCTCAGCCAGGAACAATAAAATGGAATTACCATTCACAGTTCAGTGCCGTAGCGTGGGTTTTGGCCGCCCTGTGCGGTAGCCAAATTGGCCGCCCCCTTCCTTAAACGTAACATACCTTCCACTACAGCAAACACACGTATATAAAGGATTTACATTTTATTGATTGAGGAACAATGTAATAATGATGAAAATTGAAACCGTGATGATAGACAATAAAAAAACAAATTTAATAATTCAATTTAAAACATAGGAAACAATATGGTATTTCGTACCATACCGTACCGTAATGCCAGCCTTGGCCAAAATTGGCCGCCCCCCAAAGTGGCCGCCCTGTGCGGTCCGCACACCCCGCACACCCCACGCTACGCCACTGCATTCACTTTAATTACACACACCAAAAACATTAAATTATAATCAATTTGTCTTTGGTTGACAAATAAATATTAAATGCTACGAGTTTACTGAACTGCAACTAAACCTAAGCACTAAAACAATCTGTTGCCACAAACGGAAAAGCTTAACCAAAGAGATCTGATGTGGGGAAGTTACAATCCAATAACAGCCTTCAATTTCGGGTGCCGTAAATGGAGCGGCTGCAGATTGTTCAGCCTAGCCACGACCGTAGGTAATTCAAACTGAATACGGCTCCCGACCTCGTATCCTCTTTGCAGAAGATAATTCCAGTTATATAGTGTAGTGATAAACACTTATTCTAATAACCAAATAAAGCTGCACACAAAAATGTGTAACATCACGCATACAAGTACAGTAATTCTTTCAAGCAAATTCCAGTTATTCAGCCTTCCGTATTCAAAATGGCGCGTTCAAATGACGAAACTAATAAAATAATCTGTGCGAGTCTCACGCCAGTCCACATATTCCCCAACACTCAACCACCAACCAAACTAACTAACTAACTAACTAACTACTAACTAACTAACTAACTAACTAACTAACTAACTAACTAACTAACTAACTAACTATATATATATATATATATATATATATATATTATATATATATATATTATATATATATATATATATATATATATATACACTCATACTCTTTTATACGAGTTTTTCTTGTTCTACTTGTATCAACTTTTGTAAATTTCATCCTGTTTCACTACATTAATTTTACGATACAGCGCAAAATCAATACATTGATAAAGTGAAAATATAACTGAATTTATGGCATAGATAGGCCGTGTGTCCGTATCTCAGAATGAGGTGAAATTTATCTACATTTAATGTAGTGTATTATGGACACTTAACACTCAAACAATATTTGCGTGGCATAATGAATAGTGCAAATTCACTTTGGATGCTAATGTAAACCAATGTGAGGACACAAATTGCCTGTGTGTGTGTGTGCGCGCGACGCAAACAATTTTACTATTTGCTTTAGCGTTCTACTTTAATTCCTTGAATAAATTACCCTCAAACGCAACCTACTCATACACCGCGTTAACATAATATACTCACACGCACGGTCTGTAAAGTTTACACGGAGTATGTCTGGTGCGTGTAATATGGGAAAGGAGTTCCCGTAAGCTCTTGCCCATAATAGGAACTGTTACTTAAATAAATATGTTGCGACTAATCTCCAATGACAGGGAGTCTCCTCAACCCCTAATCTGAAGCTGTTGAGGGATTAACAAAGATCTGTTAAGGGATAAACCTGCTAACAAGAGTGGAATTGGATGTTTCAATATATGTAATGGAGCACTATTTTGAAGCATTCCATATACAGTATTTATATATATATATATTATATATATATATATGTGTGTGTGTGTGTGTGTGTGTATGTTTGAATTATAAATCAACCTCCTTTATATACTGTATATAAAACACCTTTTCTTACATAATTCAAAAAAATATTTATGCGCAAAACGAATATGTACACACAGTGTTTAGGGTTGAAAATTGAGCGAAAAGCAAATCTGGAAAATTTTGTATGCAATTGCACTCCCCTCGCTGCCAAATTTGAGCGTTGTAACGCTATTTTATTTTCAGAAACTTATGAAAACACTGTCATTCGCATGCAGTTTTTTTTTTTTTTCATAATTACCAAAACATTCATATTTAGTTCACATAATTCTTGATTATTTACATAAAATGACTATATATATATACATATATACTGAAACTTACATATCGCATCATTTAACAATACGAAATTCACACTGATTCAATTCGGTTCTTCATTTATAGATTTTCACAACACATACATTTAGTAATATGTTTAACACTGTACGCTGTTCTTCTACTCTGCCTTTGACGAAAGGGAAACCTTTTCAGGAAGGTGGAGACTAACTTATAAGATCACTTTATTTAAGAACCACATATATATATATATATACACACCGTATATATCTCTCTTGTCCCTGAAGATATGAATATATCACGAAAGCGCTTGGACTTCGTGTTTTATTTTCTATTTTCCTGTGGTTCCTTGCTGATTAAAAAGATCACGTGCTGTTTGTGAATTGTTTGCATATATAGTTATACCTATACCACATTTTCTAAAAACTACAATAACCAGAGAAAACGTGCCGAATTGTGACGTCATATACAGGGCCGGATTTTCCAATAGGCAACATAGGCCATTGGCCTAGGGCCCACCAGTAACTGGGGGCCCACTGGGGACCTACAATCCCTTGACACAAACAGTATCATTGACAAATTTGCCATAGAAAAAAGCAGGAAAAAGTCATTTTGAACTTCACATAGTTGTGCTTGCAAAATTTATTATGCTTCAGTTTCATTGTATTTTTCCATTATTCCTATGTGTAAGATGTACATGATATGGAACTTGATTTACTTTGATGTACTTGATATGGAACTAATTTGATTAAAAATTATTAATGTGTAATGTATTACATTATGTTGTAATTCTTATTGCAAAATTTATTATGCTTCAATTTGACTGTATTTTTTTCCATTATTCCTTTGTGTAAGAATAAGTTGTACATGATATAAAACTAATTTGAATAAAATTATTGATGTGTTACATTATGTTGTAATTCTTTTTTTTTTTTTACATTACAATATTACGATATATATATATATATATATTTTTTTTTTGGGGGGACACTGATAAGGTTTGGCCTAGGGCCCACAAGCAAGTAAATCCGGCCCTGGTCATATATGTATGTTTGCAAAATAGCGGCAGCCTTGTTGCCACTTAGTGAATGACATGGTTCTGCGATGTTAGGTCGTGAAAGAGAGAAATTTTAAAGTGTAAGAGTGATTTTTTTTTTTTTTTTTTCAAAGTGAACTCTTCCTTTTTAATTGCCAAAAATTAGTGAAGGAATCCAACAATGTTCATGTTCGTGTGCCATTTGTGATATAGTAAAAAAAGAACTTTGGTTCTCGACCTTTCCATGTTAAAAAACAGATATTGGAAAATGGCAGACCCATCCCAGACGTTATCAATACTAAAGTAAAGAGTTGTGTACGACGATTCCATAAGCAAATTTACGATACGAATGAGTGGTTAACTGGTTGTTTCATTTGCAAAAATTATTTTGTTGGCCATGTCTTCTCTTTTCAAAAAATAAAAATGTTTGGAATAGTGTTCGATACAACGCTACAATGATATGGCTAGCATCCACAAAGCAGCAAACAAACATAGTCTTTCTGAACGTACAAAGAAGAGCGTGTGGATCAACCAAAGCAAAAAAGATTCAAGGGAAATGTAAACATTCAAACTTTCTACAAACGGTTGTTTTATGAAATTTTCGACAGCAACTAAAAGACGGATTTCAAATTTTGAATTCACTGAAGTTTTTAGAGCTGCTACACTCCAAAAATTTCAATGGCTTCAAAACAGATTTTCCTGAAGCTGCTCTACAATCTTTGGAAGAAAACTATGGTACCGCGTTCAACTTTATATCGTTACGATCACAGCTCAGGGTTACTTACATTTCGGAAGAATTTAAAGAGAAAAATGTTGCTGAACTTTATGCTTTTATAAAATCTAACGATTTAGAACGGGCATATGGCGAAGTAGCTAGTCTTTGTGGTTTAATTTTAACTACAGTATTTCTGTAACCACTGCCTTAGTTGAACGAAGCTTTTCAGCCTTGAAAAGAATAAAACACTATGTATGAAATTTCTAGGGGCAAGGAAGGCTGCAAAATTTAGCGCTTGTGTCAGTTGAGAAAGAGTTACTGAGCAAAAAACAAGTAGAGCCAAATTTTTACAATGAAATGATTGAAATTTTCGCCAAAAAACCTAGAAAACTTCAACTAAGGTACATTTAATGAGGTAACTTAGACCAATTTTTTTTTTTTTTGGTTTTTAATATTGATTGATTACCTTAAGAATTTTTTCACGACATGCTGCGTAAATTGGGTATTATTGTATGTGAATCGAAGGGCATATTAATATTTAGTGTTAGAGTAGGTTATTAACACAAATTTTTATTAATTTTTTTAATACAACGGTAGCTTGTTGCAGTTTTAGCCAATTGTAAACTGTAATTCCTTTTACTTCATTAAAGGATGTGGCATCGTTATGTGAATACAATAAGGAAGGAAAGCACTACCCGCACACTGGAACATTTACATTGAACAAAACATCACAGGATCCAAAATACACCTTGGGGTGAGTACAAAGTGCATTTTTTTTTTTAGGTAAATCTTACTGTTAAGGCCACACAGCAACCACGTATCCTACATTAATAACACGTATATCAATCAATAGAGGAGAAAAAAACTATCGGCCCTAAAAGTAAGATTTACCAATAAACTTAACCTAACCTAACCAAACTAATTGATTTGCTCACGCTATAACAATAATATTCAGACTGAACTAGGTCTAAGCAGGCAACAAATAAACATTAATAACAACAACAACAACAACTACTACTACTATAATCGCCACCATTGTACGAATTGCATTGAATTTTATACGTTTCTTAAAATTATTGTAATTTTTTTATTTAATATTTAAGTTTACATCGCTGTGTATATATAGTTTTTTCTGCTCTATCGATTGATATATGTGTTATTAATGTAGGATACGTGGTTGGTGTGCGGCCTTAAAAGTAAGATTTACCTTTTTTTACATTGCCGTTATGAATAAAGTTGTTTTAAACTATTTTAATAGGACACTCCTCGAGTTTTAAGAATAATACAATTTAGTAAAAGGTACCGGTAGTTAATGTTTTGTCTACAGGGTGTTCGAAAAATCCCGTTACCCCCTACAAAATGTACATATTGTAATACCAATTTTATTTTTGTGTGATTAATTGTATTTATATGTGGTAGGTGTAATTTAAGAAACAAGTCACTAGCAACAATTACTTTAATTACAGTAAATACAGTTACTAATCAAGAATATGTGTGTGTGCACCATCATTTTCGTAACAAAGGATTATGCGCCGCCATGTGCGGTGTGAGAATCGACGCAGCATTGCTGGAGTGATTGCACCAAATGTATCTCGAACAGCGTGTGTCAGTTCCTCTGTTGTGCGGTAACGCACCCGGAATACGTTCTGCTTGACGAAACCCCATAACGCAGTCACATGAAGACAGATCTGGACTTCGGGGCAGCCACTGAAGAGGGCAGGTAAATGTTGCGAACCACGGCCGATCCATTTGTCTCTGAACACTTCGTTGAGGAATCTCCCTCACATTAATGGCAAAATGAGCCGGAGCCCCATCTTGTTGAAACCACATCCGACAAAGCAGCCCTAAACGTTCGAGATCAGGCACAAACTAGTCCCGTAACATGTTGAGGTAGGCAATTTGTTTAACAGGACCCTCAAAAAAATATGGACTGAACGAGTTCCTGGCAGAAACTGCAGCCCATATCATCACGTGCGGTGGATGGTGTTCCAGTTCCTGAAAGAAGTGTGGATTTTCCTTGCCCCAGAAGTAAACATTTCTCATTTTGGCGCTATGGTAAATTGCACAGTCGTCAGAAAAAAATCACTGTTCCACGTGCAGGAATTGTTGGGAAAACGGTAAAAAACCGTTCACCGGCTTCATATCGTTTCTGCACGTCTGTATCACTTAATTCATTAACAAATGACGGGCGGTATGGTTTTATGCCGAGATCTTTTGTCATGTGATCTCTCATTGTGGACATGGAGACTGCAAATTCTTGTGATCGTTTCCGAAGTGATTTTTTTCGGTGAACGAGCCACCGATGCAATCACACCTTCACATTGTTCTGCTCGCGTTGTTGGTCTTCCCGACCGTGGTCTGTCCTTGATGGGGCCAGTTTCAAACAGCTTTTTCTCCCAGCGTAATACCGTCTTGTTTGGTGGTGCAGCCTTATTGAATCTGGTGTTGAAATCATTCTGGATATCATGCATCGTTTTGTCAGTATGTAACCTTTCATGAGCGCATGTGCTCATCACTATCCTTTCCTCCAGAGTGTAAATGGACTGGTCTGCCATTGTTCACACAACTCTGATACCTGGAAAGAAAAAAAAATGTCACTGAATCACATATAAATGCAATTAATCACACAAAAATAAAATTGGTATTACAATATGTACATTTTGTAGCGGGGTGACGGGACTTTTCGACCGAACACCGTGTATTTTTTAAAGTACATTCTCACATAAGCCTAATTATTTGTCTTTGTGGAATTACCCATTAGCGTTGCTTGATTCTCTTTGAAATTCTGTATTAATCTTTTCTATTATGTATTTCTAGCTAGTCTACCTAAATGCTCTATTACGGTTAGATTAAATTTTTACTTCTGGACGAGAGTCCTCTAATAAAGTAAATATAAAAATATGAAAAATAGTAGTTTATGATGGTTTAATTAAGTTACTAAATCACTTCACTTAGAAAAGCTACGAAAACTTCCCTTTTTAAATTGAGCTTAACCGAGGTCTAAATCAGTGGTCCCCGATCTTCCAGTTTTCATCTTTCATTTTTTAATAAGAGGTTTAAACATTATATATATATATATATATATATATATATATATATATATATATATCTATATATATATATATATATATACAGGGCGTCCCAAAAAAATGTATACACACTTTAAATAATTATAAAGGCAGTGTTTATTAAAATACATTTCATTTTCAAAATGTAATAGAATCTACAGACATTACAGTATTTAATTGTTTTGTCAACGCCTGTTTTCAAACTGACGTCCGTTCTGGTCCAGGCACTGCTGATAACGCGAAGCAATGGAATCGCAAACATCACGAAACATTTCGTTTGGTATTTGTGTGCATTCTTGTTCAATGGCTGCTCTCAATTCAGCGACTGTTGCAGGTTTTATAGCGTAGACTTTGTCTTTTAAGTATCCCCATAAAAAAAAGTCTAGTGGTGTGAGGTCTGGTGAACGCGGAGGGTATTCTACGAAACCCCTTCGTCCAATCCACATCCACATCGTGCCAAGTACCACTCGCAATACTCCACTCTTCGGTCCGGATCATCTTCATTAATAGCATGGACTAATCTTGGAATGTAACTTTTCCATTGACAGCGCTTCAAAATGCGTTGGACAGACGATTCTGAAATTCCTACCTCACGACTCGCTTGCCGCACAGATTTTCTTGGACTTTGGTGATACGTTTCCAGTACTCTTTCTTGCTTTGTGGGGCTTGTCGATGTCCGTGGTCTTCCGGAACGCTTCTTGTGGACATTCTGAACAGTTCCATCGGCTTCAAACTTATCTCTAATTCGAGTGATGGTAAGTCGCGTTGGTGGATCTGTTTGAAACTCCCTCCTAAACTGTCTTTGCACTTCAACTGCGTTTTCACACTTCCAGTAGCATTTTAGAATGAATTTCCTTTGTTCAAAGCTTAGTCTGACTGCCATTATTAATTCTAATGGGTTTAACTTGGAAAGAAAGAAACATCAATTGAGCTATCAGCTGTTAAAGTGTGTATACATTTTTTTGGGAAGCCCTGTATATATATATATATATATATATATATATATATATATATATATTAGTGATGTAGGTCGCATCCGCATCCGCATCCGCGGAACATCCGCACATTTTCTCGCATTCGCATCCGCACTTTGGACTGCGGATGTCGTGCGGATGTGGACCGTTGAGATAAAACGTCATTAATAAGCGGAAATTATCAAATTCTACTATATTAATAGAACTAGTTCATTGTGCGCAAAAGTGATGCAAGCGACAAGACGAGAGGCTGTTCTTGTATGAAGTTACTCTCTTGCAACCTACTTAGATCCACGTTACAAAGCTAAGTTATTTTCACCTAGTACATTAGAATGAGTTAAATCATCACTTGGCAAAGCAGTTGAAGAGCTTCAATCTCTTGAATCTGTCGCTTCGCCACCCACCAAAAGAATAAAAGTTTCAGTGACAGAACCAACACCTTCAACGAGCAAATCTATCACAGAATCTCTCTCTCAGTTTCTTGAGTCAAGCAGCGATGACGAGACCTACGCGATGTCAAAAGATGTAGTAAAAATGATCGAGAGCTATCACCAAGAAAAACGCCTGGCTGCATGTGACAATCCTATTAGTTGGTGGAAAAATACGCAGAATATCTATCCATACTTGAGTAAACTTGCAAGGAAACATTTAGCCTGTCCTCCAACAAACGTACCAAGCGAGAGATTATTTAGCAGTGCTGGATTAATATATGATGAAAAGAGAAACAGACTGGCAGCAGAAAAGGCAGAAAAATTAATGTTCCTTAAGCATAACCTTCCTATAATTAAGTTTGAATATTAAACGATGAACATCTTAGTTTACTTTATTTTAATTACTCATTTATAAATATGCCTAATAAAACTTTAAACTTAATATAAATAGTTATCAAGCTAATTAAAGATCTCTTTCTATAAGGGTGGAGGTTGGGGAAAGAGGTCGGTGGGGTGCATTTGAGTTGGGTTCACGTCCCGCATCCTGGTAACACAATTATGGTTTCTAATTGTGGCTGAAACTCAACAAAATATAACGAATTTATTTGCAGACGAATTCACTAATTGATTTCTATATTAGTTAGATGCTTGATATTATTTTATATGTTCAGAGAAAAGTACAGCAATTATTGTACAATTAATCAATTATACTACATTATAGCTACAGCTCTCTCTATATAATAACTTATTATATACGTTAAACACAACAAATCTCTAATATATCCTAAAAAATAACGAAAATGTAGACATCCGCATCCGCGGATGTCGAAATCAAACATCCGCATTCACATCCGCATCCGCGGATGTGAAAAAAATGACATCCGCTACATCACTAATATATATATATATATATATATATGTAAAGAACGACGCTTTGTATAGGAGACTTATCCGCGCAAGATGAAAGCGAAAGAACGAAACAATTGAAAAAATGAGGTACCCACCCGGGAATCGAACCCGGGATCTTACGGCATGCGGGAGGTGCCCCTTTGGGGCATTGGTTTCTGCGCGTATGTAGAGGAATTACGAGCATTTGTTTGGGTGAGGCCTATGGTGTAGTGGTTATCATGTCTGACCGGCAATCGGAAGATCCCGGGTTCGATTCCCGGGTGGGTACCTCATTTTTTCAATTGTTTCGTTCTTTCGCTCTCATCTTGCGCGGATAAGTCTCCTATACAAAGCGTCGTTCTTTACGTTAATTATACTGCGTGTTTGCAGTTATAATGTATATATATATATATATGTTACAGGGAATCTGTGTAACTAGGGATTTCATGAAATCCCTTAAAATGTTCAGGGATTTCATGTAAGGTTAAGTCGTGATATTTTGGTTAAAACTAACGAAAATATCACGACTTAACTTTACATGAAATCTCTGAACATTTTAGGGATTTCATGAAATCTCTAGTTACACAGATTCCCTGTAACATATATATATAACTACATCCGCACACAACTGATGTAAAGTCATTACCGTAAATAGTGTTTCTTAGGAACGGTGATGTAATGAAATTTCTTTTTCTGGATGTAAATCGTACAATAGAGTATAACTTCTAAAATAGTTAAATGCAGCATCGATTCTTGCAAGGGAGCAGTTAGCAATTAAAACGTACCAAGCATCCGCCGTACAGAAATTTATTTTGCTTTTGATATAATACAAAATTCAAGACTTTTGTCTGTCAGCCAGACGTAAGACGCAGTAACGGATTCAGGCTTTCTCCATGGGAATGGGAGGCGAGAGATGGCTGGTTTTTCTAATCAAATTATAATTTGGCAAATTTAAAGTTTCAGAGGATTTAGAAGACTTTTCTTGTCAGAATGAGATATTTTTTATGATGACTCATAACAGTGATGATTGATGTGTCATTTTGATTTTCTGATAATAAATATTATAAACGATGATTTCATTATATATATTTTTTCCCATGGGGGTCTCGGGACCCCTGTCTTCCTGAATCCACCACTGGTAGGACGACAATTGCACTACAGTAAAAGGCCATTCATATTGTCGTCCACATGAAGACTGTCGCCCACACAGCCTCCATTCACACTGTCATTAGTCATTACAAGTTGTTAATTGTGCCAAAGTCCCCAAGGATATTGACATAATATGACTAAAACTAAAGCATAAACTTTAAATACAGTCTGCTATTCATTACTTCGTATTCTAAATCCCAACTGTTAATACTGGTACCGTACAACATTTCGACCTCAAACATGACTGGCTGGCGTACGATATAGGCATATCGCTCAGCTTCAAACATTCCCCTCACAGAATTTGAAAAAGGGGACGATGTTAAATTTCAAGAGCCTTAAAACGAAGAATCTGGCATCGTCCCGATATATTTGGACTACAAAGAGACAATGAGATAACGAGTTGATGAATATGGACGACAGTGTGAATGACCATTCACTTACACTGCGGCATGAACTTGGAAGAAATAAAAGCGGAAGGCTCATGCCGCATGTAATTTTTGTATTTTATGGCACTAAAATTTTGAATATATTTTTCTGGCCGTTTCTAGCAACAACTACCGTCAGGCGGGGATTGCTTGACACTACTAGTAGCAAAAAGAGGGAGGCAGAGGTGCCCCAAGTTGTATGTAATGGTTGTGTTGTTCAACCTCCTTCGCAATATCTAAGGTTATGTGACGGAGGGGATCTACAGCTTTACGTGAGATCCGGACCACGGGTCGTTACATAATCTGAACGCAGAGAATGGTTCTTCATTCAACTTCACCCCAGACCCAGTGTCACTTAACTTTGTTGATCGACAGGAAGCAGTTACGACATTGGCCACGACGTAGCTCTTGAAAAGGGAGAAATTTTGTCTTTTGGCATAAGTATCGAAGAAAATTTATAACCTAATATTTCATACAAGAAAACGTTTTCATTGCATTAAAGGGAAAATTACACTAGTCAACAAGTTTTAGTAACATAAACGGAAACTAATGTTTTTTATTAATTCTGATACACTGATTCCAAATCTGAATACAAAAAGTTTCGGTTCTTTTGCATTATCCTCCCAACACTAATTTTTTTATATAATGTTGGTTTGGTTTTGGTTATGGTACTTTATTTTCCTTCCATTATAAAAAAAATTAGTGTTGGGATTAGGTTAGGTTAGGTTAGGTTAAAAACAGCCCGCCGCAGCCGTTAGCCGTAGTTAGCCGGCTTCAAGTTAGGTTAGGTTAGGTTAGGTTAGGTTAGGAATATTTATTCATATAACTAATGATGTAATTTCGAGCATGAAAATACCTTTCTTGCGATGTTGCGAGATATTACTGCTTTCATGCCTTTTCACGATTAAAAATTAAAAGTGTTTTGCTAACGTACTTTATTTTCCTTCCATTAAAAAAAAAATTAGTGTTGGGAGGATAATGCAAAAGTATCAAAGTTTCTATCACGTCACAATTTTGGGAAAAATTGTAATGACCGCTTTTCATACAACTATTTAAAAAATAAGCATCGCTTAGTGACTGTTGGCGGGGGTGGAGGGAAGAAGGGGAGTAGGAGCAGGGTTGGCAAAAACCCAGTTGGGTTTTTGTTGGGTTTTTGCCAACCCTGAGTAGGAGGGGGTGTAACATAACAAGCGCCTACATGTTAGGCGTCAGTCATCATAACCTGTGCCCATTTGAGAGTGGTTGTTTTTTTTTATTGCCATTGTTTTTTTTTGTTTTTTTTAATAAATTGGTCTTCAAAGTGAAAAAAAAAAAGAGTTAAATTTAATAAAAGTGAATTCGCCAGATAATTTTCGTTATGTATGTGGACAGTTTACAGCAAAATCAAAAAGTCAGTCTATAACAAAAACGGTAAAACAAGCCTATTATCTTTATTTTGGTTACCATTTGGGAGATCAGGACAAAAATTGGGCACCGCATGTATGCTGCATATCGTACTATGTAAACCTGATTCATTGGATGAAAGGAAAGAGCAGCAGCATGCCGTTTGCTGTTCTCATGATATGGCGTGAACCAACCAGCCACCTTGAAAACTGCTATTTCTGTCTTACGAAAATTTCAGGTTTTTCGAGGAGCAACAAAAATAAAATTGAATATCCAAACATTCTTTCAGCAATAAAGCCAGTGCCACACGCTGAGATCTTCCTACTCCTGTGCCACCCACTAACTGGAAGGAATGTTCTATTCTTGATGAAGAAGACGAGGACTGTATGGAAGGTCCGTTGACGTCTTCCGATCCATGTTACATTCCACATAGTTGACAAAACCTAATTGAGCAAAGTGAGCTTAATGACCTAATAGGTGATCTAAATCTTTCAAAGCAACAAGCAGAACTTTTGGGATCAAGGTTGCAACAATGGAATTTGCTGGCTGAAGGTATGAGGATTTCCATATTTAGAAAGAGAAATCAGAAATTGTCGACATTTTATGGTATGCAATATTCCCTTTGTGTATGCCTAGACATAAATGGACTGATGGAAGAACTGGGATTTCAACACAAAGCTGAACAATGGCGGCTGTTTATTGATTCGTCTAAAGTAAGCTTAAAGGCAGTTTTGTTGCATAATGGGAACAAAACGTTTTCAATACCTGTGGCCCATGCCGTTGGAATGAAGGAAACTTATGAGAACATATCCCACATACTGAATGCAATCAAATATAAGGAACATCGTTGGCAGTTATGTGGTGATTTGAAGGTCATCGCGCTTTTGCTCGGACTGCAGGGGGGATTTACAAAGTATTGTTGTTTCCTTTGTTTATGGGATAGTCGAGCAACAGAACACCACTATGTTGTTAAGAACTGGCCATTGAGAAAAGAATTCTGTCCTGGGAAAAACAATATTAAATATACGCCATTAGTGGATCCTCAGTTTGTACTACTTCCTCCGTTGCATATAAAGCTGGGGTTAATGAAAAATTTTGTGAAGGCTTTGGACAAAAATAGTGATGGCTTTAACGACTTAAAGTAAAAGTTTTCAAAATTAAGTGACCCAAAACTCAAAGAAGGTATCTTTGTTGGTCCGCAAATTAGAAAAACTTTTGCATGATAGCAGTTTCGATCACAAACTAAATGTCACTGAATTAGCTGCATGGAAATCTTTTAAATCCCTAGTTTGTGGTTAACAAAAGAGAAGAGAACTATAAAGAAATGGTAGAGGAATTGTTGCGTAACTATAAAAAGTTGGAATGTCGGATGCCACTCAAAATTCACTTTTTACATTCCCATCTGGACTTTTTTCTTGACAACATGGGCGCCGTTAGTGATGAACAAGGTGAAAGGTTTCACCAGGATATAAGTATAATGGAACAACGCTATCAAGGAAGGTGGGATCCAGCCATGATGGGTGACTATTGTTGGTTTTTGCAAAGGGAAGATGAAACCGTTCATAAGAGGAAAAATTAATTATATACAGGGTGTCTCAGAAGTCGCGCACCATAGGCTTTATTCAGATTTACGAGGTTTACGAGTCGAAATGGTTTATAAGTGATGTTTAATTACAATACAGTATATGTTCGATAATGTTCAAATAATAAAATTAATAGTATGTACAGTTAATCAAAAAGCTATCTTAAAATAATGAAATTGAATGAAGCTACATTAGCCAATGGTGTCTCAGAAGTCGCGCACCATCGACTAATGTAGCGTCATTCACTTTCATTATTTTAAGATAGCTTTTTTATTAACTGTACATACTATTAATTTTATTATTCGAACAGTATAGAATATATATTGTAATTAAACATAACTTATAAACCATTTCGACTCATAAACCACGTAAATCTGAATAAAGCCTATGGTGTGCGACTTCTGAGATACCCTGTATATTGAATTTTCAGAATTTCAGCAGCGTTTTTTTTTTTTTTTTTTTCACTTTTCCAGTTTTTCTTAGTGTTTTTATAATTTCTGTCAACCATAATGTGAGAATACGATGTTTTATTAGTGAATAAAAATTTATTCGCATTAAATAGTGTCATTACTTCAAATTGTGTAATTAGTGATATGTACGTTCATATGTTTTGCATACAAATAAAAGAGTCCGGCGTAACAAAAAAAAAACTGCGTGGTACATCTTTTTGGCTGTCATTTTTGTGATCAGCGTACCGGATTTAGTAAAAAACAGGTTGTTTCGTACATGTTATCGAAAAAAAGTAAAAATTTGTTGACCAGTGATTTTATTAGACTCTCTGATTATTTCCATTTGCTTTTTTGTTATTTGCATGCATAAAGTAGGAATCCTTTACCTAGGATTATGAATTAAACCTACACTGTAAACTAGAAAGTTCCTAAAACATTCAAGTTGGAGTACATAACTGGGCTTTTTGTAATATTTAACGTTCCACGTAATAAAGGGTCTCTCTCTCTCTCTCTCTCTCTCTCTCTCTCTGCGTTCATGTACAGTTGGGCTTCTTCCCTGTTCGAGGGGGCTCAGGCTCCTGCGAAAGTTGCCCCCTTGTTGGTGAGGGGCTCTTGAACTCCCGTTTGGGAAACGGGTCGTGCTAGGGGGAGGTCAGAATAGGAAAGGCTCCTTCCGTGCAGTGCTTTTTAATGCTAGGTCGATTAGGAATAAGTTTTGTGAGCTACGGGCGCTCTTAGCATCAGAATACCAGGATATCTTTGCTATCACCGAGTCCTGGATTCATACTGATCTTAGGGACTACGTTGGGGAGTTCGAGATTCCCGGGTATAGAATGTTTCACAAGGACTGCACCCGTGGGGAGGGGGGAGGGGGTACTAATATACGTCAGGGACAAGTTGAGTCCGGTTGACTGCCAGTTTCGATCGGAACGGGAGCTGCTTAGCGTCGATCTGAACCTGGGAGGGACGAACTATCGGTTAATCTTGGTGTACAGACCTCCGCATCTCCTCCTCGAGGAGGATACAGCCCTGTACACCGAACTCCGTAGCCTGCTAGGGGACAGGGTGTGTGTAGTTTTAGGAGACTTCAACTGTCGCGGCATAAACTGGAAAGACAGGACTGCTGATGCCGAAGGGAGGAGGCTAGTTTACTTTGCTGATGAGAACTTCCTGACTCAATGAGTCAATGGGCCTACACGAGACGAAAGCGTTCTAGACTTAGTATTCACGACCGAAGACAACCTCGTCACTGGCCTCACCGTTGACAAATCGTTGGGCGGGAGTGATCACGGTCTGATTAGGTTCTGTGTCTGCGTCCCTCGGGTGAAGCGTAGTAACTCGAGAGGCAGTAAGCTCGATCTACGGCGGGCAGACTTTGTTGGCCTCCGGGATAGCGTAGGTGAGATGGGGGTTAGAGGTCGGCGGCGATGTTGAGGGAGTGTGGAGTGCATTCCGGGACCAGTTTATGGTGCTGCAATCTTCTGCCATACCCTCAAAACCGGTCACCCCTGCTTCAACGCAGCCTAAGTGGTTCAATCGTGACATTGCTTCGGCTATCCGAAATAGGAAAGCTGCGTATAGGAGGGCGAAAGCCAATCGTTCCCATGAGAACACTGAGGCGTGTGTCAGCCTGTGTAGGGAAGTGAAGGCGAAGGTTAGGCTAGCCAAACGTAACGAAGAGCTCCGGGTGGCAAGCCTCTGCAAGGGGAACCCTAAAGAGTTCTTCAGTTATGTTAATAGTAGAAAGCCAATTAGAAGCATGATAGGCCCGTTAAAGGACTTTAGCGGCGCGCTGAGGACCTCCGACGCTGACAGCGCTAATGTGCTGAATGAGTACTTCATGAGAGTGTTCACCAGGGAGGACACCCGCGTCATCCCCGAGTCAGGCGTCAGGCACGAAGGTGCTGGCCTGGATGGTATTCGGTGTACCGCGACAGTCGTTGCGATAGAATAAACAAACTGAACGCGTTTAAAGGCTCCTGGGCCAGACCAGTTCCTCCCCAGAGTGTTGCAGGAAGTGCGCGACCAGGTGGCTCCCCACGTGGCTACAGTCTTCAACAAATCGTTGGAGACGGGCCAGGTGCCTGGTGACTGCAGGGAAGCCAACGTGACCCCTATCTTTAAGAAAGGGGATCACGAAAGTCCAGGGAAGTATCGTCCCATTAGTCTCTCTTTGGTTAGTAGTAGTATAGCCGCAAAAGGGGAGAGTGCAAGAATGTTGCAAGTTATTATGTAATATTGCAAAGGGGGGTGGGGTTGTTGCAAAGGGGGTGTGGGTTGTTCCAAAGGGGGTGGGGGTTGTAAAGGGGGGAGGGGGGTTGCAGAAAAAAAAAAAAAAGAGTACTGGCCTTTGTTGCCAACCGGGGTTGCAAGGGGCATGCAACTTGGGGGCGGAGTCTCCCCCAAGCTATTCCCCCAAAGGACCAGAAAGAAGGAGGAGAGGTGTTCACCTGGCAGGAGCCAAGTGCATATTAAGACTTCAGCCGAGTAGGCGTTGTTTTATAGGCTCCTAATCAGCCAGAATCAGCCAGTTGGCTGAGCCAAGGGGGGAGGGGGACACCTGAAGGAGAGAGAGAGAGAGACACCTGAAGGAGAGAGAGACACCTGAAGGAGAGAGAGGAGTTCTCCCCCAAGTTATTTTCGTTTTCCTAACCTAAGAGGCCTCTAAGGGGTTTTACCAAAGGGCCTGAAAGAGAAGGACCAGAGGTCCTTGCTCGGCTGGGAGCCGAGCTTGAATGATTCTTTCATCAGCTTCTCGGTCTTTTATAAACCTCTATTCTGGCTGAGTTGCCAGATAGCGCAATGTATTCAGTTGCCAGACAGCGCCATGTGTCCCAGAAATCCATATATTAATCATCCATTGTGAACCACAATTGAATCCAATTAAATTCTGTTTATTAAATAAATAATTTTTGCACACACAATCTTTATTATTATGGAATTGCATACCTTTCCAGTTTTTTTTTTTGCAATGATCGGATTGCTCTTGCTAGATATATATTATTATGCTTATATATATATACACGGTGAACCAAAAGTAGGTGGACAGTAGGTTGAATACGGTTTGTGTTATATTATATTATAACTATGGTGTTCATTATAACTATGGTGTTTGTGTTATATTATATTAAATATTATAACTAAATTTATTTAAATTTTATTTTGTATTATAGTATACAAAAAAATTAAATATGTATTCTCAAAATAAACGTTATCATTTACTGTCCACCTACATTTGGTTCACCCTATATATACATATATATATATATATATATATTTTTTTTTTTTCATATTATAACATTTAATTTTAGTTTAGTGTTTAACATTTAGAAGCAAATTTAACATTAACTTGAACTTCATTAAACTTGAAGTTAAACTTTTCGAAACAAATAACGTAGTTAACCACACATAATTCAACATAGAAAACTTAATAATAGAAAATAAATAATTTTATGGTTAACTAGTTTATTTCGACATAAGTTTACTATAATTATATATATACACAGTCTTTTAAACAGCTTATGATATATATATATATATATATATATATATATATATATATATCTGAACTCTTTCAGCTAAAGAAGCCTTATGTATAGAATTGGTTGTGTAATAGCTGATATTAAACTCTTTCAACATGTTCTGAAAAGCACGGCGTATAAATTCCTTCCCCATATCCGTACAAAAATAGCTATATATATATATGTAGTGTTTCACTATAGATGTATAGATGTATATAGGGTTTTACAATAGATGTATATAGTGTTTAACGATTAGAATCAAATATAACATTAACTTGAACTTCATTAAACTTAGTTAAACTTTTCGAATGTTCTGTGGGATGAATCCTATTAAATTCTGTTTATTAAATAAATAATTTTTACACACTTATTTTTATTATAAATATTTGAACAACGAAACAATATGAAAATTTACGAAACAATTCAATTAAAAGTTGAAATTAACCAAAACACAATCCGCTAGAGGAAAGGAATTCCGAGAATCTGCCCAACTCGATTGACCATAATGACCTTTCTCCGAGACAGCTTGAACAAAACCTCTCTCGACTCCATTTCTTAGATATGCCCACAATTATATATATATATATATATATATATATATAGAGAGAGAGAGAGAGTTTTGTTCAAATAACGGGATATGCTTGTATCTTTTGCCATTGTGTTCGAGCACAATTGTTCGAAAACCATAGTTCGAAAAACAGTTGTTCGAAGCAGCAATTATTCGAAGTTATAATTGTTCGAATGAACAACCAACTAAATAAAATCTTAGTTGCCAAGACGCAAATACGAAGATGTAAATAAGAAGGTTAGCCTCTTCATTTAAACTATAACATTTATAGTGCTGCAGTAGTATACCACCCTTAAAATGGCAGAGTTTGTTTCTAGTGAGAAAGGAAATCCAAATCGAAAACCATACCCATATTATGTTATATCAGTCAGGGTGTCTTCTGCCACGTCAGGCGTACGCTAGGTTAGGCTGTAGAGCAATTTCCCCATGTCATCAACTTTAAAATAACAGGATCATTTGACCCGAGGCAGTCAGTAGTACGCCCGAAAAACGTGTTAATGCATCATTTGACGAGTCAGTAGTATGACCGAAAAGCATGCATGATTTTCTCTTTAGTAATAATAACAACTAGCTCGAAGAGTGACGACGGATAAAGTTTTCACGTCACCTTAGATCCACAGTTTAATGTGGAAACTGAATGCTATTTTTAAAAATATAATTAGGCCATATTTCTTTATTATAAAATAAGTTAACAATTATGTTAACACAAGAAAACAATACTTGTAAGTAAAAATATAATATAAGGGACTACCATAGAAATGTAAGTGCCTATAATTCAAGAAACACGATTTTATATATATGTTACTCATCCGGTCCCGTTATAGCGGATTGGTACACGTCATAGCTCCACCCAGCTACATCGGCAGCCAATCACTACGAACATCTGGTCTTTTGGGCGGAGCTTGGCGATTGTGCATATAAAAGGGGATATTTTTCAGTTGGGAGTAACAGTAGCTATTTTCGCGTCAGTGATTAATCATTCCCTCCACCATGGACCTGTACGTCTCCCCAGACTTGTATGAAGAACGTGATACTGCAGCATTAACCGCAATTAATCTTTTTAACGCGATTGACCGTGATGATTTATTTTCAACGCAAACCGTAGAAGATATTTGCAGTGACGCTCCTTACAATCCGACGCAAGGGACTACCATAGAAATGTAAGTGTCTATAATTAGAATTATATATATATATATATGGATGGGGTGTAGTATCTCGTCAAATAGATACTCGGCAAAAAAATTTTATGTCAATCAATGTTATTTTGTTACCCCATTATGCTAAAATCGAAATTTTTATGGCATTCAACGTTATTCCTCGAACCAAAGATATCTTCACATAATGGGGATCTGTCTGTATACTCTGTATATGTTTTAAAAGAATGAACATTATTCCTTTAAGGTCCGATGAGGATTTGACACGTGTTATACAATCTTTTGAAGAATCTCGGAATACGGGGGATATACTGAACAGTCAACAATGTCACACATCCTCCACCATGGACCTGTACGTCTCCACGGAATTGTATGAAGAACGTGATACTGCAGCATTAACCGCAATTAGTCTTTTCAATGCGATTGACCGTGGCGAATTATTTCCAACGCAAACCGTTGAAGATATTTGCAGTGACGCTCCTTACAATCCGACGCAAGGGACTACCATAGAAATGTAAGTGTCTATAATTAGAATTTTTATATATATATGGAGATGTAGTATCTCGTCAAATAGATACTCGCCAAAATTTTTTTATGTCAATCAATGTTATTTGGTTATCCCCATTATGCTAAAATCGAAATTTTTATGGCATTCAATGTTATTCCTCGAACCAAAGATATCTTCACATAATGGGGATCTGTCTGTATACTCTGTATATGTTTTAAAAGAATGAACATTATTCCTTTAAGGTCCGATGAGGATTTGACACGTTTTATACAATCTTTTGAAGAATCTCGGAATAGGGAGGATATACTGATCAGTCAACAATGTCACACCGAAATAATGTAAGTGTTTTTCGATCTTTTTGGGATAAGAAGACACAATATATTTTCATAAATTTATTAAATGAAAGAAATCAGTATAATAAACAACTACAGAATATATCGTTACAAATATACGAACAAAAACATTATAATATACAACGAGTACGTACAATTGGAAAACGGTTTTTTATCTGTCTGCATACCATTTCATCGTTTCGGCGAGTGTGACACGGGTCAAATAAATTTTAAAAATTTATAAATTCTTTATCATTTGACATATGCATGAGAAATGAGACGCAGTACATTCCGCAAACATTAGTAAAATATCCTTGCATGCGAAATGGGGTCCATACAACTTCGGGAATATGTAACTGAGCGAGAAATTTTACAATAATAGGGTCACTCCAGGGTTGAGTACCGAGTGAATCAAAATAGTACAGGCGCTGTCTATTTTTAAAATAGACAGCGATCCAGTGAATCCCTTCATTACCGATGATGTCTGTGTTCACAATAAGACTACCGCATTCTCGCGTACTTGGCAAACTCAATGTTTCATTCTTCGCAAACACGCCGATAAATTTGGAACGTGTGACTCGCTCCATTACTTTCTGAAGTGTATTAGCATCCATTTTAAAAGTCAGTGATAACGCTCCTAAATCTATCTACTTCTATTAGGGCTTGCGATTCGAGATATACTAGTACACTAATAGGAGCGTCTATAGGCTTGGCGAATTCCAGCCGCACTGAGATGTTTCCGCTCTGCTGTGGGGTTAAATGGGTATTTACGCTAGCAGATAAGTCAGGTGTAATGTCAAACGGATAAAGGTTAAATTGATCAATGAATTCTTCCTGCGTTACCCCATCACCAAGCTCATCACAATCACCTGCAATATGGGTCAGATTACTATAGGCTCTGGCACAAAGCGGTAACACAGCGTCTGATGAATAGTCCGTACCCATTGTTCCACCCAAAGCAGTGCCATTAACGTATAGTTATATTTTTAAGTCCGAAATTCTCGAATTTAAAGGCACTCTTTTTATATTTTCCATTCACCGAAGCGTGGTCCTGCATGCCGATTAATATCCTTTTAGGAAGATTTCCCAGGGCAATGTTTTCTATCTGCTTCGATGCCAACCCTGCAGGAACCGTATATAGTTTGATCTGCACTCTGTTAATAGGATATTTCACTGTAGCGTTTAGTAAATTTTTCTCAATTTCTAGTTGTTTTGGTGAACTTAATTTCACTCGCCGTACGCGGAGGTATGTGTCCATAATGTGAACCACAACGGGCTTTGCACCCTCTTCTTGATCCGCAGAAATTTAAGCAGATCTCAGGACTCGTGCGGGTGAGCTTTATTTTCATATCCACCCCGTTCACAAGCAACTTCTCCTGGAAAGTGAAATCTGTGTGCAACCGTCCAAAACACTCGTATATTTTCTTTTTAGAATTTTTAAATTTGTCCTTTATACTATTTTCATCTTTAGTTTGATAATATCCCTCCGCACTTAAAAAGGTAGCCTTCGCTTCTTTGGAAAAGTTGAGGACATTTTCCAGATAGGCTCGTAGATGATAGTACCCCGTGCCTGCCGATATGTTGGTCTGATTTAAATATACGTCACACTGGTTGAATATGGAGTGCAGAAAGTTTGTTTCAGGGTATACAGCATATTTGTCATCGCAGACCGTTCCATCAGAATGGGCTATACGTAGCTTAGCGTACATGTGCACACAGCTTGGATCAAAAAAGTAAGGGCCTGAGCTGGGTATCACGAATTCTATAGGTGCACTCGGGGAACTAATTGTGTTTAAAGGGTTAATTGTAATAAAGTCACTGTGCTCAATAGAAACTCGGGTTGGAGGTAGCTCAAAAAGGGACAGCTCCGATTTACAGCATTGTGAACTACATGGGTGGATGAAGCGTGCCATGGCGAAACAGTGACTCCTCTCTCGACAAGTGGTAAACAAACTATGATTCATGAGATCAATGTCCTTAGCTTATATCAGTCAAAAAAGTGGTCAACCATAGGTTTCATTCGCTTACAGCACTTCTTTTTTGATAGCCTTTTACGTTTAATACCACGTGACCCCTTCTTCCGGGCAGCCCGCTTCTTCCCGCCACCACGCATTTTTCTCTTTGCATCTTTGATGATTTCGTCCCGTGTACGCTTTAAATGTTTTTTTAGAGCTTTAGGTTTAGCCCCGGCCAATATGTCTTCTGCAGTGTTAAGGCCTGATTGTAGCGCTTTCCTTCCAAGGTATCTGGCACCCCTCTTCAGCAAAGGAACAGCCGTACGTAGTATGGATGAAAAAATGGACCCAAGTCCACTACCGCGCTGGTATCGCATCCCTCGATAGACGGTGAAAGGCTTTCTATCCATTATAACTCAGTGCGTCGAAAGTGTAGCTTCACTGTTAAGCTCCCGTTACCGAATGGGAAGTTTTCACCCTCAATCGTTCTTATATATATTGATATTGGTTATTAAATTAGTTGCGACATTCACATAATGGGGTCTGTCATATGTAATACTCAAACTCCTTCCTCTATGGTTGGGGATGTGAGCAATACGCAGCAGGCGTGCCTGGGTATCTCCAACAAACTGGTGCTCCACTATATTACTGTAAATATAGTACATGTCTGGGGACCTTTCAGCCAATTTCTCCATCTTCAATTGATACATTAATCTGGACAAGTCATGCTGTGTCTCGTGAAATGTGTCTCTTTGGAAGACTGCGCTATAGCGGCCATTGGCTAGAATTTGGAACTTTCTATGGTCTTTAATACGTTTGTTAGTCTTTGATTTTAGGATTAGTGTATGTGTAGGGTTGTTTACGACTTCGTATACTAAATCATTCGTAAGGTTTGAGTTTCTTAAACTTACGTTTAAGCCTCTCACAACATCCTCGGCCGAACCATATTGACCCGGCCCTAGTCTTACTTCTGTACTGTAATACCGTGCAATCTTAGTCCGAGCGATGCGCATAGTTTCATCCATAGCTACCCCAGCTTTTTCACACTCGTCAATGTCTCTAAGAATCGTAAAAACGGTTTCTTTATGTTCAATATTTAAAAAGACGGTGTCCAGCTGAACTTCGCATATCCCCACCTCATACGAATCACGACCCAATTCAATGTGCCCATGGAGTTCTGTTACAAAGTTGGCTAGTGTGTTGTTAGGGTGTACAGACAGGGACGAGGAGGACGGGAGTGTGACGTAGAAATGGTTAAGAGCCATGTTGCAGACTATTTAAGCTTCATTATTGCATCAGCTTTTATATAGGTGTTGAAGCTTTCTGGGTACCCTAGCCATTTCACCAGGTACATTTTTCTCCTTCCTGAACCTTTGCTTCCTAAAATTTTCTCAATTTTAAACACATTTTTTTCTAAAACGCAACTTTCTGCAATTCCTCGCGGTAAAAGCCTCCTGAGATTTCTTCCCCATTCAAATCTTCAATGTAATACATCATTATCTCACCTTTAGGTCTCACAGCCCTAACTTTAAAAATCTCGCGTGTCCATCCTTGCTCAAAACCCTTTGCGAATTTATTCCCCGAACGCGACAGCCTTACATAATCATTGATTTTGAAGCGCGCAGTGTGTGGTGTGTGGTGGTGATCCATCTCTTCTCGGGAGCGTACCTCTTTCTAAAACTTCGTTAGGTGTTGTCCCAATCGTGCGATGGTGTGAGCGGTTGTAGGATGATGCCAATGATTCCAGAATGTCTAGAAATCTGTATGTGTTTTTATGTGCAAAATAACGGTGCATGCGTTCCTTTATGGTGCGCTGAACTCTCCAGCTAAAGAAGCCTTATGTATAGAATTGGTTGTGTAATAGCTGATATTAAACTCTGTCAACATGTTCTGAAAAGCACGGCCTATAAATTCCTTCCCCATATCCGTACAAAAATAGCCAGGAACCCAGTTTTCTTTTAACATTAGCGTTTTGGTGGCTTTAGCAACTGTTTCAGGTGATTTATTTTTCAGAGGAACTAGCCACAGATATCTAGAGAATACGTCTATTATGAATAGAATGTAGCGGTAACCATCGTTATACACAGAATATCTTTGCATGTCTGTTAAATCTGCTTGCCAAATAGAATCAATCGAGGAAGCCGTTGTCTTGGCTGTTTTAAACCTTTTTCTCACAGGCTTATGAAGCGTATAAGCGTCCTTCTCCCTCAAAAATCTTTCAACATCTTTTTTTCCTACTCCGTAAACACTTCTGTACAGTCTATCTACGCCGCCGTAAGAGGATGGGGTAGAAATGTCATAATAGCGTTTAGTTAATACGTTAGCCATTTGCGTATTTTAGAGGCACGTGGGTAGGGCTGGTTTAACCTCTTCTTGCTCCTCTTCAAAGGTGTTACCGCCGGGGGTGACGGCGCCTTCAATTGTGTCACAGGCGTTGCATGTTCCAAGTCTTTTAACCTGTTCAGATTTCCTATCAACGTTTTAGGGACATTTATTTGTTGTAGTCTTGCTTTAATATGCTTCCATCCTGATGGTGATGGCCTATCCCACTTTCTCACCAGATCATGGACAATGTACGATATTCGATCCCTGTACCTTTGATCCTTCCACAATGATCTCCCCTGTATCGGTCCATTGTATGGCGGGATCCTCATTCAATAGATTATAAAGACTTAAGCCTTTACTCCTCAATGTAAGTGGGAGGGTATTTTTTAATACATGTTCGATATGTTGTGTGGCTAATCTTTTTGGTTCGTCAGCTGTATCGTCGTGCTCAGATCCTATGTCGCCATTCTTTTCTCATCAGGTGTTTTTTCACTGTTTAATAGGGCTAACAATTCGCTTTCCATTCTTTTAAGTCTGCATTTACGGGGATCTAGATACGTGTCTGGATTCCTTTGCAGTGAAGCGTACACCTCGTGGGGAATCACTACCACTTTCTTCATTATATTAATCTAGTCAGTAGAGGACCCAAAACTGAAAATAAGATGGGGAGAAATGACCCTCCTGTCTGAATTTGCCACAGATACCTCAAGGGTTACAAACATACCTGTGGCCAGCTTCACAACAGCCTACGCCCGTATAAAACTTTGGGGTCTATTGCATTCTCTTGGGCGGAGAGTATTGTATGCCGATACAGATAGCGTGATATTCACAGAGAGGGAGGGTGAATACATGCCCACTATTGGGGAGTTCCTCGGCGAGCTCACTGATGAGATCAAGGATGAGTATGGGGACAACGCATACGCCGACTCTTTTGCCTCAACAGGACCTAAGACTTATGGGGTACGGGTCAGGGTGGGGGAGGAAATGAAATATATCGTGAAGGCAAAGGGTATTACGCTCAACCATGCGAATCGGGAGGTTGTTAACTTTGAGTCGTTGAAGGATCTAGTATGTTTGGACGATGAACAACCTCCCCAACTAATTGTAGGCACCCACAATTTTCGGGCGCAGAAGCTGGGGGGCGTGAAGGAACTTAGGGGTACGAAGGTGTGCCGTAACACCTATAGGAAACGTTACCAGTTACCTGGTACCTATGATACCGTACCCTTTGGATACCAATGATGCTTCTATTGTTAACTCACACGTCTTGTATATAATCGTATCTATTGATTTATTACACGTATTTGTAAATATATATATATATAACTTGAATATCTCGTTCATTAAATCGTATTTGTAAAATTGATTTATTACACGTATGTTTATATATATATATATATAACTTGAATATCTCGTTTATTAAATCGTATTTGTAAATATATATAACTTGAATATCTCGTTTGTTAAATAAATCATGTTTCAAATAGCGTTTCACTTTCTCCTTTGTGTGTGTGTGTGTGTGTGTGTGTGTGCAGGTGAAAGTTCTAAGCTCCGCCCACTGTAAGACCGTGAGTCATGCTACTATCTGGGAGTCCCTGCGTGGTCAGTCGACCGCAGTAAGCCCGAGAGATCAGACGTGTATTCAGATCAGACGTGTATTCAAATGGCTACCTTTAATATTGCTTGCACAACGTTTACGAAATGGTATTCAGTAAAGTGCCAGGATGTGGTGGATACCGAAAAACTTCCTATTCCCCTCCTATGCCTCTTTTAAAAACACATTGGATTGTGCGAAGTTCCAAGATGTACAAATACTCTACGGATGTTCTGGTGAGACCGTTGAAGGCTTTCGTTGCACAGACGATGTGCTGAAGTATACTGCAGAGCTAAACTTTATAAAGTCTCACATACACCGTGAAGTAAAAGAAACAACGCGTGCAGAAGAGAAGCAGCAGGTATGGATAATGAGTCTTGCTGATGGGTGGTGTGACAAGCGGTATTACGTCATGCTACACCATGTCGATTACTCATACCCTACGACTGAAAATGTGAATCTCGTGATCATGGACAATCTTAAGTATTTTTATCACTATATTAACGTATATCATGATGAGGTTCGTAGTGAGGTTGTGGCTAGTGCCCTGCGTGAATTTTTAACAGAGTTTAGAGACGAGTATCGTTTGATGGGCAGAAAGGAAAATATGAACATATGTTCCTCTCAAATAGTGCGCCGGAGTGTGGAGATGTTTAGTAAAACATAAAATGTTCCTAGTTCTTATCCAAAATGTCTGGTGCGTAGGCTGGTAGTGATGAAATTAATTCTTGTACCGAAATATGTACAGCAATTCGACTCGCGGTCATACGAACAAGCCCATTCACGTATCATCGAGTCAGCCGCCCGTCGAACCATTCCTACCTACCTGCGTGCCTCACACGGCTCATAGTTATCTCAGAGCTTGAACCGAGTGGACGTGCGCTCCTCGAATACGATGGAACTTCCTTTGAGCAGCATTCTCAACGCCTCGTACGATGTGTCCGTGACGAAATCGTTGCGCGTGTTCAGGCGTAATTCCGGTACCATTAGCTATGTACTGGAAACGGAATGTAGACCGACAAACAAACGGGTTTATTTAAGTATCGAGGAGATGAATAGAATCTTCGTGATAGTTGAGAAGTGGAGTGAAGATCGTTATAAAATACCTGCTAACGTAGGTACAAGAAGAGAGCAGATTAGTGACGCACCCTCATACGCCGTTGTATGTACGTTGTGTATAAATAACGATCGGCCGTGCATTGATATACGGCTGATGTGGAAGAATGCTTCTGATAATAACGCTCTTGTTCCTACGCGAAACCGTTTCATCCTCGACAGAATGTTTGAAATCGTCGGATTCCGTAAGCTGAAACCTATATTAGACGCGCGTGTTACGGATATGCTTTATTTTGATACAGTACTTGAATACGCCTACACCGCTCTGCTCGATGGGTTTACCGAGTGTAGGGCTGGTGAGAATGGTCTAGAGCTGGACGTTTATTTAAAAAGTTTAGACTCTTTGAAATACCATGAACTTTGGTACAAAGCAATTGATCGGTACAAGGCTGAGCTCACCTACACCGTTCACCCTGAAGAACTATTTCTTTATATAACGCGCAGTTGTCGTAACGATTTAGAAGATTATTTCAATTGCCGCTATGTTGAGTGAGTTCACGATTGAAAAGCTCGAGTCGGTAGAAATAAACCCTCGATTGGAAAAGCGTGTTTATAAACTTGTGTTTAATAATGTAGCTAACGATGAACTCTTTGTGCGTGCTTTTGATTGTATTCTAGACGTATTTAAAGATGACTTACCAACCGGTTGTAAAGTGGGAACAAAAATAGTACTGAACGATATGAAAGCCCTTCATATCGAATACAGGTTTCCCTATACTTTAAGCGGTGAAATATTATTAGGCCGCATATACTGCGTAATGCAGAGCAATAATGATGTAATTGTAAACTCGATTAAGACCGAGTTTAGTATTTTGAAAAAAAAGTGAAATGTATTTATATATATTTTGCGTGATATTTCCCCTGTACGATTATATGCATATTTCTATTGAAATGTATATTTATTTCTATTTGAAATGTATATTTATTTTATATACTCGATTAAGACCGAGTTTAGTATTTTGAAAAAAAAGTGAAATGTATTTATATATATTTTGCTTGATATTTCTCCTGTACGATTATGTACATATTTCTATTGAATTGTATTTATATATATTTTGCGTGATATTTCCCCTGTACGATTATATGCATATTTCTATTGAAATGTATATTTATTTCTATTTGAAATGTATATTTATTTTATATATCTCCATAATTGTGTGTATATATTTCCTGTACTGTTATATGCATATTCCTCAATTGAAATGTATATTTATTTTCTATATATTTATAATAAACAGAATGATGCAATGTTGTTTTACTTAATTATATCATGTTACGCCTTCTAAACCTACTACCGGTATTCTTTAAGAAATATAATAATATACACGGTATTGCGGTATCTGGCAACATTTACGCCTTCTAAGCCAACTGGCTGATTAGGAGTCTATAATAATGTATACAATGGTATCTGGCAACTCAGTCTTCGATTAGAATTAAATGAATACATGGCGCTATCTGGCAACTCAAGCCATTTACAGCCAACTGGCTGATTAGGAGTCTATAATAATGTATACAATGGTATCTGGCAACTCAGTCTTCGATTAGAATTAAATGAATACATGGCGCTATCTGGCAACTCAAGCCATTTACAGCCAACTGGCTGATTAGGAGCCTATAAAACAACGCCTACTCGGCTGAAGTCTTAATATGCACTTGGCTCCTGCCAGGTGAACACCTCTCCTCCTTTCTCTCCTTCTTCTGGTCCTTTGGGGGAATAGCTTGGGGGAGAACTCGCCCCCAAGTTGCATGCCCCTTGCAACCCCGGTTGGCAACAAAGGCCAGTACTCTTTTTTTTTTTTCTTTTTTTTCTTTTTTCTTTTTTTTTTTGCAACACCCCCACCCCTTTGCAACAACCAACCCCCTTTGCAACAACCCCACCCCTTTGCAACATTACATAATAACTTGCAACATTCTTGCACTCTCCCTTTTGCGGCTATACTACTTTGGTTGTAGGTAAATTATTAGAGGGGGTAATAGCGGATAGGATCGTTGACCATTTGGATTCACACAAGCTGCTTGGGGACTCCCAACATGGGCTTAGGCGGCATAGGTCGTGTCTCACCAACTTGCTCGAGTATTTCCACGTCATGTGGAGTGAGTATGATAAGAGTAGGGCGATTGATATACTTTATCTCGACTTTGAGAAAGCCTTTGATAAGGTACCTCACCGCCGGCTAATGGCGAAAGTGCGCGCGCTGGGTATCGGTGGGGAAGTAGGTATCTGGATTGGAAAATGGCTGAAGAATAGGAGGCAGAGGATTGTAATTAAAGGGGCTAGCTCGGGTTGGGCCTCGGTCACTAGCGGAGTCCCTCAGGGTTCCGTTTTGGGGCCACTATTGTTTATCATTTACATAAATGATATCGACGGTGGCATCGTCACTAGGATCGCCAAATTCGCTGATGACACCAATCTTGGGGCCAATGTTGGGACGCCCGAAGCGATCGAGCAACTGCGTGCGGACCTAGGTAGGATAGGAGAGTGGTCCGAAAAATGGGAAATGCTGTTTAACTTTGGTAAATGGAAGGTAATGTACATTGGCTACGCCAATCCCAAGTCGGACTACACCATGTTGGGGAGTAATATCGAGGCCACTGATTTGGAAAAGGACTTGAGTGTGCTAATTAGCAGCGACCTTAAGTTTACCAAACAGTGCGTACAGGTGGAAAAGAAAGCCCAGAAGCTGTTGGGTTATATGAGGAGGCAATTTCGATTCCGGAACAAGGAGATTGTGCTCTCTCTGTACAATTCCCTGGTTCGGCCGCACCTGGAGTATGCTGTGCTGTTCTGGTCGCCCACCCTCAGAAAAAATATTGAGAGGCTGCAGCGAGTGCAGGCGAGGTCACAAAGTTAATCCCTTCCGTTAGGCATATGGGCTACAATCGACGTTTACGCGCCCTAAATTTGTTTTCACTGGAAACTCGGAGGCTGCGTGGTCAACTCTCGAGGTTTTCAAGTTCTTACACGGGTTCAACGATGTTGATTTTAGAAGCATGTTTAGTTTAAATGATAACTGAACTCGCAACAATGGTTGGAAGTTGGATTTGAAACGGTTTAGGACTAGTGTGTGTGGGAATTACTTTACGTATAAAATCTGTGACACGTGGAACAGGCTACCTTCAGAAGTTGTGAACAGTTCCTCTGTGGATCAGTTCAAGAAAAGGTTAGACCGAATCTTGCACACTATTTGAGGGTGTATGAATTTTTCCGTGGCACCCGTTGCCATTGGTATCTCCTCGGTATGGGCCGCAAGGCCTTTTGAGGTACTTCTTTTCTGTGTAACTCTCTCTCTCTTCTCTCTCTCTCTCTCTCCCTCACGCACACACATACCACACACACACACACACACACTACGATATAGTCTGATACCAGATATAATCTTCTGGAGGATAAGATCCTTATTTACTTCATGAAAATTTGTGTTAAAACTACGAGTATAAGAGATATTTACTGTGACTACATTTTGAAGCTTGTTATAAACTAGAAGACGTGCTTCTTTACTTATTATTAAAAATCAGTACAGTAAATTCATCATCAAAATGATCAACATCAGCTCTCAAGTCATCACTGCCCTAATAATCTTCCTCCATTTTCATGTATGATGTGATTTCACTATCACGCTATCATCTTTAAAACAAACATTTTTAGGCGTTTCTTATATATATATATATATATATATATATATATATATATATATATATACGGTTGACAAAAGTAAATAAAAGCACCACAATCATTGTTCTCAAGAACAAATGACAAAGCTCATCAATGAAATGTCAGAACGTGTGTCAGCTTTACATAACGCAAAAGGGAAATCAACGTCATTCTAAATATATTGATTCAATAAATCTGTTATTATTAATTGACTTTTACTATCAAATCAAAAACTATGGAAAAATCGAAGGTGTCTCTTTACTCTTTTGTGTGTGTGTGTGTGTGCGTGTGTGTTTGGAATACATAAATTTTCCATTGCATACGTAAAGTGTCAATTTAAAATTATTGCTATGAAACAAATAAACAAAAATTCTGTACAGAATCGTTTTACAATCTATGATAAAGCTCGGAAAAGCGATAACCGAATAATATATTATACAACAGTGTGAATGCAGTACAATATTTGCATTTCGTTTACGAGTTTCTATGAAGAGAACAGCTGAATTAATGGTCATTCTGCCATCATTGGTACAGTTCATTGTTGTCACAAATATTGCTGCATAGCAATGATAGCAAAAGGCTAAAAAAATACTGCAGCCGTATTCTTTATTTCTGTAAAAATAGTGGGATAATTTAAGTAGCTTCTTAAACTTTTATATAACGGGTGGGCAAAAAAAAAAGGGAGACCTCGAACTTTGGTTGTAAAATACAAAGTTATGGTCAGATTTAAATATTTTTTTCACACCCCACAACTAAGTAAATTTCCTATAGGGTGAGCGGATTTCAAAGAAAACTAATGAAGATTACGGATTTATTGAACATTTCTTTATGCCACTGGAAATTCTCCATTTACACTACTACTGCATTGTTGGATCGGTAAAAAAAGGGAGACCTTTTAAATCTTTCATATCTCGGCAAATACAGTACATAGAACCATGAAATTTTAGTATGTTAGTACTAGGTAATTTTATGGTTTGTATGCCATCTTTTAGCATTTTAGCTGAGAAATTGGATTTATGGCGAATATTCTAGAAAAATCTTGCTAATCATAGGTTCAAGTTGATAATTAAAGTGATTTTAATTAACGTAATCCAAGGAGGTTTGGACAAACTTCAAGAAAATCATAAAACAGGAGATATCAAAAGAATACCAGGTAGCGGTATTAAATTTGGCCACCAAACTGTCCTGATTTAAATCCTGTCGATTACGGCCTTTGGGAAAATTTGTCACAGAGAATTTATTGGGTCAAAGTAAGAAATGTCGCTCATTTACGACAGCTTCCTCTGGAAAAATGGGATGAGCTACCACAAGAACAAATCAATAAAGCCATAGATGAGTTCCGTTCTAGAATGAAAAAAGTTGTAGAAGGTTCGTGGTAAACATATCGAGCAGTTTTTTTAACATCAAGGTAGCACCATATATGAGTACTTTGTAAGTTTTTATCTGCACATACAATGCAGTAGTAATGTAAATGGAGAATTTCCAGTGGCATAAAGAAATGTTCAATAAATCCGTAATTTTCATTATTTTTCTTTGAAATCCGCTCACCGTATAGGAAATTTACTTAGTTATGAGGTGTGAAAAAAATATTGAAATCTGACCATAACTTTGTATTTTACAGCCAAAGTTCGAGGTCTCCCTTTTTTTTTTTTTTGCCCACCCGATATATGGGTGGGTTTGCATCATGTACTCATTTCACTTGTTTAATTGTGAAATTTATCCCATATATATATATATATATATATTATATATATATATATATATATATATAAAACATAACTGGTAAAAGTTGGGAGCAATTCTTGAATTAATGTTAAGAACTGCTGACAAAATGCTGTAACAACACTGTTGTCAAAATAATGGACATCCCCTTGCCGCTTAAATACTGCAAATGCACATTATTTGCAAACTGCCGCATCGTTTACCGCCAAAATTCTTGACAGTTTTACCGTCAAAATATATTGTACATCGCTGTGCCACAATACGGCTGTCCCGGAAAATGACCACATACACACACACACACACACACACACACACACACACACACACACAACACACAAATTATCACCAAAACACCGTCCAATCTGCCACCAGAACGTACGTTGGGTGCACTTCCCCTCATTTCAACTTGGGGTGTGTGGGGAATGTAGAAGGAAGGGGGGTTGGAAAGGTCCTTCGAGAAATGGAGAGCAAAAAGCTTATCAAGGTTTTGAACTTCGCTTTTGTTTGTTTTTTATACTTCGGTATTTTTAATTAAGTTGTTTCAAGATTATTATATGGGAACAGTTTTTCTTTTCAAGAAAATATCTCGTTTACAGTTTTTACTCTTTATTAAAAGACAGAACTGATAAAAAGATTTCTTTATTTACGTCTGTGTCATGATTTCAAACGTGATCTATAAATATCGTTTTTTTTTGTTTTTTTTAATTTTTAATTTTCATTTTATACGAGAGATGATTCTAAGTTTAATTAGTTTTGACTTTATTTATTTACGTGTATTTTTTGCCTACGACATTCTGTTGAAAAAATAGAAAGAATGACTAAATGGGAAAGTTACATAAATTAAGAGAGTTTTAGAGGGTCGTTAATACTATTAATTTGAAGTATATTATAAGTGTAACCATTTAATTTGAAACTAATTCTTTTGGTATATTACAGATATTACAGCTAATATTACGGATAATATTACAGATACTGTAGAAGCTGAATTTAGTATATGTAGGATATCATTAATGGAATAATGATGGTAATAATCGGGGTTGTTTAACCTCGCTCGTAACATCTACAGTAAGGTTATATGATGGAGGGGACCTATGGCTTTACGTGGGATTCGGACCACAACCCCACCAAAGTAGATCCAGAGAAGCTCCTTCGTTGCTGAAATTTGAAGTTCTAGCTGAGATTCGAACCCAGAAACAACGGTCCGAAGATATATCACTAGGCTAAACTGGCGGGTACATCATAGCAGAAAGTAAATTGTGTGATTCTTTTATTATGACATAGAAAAGTAATGTTCAAAGGACTTAAAGATAAGTTCATAATCTTGAAATAAAATGCACTTGATTTTAAAATTCTTTACTTTAAAAATAAACTTAGTTCGATGTTGATATCGTATAACGACACATTATTGAAAATCTTTCTCTCTTTGCAGCGAGAGGATACCCGTGAATTATCCCTCAATTTTCGTTTTTCCCGATTTCATTTCCGTTCCAAAAATGAGAATTCGAGAGTTGTTTGGGGGCTGGGGAATGAATGGTTTCCTGATTTGACACTTTCCATAAAAATGGAAAAAAAGAGTTGGTATAAGAGTGATGTAAATCGGTTTTGGTTGTGACTTAAAAGGTTCTTTAATCAATACAGAATGAAATCGCTCCGTTAATTGTCTCTTCACGCAATTCCTATAGTCATGCGCGGACGGCCCAATAAGCGATAACTGTTGAAATGAGAGTAGTCTGAAGTGAGCAAGGAGCAATCAATTTTAACATAACCCAACCTAAAGTAACTTAAACATGCTTAACCTAACCTCTGTACAAAACGGAGAGAGAATCAGAATGTTTGAGAAAATCTTTATTCAGATCCCCCCACTTTCAAATTTCTTATAAACAAAAGTGATCTGAAGTTGGAAACGGCCAACAAAACAAGATTTTATTCGCTTAACTAATTAAATCAGCAGTGCCCTAACCAGACATTGATGGTGACCAAACTTGGTCATTTATAATGATTGAAGTAGGAAATCTGCAGAGAATGGGGATTGCATTAGACCTATTTCGAATAAAACTTGATTAAGATTTAAAGTTTGTGGATTTTTTACATTTGGACTGAAAATACGGCACTCACCCATTCAGCCTGGCAAATGATGAGCTTAAAACTACTAATAAAAGGAAAAATTATTAGTTGGGGGGGGGAGCGAAACATCTTGACACTACAATGTTTTCGACCTTCCATCCATTCGTCATAGATAGTCTATAACTTAGGCCCAATTACGTTACGCTAGGTTAGGTACGTGTATGTTTTGTATAATAAGGAGAGAATTAGGGGGAACTGTAAATATTAATTTATGGGTAACAACTGCTCTGAATTAGATATATAACAGACAGTTTACTGTCTTATCATTTTTACTGAACATGTTATAAGAATTTCTAGACAAGAGTGGTTCAGTGACGTTGGGTCTGTCCATTAGTTGGATAGTTCAGATGATGTAGCGTCCCCGTAGGTGGTTTGGATTCCACATAAATCTGTAGGTCCCCTCCATCACATGACGTTTGTTGCTACGAACGAGATTAAATGTTCCTAAACATTATTGTGATTTTGTCATTCTGCATACGAAGAATAGAATATAAGTAAAATTAAAAATTAAACCAGCTTCCACTACAGTGTTCCCCACATTTATTTTTCTCTAAACTCCCTAAGTTCATGGTGGAAGAGGCGAGCGACGAGGCTGGAGTTACATGGCGACAAGCAGCGAGACTGGTGTTCATAGTGAAAGAACATATAAGGAGACAGCCATTTGAGGGAAAAAAATATATATATATATATATATATATATGAAAAGAAGGACCAACACAACAGCAAACATTTTCGTTTATTTTTTTGGACCAGACGTTTCGACAAATCTTTTGTCATCATCAGTGAATTATAAACCTTAAAACAAAAATAAGAATAATAATTAAAATTACATCAATACAAAAGGGATTAAAATAATTAAATTAAATTAAATTAACCTCAACTGGTAAATACACAATGATTACGTCAACCTCCATATTCGGCAGATACTGAGAGAAAACTGTATGAATGTCGGTTATATTGGAAGGTATGATAAGTTATATCTATAAAAGTAGGTTGGTTGGTTAGCTAGAAAAGCTGTAATTTGTAAGATGAACTATTGTTGTTGATGGAGGGTTTGTTTCTATAGATGTACGAAGATTCTAAAATTCGGAGTTCTGTAAGGTTATTGGTTCTTGTTAGAATTTCGAACTGAGTTTTGTGAAGGGGATGGTTGTTATCATTACTATGGTTTCTAATTGCGGATTGTAGTGGGTTACTGAGGGGACGGTTGGTACGGAGTACATAAGCCCAAATGTTGAAAAAGGCGTCCCTCCAGTTGGAGTTGAGTACTGCCGATATACGCAGTCTTACAGCTGTCGCACGTATATTTATAAACAACATTAGGGCATACAGTTTTGGGGAATTTGTCTTTGAACTTTAAAAAACTTTATAATTTAAGTGGGTTGACGAGGGCGAATCAAAAATTTATTTGAGGATAACTAGATTTAAAGAGTTTGGATACTTCATTTCGGATACGTAATGATAAATAACCATAAAAAGGTAATTTAATATATCTGGTTTCTTTTTGTACTGCGGTTATGGGGAGTTTAGTATTAAAGGTGCTATTTAAAAATTTCTTTAATTGGTTGTCAAAAAGATTAGAAGGGTAGTAATTATTAATAAAGTACTGTCTTAAAAATTTAAATTCTTCGTTTAATGAAAAGTAATCTGAACAAATTCGGTAACTTCTTGTTAGTAATGTTACTATAGCGCTAATCTTGTTTTAAGGTTTTAAGGTTTATAATTCACTGATGATGACAAAAGATTTGTCGAAACGTCTGAAGTCCAAAAAATAAACGAAAATGTTTGCTGTTGTGTTGGTCCTTTTTTCATCTGTAAGCTCCGTTTCCCTAAGGAGAAATCAATAGCTTTGATATACAGGGTGTTTCATAACATGTGGGACGCACTTTCAGTGGATTCAGGACATGAAAACAATGAAAAAGGTTTATATAAATATATGCCCGAATTCGCTTTGTTTCAGCAGGTATCCGCCTTACCTTTAAACGAAGTGCTCAAAATGATCGCCTTGCGCTTGAATACACGCCTGAACAGTGAACACGCCTCGTCATCGACTGCTTGACGCGTTCAAACATTCCAGGTATTGCTCGGATTTTCTGGCATCCTTGTTCTACACGATGGCGAAGCATTTCAACGTTGTCAATGGGTGTCACGTAAACAATGGATTTCAGATGATCCCACAGGTAAAAATCAAGTGGTTTCAGGTCCGAGGAGCGAGGAGACCACGCAATGGGTCCTCCACGGCCTATCCATTTATCAAGGAAATGGTCATCCAAATAGTCTCTGGCTACTCGACTAAAATGAGGCGGAGCGCCGTCATGCATAAACCACATACGACGTCGGACATCAAGAGGAACTTCATCTAGTAAATCGCTTAAATCATTCCTTAAAAAATTGGAATATTATGTGTGTGTGTGTGTGTGTGTGTGTGTGGAACCTTCATATCCGGAGCCTTTCGTTTTGGAATTCTCAGCAATCCAAATACACTTCAATTAAATGTGCAAATTTAAGAAGTGTTGGGGAGGATATTCGATTATGAAGAAAAAATTAAATCACCGTCCAAATGCCTGTGTATTTTGGAAAAGAGGGGATTAAATTTTTAATTGTTCACAATCCACGGTTTGACATACGGGTAAATTTAAATTAAGACCAAGTGACCCGGCTTTATCCCGTCCTGCACACACGCGACCACTGGCCTCACACTATGAACACTCTAACTCAGAAACACGTGTTTTTTTTTGTCGCTATGCTGGTCTCGACTCCAGCCTTGTCGCTAGCCTCTTCCACCATGAACGCAGGCTAATATTCTGTGGATATTTCTAACTGTCCTTAACCCTTTTGTTGCATAGAGGTTTCCCCCAAAGGCTGAAGAAAATCCTCTGCTAGAGTAAAATCAGTAAACTGGACGTTATATGCAACAAACGTTTAAATCACACATTAGATTAGATGAAGAAAGTATATACATCGTTAAAATAAAAGGAAAATATATGAATAAAGTAAACTTTCCCTCATTTTTTTCCTTGAGAAAATTAGAAGATAAATTGGCAGAAAATAATGAAATAGGAATCATTTTAATTGTGGATATCCCTTTAGCCTTATCATTCATTAGTCGCTATTAAACCCTTAAATTAGGCTTCCAGAGTAGAAACCTATCTCGCTGTGTGTGTATATATACTGTATATTAGGGCGGAGTGAAACACAACTTTTTATTTCAAATTTATTTGCCTCACTTGCTTTTTGCTGTATTAGAACATAAAAATGATGTATTCATTCATTTAATGTTTGTAACTCAAACCATCTCTCGCAGTTTTACATAAAAGCAAAATGGCCGGGTTGTTCATAAATAAAAATATGCTCATAACATAAAAACTAAGTGTTCTATAAAAAAAATAATTGAAGAAAAACGCTTTATAATGCAAAACTATACTTAAAAAACACCATTGTGCATACATTGTATTGAAATAAAATTGTATCTGGTCTCACTTGGTTGGATGCCGTAAATCAATTACATTTGAATGCGATGTATAAAACCCGCTCATCTCAAATATTATTATTTTTTCAGGAGAGGCATCAGATCCTTTTTGGTTTCAAGTGTTCTTGACCTAATAATCCGTCTCTTGATTCCTGTGATATTACTGATGCTGATGCATCTGTAACCAACTTCACGGCTCTTTCGACGTTCTGTGTGTGAATAGGGTATTGCTCAGCTTTGAAACATTTTGTTTCGTACTCAAGCAATTCTTCATCACACAATTTAGAAGTGAGAGGTGGTTCACTGATATCAATCCTATCCCAGAAGATGATGTCTGTTCAATGTGATGCTTTGAAGTTCAATTCTGGTACTCTGAATTCTCTGATTTTCCTTGTATTGGCTTCCTTACACTTTCTTGTCTGTATTATTCGATCGACTGCAACTTTGCGCAGCTTTTGCTCACTATCTGACACCATTGATAGAATATTTTCTGATTGAGCAAAATAGTCATTCCGTAATATATAAGGTTGGACAACTTTTTGTATATCTTGGGGTAACAAGTTGAACCTTTTTATCGCATCAAAGATATGTTTGGGTCCATCAGGCAGATACGGTTTAAATTTTATATTGAACCAGTTAGACCATAGTTTGTTACTATGAACAGAACAAGGCTACGTAACTCTCTGGAGGATTCTTTTGGGAGACATAATAACGACATAGTCTGTTAGCTAGAGTTAACCATCTAGAGTTGTTAAGGGGACCAGGCTTGAGTTTCTCTAGGCTTGCGTCAACATATCCTTCTCTTATGGCCCCAATTATTCTGAACATGTATTGTTGATCATTAGTTAAATCTTCTATGAGCTCATCTGTGAGAAGTAGGATGCTATCGGCCCCATCCGTAATTGGGGAGAACTTTACCACAGGTATCTCATGGCAAGTCTTAAGAGCATTACCAATAGATCCACTGAATGATCTTGGCCCAGCTGTTTTCCCGTCGTATCGCTCAAACAGATGCCTTAAGGGAAGTTCATTTGTATGTAACATACAAATGCTCCATTGCAAGTCGGTTCAGCTTCTGCTCGATGAAATGGATTATGCCACCTTTAGACCCAGTGTTGACATTCGTACTATCGCACCCTATCACCTTGAGATTCTGGTCTAGTGTCACTTCATTCAAGTAAGCGAACAACGATTGAGATACATCACTTGCTTTTCCAGATTTAAGGCTTAAATGGTTAAGGTATTCTCCACCAGGCTCACTCAATAGTACATAATGTTCTTCAACAATTATATCTTGGTGCCATTTATCATCTTTATTTGTCTTTACCAACGTCTTGTCTTTTCTCCCATCAAAATTTAACATCACCATAACTTTGTGCAGCGTCAACTTGTAATGTTTTTCTCAATTTTCTCTCTCTCTCTCACCTTACTCTGATCAATAAAAAATCACTATCTTTTTCGGTAATGATACCCAAATCCACCAAAGTAGCTGAAGCAGTAGCCGATGCAGCCCTGTCTGAAACACCAAATCTGTCGGCTTCCATGGCGAGATTGGGTAAAGGGGCTCTCATTTGAATGTTGGAGCATTCATATTCAGCCTCAGTTGTTGAACTTTCTTCGGTACTAGAGAGATCAGTATTAGTATCAGATGAAAGCACATCATCAGTGACTACCTTTTCAAATTCTTCATGCATGATTATTTTTCTTCGCTTACTTCCTTGTTGCTCCTTCAACTTTCTTGCATTTCTTTTTGCTATAGATCTTGAAAGGGTAACATCCACACCTCCAATCACCATATTTCGCATAGTCCTCTGATCCTCAAGGAATTCCAGTTCTTCTTTGGGTATTCTTGATTCTTTTGGACAAACACAAATATGTTTTTCTTTGCATCCGCTTTTTCGGCAGCCAAAATCTTGGTGCGAAACGAAGTTGCATTTACAGGCACAAATGTCAGAGTTCTACCAATGATTTTTTTGAACAATTCAATAAGCTTCGCACTGCTTTTGAATCGATTGAGTTGCGTAACCTTGTCGGTAAAGTGTTTCAGCTTGATAATTATGGATTTTTTACTCATTGAGGGTATTGATGAACGTTTCCACACTTCGACCAATGCTTCTGCTATCGTTTCGAGAATATCATTATTTGTCAATTTTGCAGATGAGTCTTCCTTCAGTAGAAGAAAATATCTCTCAACCTGCATATTAGAGGGTAAGACATAATGTGGCAATTCACTTGGAATTCCGAACAGAAAATGTTGCTTCACCGACTTTCTAGTAAGTAGGGATTTTGCCATATTTAGATCTGAGGTTAAATTTCTACAGAAATATCACAGTATGAAAATCTGAAAAAAATACAAAACACAGAATTAGTTATATAAGCTCTAAAACTAAAATGTAAACATATTTTACTCAATAGTCTTTGTAGCCACCCATGCTACAATATGCAGCATGCAGCTCCTACCCCAATCCCTTATCAGCCATATGCAAGATGTCATTGAATTTGAGTGAGACTGATGTTTAGATAAGCGTCGTGTTCTTAAGTAGTTGGTGATTAGTAAGTATCGCTTGTGATGTGTGAATATATTTACTCGTTATCATAGTTATAACCAAATAACGCACAATATAACGCGATATCTTCTCTCAAAAACCGATAGATATTATACAAGGGGTCTTTCAAAATATGACTTTACGCCATTTTGTTTTCGGCAAAAATGCGGCGGGTGGAGGGTCCTAAAAAGAAAATATTATCTTTTTAGAACTTCTAGAGGGTCACTACACCAAATCATGAGTGAGGCAAGACGGTTTAATATTTTCACTCCACCCTACTGTATATACACGATGGTGGGCTGAAAAGTCATGCCTCCACTTGAATAATTCTGGATTGTGTAGAGGTAGCCAGATAAAACCGGTTTTGTGTTGTAACTTGATATCCCCACCCTATTCCAGATTGTGTAGAGGTAACCAGATAAAACCCGTTTTGTTATAGCCTAATATAGCCTACACTCATTCCACACGTTGGGTCTAGGCTGACCGCTGCTTGGGATTTTTCCCAAGTTCTTGGGATTTAGGGATTTTTTTTTTAAATGTGCTAAATCTTGGGAAATTTACTAGGTAAAGGAAAATACTAGAAATAGTAGCTAAAAATTGCCGTTTGTCTATTTTTTCACGTATTAAAAATTTATATCTGGACGATTCAAATTAAACTTTATATCAGTTATGATACAATTATCGAATGTTTGTTAAAGCAAAATATAATTCAATAAAAAATTAAAGAATTCGAATATTTGTATAACCTTGGGAATTCTGGGGAATTTATGTTGGGTGTTCTTGGGATAATTAAAAATGTAGAGTGGTCACACTGGTTGGGTCAGTATCGATTACAATGGAAAGGAGTAAAGACGTTCGCTTCAAGCAACGTGTCGTAATTGAATTTTTGACCGCGGAAAGTGTTGCTCCCATAGACATTCATCAGCGAATGCAGGCTGTGTACGGCAAACAGTGTGTTGATGTGAGTACCGCTCGACATTGGGCGAGGCAGTGTAAAGAAGGAGAAGCAGGGCAAAAAGATTTGCGAAACAAACCGCGAAGTGGAAGGCTGTAACGGCAACCGACGAGTCTCATCGGAACTACGTTGACGAACTGATTCGTGGAAATCGTCGCATTAAACAAAATGAATTGCTGCAATGCTTGATATCTCCAAAGAGCGAGTGGGACACATTATCAGTAGTCTTGGTTACCGAAAGGTCTACGCCAGATGGGTGCCTCGCATGCTCACTGCCGAGATGAAAACTGAGAGACTACGCATTTGCCAGGAAAATCTGCAGCGCTTTGAAAATGAAGATGAATTTCTGCACGGGAATCCATGGAATATCGGCACAAAAATTCACCGCAACCAAAAAAATTCAAAGTTAAAAATCGGCTGGAAAAGTGATGATGATTGTGTTTTGGGATATCAATGTTGTTGTTCTCGAGGACTTTACAGAAAGAGGGACAGCAATCAACTCCGCACGTTATCTTGAAACTCTGAAGCAGTTGTAAAAACGGATCAGGAGGGTTCGTACCCACAAAAACGCAGTCATTTTTCACCATGACAACGCACGGCCTCACACCAGTGTTCAAACTCGAGAAGCAATTGAGGATCTGCAATTCACCGTCTTGTCGCATCCACCATATAGCTCCGATTTAGCACCATGCAATTTTCACCTCTTTCCTAAACTTAAAGAACATCTCCGTGGAAATCGCTACGAGTCTGACGAAGAAGTTAAGGCCGCTGTGAAATTTTGGTTTTGTAGTCAAAGCTCCGAGTTTTACCAGGATGGATTTCAAAAACTCATTTAACGTTGGCGTAAATGTATCGAGGTAGGGGGTGATTTTATAGAAAAGTAAATGTATCGTTTTGAAGAATAAACTCTAAGGTACAAATCTGCTTTTGTTTCAATAAAATCCTTCAACCCGTTTAAAATTTATTTGAGTAGAGGCATTACTTCGTGTATATATATATATATATATATATATATATTAATTATATATATATATAATATATATATATATTATATATATATACCCACACTAGGGGCACTCAATATATTTTGCCCCACCCTTTTTTCTTAGCTAAATAATAGGCCATGGGGCTGAAGTGTATTTAGGTCCGTAAGTTTGAACTTTCTGCGCTTCACATAACCAGATTTTTCCACTTTGAACCTCCCCTCCTTGTATAAAACCGATGGTTAACGCAGTTTCGAAAATGGCGTCTGACAGTGATGTGCGTAGTAAACAGAGAGCTGTTATCGAGTTCTTAACCGCAGAGAAGGAAACAGTTGGAAATATTCACAAACATCTACAAAACGTTTACGGAGATGCTGCTGTTGATCGAAGCACAGTTGGACGCTGGTCTAAACGTGTGAGATCATCGGAAAGAGGGAGAGCCAGCCTCGATGATGAGCCACGCAGCGGTCGCCCGGCATTGGCTGTGACATCTCACACTGTGCAACGTGCTAGCAGCATCATTCGACCAAATCGGCGCGTCATATCCAAGGAGCTATCACTAGAGCTAGGAATTAGTGAAGGAAGTGTGAATACGATAATTCAGCAACTGGAATACTCAAAAGTGTGTTCACGGTTTGTTTCTCGCGAACTAACTGAAGATCACAAAGCCCAAAGAAAAGAAATTGCTTCCGAATCGTTGGTTCGATACGAGACAAAAGGGGATGACTTCCTTTCACGAATTGTGACTGGGAATGAGACTTGGGTACACACACTACTTTGAACATGAAACAAAACGCCAATCCATGGAGTGGCACCACGCAGACTCCCCACGCAAGAAAAAGTTCAAAGTTGTTACCCCTGCAGGAAAAGTTATGGCCACTATCTTCTGGAACATAAAAGGGGTGATTCTGATGGACATTATGAAAAAAGGACAATCAATCAACTCGGATGCATATATTGCTACCCTCCAGAGACTCCAGAGACGTATAAAGCGAGTTTGACCGGAGAGAAAACTGGAAGACGTCCTTCATTTGCACGATAACGCAAGACCACACAACAGTTTGCAAACAAGAGAGGCCATCACAAAAATGCGCTTGACTATGTTACCCGACCCTCCAGACAGCCCGGATCTGGCACCTTCAGACTTCCATTTGTTTGGGCCAATGAAGGATGCTATTCGTCAAAGAAAGTTTCCGAGTGACGATGAGGTTGTTGTTGAGGTTAAGAGGTGGCTCCAGAAGAACCCAACGGACTTTCATCAGCAAGGAATAAAGGCCCTTGTTTCGAGGTGGAGGAAAGCCGTACAAAAGGATGGAGACTATGTGGAAAAATAAAAACTTGTAAAAAGGTATGTAACTACTTGTGTACAAAATTTCTGGAACTTGCACGGAAACTTGGAAAGGAAAAAAAGGTGGGGCAAAATATATTGAGTGGCCCTCGTGTATATGGGATTGAACTCAGAATGGTTCCCTGAGGTTTTCTCATGAAACACACAGACCGTGCATAGAACAAGGAACTCTTCTGGGAAAATTAAATCCACTATAGTCCGAATAAGTAATGGTAAATGACAAGCACTATAGTTTTTTTCTTTTTCATGATGTTAGCCCATTACTTATTTGGACCATAGTGGATTTAATTTTCCCAGAAGAGTTCCTTGTTCCATGCACGGTATATGTGTATTATGAAAAAAACCTCAGGGGACCATTCTGAGTTCAATCCCATCATGAAACGGACGTGTTATGTGCCTTGAAAAGTGGACGCTCAATTTTGCCAGTTGAGGTTTAAGTTTTGTTTTTTGGCAAAAAATACAATAGTTACCCCTTTTTCTTTGATGTATTCAATCCGACGCGAATGCAACGAGTCTTTTGCTTATATTGAGGTTCTGGATATAGTAGGCTAGGTGTAGCTGTAACCCCTAGATCCTGTCCCAAAGCTGGAGGAAGAAGCTATATTTTTGGGGCCTCTTTGCGAGTGACCCGTTGCCGACGTCGGGCTAACATCATGAAAAAGAAAAAAACTATAATTTGTCATTTACCATTACTTATTCGGACTATAGTGGATTTAATTTTCCCAGAAGAGTTCTTTGTTCCATGTACGGTCTGTATCATATATAGATATATATATATATATATATATATATATATATAATATAATATATATATAATTATACCAGTTAGAATTTTAACTCCTAAACCTCATAAGTAAATAAAAGCTTTTAACCAATTGAACATATTAAAATTTTAAAGAAAAAAATTCTTCAAAATTTACTGATCCTAATAAAATAAATCTTAATAAAGTAAAATAAGTTTGCGCTGTAAATATTTCCATCTTGGCATCACTTTCATTCTTTAAGTAAATGCGAGGGAGTATAATTATATACTATTATATATTATTCACGTTAAATATCCATAAAAGCCTTTTAGCCTATGACGCATTATCGCTAAATTAATGCTAAATATTACACGATAATGAAAAACGGCGAGGATGCCGCGTATGAGGCATTATCACTAAATCAGCGCTAAATATTACGTGATAATGAAAAATGCTGAAGACTGCAATAATTTCCAGTTTGTATTAGTTTAAAACTTCGAAATTAATAGCGCTAAGAATCAATTTTAAACTACAAGGGGTCCCATAAATCTCTCTACCCTCATCCTATTCTGGTAGGAAAAGGTTCGTGAGTAAAAGGATATATGGAACACACTGTAGAATAAATATGTAAATAGTATATAAAAATATTTATTTGGCAAAAATATGAAAATGTGTAGTGAATAAATATAAATAAAAAAAAGCAAATCGTGATTCCTACGTTTGCCGTAACTTGTGTTTGTCGTAACGTCAGTTTTCCTGTAAGAAACTACAGATATTTCTCGATTATATATATATATATATATATATATTATATATATATAATATATATATTAGCGCGCTATACACGATAATATCGTATATCATTTTTCGCTAAATTCATTTTTAAATATCTCGTGTGCTTGTATTTTAGAATATTTTTAAATTTATTTTTAGAAAACCGAGCAATTAATATCTGAAATACCGGAGAAATATTTTTAATCCTTATTTTAGCGATGAAGCATTTACAAATAATAAAATACAAAAAACCTAGCTAACATTTATTTACATCACTGTTAGACTCCAGAAATTTATTTCACTTACGTTTTATTGAAGAATTTATCGCTATTTCGCTTATAATATTATTACCGAACTTTATACGAGAAATATATAAATCAAACACGTGAGACCCATTATGGCATTACCTAATAATAAAGGCCTGTCACTCGTGAGTAAACTACTTTTATTGGACCATTAACGTAAAGTAAAAATGAAAATGAGAGTTTTTATTAATTTGTAGAGAACTGCCTCCATTTTATCTAACTTTTATTTTACTAGCGTGGAATAATTTAGAAAAATTAAAGTTATATTTACGAACTTTAGAGTCTTAATTATTCACAATAGAAAGTTACTTTCTAATAAACTCTGTCAAATAATTAAGACAGAAATCTGAAAACTTTATTAATGAGTTTGTTACATTAAGGCACAGATTGGTATAATTCATTTAACCTGTTCTGTCTTTGCGAGCGGTACTTTATCATGTCAAACTTTGAGACACTGTTTAGGCCCAATATTTATCGTAATGTAGAGATCGGGAGGTTATAGCACGGCGCTTATTCCGTTTTCACAGACACAGACATAGCAAAAATAAGAAATAAATTTATTGCGTCGTTAGATTCGTTTCACTGAAATTATTTATGCTTTAGATCGGAGGTGGCCAATTCGCGGCTCCTTCGCGATAATCTATGCGTCCCCGCAATGGATCTGGGTAAACAGCCAAACAAGCTCTACATGAAATGTGTCAATCGACTCACACCAACACGCAACACGTTAGTCTCTCTGCTGCTTATGCCACGTTAACGTTTTTCTTGATGCATTTACCACGTACTTCGTGTGTTTTTGTTTGTGTTCAACGTGTATCTCAGCGGTTCCCAACCTTGGGGGGCGTGAGGTGGTCAACGGTCAACAAATGCCATTCAAATATATACTCCCAAAAATATATATGGGTAATTTACTTTGTCAGGGAAAACTTGACATCCGTCTTCTCATAAACACATGAGCTTTGATGTTTTTTATTATTAATCCTATAATTATCTGGATTCTAGACGTCCATATGGAACTGATGAAAACTTTCGCCCTTTGGGTATGGGGGGCGCCATGGATACAAGGTTGACCAAAGGGGGGCGCAGTGCCAAAAACGTTAGGAACCCCTGGTGTATCTGATATAGTTTTTAATAATTAATTTCCTCTCAAGGACGTGCTTATTATGTGGCGATACTGATAGAGGAAAAGTTTAATTTTCTTTTGTATTTTTTTATATAAATGCCTGTACATATTGAAATGCTACAGTGGTTGTTTTTCATACTTCACTACAATACTACTGCATTATTTCCTTATGGGGTACTAATAATTTTTATTGCAATATATATATATATATATGAAAATTATTTCACGAAAGTAACACGTGAAAAATATTTATGATGAATAAAACCACGAAGGAAAGGAAACACAAAATGGTGCTCAAGCGCTTTCGTCTAATGACATCCTCAGGAACACTGAAGTACATAAAAAAAGGTTACAGCCTATATATAGGTTACAGAAAGAAAAAAAAGAGAAAAAATAAATAACATACATACACACACACATATATTATACATATACATACATATCTATATATACAAATACATACTACATACATACATACATATATATGCAATAAACAGAGAAGTAAAAATAAAAAATTAAAAATTAAAACCTTAAAGGATTACCAGTGAGGCGTACAGATTTGTAAGGAAAAATATCGATTTTTAGCACAAGATCAAATGGATTATAAAAATACAAATTTATACTGGAACTCTGCCCGGGTTTTAACACACTGCTGCCTATGGTCAGGTTTCGATATATATAAAAAAAAATAATAATAATAATAAATAATAAAAATAATAATAATAATAATAAAAATAAAATGCAAATTAAAAGTTAATAAAGTAGCAGACAAGTTTACCAAAGATTTAATGTTTTACCCTTCTTATCTAAATCTGTTTTAAAGGAATTCAAAATAACAGGATCGAGTTGAAAAAGACCTTTGCTTATGTTGAAGTTATTTGAAAGTTGGATAATGGCAGACTCAAGAATATTTCTATTAACAATGTTGCTTGAATGGAAAAAACTGAAGCATTATTCCAATCAATACAGTGGCTAACTCTGACAAATGGACAAAAAGGGCACTGGACAACTGTCCTGTTCTAACGGAATATTGATGCTGTTTTATACGTGTGTGCAAATCCTTTCCCGTCTGACCTATGTAAAAGGAATCACATTGTTTACAGCCAATTTTATAGATAATGCCTGAATTATTGGTAGGGCTATTTTTTACTATGATATTTTTCACAATATTGTTATATGAAAATACTACATTAATATCCAAAAGTTTAAGTACATTAGCAATGCCTAAAAAGCCCGGGAAAAATGGAAGTACTAAAATATTTTTTGACAAAGTGCGAGTGTTAATATTGACACGATAGAAAGTTCGTTTTGCCTTGTTGAGACAAGATTCCATAAACGCAGATGGATAACACAAATCACTTCCAATACCGTTGATTTTTTCCAATTCGGCATCGATGTATTCCGGACTGGCGATCCTAAGGGCGCGGAGAAACATTGATGAAAATATCGTGACCTGGATAGCTTCCTCCTTCAGTTAAATGATCAAGTCCCCTCCATTAAGTTTACTTTAGAAGTGGAGCAAGACAATTCAATCCCATTTTTGGATGTGCGTGTACATAGGGAAAGCCCAGGTTTTAAGTTTAGTATCTATCGGAAAACGACAAACAATTTGTCCTACGTACACTTTTACTCGGGACATGATACCCCCACTAAGAAGGCCATATTTTCATCAATGTTTCTCCGCGCCCTTAGGATCGCCAGTCCGGAATACATCGATGCCGGATTGGAAAAAATCAACGGTATTGGAAGTGATTTGTGTTATCCATCTGCGTTTATGGAATCTTGTCTCAACAAGGCAAAACGAACTTTCTATCGTGTCAATATTAACACTCGCACTTTGTCAAAAAATATTTTAGTACTTCCATTTTTCCCGGGCTTTTTAGGCATTGCTAATGTACTTAAACTTTTGGATATTAATGTAGTATTTTCATATAACAATATTGTGAAAAATATCATAGTAAAAAATAGCCCTACCAATAATTCAGGCATTATCTATAAAATTGGCTGTAAACAATGTGATTCCTTTTACATAGGTCAGACGGGAAAGGATTTGCACACACGTATAAAACAGCATCAATATTCCGTTAGAACAGGACAGTTGTCCAGTGCCCTTTTTGTCCATTTGTCAGAGTTAGCCCACTGTATTGATTGGAATAATGCTTCAGTTTTATTCCATTCAAGCAACATTGTTAATAGAAATATTCTTGAGTCTGCCATTATCCAACTTTCAAATAACTTCAACATAAGCAAAGGTCTTTTTCAACTCGATCCTGTTATTTTGAATTCCTTTAAAACAGATTTAGATAAGAAGGGTAAAACATTAAATCTTTGGTAAACTTGTCTGCTACTTTATTAACTTTTAATTTGCATTTTATTTTTATTATTATTATTATTTTTATTATTTATTATTATTATTTTTTTTTATATATATCGAAACCTGACCATAGGCAGCAGTGTGTTAAAACCCGGGCAGAGTTCCAGTATAAATTTGTATTTTTATAATCCATTTGATCTTGTGCTAAAATCGATATTTTTCCTTACAAATCTGTACGCCTCACTGGTAATCCTTTAAGGTTTTAATTTTAATTTTTTATTTTTACTTCTCTGTTTATTGCATATATATGTATGTATGTATGTTGTATGTATTTGTATATATAGATATGTATGTATATGTATATATATGTGTGTGTGTATGTTTATTATTTTTTCTCTTTTTTTTCTTTCTGTAACCTATATATAGGCTGTAACCTTTTTTTATGTACTTCAGTGTTCCTGAGGATGTCATTAGACGAAAGCGCTTGAGCACCATTTTGTGTTTCCTTTCCTTCGTGGTTTTATTCATCATATATATATATATATATATACCATATGTCCCACAAAAAAGTACACCCAACTTTAGATTGTACTAACTCCTCCAAAAATTGAGATATTTTGGATCTGTTTGTTTGATTTAATACAGCAAATTATTCTTTGTTACCGTTCAAATTTATTCATGTTTAAACGATTTAGTGTTTAAGCATCTGCTTTTAACTGAAGGGTACAGCAAAATGGGTTGCGCGGAATGATCATTTCTCCCAGCCAGATAGCTCCTCTTGCTTTAACCAATGTGCTACTTTTTATGTCGAAGGATATTGCAAATATTTTTTTTAAATAATTCGAACTTTTGTATCTAAGATACGAGTCATACATATAAATGAAGAATCTGAATTACTAAATTTATAAATAACTTTGAAACCCTTATCATGCAGTTTACACGAAGGCAGCGCGTTCTCATGGTCACAACTTATCTGCAAACTAAAAGCTTAAAACAAGTTCAGAATACCTTCGAACTGCAATTTCCCGATAGAGCTCCTCCAACTAAACATACAATTTTGAAGAATGTTCGGAAATACAAAGAAGAAGGAACGGTCCTCAATTTGAACAAAGGACGTTCAGGCCATCCGAAGACGGCAAGAACAGACGAGAACATTCAGCATGTTCGGCATTTATTAGAGAGACATCCAAAAGTGTCCACCAGGCGAAATGGTACAGAACTCTCACGCATGTCATTTCATCGAATAGTTCGTGAGGATTTGAATTTGTACCCATACAGAATGGAAATTCGACATCAACTCATTGAAGGAGATCTACCTCGCCGCCTAAGATTTGCCCACTGGTTTCTTGAAAAACCAGAAAGATTCACGGAACAATTAGTGGTTGGAGATGAGGCGGCCTTTTTTATGAATGGTCTAGTGAACAGATAAATCTGCCGTCAGTATGCACCAAAAAATCATCCACCTGACAATCATATCTACGAAAAGAATAACTCTAGACAAAAACTGTCTCTCTGGGTAGGACTGTGCAGTAATGGAGCGTTAATTGGCCCGGTCTTTTACGATGGTAATCTAAATGGTGAAGCTTACCTAGAAATGATAGACCGAGAAATCCTTCCACAAATACGTATTACTTATGGAAACCGATTTAATCGTATTTGGTGGGTGCAAGACGGAGCTCCTGCTCACAGGAGAGTTATTGTGAAGGAACGCTTGCAGGAAGTCTTCCACCAAAGAGTAATTGCTACAGGCCATGACATTGAATGGCCTCCCAGAAGCCCTGACTTGACCCCGCGTGATTACTTTTTATGGGGTCATTTGAAAAATAGAGTATTTGCATCACAACCTATCAATTTAGATGATTTGAGGACTCGCATCACAGCTGAAATCAACTTGTTAAAAGACAATCCAGATCTTATCAAAAGAGTGATGGGGAAGATGAGAACTCGACTCCAGATTTGTATCGATAGGAATGGCGGTCATGTTGAAAGAAAACGAAACTAAGCATAACTTTTGCAATAAGGAATAAAGAAAAATCTGCTTTGTATCTTATTAAAATTATGTTAAAGTACCTATTATTATGTATTTGTCTTTTCATTACATCGATAGCACACACATTATTTTTTCATTGACCAATTTTGCGCAATCCATTTTGTTGTACCCTTCAGTTAAAAGCAGATGCTTAAACACTAAATCGTTTAAACATGAATAAATTTGAACGTTAACAAAGAATAATTTGCTATATTAAATCAAACAAACAGATCCAAAATATCTCAATTTTTGGAGGAGTTAGTACAATCTAAAGTTGGGTGTACTTTTTTGTGGGACATACGGTATATGATTGTCCCAAAAAAATGCTTACACATCATATTAACATATATATCAATAAGCAAAATAGGCGGATAGTAAATAGATAGCAAATAAGCTTCTTTAATGTTTAAATGTTCGAAATATCAGCCAGCAGTGTCAATACCTTCATGGTTGTGCTGCTTACTTTAATGTTTTAAATGTTCAAAATGTCCGCCACTAGCATCAATACATTCTTGACAACGGGGCGCAACAGATCGGCATACTTTTCGGAGTGGAATGTTGGCACAGGCTATTTCAATTTCGTGTCTCAAGGCCTGTAGTGTCCTTGGTTTTTCAGCATACACAGTGTTCTTCAGAGTGCTCCACAAGTAAAAGTCTAAGGGTGTTAAGTCAGGAGATCGTGGTGGATACTCCGTACATCCCCTACGTCCTATCCATCTTCTAGGAAAACAAACATTGAGAAAATTTCTAACGTCATTGTGGTAATGTGGTGGCGCGCCATCCTGTTGAAAGCAACACACTTCTTCCAAAAAAAGAGCTCTGATTGAAGGTACAATGTTGTCTTGCAGCATTGATAAGTAAGCAGCACCTGTGACAGTGTCCTCAAAGAAAAATGGCCCTATCAGTCCTCTGGAAGACAGACCACACCACACTGACACTCCTGGTTGATTAAGTACTTGTTCTTCTGTTACGTTTGGATTTTCGGTGGCCCACTACACACAGTTGTGTCGATTGATAGTACCATTAAGTTTGAAAGTGGCTTCATCGGAACGAACAATGAAATCAGGAAAAGATTGTTTTTCATCACACATGTGCAAAAACCACTCGCAAAATTCTTTTCGACGATCTGGATCGTCCTCATTCATTGCATGGAGCAGTAGGGTGTGTCAATTTTGGGGGTGAAATGACTAAATCGAAAATCATGTGATTTGGTAGCAATTTAATGTAATCATTTGGCATACAAAATAATATCCTTGCTTCAAAAACAATAAAAAATAACTCCTACCTACATCAATTTTAATTCAAAAATTCCATTTTTTTGTAAATTCGTAACAAAATAACAAATGTGCGCAAACATCCTATCAACATTTAAAGTGGCAATAAGATATCATTCAGAGTCTTTATTTGAAAGTAACGAATGCAGTCATGTCCTTTTTGCTGCTGTTCCTTGACATCAGCATTCGGCTTGCTACTTGCGCTTTGATGTAGCCTTCTCGCCTCTCGTGACTGTAAACTTGACTAGCTGCTTCTGTGACCATTTTCACACATCTCTCCACACTCTGAGTGTGAGAAGACCACTTTGGCAATTGCATTGGGGCCTCTTTAAGTTGTGTTAAATCTTTGTTTGTTATACATGTCAGTGGTGGCTCCAAAACTTTTGAACTCAAGTTAACTAATTCTGACAATTTCGTGGCATTGACGTTTATCGGAGGTACCTTCCTTGTCTGAACAAAGCAGTCTCCCAGCTGGTCATCATCTAGTGATGTTCCTCTGAGCTTTAGAATGATTTCCACAGCCTCAGTTCGCTCTGTGGTACATCGGCTGCAGAGCATTGCTTGCAAAACTGCCTCTGGCCTAGCATACCAAGCGGACCTTCTCACTACAGGTAACACGATGTCCACCACTACTTTCCTTTGGGTTCTCAGTAGCTGTAATTGAAACAAGATGTGGTTGGGCCCCTCCATCCACATTGGATTAAGTTTTACATTGAACCAGCGAGGAAGATAAAACCCAATAATAAATTCAACAATCAACAAATTCTGTAGAATTTTGCCCTTCAGTGCATGTTTGGAAACCCAAATCCTGCAGAAACGAATCGCTGTAGTTAACCAACGACTGTGACTTACGGGTCCAATCTCCAAGAGGGCCAGATTTTGAGGCAACTCTCCTGATCTGATTGCTTGAACAATACGATAAGCGTAAGATTGATCCGTGCTGAGGTCTTTAATAACTTCTTCAGACAACACTGGAAGGGTAGGGCCTACTTCGACCTTTGGAAATTTTGTATTTATTTCTAATTCCGTTGCTTCATCTAGCATGTTGCCAAGGGGGCCTGACCACTTGTTGTTGCTCTTTGTAGGACAATGAAGTTCCTGGATGAGACGACGAAGAGGTAGTTCCTCTGTGTGCAAATCACATACAATCCAAACAAGCCTTCTTCCAAGTTTTTTCTCTAAATGCGTCATAACACCGCCCTGCCATCCAGTGTTCACCGCAGTTGAGTCTCCACCAACGGCCTGCCGTGAACTGTCAAGTCTTCTTTCTTGAAGCCAACATATTATTTGATCAGCAATTGCCTCTGCATGTTTCTTGCCTTCTACTTCTGCTTCAGGAACAAAGTGAAACAAATAGCGGCCACCAGGTTCGGAACACACAGAGTAGTGTTCTTCTTTGATGAGACCGGGAAACTTTCTGTCCATTCCCTCTACCTCTAGGAGAACTTTTGTGTCATCCCTTCTTCCATCAAACAAAAGGCAAGAGAGACCTTCCTCCTTCAAATCTTTTTCATGCTGACCAGATATTTCCTTCATTATTTTTTCTTGTGCCCTTCTTATCTTATTATGATCTATCACTAAGGATGTATCCTCTCGGCTGATGAGGCCTGCATCTATCCAAGCGGCAGTGGCAATCTCTGCAGTCTCTCGTAGCCCCGTATGGTGGCGAATACTGGCAAGGGCAATGTTTGAGATGTCTTTAGTGTTGTATTTCATTCTCTTCGGCGAAGGTTCAGATGGCATTTTGGAGCTATCATCTGATGTTGCTTCTTTCTGTTCATCTGAAGAGCTTTCAAAGAAGTGAGAAACCTCTTGATAGAGCTCTTCATCTCTTTGGGTGGCTTCTTCACTCTTCTTTTTCTTCCTTTCTTCCCTCTCTCGGATTTTCTCTTTTTTCTTAGCAATAACAATCTGTTTTTTGGTTTCTGAATAATCTGCCTAACCAATCTGCATACTTCCTTGGCCTCCTGCCTTTGTTCTCTGCGCCTTTATGAAAGCCAGCTCCAAAACAGGGATCTTCTTCTCACGAGGACAGCGACAATCAATGTGAGGGTGAGGTTCTCTTCTGCATGAGGGAGTACAATTGGCTTCAGAACACAACTCTATGGGACACTGACAGTTAAAAATGTCAAGAAGAGTATCAAGTGTGTGCAGAAATTTATTTTTCTTTGCTAGTTTTCCTTCACCAAGTGATGTCTCAACTGCTTTGTGCCACAGCTTTGTTAATTTTAGCTCAATAGTTCTATACTGATTGAGTACAGGTGGTTTGAATAACACACTAGCTTTTTTCCACTGATGCAGAAGAGGGGGAATCATTTTCCCTTATGAGCTCTTTCTCTGTGTAGTTCCTTCTATCCTTTGTATCAGGTCATCCCATAAGTAATGTCGTTTTTTAGATCGGAATTTGAAGGACAAAAAAAAAACTCAACTGAAACTTTTTAATCTAATATATATTTTCCATCGGAATCAATGACACTCTGCCAACGTCCTGCAAGCTTTTCAATGCCATGTTTATAAAATTCAGGCGGTTTTGAGACAAAAAACGTAGAGACTGGTGTGCAGGTCATCTAAAGAAGTATACTGTTTCTCGTCAAGATAGTTTTGCAGACTCCTGAAGAGATGATAATCTGAAGGCGCAAGGTCTGGAGGATGTGGAAGTTTTTCCCACCCAAGCTCTTCAATTTTTGCAGAAGTGATCCGATCGGTATGAGGACGTGCATTGTCGTGGTGGAACACGATTCCTTTCCGATTAACCAAAGAAGGTCTCTTTTCTTTTAGTGCAGTGTTCAATCGATCCAGTTATTGACAGTAGACTTGAGCGGTGATTGTTTGGTTGTGTGGTAAGGTTTCAAAATGTATTACACCACCTTTATCCCACCAAACACTAAGCAACACCTTCCGAGGGTGAAGATTTGGTTTTGGCTGTGGTGTCGCTGGTTCTCCGGCACAAACCCACTGTCGACAGCGCTTAAAATTCTGGTACAGTGTCCACTTTTCATCACCAGTCACTAAACGGTGCAAAACCGGATCTTGGAGTTCACGGGAATGAAGAGCTGTGCTAATGTTTATCCGCACCCTCAGATTGTCGACCGACAATTCATGTGGCACCCATTTTCCTAACTTAGGCACTTTCCCGAGTTGCTGCGAATGTCGATGGATGGTGGACGGGGATGAATTGAGTTTCTGGGCCAATTCTTCGACAGTTGTTGAACAGTCTTCTTCAAGTGCGGCTAACAGCAGGTCATCATCAAACTCAGCAGGGCGTCCAGAGCGTGCTGCATCCGTCAAACAGCAGTCACCATTCCTAAACTTTTGAAACCATCTTTGACATTTCCTCACATGCAGAATGTCGTTGCCATAAACGTCCTGAATGTTTCGCGTTGCTTCAGTAGCACTATTCCCTTTTTTGAACTCGTAAAGCATTATATGCCTGATATGCTCTTCTGATACCGCCATGTTTATGAGGGGTTCACATAAAGCAAAACACACGTCTTCACTGGTCAAGGTCTGTAAAGTATGTAGCGAAACACGATAGATCTCCTATTAGATATAACCTTCGGAAAATTTATGCTTAAACCGAGTAGGACTAGTTTAAACTTAATCTATCGTAAAAAACGACATTACTTATGGGATAACCTGATATTTTGTTCACGAAGGAGTAACCCTAGTCTCAGCATGTCTCGCACTGTTGGTAGTTCTGATACGGGAAGCTCCTTGCCTGTACTGACTAACAGGCTCAAGTGGCATGACGACTGACCTCTTGTCTTCAATTTTGGCGTCTTAGGAATATCTGAAGAGAAAGAAAAACATTTAAGTGTTTTATATCAATTACGATGTTTCAAAGTTTAGTCATTCGATGCTCTAAAATTCAATAAAAAAATATTTCATGGGATTACAACATAATTAGACAGAAGAATATGATAATAATAAATAATTGTAATAATCAATAATCCATACTTACAGTTAAACTGTAGTATTCGTCTAGTAGAATAACTATGAAGTAGGTACAAGAGCAATAACAGCAAACCACCGTCTATGACATCTAAGAGGCAACTGAGAGTGAGGGACAGTTCTATTCATGTTGTGACTTGTACATTGTACAACAACTATATGACCTTGAAAACACTCCATATGCGATCAGTGGGATAATTCTGTGACAGATGAATAGTTAATCAATTTATGTCCTATTATTTAGTAAAAGAGTCAATTTCTGAAACTTTAAGGTAAAATTGATGTAGGTAAGGGTTATTTTATTTCATTTTGATTGGCCAATTTCAAGTTTTGACATGAAAGACACTATATTTTCACTACCAAAATTTATTTGAAAAAAGTTGACAAAATTGACACACCCTAATGGAGCAGTCTAGGTATGTACGATTTCCACTTTTCACGTCACAAAATGCGATGAACGCTGGATTTAGAAACACCAGTCTCACGAGAACATTGCCTTGTAGACTTATTTGGAGAGTTTGTGAAGGCCTGTAACACGGTCTCAACACTTTCATTGTCAGTTGAAGTGCGAAGTCTTCCAGATCGGCCTTTGTTGACGTTTTGCACTGTTCCGTCAGTCTCAAACTTATCACGTAATCTTGTAATTGTTACCCGTGATGGTGGTAATGTTCCAAACTCATTTCTCCAATGTCTCTGTACCTCAGCGAAGTACCAACTTTTTAAAATTGATCTGTCTTTTTCTATCTATACTATGAAAAGGCAGTCCTGTCCGTAGACACCATGTACAGTATTTACTATGGATCACCTGAAGATCATGGCCCCCAGCCTTCTTTAGTTAGCTTTATAAGGCTAACTAACGAAAATATCACGACCTAACCTAACCAATCGTTAGGTCAACTGTACGCCCTTGACGATTGGTTAGGTTAGGTCGTGATATTTTCGTTAGTTAGCCTTATAAAGCTAACTAAAGAAGGCCGGGGCCATGATCTTCAGGTGATCCTTTACTATTAAGTGATTCTGAACATAGAAATAAATGCGCTTTGCTTTGTTTCAAGTTTTTACTCTCGCGCGTTAAGATTTTCATTGCCGCGTTCTTTTCAATTATTCAGTCAATAAAACTATAGAAAAGAACGCAGCAATGAAAATCTCAAGCTTCACATACGAACCCATTGTATCAAGATTTGTGAAGCTTAAGATTTTTATGGCTGAGTTCCTTTCTATAGCTTTATTGACTGAATAATTGATTCCCCAGTAATTAGGGAACCGCAGGACCCAGCACCACAAGTCTAGCTAAATGGGTCCGTCGGGCCCACTTTAGCTAGTATATTTAAAACGATAATGAAACGAATCTAATTTAATTTAACCTAACCTTAGTGCCATCGAACTGAAAAGGGCGTAATAAGTGTTTCGGTCGTAAGGGAGGGCTCGAACGGTGGTTTCTGTTAAATCATTAACCAGCTAATTTATCCTAACCTAACCAAACCTAACCAAACCTTAACTAACCTAACCTAACCAGGACCAACATATCTTTTTTCGGACAATAAAAGTTTCACTAGATTTTTTGTGCAAGGTTTCACCTTACAAACAGACGAAATTACCCAACTTCATCGGTGAATTAACATACATTCGACTTCACTTATGCCCAGTTACACACACACACACACACACACACACACACACACACACACTTTTCAGTTACGTAAACTAATTTCACATGGGCCATGAATGTACAGATTGTACACTGTCTACTCCCTTGAAATAATTGTCGTTTACTAAGCGTTCATTAACGTTTTACAGACATTAACGCTTATGAATGTTTTATAGACATTAACGTTTATAAATGTTTTACAGGCACTAACGTTTATAAACGTTGAGCAAACGTACCTTTGTTTGTTTGGATATTTTAACTCTTTGACACTGGAATACATATCGACGCACAAACATTCATTCCAAGTTATTATATTGAACGGGATATACGAGTACGTTGTTGTCATGTCATTACAAGGCTTCCCGAAAGATCATGGAAGTTAAGCGACATTGGGTATGTTTGGTAGTTGGGTGGTTGATCATCCTCCGCGTTTAGATGATATAGCGACCCGTGGTTCGGATTTTATGTTAAACTGTAGGTCTCCTCTCTTTCATTTGACCTGGCTGTCAGGGCGGAGGCCGGATCACCTGAAGATCAGGGCCCCCAGCCTTCGTTAGTTAGTCTTATAAGGCTAACTAACGAAAATATCACGACTTAACCTAACCAGTCGTCAAGGGCGTACAGTTCACCTAACGATTGGTTAGGTTAAGTCGTGATCTTTTTCGTTAGTTAGCCTTATAAGGCTAACTAACGAAGGCTGGGGGCCCTGATCTTCAGGTGATCCCGGAGGCTAAATCACGCAATTAACGTAACGCATTCTATTAAATAAACTAAACATGCTTCAGGTGTAATAATCAGTAAAGAGATCCAGAAACTGACACAGCGCTCAGGCCAATTAATGTGGCCCATTCCGTTAACTCCTATATCATTATTACCAACATCATCGGGATTCGAACCTCAGCCCTCATTATCTTTACTTAGCTTACAGGGAAATTATATTAATCATTAAACTATGGGCGATGGCTGCTCCTGGTGTAATTACGCAATGAAAATATTCACACGTTGAGGGCTTGAAGAAAGTTGTCGTTCTATCTCTACAATGCATTCTGTTCCTTTAATGTGACCCGCTTTACATTGATATCAGTAACTTATTTTTCAGATGTATGTTATTTAAACTTATTCCAATTTTTAAATCCTCATTAAGCAAAGTATAAAAGGAAGTGATTCTTGATTTTTAATTACAGTATATTTGTAGCGCGAGAAAAAGGAGGTGTATTCGGTTTTTCTCTTTATTCAGTTACAATACTCGGCTCAAAAATTTAACAACAATACAATAACCAAAAATTAAATAATTCAGTCGACATTTGTATGTTGCACATTACCAGGCTAAAGTTATCTCAAATGTAAGTTGAGAATATATGAGCGGTGAACGGGCACTTTACCGAACGAAGGAGTAGGTGCTCCGTACGCGATTTGAAGACAACTGGAGAGTGGAGACCCTGAGTCACGTGGTTTAGATCATGGGAAACTTTTCTGCCACTGAGAGGAAGTAATTTTCTAGAGCATTTATTCTATTTATCCGGAGAACCGCTACATATCCGTAGCTCATGATGCAGTTGTCGTATTTGTTACGCGTAATGAACCCGTCTTTCATAACGTATAAGGGGACATAACTTTGTTTCATGTTATCATCCGTCTGCCTGCTCGACCATCCATCAATTCTTAAGTCACCTACACCTCGTTCTCAATAGGGTAGTGGTAAAATTTTACACAATTGCCTGACATTAATGCACAGTGTAAAACGTGGAAATAATTTTTAGGCAGATTTCCTGGAATACTCCCAAAGGTTTACTGTATACAATAAGCAGTGCTTTGCGCGTTACTTTATAAATGTAATGCCGTTACCGTTACTACAGTCTAAATGTAACGCCGTTATCGTTAGTTACCATTTTTAAAAAGTAACGAGTAACGACACCGTTACTCGTTACCGTTACTTTTAATGAAATGTAAATATATTATATATATGCATAGGTATATTATAATTTATATATACATAAAATATTATATTATATAAACATTCGCTTGTGCGAGTAGGTGTTGGTTTGTATCCGCTGGTTAATGGGTTGGGTACGATTCGATGTGGCCGACTCGATGCGACCCAACTCGATGTGGCCGACTCGATGTCAGGACAACTCGATGTGATATCCCTAAGGGATATTTTCGTTAGTTTTAACGAAAATATCACAACTTAACCTAACCAATCGTCAAGGGCGTACAGTTGACCTAACCGGGCATTCAGTTAACCCGGTTAACCTGGCATCGACTTGGCCTGGCATCGACTTGGCCTGGCATCGACTTGGCCTGGCATCGAGTCGGCCACATCGAGTTGGGTCGCATCGAGTCGGCCACGTCGAATTGTCCCTGCCCCCTGGTTAATGCATAGGCTATGAAGTCTGTGCATGCCTTCATTGCGTTGTTATGACTTATAAGGCATAATATTTTCAAAAAAAGTGAAACAAAATTACTGCAAGATTTATTACTAGGAATTGCAACATAACAGAAGATGTAGCATACTATTGATACTAATTTACTAATGCTAGAATATACCAGGAAAGTTTTGCAAAACAATAATACGAACTACTAAAGAAATGAATCAAATGAGTTATTGTGCATGGCAATCATAATTGAAATTTATTAGCTAAATATACAAACTTAAGAACTATTATTCAAAAGATCTTTATTAGCCTTTAAGAAAACAAGCTTCTCAAAAGTTGCATCTAAGGGCGAGCCTCTTTTCGGACGCAGTATATCCTTCCCTACTGAAAAAACCCGCTCAACAGTGGCACTAGATGGTATAGGAGTGTTAAGTTTAATAAACATATTTTTAAAGTTAGTGGATGGGAAGAATGCAGAGCTAACATGCTGTGAAGGCCCAGATGAGAGGAATGACGAATCATCTATTGAACTTAGGTCCCTCCCTGCTCCAGGGTTCTTCGCCTTTTTACTTTGACAGTGCTGTCAGTGTAGGGGAAGAGGGTGGATGGGGGTAGGCTGCCAGTATGCCAACGGCCAACATGCACACCTCGCTCATAGTGAAGGGACAAATTTTTAACGGTTAATGAATAATGAGTGAGGATCGAAAGAAACTAATTGCGAACTACGATAAAAAAGTAACGACTGACGAATGTACTTCCCTAAAAAAGTAACGTCGTTACTGAAAGAGTTACTTGATTTGAAATGTAACGCCGCTACCGTTACTAAAAAAGTACCGCGTTACGTAACGGCCGTTACTTGTAACGCGTTACTGCCCAGCTCTGACAATAAGTATAACAGTAATAGAACATACATTTGACTATGGTAAGTGTTTACATGAGAATCGAGTATACTGAGAATCAAGAACATTTAGTTAAGTAAATAATCAGTCAAGAGAGTCAGAAAATGGCACAGCGCTCAGGAAAAGTAATGGGGCCTATTGCGTGAATTCTATATGGAGTCGAACCCCCTACCTCAGTGTCTTCACTTCGTTTACAGGGAAACTATGTTACCATGGCACTGGCTTGTTAAGTAAATGGTAACTGGTAACGGGTAACACCCGGAATCCCTATTTCCCTACACGAAGGGAGTGTGTTCGAGCAATCACACAGTAGATGGTTGGCCCAACACCAACCGCTGCGACAGTGGATATTGAGCTCGGGGCCCTTGCATTTTGTTCCCAGTCTAAATAAATCGAGCCACTCAAAGCTAGCCCAAGAAAGTTGAATAAAAAGCAAATGAAAATAAAAATTAGCGAAAACTGATACTATGCTTACACTTACAGACGTGTAAAGCTTTCACGCCGCAGGAATAATAGTAGTAGTAGTAGTAGTAGGAAAGTGTAGAACTAACAAGGTTCTCTCTCCTCAGCCAGTCATTGTTAACAGAAAATTAGTGTGAAAGAAGATTTATAGGAAAGTAGGAAAAAATATAATGAAAAGAATGGCTTCATAGTTCATTCACATTCTAAATGAGGCCTAACGAGCGACTTATACAATGGCAAAACAATTACTGCTCGCGATTGAACATTGTTTGGAGAACTTTAAATCCTTAGTAACAATGACACCTAAATCTTTTTCTTCAGAAGCTTCGTTTAACACACTATTTCCCAGAGTATAATTAAATTTACTCTCGTGAAAACCTCTATGCGTGGCTTTATTTAATCTACGTTAAATTTCATTTGTCACTTATTAGGCAACTCCACCAGTTTATCGTAATCGCGCTGCAAACTCTCTCTGTCTAGTAAATTAATTGCTTTACTCACAAGAGGAGCTGCACGATTGAATCGGTCCTGAAAGTCTGCACGAATATTTTCAATGTTTTTGCTATTATGTGGTCGCTCATGAACCCAGGTTACTAGCTAATATGCGTTGTTCAATCGTATAGTTGCTGCTATCACGCATTTCAAATGGGTCTGAAAGAAAAACGAAAATCAGTTAGTATTTTACTTGGGTGATAAGACATTGTGGATACCCTGTACATTATGGAACATATTGGTCCCAAAACTGATCGTTGCGGAACACCGTTAGTACATTAACCCACCCTGCCTCTTTTCCGGTTATTAGTTCCCTTTATTTTCTACTAGTTAGCCAATTATCATTCCATTTAAGAACTTGATCCTTCATTCCGTGAGGTTTAGGTTTTTCTGACAATCGTTATGTGTAATTTTGTCAAATGCCTTTTGAAAATCTAAATATATCGTATCTACCACTGCGTTACAATCACTGATAGCATCATTGGAAAATTTGGATCTTTTAAACTATTTTTCCCCCAGCTTCAGAGTGGGAGGACATTGTTTAAAATCTTCAAGTGATCCGATTATTGTTTTCAAGATGTTCAACTAACAATTTTGAATAACTGATTCTAAAAGCTTTCCATTAATAGAAATTAGACTCGTATGCATATAACTTCCCGTTTGTTGCTTATCTTCTTTTTTAAAGATTGTAGTTGCATTAGCTAATTTAAAATCCAAAGAAACAACTCCCTGTGATAAAGAATTATTGGTGCTACTATAGCGTGATTCCTACCTCGATTCGGCGGTCTACCTTTTAATTATAGCTTCTTACCTTGTTTACTAATTGCTTGTTTACATTCCAATGTCCATCGCCCTTGACGATTGGTAGGTTTAGTCATAATATTTCGTTAGTTTTAACGAAAATATCGTGACTAAACCTAACCAATCGTAGGTAGACCACATACTATAGTAGCACCGAAACTATTTTTTAAATAAATAAAATTGAATAATAAATAGCATTTTATATTTATTATATTTTCATTTATACCTTGGATAGGAATCACACACTACAGTACTGTAGTTTCGAACCAAAACGGGTAGGAATCACCCTATAGTATCGAAGTCACCGGTAGGAATCACGCTATAGTAGCACCGAATTATTGAAAATTCGAACTAAAGGACTTTGTATTAAATTTTTTGGATCACCTGAAGAGCAGGGCCCCAGGCTTCTTTAGTTAGCTTTATAAAGCTAACTAACGAAAATATCACAACCTAACCTAACCAGTCGTCAAGAGCGTACAGTTGACCTAACGATTGGTTAGGTAAGGTCGTGATATTTTCGTTAGTTAGCCTTATAAGGCTAACTAAAGAAGACTGGGAGCCCTGATCATCAGGTGATCCAATTTTTTAACTCCTATTAAGTGCTTTTGGGTGAAAAAGGTCAGTACGTGGCGATTTATTAAATTAACTTATTTATATAGTGCACAATCTCTTCAATGTAAACTGTTGTCAGTAAGCAATGGAACCCCATTTACGTTACTGAACATGTTACTAGCCTCTGGAATAAAATATGTATCTTCATCTATAAAAATCTATGTAAAAAAGTTAGGGTCAATCCCAGAATAGGCACCTGATGTACCTCAATCCCAGATGAAGCACCTGCGTTCAACCTCAATCCCAGAATAGGCACCTTGCAAGGAATTAAATAAAAAAACCTGATGATTACAAAATTTATTGTTTACACTATACAGGTTAGGTTAGGTTGGAGTTGATTTTTTCAAATATTGATAAAAACAATGAAATTATATCTCTAAAAACTGTTTATATTTTTTTCTCCTCAATCCCAGATTAAGCACCTGTGTTTTGCCTCAATCCCAGATTAAGCACCTAAAAATGATTTCAGGTGCCTATTCTGGGATTGATCCAAAAGTTATTTAAAATTATAGCTAGCTTCTTATAGTTATTTACTAGGTAACCGCTCGTGTCTACTGTCTACCAATGGTCTAATATTGTCTCTCAAAGGATTTATATTATTAACCTAATCGAAAAACTTCTTAGGGTTTTCTTTACATTCATTGGCTACTTGAATTTCAAATTCGCGCTTGCCACTTCTAATTAAACGTTTAACCTTTTCTACGTAAATCTATATAAGCATTAAAGTGCTGCTGAGCACGGTTCCTTTTATACCTCTTGTAGGCTACATTTCTATCTCCGATTACTTTTCCAATATCTTCAGCATTTTGGCTTCGCATTTAAATTACCCCTTTTAACTCTCTTAGGCACACAGCGCGTGTCCAAATTTATGAATAGATTCTTGAAATTATCCCACATGCTGAGACCACTATCTACCGCTAACAATTCATCCCACTTTATTAAATTTAATTAAGCCCCAAAATCATCGAAATTTGCTCTCCTAAATTCAGGCACCTTAAAGTTATTTAATTCTCTAGGAAGTTTTAACATTAACCACAAAACGTATCATGCTATGATCGCTATTACCTAAACTTTCTCCGATGTCTGTCTCCATTCTAAACTAAATTTTCATTAGTCGTTATGACTTACGTCTAAAATATTCTCACCACACGTAAGCTCCAGTACTTTTTGAGGGGGAAAATTATCTTGCAAAAAATCTATCAAACGTTTACCTAAAGCATACTGTTTAAGGTATTAAAATTAACGTTTAGGCAGTTAAAGTTCCCGACTATAATTGACTATCCTACAGAGTGGCCACAAAGTCCCTTTGCAGTGAAATTACAGCATAACTCTACAGGGTGTTCGAAAAGTCCCGTCACCCCCTATAAAATGTACATATTGTAATACCAATTTTATTTTTGTGTGATTAATCGAATTTGTGTGATTCAGTGACATTTTTTTTCTTTTCCAGGTATTAGAGTTGTGCGAACAATGCCAGACCAGTCCATTTACACTCTGGAGGAAAGGATAGTGGTGAGCATATGGGCTCATGAAAGGTCACATACTGGCAAAACGATGCATGATATCCAGAATGATTTCAACACCAGATTCAATAAGGCTGCACCACCAAACAAGACGGTATTACGCTGGGAGAAAAAGCTATTTGAAACTAGCTCCATCAAGGACAGACCACGGTCGGGAAGACCAACAACGCGAGCAGAACAATGTGAAGGTGTGATTGCATCGGTGGCTCGTTCGCCGAAAAAACCACTTCGGAAATTATCACAAGAACTTGCAGTCCTCATGTCCACAATGAGAGATCACATGACAAAAGATCTCGGCATGAAAGCATACCGCCCGTCATTTGTTAATGAATTAAGCGACACAGACATGCAGAAACGATATGAAGCTTGTGAACAGTTTTTGACCGTTTTTCCAACAATTCCTGTACGTGGAACAGTGATTTTTTTTTTTCTGACGACTGTGCAATTTACCGTAGCGCCAAAATGAGAAATGTTTACTTCTGGAGCAATGAAAATCCACACTTCTTTCAGGAACTGGAACACACTCCACCGCACGTGATGATATGGGGGTGCAGTGTCTGCCAGGAACTTGTTCGATCCATATTTGTCAATGAATAAATCAATGAATCACATATAAATTCAATTAATCACAAAAAAATAAAATTGGTAGTACAATATGTGCATTTTGTAAGGGGTGACGGAACTTTTCGAACACCCTATATGTTGCCCTTGTTTTTCATGCAAAAGGACTGTGTGGCCACCCTGTACATTGAAGTCTGTACCCTTCTGAGGGTGGTCTTAATATGTATATAGGACAAAAGCCCCCTAGGAAAAATAATAATAAGAATTTTTTTAATCATTATTTTTATTCTTTATTATTTACAGTTTATGAACACTTCTCTAACATGTAAAATATTACATTTATTATATCAGAAGCCTGCAATAAGGAAGGCATTATAAGTATTATACAGTAGCACACATTAACGCTAATATTTACACAACCATAAAAAATTACATTATAAAAGGATCATCATGCCTTATCTAGGCAAAGTCAGCTTTATAAATATTATACAGTAGCACACATTAACACTTGCATTATAAATTTATAGCTCACTATTTTACAGGAGCACAAAATTATTTACACAACCATAAAAATGAACATTATAAAAGGAACATCATACCATATCTAGGGAAAATCAAACAAATAAAGCACAATATTAAAAAGTCCATTAAGTGTTAAGGTTCATTTAAAGTTCATTTTACTTCCATCTAATGCTGTGACCTACACCATTCAGAAATTCCTCCAAGGTCTTCCTCTCATTCACATAGTCCAGACATAGGTTCTTCAAACGCTGTTGATGCTCCTTTGTGGCACGTTCCTAACCTAACCATTCAGGTAGACAAAACAGTGATCAACTAGAGTGAATCAACATAGACAAAGATTATAATATTTGTTTAGGATTACTTCATAGCACACGAACAATAATATAAAAAATGGAGGCTTTTGTCCTACTTTGCACTTTAACTGAGGGGCTTTTGTCCTGGGGGCTTTTGTCCTAGGGGGATTTTGTCCTAGGGGGCTTTTGTCGGGACCCCTCTTAATATACAACCCTAAAATTAAAGACTAGGTTATGCGCGCTAACTTCTAAAATAATTATACCTAACTGATCGCTAACATTAACCATCTTTTGAATTGACCGAAAGTAATCTATAAACCAAAAAGAATTCCATCCCTTTGTCTATCTTTTCTGATTTTTAGTAAATATTTTATCATCTTTAATATGATACTTTTCAATAAAATCCTTGTCTGTACTTTCGAGCCACGATTTAGTTATTATTTCAATAACGTCATATTGTTTAACACGAACTAAAGCTTCTGATTCGTTAAACTTTATAACGCACGTTTCTACCATTAAAATACGATACTTTTAAACTATTCTCCATGTTTCTGTTCGTTCTTCTTTTCACGTTGAGTTTCCTTGCGGCTCACGAGTCTCATTTAGTGATCGAAAAAGAACTATTTCGTCTCGCCGACGTTTTTCGTATATCCTAGTTACTTTCTTATCAATTAATCTACCTAGTCAAACATTACCTACAGGCGCGGGTCCAAGGGCGGGGGGTGGACGAGGGGGTCATGCACCCCCGTCTGGACCCACTAAGTGTCCATAAGCTCAAGAGTAAAGAAAACGTCAACCACGTATCGTGCATTGGTGACAAAAATAAATTTATGACCGAAATCACAAATGAGACATTAATCTAGTCTAAACTAAATATTTAAATTTTACAAATGTATTTACTAAAATAACTCTAAATCTTTCTTAAATTTAACTGTAAAAAACTCACGAAGTTATTTAAAATCAATTATTTAATAATGGAAAATTTGAATTATTAAATTATTTTGAAAATATATTATTGTTAATTGAACCTATAGTGTGTGTGTGTGTGTATATATATATTTTTTTTATTGGGGTTTAACTTCCTTCGCAACATCTAAGGTCATATGACGGAGGAGACCTACAGCTTTACGTGAGATCCGAACCAGGGGTCGCTACATAATCTGGGCGCGGAGGACGGTCTCCCATCCAACTACTACTCAGACCCAATGTCGCTTAACTTCGCTGATATCCGAGAAGCGGTGTTACGACATCGGCCACGACGTTGCCCATATATGTATATACTGCAAATTTTTGCACACGTCCCTGACCTATTTCAGTTACAGTCGGTATATGCCATCCTGAATGAATAAATTCTTCGAATCAAAATCGGACCAAAAATTAGTGAATTCAACCCCTTCTACTACGTACATCGCTTCTAATTTTGTATTAAGGTACATCAATTTATTTAATGGTATTATTTTCATAAATTTCAGAAAGTATTTCACAAATTTACATATTTTACACCTCTCTTTCAAAGCCCTAATCAGATTTTGGTACTTAGCTAACAAATCCTTGTTCTTGCTATTAAAATTATACAATACAAATCATTGTCTTTAAAGAAATTAAAAGCGGATTCATTACTTCTACTTTTAAATTCTTCACCACCTGCTCAATGGAGAGAGAGAGAGAGAGAGAGAGAGAGAGAGCTATACGTACATGTGTGCGTGGGTATTCAGCGTTGCGTAAAACATGTTCCCCCCACATAAGTGCCATTTAAACAAAACCCGAGTCTAATCCACTGGGCCATTTATCACCTAATGACAGGGGTTTGAGACACGTTAAGATTTAAATAAGGGGGAGGGGTTCTTTCATGTAATGAAAATTATATGAAATACGCTAATGATATTCAACAAAAAGTTTACTTTATATATATATATATATATATATATTTTTTTTTTTAAGTTCCCGAAGAACCGATTCGCCTCTATTTAAAAGGGCATATCTCGGCGGAAAAACAAAGAAAAAGTGAGAGGAAAGACAGGAAAAAGAAAGGGTGGAGGGGACAGTCGAAGTGGAAAAAGACCAAGGACTGCAGGGTCGAGCTCCATCATCCTTGGGTGCTAGGGCCGGGAGGGCGCACGTGAAACCTCCAGGAACAAGCACGTACAAACGAGCACAAAGAGCACTCAAGAGCACGAGCTTAGAACCCCCTTGCGTTGCTTATATATATATATATATATAAAACCTTTGGTTAGCTTCAGCCCGAATTGTTCATTCTGACGAAGGTCAAGCTTTTCACTCCACCTAGACCTACAGTTTTAACGTGGAATCCGAACCACGCCCCATCAGCAGCCCAGCGTCTTAACCACTAGGCCACCTAGAGTACCCATTTATCTACCAACCACTTTCTTTATTGTGTGGAAGGATGAACAGCTGGGTTTTGCTGCACGCCGGCTGCCGTCGGGTCTCGAACCCGGGGCCGATGGTTTCGTAGTCAGCGACTCTAACCACTACACCACCGAGGCGTATATATATATATATATATATATATATATATATAAAAGGCTTTTACAGGTTAAATCTTAGATTGAAAGTAATAAGGCTTTACTGTTTCACAAAGTGTCGCTCCCGGAATACACTCATTTAGGGTACAAGCAGCTCTTAGCATAATAATGATGATGATAACAATATGATGATGATAACAATATGATGATGATAACAATATGATGATGATAATGATTTTTGGTTGTCTAACCTCGTTTGTAACAGCAAAGGTCATATGACGGAGGGGATCTACAGTTATAAGTAGGGCCCGAACCACAGGTCGGTACATCATCTGAATGCCGAGAAGAATCATCCATCCAACTACCGAACAGACTCGATGTTGCTTAACCTCGTCGATCTAACGGGAAGCGGTGTTACGACGTGGCTACAACGTGCCCCTCCCCCCTAAACCCGAAGCATCACTGTCAAATTTGTAGAGGGGCCAACGTTACAAACGAGGCTTCCATACGTGGTTTATCACCAATAAAAACAACAATGCTTTGATTTAACATTGTTCAAATGAACAGTCCACTCCATTGTTCTTCCACGTGCGTTCTTGTTAATTTACTTTGTAGGCAATCCTGGGTGTTTATAGGCCCGGGTGCATGATTCATCAGGAATAAGATGCACTGCAAGTTTTTTCCGGGGGCAAATATATATATATATATATGATGAATGACACCACGAAGGAAAGGAAACACAGAGTGGTGCTCAAGCGCTTTCGTCTAATGACATCCTCAGGAACACGAAAGCGCTTGAGCACCACTCTGTTTCCTTTCCTTCGTAGTTTTATTCATCATAAATATTTTTCACGTGTTACTTTCGTGAAATAATTTTCATATATATATATATATATATATATATATGGGTGTCCCAGAAAGATGTTTCAACATGCACTTCCGTATAAAGGTCTGTTGTCCCTCACTGTTCAGACGTGTTTAATGTGAAACTCGCAGATGACGGTACCTTGCAACGAAGCAGCATACCACTGATGCCATATGTTTTCAGTGTGCCACCAAAATGGTGAACATGAGGCCTGATCAGCATAAACAAATGCTGAAGTAGTGCTGGAAATTTGAAAGGATATAGAGATGCAACGAGCAAATATGAATATGGATCTCCACCACCAACCCACCTCGTAAGCGCACGTTTGAAGAACACATTCGAGGCCGAAGGCTGCACAGTGGTGTAGTGCTGTGGGAACGCGTGGGAACGGCGTTCCCTTACTTTTTTTGGTAGACGGAACGGCGTTCCCTCACTATTTCAAATAAATCCGAACTTACAAATCTCTAACGTCATGAAATTTTAATTCCCACCCCTAGAAGAAATATGAGAAAGAATCATTAACTGCTTCATTTCTTTTAGCTTCGACTGAGGCAATGCTAGCCTATAAAGATCTGGTGAAACAGTCACCACGGCGTACCAGTTGTTAACTTTTTTTAGTTAATCATTCCAGTTGTTAGCTATTTTTATTGATCGTACTGGATGTCGTATATCTAATGACACTGGAAATACTGCATCTTCAACCTTGGAATATATCCTAATATCCAGTGCATATGACCTCAAAATATCCCTGAAATTGGTCAGATTTCAAAAGATTTCCCGGGGGGCTTACAGTGCCCCCGGACCCCCAGCTGTATGGGCTCGCCGCGCTCGCCATTGTACCCCCCGCATCTGAGTAACACTTTCAAAATGCGTTCCCTCACTTCTTTATTTAGCACTACACCACTGCGAAGGCACCGCGTAGACTTCTGTAAAAGGTATTCTGTGAGTCCACACACACTTTGCGGGAAGAACACTGCAGCTGTATTAGCCACCTTCGAATGTTCGCTACAAAAGTTTATACGACAATATGTTCGTAAATCCGGGATATTAAAATCAAGTGTCCTCCGAATCCTGCTGGGCGCAAATTTAAAACTGTACATTTCACATGCCTTACAAGCACTGATTGAAGACAATCCAGATCAGTCTTGAGTTCTGCGAGTGGACCAGTGTAAATACCTACCATGCTCTCCAAATCTCGCCTCACATCATCATGGGGTGTGTTGGAGGATAACGGTATACGCCATAGAAAAAGAAAAAAACATGACCATCCAGGCACTCCAACAGAGAATCGTTGATGCTTGCACTGCCATAATGCCATTCCTTTAATTAAAAACGTGCCCCTCTGTGCTGCCAGACGCTAGAATACGTGCGTGGATGCCGATGGTGGATATTTCGAACAACTACTATAATGTTTCACCTGGCATCAGCGTTATGCTGTTATGTTGGAAAGTACTGAGATATGCTTGCTTTCGAATGAAACGCATCTAAAAGCTGAAAAACAGTATGCGAATTTATTGTAGCGTACGAAAGTGTGTACAGACAGTCCTCGCTTATCGCAAGGATTGCGTTCCTAAAAAGGGCTGCAATAAGCGAAATTGCGATATTCAAAACGCATTTTCCCATAGAAACCCATGTATTAAGGAGAAGATGCATTCCGGTGAAAATTTTTTGGTTATCTGGGGTGATTTTTCGGACATAAGCAGCACAAAAATATACAAGTACCACAAATAGATACCAAACATTAGAACATTAGGAAATACACATATAAATAATAAATAAACGCATGTAAAACATTAAAAAATAAGCATACAATATATCGTGCATAATTAGGCCTACATAATTAGGCACAGCTGGAAAAGTCGCGCGCCAATTTTGAATTTTGTCTGGCGCTGACTCGCGATAATGCGAAACACATGTTGTGGTATTCGATTTTTGGTCGAACAAATGAAACTAATTTGCGTTAAATCGAAATTGCGATAAGCGAACTTGCGATAAACAAGGACTGGCTGTATATATCTTTGTGACACCCTCTGTATATACAGTATTATTATTACATGGTATTCATATAACTAAAATATATTAAATTCTTTTTCCACTTATTTATCTTTACATTATTCGTGAAATTAAAATTATTTTATAGTAAGTAAATATTTTAATATGCACGACAGACTAAATTTCAAATTTAGTGCAAATTTTACGTTTTATTTCGTGGCGCAATCATATATTATATATATATATATATGTAGGGGATGATGAAGATGATGACATCTGTTCGTTTATACACACGTAAACGGTTAGGGCAATCTACACCAAATTTAGTATACACATTAAGGGAGAACCAGCGGATGTTTTAGTAATACACTCGCTTCTCCCACTCTTACCCTAAGGCCAAGGGTGTATTTCGGGGAGTTTTTGTTGTGCAAGGCGCAGGGGGATTTCTAGTTATCAATATTTCCAACATATCGCAATGTGCTGCGATTTTCTGTAAATTATACAAATGTTGGGTTTGCAAAATTGGGGAGTTATTAATAATATAAAATACAATAGAAGTTTGACATAAATTATAAACATAAGTTTGGATATAAATTCCAAGTAGACCTAAGGGGAATCCCAGAAAAGGCTACGTGACTGCACGCATGTAAACATTCGAACAAGTTTCAAACATGTTCTTACTGGAATATAATAAATAAATTTATGACGTTGTATGGGCGTTACACACACACACACACACACATATATATATATATATATATATATATCAGTGGCGATTTCTTAATGAATGCAACGCATGCAATGCATGCGCGTTAAATATGTTCTCTTTTCAGATGTAAGTAAGGATTATAATTGACAAAAATAATTTTCAGAAACTAAAAATAGGCTAAGGCTTCAATCACGCATGTACTGGCTATTGGGCGGTGTAAACAAAATTATGTCTTATTTCATTAGACAATTAAGAACATTTTTCTGTACACAGATCGAAATACTTGTAGCTAAAGCATTCACTAATTCAGTCTGGGTACAGAAAAATGTTCTTAATTGTCTAGTGAAATAAGACATGATTTTGTTTACACCGCCTTGCCTTGGGCAATTTTTAAGGAGACTTCTCACTATCCATAAGATATTTTTTTTGAGCCTCATAGCTAAATTCAAAAGGCAATATGTTTTAAAATATGCTTAGAAAATTTACTTAATATTTTTACTAAAAATAATTAAAAAGCTTTGTTCTGATTTTTTTTTAATTAATGAAAATAATACGGCATGCATTCAGTTTTATAGGTGCATTCAAATTCTGTTAGTCGTGGATACGACGATTTAAACAATTTACATACTGCAATTTCTCGCCATGAAAAATCTCTTGCTCACATAAATGCATTTGTTGATCTTAAAACATTTGGAAAGTCAGAAAGAATTGATTTAATACTCGACAAGCAGAAATCAGTTGCCATTTCCAGACATAACGAAGAAGTTAATAAGAATCGAGAAATTTTGAAACGTTTGATTAGGATAACATGTTTTTTAGGTATGCAAGAATTAGCATTTCGCGGTCACAATGAAGAAGAAAACGCTGACAATAGGGGTAACTATATTGAATTGGTATTTTGTATGGGAGAATTCGATGAAAAGCTTCAAAACCATTTAAAAACTGCGACTGTTTTTAAGGGAACATCATCTGCTATCAGAATGACATAATTCAATCTATTAGTGCAGTTATGTTAGAACAAATATAACGTGAGCTTATCGACTGCATGTATGTGGCGATTTTATTAGATGAAACATCTGATGTCAGCTGTTTTTCTCAACTCTCTACTGTTGTTCGTTATGTTAATAAACATGGAGAGATTTGTGAACGATTTATAAAATTCAATGACGTCAGCAATGATAGAAGTGCAGGAGCGATTTCTGATTTATCTATAGGCAACTAGGTGAACTGGGCTGTTTGAAAAAATTAGTTGCTCAAACCTACGACGGTGCTGCTGTTATGGGGAGCGATCTTAATGGAGTACAAACAAAGATTAGAGAAACTGTACCAGAGGCTATTTTCTTCACTGCTACGCCCATAAACTTAACCTTGTTTTATCCCAAGCTGTCGCTGAAATTTCCGAATGTAATAATTTTTTTCAGTATTAGGAAGTTTGTCATCATTTTTCAGCAGTTCAACTAAGCGAACTTCAATGCTTGACAAAGTTGTTGGAAAGCGTTTCCTAAACTGGCTCCAACGCGGTGGAACTATTCATCTCGTCTAGTTGAAAGAGTTAAGGAAAATAAAGAAGATATAATAGATCTTTTAAAAAGCATTCTTGAAAACCCAAAGAAATTTGATGAAAAAACAAAAAATAGTGCACGCGGATTGCTTGCTGGTATCGATACTTTCGATTTAAATTTTTTATTAGAAGTATTTTCTTCAATTTTTCCTTTTACTGAATATCTATTTAATGTGCTGCAAACAAAATCTATGGATATTGTGTATAGCTCAATCACCGTTGAAAGCACTATGAAAAAAATCAAACAAATAAGGGATACAAAATTTGCAGATATGTGGGACTTGATAACAGAAAGATGTGGTGAACCTGTATGTAAAAGGAAACAGAGTCTTTCTCCACAAGAGAAGTATAGTCAACTATTTCATGAAATATTCGATAATATACTTCTTCAAATGAAAGAGCGTTTCAGTTCAATGGAAAAATTGGAATTCATTGAGCTTTTAGATTGCAAAAAATTTGAGTTCTATGATGTTACTTTCCCAGAGAGAGCTTTTGAATCTTTGAAAAGAAGCTACAATTCATTTTTTGAGTTTCCTCGTCTCCGTTCTGAATTGTGTGTTTTATATTCGCACAAATCTTTTGCCAAAAAGAATGTTGCTGATCTCCTAAAATATCTACTGGAAAGCGAAATGCACAAAGGTCTTAAGGAAATATAAATTGACGAATTTGATTCTAACTATACCAATATCGACAGCAAGTGTTGAGCGATCATTTTCTGCGCTTAAAAGAATTAAAAGTTATTTACGGAGTTCCCAAAGTGAAGAAAGGCTATCTAATCTTGCCTTAATTTCAATTGAAAAAAATTTCCTCAAGAAGCTTATGGAGAATCGAGAGTACTTTTACAATTTGGTCATCGAAGAATTTTGCAGGAAAACTAGGAGAGCAGAATTTCAATTCAAATAATGCTTCACAATTATTAAGGTAAATTTTAAATTTGTATCTTTTTCTTTAGATCAATTCGGTAACTACTATATATAAATATGTCTAATTTTTTGTTCGCATATTTAAGCCTAACATTAAATGAACTTTCCTTCAAAGAGGTCCCCAAAAGTTTGTAAAACACCTTTAATTTGCTAAGTTCTATGTAAACAATATGCAAAGTTTGGGCAAGAGGGTTAGGCGGATGTTTTTCTTCCATTCCATAACATTGCATGCCTGAACAAAAATGTCACGAGTCGCCACTGATATATATATATATATAAGAAGGAGAGAGCCAAAATCAAGGTCTCCGAGGCTCAAGAATGCCATTGTTTTTATATAAATTTTGAAAAGATTGTGTATTGTGTAAGATGCATGTGACGCATGTGTAGTAAAAAGTAGAAGGAGAAGTGTGTGTTTGAGAACTTGCTGGACTGCTCGAGGGTCGATGAGACACGGAAAAAGATCAGTTAAGGAGGACAGTGACAGGAGAAACGGGAGTTCCAGCACTCCCTGTCTCCTGCCTAACGTCCTCTTCCCCCGGAGTACTTCCCTGGTCGGTTAGTGTTTACAATCTCCTCCTTAATATATATATATATATATATATATATATATATGTGTGTGTGTGTGGGAACGTCAGAACTGAGCAATGCATGCAATTTTGATACCAACAAGATTTTTAGTGGCAAATTCTTTATATTTCTGTATTTTCCTTTTAAACGTTCTTAATATTTGTTTTGTTATTGTTTTTGCGTTAACTCTTTTTTTCTTGTGATTTAATCATGAATAGGGCGACCCAATTTTAACCTAAAAAATTGAAATTATTAACTTTATTCTTAACAATTACTAACTTTATTTAACCTAAAAAATTCTTTACTCGCAACTTATTTGTGGATAAATATTAACGCTTAATAATAAAATAAAACGCATCACATTCATTTGTTTATGAAATTATTAACGAACTTATTTAGTTATGTTGTTGGAGTTTGAACAAATTCACCCGGGGGCTAGTAATAATTGCCTGGATTTTCGCAAAAGCTGGCAGTTTTAGGCATGTTTGAAATTTATATATTCTGCCTAAAAGCTAAACAAAATTAATATAGTTAATTAAACGTGTGATTTACGGTACTCCTGAACTGATTTTAACAATAAAAGCCAAAACATAATATTCACATTGTATTCCCATATTGTATGAATACATGCCTAACTACCAAATGTAGAAAAGCTCCGAAAAACACTACGTCGATAAATAACGAAAGAGTAATGTAGAAATAATACATAATCAGGTTGTAAGATCACCATTAATCAATGTGTAGACTCTGTGTAAATAAGAATCCAGAATGCGTAGGCCCTATTATAACATATTAGAGAACCGGAAATCATTTATTACGCAGTTCAACTCCACATTTTTGTTAATTTTATTTTATTAGTCCATCACGAAAGTTTTAACTTACAATAGCAAATGTTTAACCTTATTAATAATTTTATTAACTTTATTAACCCATAACTAAAATATTAACTTTATTAACCTAATAAAAATTTTTGGAACTATTGAAGAATATGGACCCCAGCCTTCTTTAGTTAGCTTTATAAGGCTAACTAACGAAAATATCATGACCTAACCTAACCAATCGTCAAGGGCGTACAGTTAACCTAACGATTGGTTAGGTTAGGTCGTGATATTTTTGTTAGTTAGCCTTATAAGCCTAACTAAAGAAGGCTGGGGTCCCTATTCTTCAATAGCTCCCAATTTTTAACCTTATTATTAACTTTATTAACTTTGGGTCGCCCTAGTCATGAGTATATATATATATATACCGAAGATCAATTTATTCGTCACTACTGATGTCCTCTTAAATCTAGGATTGCATATTGTGTTAAAATAAAAACTACGCTAATTAAACTTCTTTTCTAATATGCTTCAGTTTATAGATCAATGTTAATAAAGATCAAACCTTACAATGACATCTCCAGTCATGATTCTAAAAGGTATATCGTATCTATAGGTTTTATGTTCTTTATCTCAGTTGAAGGAACACTTTCACAAGTTTCTCTCAATCTGCAGCGTATCTTGATCCCTCGTTTCGGAATTAACAAGAGGGAAGAATGAACATTGGACAGGGTTAATTCTAAGATGGCAGCAATGACCGGCTTAGGTCCCTCGTTCGCATTCCCCGCCTGACGTCTATTTCGAATGAATACCCAGCCTTCATTTAGATTTCGGGGCCATATCCCAATCCCGGCGTTCCATTTTGTAGCTCCTCTTCAGAAACACGGTGAGCACTATTCTCTTTAGTAATAAATGTAGGTCTCTGCGAGCCATATTTTGTCTCGAAACCCTCAGCGGGTTGAATTTCGACGTTGTACGCCGGTGTCTCATCTCCGCATGGTGATGCGGCATCTTCAGTGGCAAATTTTGCTATCTCTCCAACCCCATTTCAAGAACAGATGGGAAGAGGAGAGAAATGAGAGAGATGGAGACTGAGGACTCCCCTGTTCGTGTTCGTGTTTTCTTTTTCGGGTTTGGGTTGCATGTTCTGTTCTGTGTACTAAGCTTGCAAAATAATTGAAAGGTCAATTTCTGTTTCGATGTGTTTTATAAGAGATATTTATCTCCCTCTCTCTCGTGTATATATATATATATATATATATATATATACACAAACTCAGAATGGTCCCCTGAGAAACTTATATGTTAAACACAGACCGTGCATGGAACAAGGAACTCTTCTGGGAAAATTAAATCCACTATAGTCCGAATAAGTAATGGTAAATGACAAATACCATAGTTTTTCTTTTTCATGATGCTAGCCCGACGTGGGCAACGGGTCTCTCGCAAAGTGGTCCCATAAATATAGCTTCCCTCACCAGCTATCTGCAAAGCAGACAGGATCCAGCTTTGGGACATGGATCTAGGGTTTAAAGCAAGCCTAGTCCCACTACATTCAGAACCTCTATATAAGTAAAAGACTCGTTGCATTCACGTCGGATTGAATAAATCAAAGAAAAAGGGGTAACTTGTATTTTTAGCCAAAAAAACAAAACTTAAACCTCAACAGGGACATTGAGCGTCCACTTTTCAAGGCACGTAACACGTCCGTTTAATATACACAAACTCAGAATGGTCCCCTGAGAAACTTATATGTTAAACACAGACCGTGCATGGAACAAGGAACTCTTCTGGGAAAATTAAATCCACTATAGTCCGAATAAGTAATTGTAAATGACAAATACCATAGTTTTTCTTTTTCATGATGCTAGCCCGACGTGGGCAACGGGTCTCTCGCAAAGAGGTCCCATAAATATAGCTTCCCTCACCAGCTATCTGCAAAGCAGACAGGATCCAGCTTTGGGATTTGTCATTTACCATTACTTATTCGGACTATAGTGGATTTAATTTTCCCAGAAGAGTTCCTTGTTCCATGCACGGTCTGTGTTTAACATATAAGTTTCTCAGGGGACCATTCTGAGTTTGTGTATATTAAACGGACGTGTTACGTGCCTTGAAAAGTGGACGCTCAATGTCCCGGTTGAGGTTTAAGTTTTGTTTTTTTGGCTAAAAATACAATAGTTACCCCTTTTTCTTGATTTATTCAATCCGACGTGAATGCAACGAGTCTTTTACTTATATAGAGGTTCTGAATGTAGTGGGACTAGGCTTGCTTTAAACCCTAGATCCATGTCCCCAAGCTGGATCCTGTCTGCTTTGCAGATAGCTGGTGAGGGAAGCTATATTTATGGGACCTCTTTGCGAGAGACCCGTTGCCCACGTCGGGCTAGCATCATGAAAAGAAAAACTATGGTATTTGTCATTTACCATTACTTATTCGGACTATAGTGGATTTAATTTTCCCAGAAGAGTTCCTTGTTCCATGCACGGTCTGTGTTTAACATATATATATATATATATATATATATATATACGTGTGTGTCTGTGTGTTTAAAAGTTGTAGCATCGCTTTACAGTGCCTCTTTTATGGATTATATGTACATATCAGGGCTGGGGTAAATAAAATACACTTTGTCAACTACAAATACAAATATGGTAATTTTGGAACTGTCAAATACAAATACCGTACACACTTGCAGCTTTTTTATTTGGCAAATACAAATACAAATACGTTTCAAATTGACAAGTTGTGACTTCTATCAATTATTTCTTCCCGTTTTGAGATTTGTTCAAGTTAAAAGTAAACAAAAGTGAGCATTACTAAAAACCATTTCGTCAATAATAAACAAAAACAATTCGTTACTGGTTACATTTTACAAACATCAACTCTTCAAACCGCTCATCAGTTAAGGTGCACCTCTTGGGACGAAAAATCTTCCCTGCCACACTAAACAGTCGCTCTACAGGGGCAGAAGAAGCTGGGGTGGATAAATACTGGCAAGCCAACTCAGCCAACTGCGGAAATTTTGTACAGCGTTGTTGCCATTACTGAAGCGGATCTTCCGTTTCAGGAACACAGTGCTGAGAAAAGTACCTCTCTCTCTCTCTCTCTCTCTCTCTCTCTCTCTCTCTCTCTCTCTCTCTCTCTCTTTCTCTCTCTCTCTCTCTCTCTCTCTCGAGTCAAAAAGAGGGCCTTAAAAATATTAGGTTATATTAAAAGACAGTTTCGGAACAAGGAGACTGTAATGTGTCTCTATCATTCACTAGTCAGACCTCAACTGGAATACTGTGCACAGTTTTGGTCTCCGTCCCTTAGGAAGGATATAGAAAAGTTAGAAAGGGTACAAGAAAAGGCTACAAAATTGATCCCTTCAATGAGAATGCAAAACTACCAACGGAGATTGGAGCGCCTAAATCTGTTTACCTTAGAGACGAGGAGGTTGCGCGGTCAGCTTATTCAAATCTTCAAGATGCTCAGTGGAATAGACAGGGTAGATTACAGAAACTTATTCCCACTTAATGCCAATCCGACAAGAAATAATGGGTTTAAACTGGAACTAAAGACATTTAGGACCTCTGTCTGCGGCAATTTCTTTTCCTATAAAATAGTTAATATCTGGAACCAACTTCCCTCAGAGGTTGTTTCAAGCCAAAGTTTAAATGTGTTTAAAAAGAGGCAAGACAAAGTACTGAATACTCTCATGGTTTAAAACTAAAACATAACGTAACTCTGCAGGAGTTCGCTTGCACGGTGTCTCTGTGAGCATGCTAATTATAGAGCTTTCTTATATATTCTCCACTTTCCTGTAAAATTTCCTTGGCTACTTTTCCAGGGTCAAGGTATTTTCTTTAACCTTTTTCCGTACCTGCCTCTGGTAGGGAGGGAGCGGAGGGTGGGGAGAGCTTTATACTTTTCTATCCCGTTTTCTACTACTGCAAGAATAGTTGAAAGAGAAAAAACTTGTTTCATAACAGGAGCCTCCCAGAGTGGACCGGAAGGTCTTTGAGGCTTCCTCTTGTCCTTGTAACTCCTTGTAACTCTCTCTCTCTCTCTCTCTCTCTCTCTCTCGTCCCAACCTATTCTCCTGGCCCAACCAACTGACTCGCTGAGGTGTTGTATTTGGCATGTATCTGAGCAAATAAAGGGTGTTTCAAAAGTCTTTACCCTTTTTTTTCCCCAAGGACCCTAAGGTGACCATACATTCAACACAAACCTTTATAAAATGTTTATTGATTTTCCGCCAACTTGGTGCATCTTATCCAAACGCGTTCGGAAAGATTTGAGCAGATTGCGGAACAATTGCGTGTCATTTTGCATCGATTCAAGGACCGCTGAAAATACTCGAACAAGTGTCTCACGAGAATTTCGATCTTCGACATCCGGGATCGCATCCAACTGCTGCTCGAAGTGTGTGCACACACTGCACACTCTGACAGTTATGTTCACTCCGGTGTTGAACGTATGGTCACCTTAGGGTCCTTGGGGGAAAAAGGGTAAAGACTTTTGAAACACCCTTTACAACAAATACAACGATCAAATACAAATATAATACAAATACGGAAAATAACTATTTTAAATACAAATACTATTTGACCCCTGCCCTGATATATATATATATATATATATATATATATATATATATATATATATATATATATATATATATATATAATTTAGGGCCCTGCGAATCACAATTTTTTTCCGAATCGAATCTCGAATCAAACAATTCGAATCGAATCACCTGTACACATATAGATTAGTGTGTTTCTACACACAATTAGTAATACGCATAAAACTAATTAAATCTTCCTGAGAAGAAAGGACAAAGTAAATCCTTCTAAAAAAAATGTATTAAGTATTTGATCATGAGGAGGAACAATGGTATTAAAGTATGATAAAAGTGTTATTGCGCAAGAGATTGGTCTCAGTATATAGATTGAATTATAATATAAGTAAAAAGAAAAGTGTTTCTTTACGAAAGTGTTCTTCGAAACATCACCACTGATAATGTTTTTCTGACTTAATGGAGATTCGAAAATATCGAATCGGAGCCCAAGCTAACGAATCAAATCGAATCCTCTCTCCCGATTCGAAATCAAATCGAATCTCGAAGCTACGCAGGGCCCTAATATAATCCTCATGCTTTTATGTAAATGTACACTCCAACGACACACACACACACACACACACACACACACACACACTTCCACTAAATACGTAACTCCAGTTGAATATTTTCTCATACAAAATAAAAAATATAAAAAATTTCAAAAGAATTTAAGAAATTTTTATTTCCGACAGATTTTTGTTCTAAAAACTCTTTAAAAGCAGCAGGAATGATTTTTTTTTTCAAAGACTATTTGTAGCTCTCTCTCTCTCTCTCTCTCTCTGTTTGCCGTATTACATTCTGTTCCAGCTGAACTTCAGTATTCCCCTTTGAGTAATATATATATATATATATATATATATATGTGTGTGTGTGTGTGTGTGTGTGTGGTGTGCGCGCGCGTGCGCGCACGATATGTATTACATAGTATACATAAATAAATAATATTTTTTGTAATTGGAAAAGCTGGATATATTTTTTCGTTTCAGGCGTTATATTGTTAGCGGGTTGTTATATATATATATATATATATATATATATATATATACAGGGCGTCCCAAAAAAATGTATACACACTTTAACAGCTGATAGCTCAATTGATGTTTCTTTCTTTCCAAGTTAAACCCATTAGAATTAATAATGGCAGTCAGACTAAGCTTTGAACAAAGGAAATTCATTCTAAAATGCTACTGGAAGTGTGAAAACGCAGTTGAAGTGCAAAGACAGTTTAGGAGGGAGTTTCAAACAGATCCACCAACGCGACTTACCATCACTCGAATTAGAGATAAGTTTGAAGCCGATGGAACTGTTCAGAATGTCCACAAGAAGCGTTCCGGAAGACCACGGACATCGACAAGCCCCACAAAGCAAGAAATAGTACTGGAACGTATCACCAAAGTCCAAGAAAATCTGTGCGGCAAGCGAGTCGTGAGGTAGGAATCTCAGAATCGTCTGTCCAACGCATTTTGAAGCGCTGTCAATGGAAAAGTTACATTCCAAGATTAGTCCATGCTATTAATGAAGATGATGATGATCCGGACCGAAGAGTGGAGTATTGCGAGTGGTACTTGGCACGATGTGGATGTGGATTGGACGAAGGGGTTTCGTAGAATACCCTCCGCGTTCACCAGACCTCACACCACTAGACTTTTTTTTATGGGGATACTTAAAAGACAAAGTCTACGCTATAAAACCTGCAACAGTCGCTGAATTGAGAGCAGCCATTGAACGAGAATGCACACAAATACCAAACGAAATGTTTCGTGATGTTTGCGATTCAATTGCTTCGCGTTATCAGCAGTGCCTGGACCAGAACGGACGTCAGTTTGAAAACAGGCGTTGACAAAACAATTAAATAATGTCTGTAGATTCTATTACATTTTGAAAATGAAATGTATTTTAATAAACACTGCCTTTATAATTATTTAAAGTGTGTATACATTTTTTTGGGACGCCCTATATATATATATATATATATATATATATATATATATATATGTGTGATGGATCGAGTGGTCGGTTTTTCACAACCGCGGTTGCGGTTGTGTTTGCGGTTGTCGAATTTTTTCCAACCGCGGTTGCGGTTGCGGTTATCATATACTAGGAAAAATGCGTAATTATTAACTGGATTTAGCCACTATAGTGCGATTTAGCCACACTTGGTACATAATATATACTAAATAGTATTTATTTAGTAAATACCTTATGTTGAACACAAGTTTTGCAATACACCGCTACCGCTATTTGTGTGTTGCAAAACTTGTGTTCAACATAAGGTATTTACTAAATAAATACTATTTAAATGAAGTATATTCTAAACTTATATAGCTATTATGAAAGAATAGGTCAAATTAATTAAAACCATATTTTGCACTAAGTGTGTTACCAGGATGAGGGACGAGGACCCATCGCACTGTTCATCCCACCTACCACTTTCCCCAGCCTCCACCCATTGGAAAGTTATGGATTATTATTCATTTGAAAAACTGATGTCAAACTTAATGACAGGCAGTGTGAATTTCAAGAATAATATTTTTGCTGCATTTTCACCTTTCAAGCGGCAACGCCTCTCATCGTACAACGTTCCCGCTCCACGCATAAGGAGACCCATCATTTTCTTTTAAAAAAAGAAATTTTTCTAATTAACCTAAAATTAAAATTAACTAAGCTTTTACAACCGCAACCGCACTTATGGAACGGCGGTTGCGGTTACGGTTGCGGTTGTGAATTTTTGTGCGGTTGTAGTGCGGTTGCGGTTGCGGTTATTCGATCCATCACTAATATATATAATATATATATATATATATATCAGGTCATCCCATAAGTAATGTCGTTTTTTACGATAGATTAAGTTTAAACTAGTCCTACTCGGTTTAAGCATAAATTTTCCGAAGGTTATATCTAAGAGGAGATCTATCGTGTTTCGCTACATACTTTACAGACCTTGACCAGTGAAGACGTGTGTTTTGCTTTATGTGAACCCCTCATAAACATGGCGGTATCAGAAGAGCATATCAGGCATATAATGCTTTACGAGTTCAAAAAAGGGAATAGTGCTACTGAAGCAACGCGAAACATTCAGGAAGTTTATGGCAACGATATTCTGCGTGTGAGAAAATGTCAAAGATGGTTTCAAAAGTTTAGGAATGGTGATTGCTGTTTGACAGATGCAGCACGCTCTGGACGCCCGGCTGAGTTTGATGATGACCTGCTGTTAGCCGCACTTGAAGAAGACTGTTTAACAACTGTCGAAAAATTGAACCAGAAACTCAATTCATCCCCCTCCACCATCCATCGACATTTGCAACAACTCGGGAAAGTGCCTAAGTTAGGAAAATGGGTGCCACATGAATTGTCGGTCGACAATCTGAGGGTACGGGTAAACATTAGCACAGCTCTTCATTCCCGTGAACTCCAAGATCCGTTTTTGCACCGTTTAGGGACTGGTGATGAAAAGTGGATACTGTACCAGAATGTTAAGCGCCGTTGACAGTGGGTTTGTGCCGGAGAACCAGCGACACCACAGCCAAAACCAAATCTTCACCCTCGGAAGGTGTTGCTTAGTGTTTGGTGGGATAAAGGTGGTGTAATACATTTTGAAACCTTACCACACAACCAAACAATCACCGCTCAAGTCTACTGTCAACAACTGGATCGATTGAACACTGCACTAAAAGAAAAGAGACCTTTGGTTAATCGGAAAGGAATCGTGTTCCACCACGACAACGCACGTCCTCATACCGTTCGGATCACTTCTGCAAAAATTGAGGAGCTTGGGTGGGAAAAACTTCCACTTCCTCCATATTCTCCAGACCTTGCGCCTTCAGATTATTATCTCTTGAGGAGTCTGCAAAACTATCTTGACGAGAAACAGTATACTTCTTTAGATGACCTGCACACCAGTCTTTGTACGTTTTTGCCTCAAAACCGCCTGATTTTATAAACATGGCATTGAAAAGCTTGTAGGACGTTGGCAGAGTGTCATTGATTCCGATGGAAAATATATACTAGATTAAAAAGTTTGTTGAGTTTTTTTTTGTCCTTCAAATTCCGATCTAAAAAACGACATTACTTATGGGATGACCTGATATATAGGGTCGAGCAAAAGTAGGAATACAGTTAGCTATAAATAAAATAAATAGCTAACTATATACCTAATTTTGCACCACCCTGTATATTCAGCAGTTTTAAAAATCATTCACGCAATATTTATGTAAATTAGCCTTTTTGTGAAATTCCTCGCGTACAGTTTAACTTATTCATCATTTTGTTAACAAAGTTTTAATATTAGTTTAACTAATGTTAAGTAAAAAAACAACTAAATCTTAACTGTTATAAAGTTGAGTGAACTGCATCCAGAATGTTAAACTCGACCTCAATTTATATTCGGACGCAAAAACCTTCCTAAATAAACTTTTAAATTCGGATAAACACACTTTTTTTTTTCCATCGGTCCTCGTAGGAACTGTTCATTATAAACCTGCTTCGGTACCCCGGCCTAAACTCTTTAAAATTTAGAGGTCGTGTCACGTCGATCCAATTGGGCAATGCTTTTGACCACCCACCGGACAACTCAGTCAACCGATTTGGACAATTCGTGCATGGGAAACCCGCCCAAAATTCGCCTTCCTCGCTTCTTTTGTTTCCCGAGCGTCTTTTAAAGGTGCGGAGGTGCGTGTCCAGAATGAAGAAGAGCCGAATGCGGCTTTGTGCCTATTTAAACTTTAAGGACGATACACTTTAGTCCTTTTATCAAAGAATTAGAAATTTATTTTCTCATAATTTTATAAAAACAATTCTCTCTCTCTCTCTCTCTCTCTCTCTCTCTCTCTCTCTCTCTCTCTCTCTCTCTCTCTCTCTCTCTCTCTCTCTCTCTCTCTCTATATATATATATATATATATATATATATATATATATATATATATATATATATATTGAATATGTTTTACCCCTGCACCTACAAAGACGTACTGAATGTTGAGAACGTTTTACAGCCTTTCATAGCCTTTAATACTATGTAATCAGTGAAAGAAAGAGAGAAAATTAATGCTGTTAATACTCGTACTATAACTTGGAGCACACTTGAAAAGGAGATTGTTCTTCCTTTGAAAATATCGTTCCAACTCTCATCAAAGAATTTGTTTAATTTTCTTAACGATCTCAAATCCTCTTATACATTAGTCTCAGTCATATTTGATTTAAATATTAATTTCTATAGGAAGTTACAATTAAGTTTTGAAGGTTATTACATACTGGAAGATACCGAAATAGATACTGAATAGATACTCGTTAAGTTACACCAATAGTCAATGGCAAATTTCTCTTATTAAAGTTTGATGTACAGGATGTTCACAATGTCTTGTCACCCGATTAAAATACTAACTGATTTTCGTTTTTCTTTCAGATCCATTTATCACTTGGCCTTCCAGTTCTTGGTTTATCTTTTACAGTTTCTTTTCCCATCTCAACAGTTCTCTTTGGAAGCGCTGCACGATTCAGTCGGTTCTGGAAGTCTGCACGAATATTGTCAATGGTTTTGCCATTACGTGGTGGCTCATGGAGCCAGGTAATAGCCAATATGCTTTGTTCAATCGTATAGTTGCTGCTATCACGCATTTCAAATGGGTCTGAAAGAAAAACGAAAATCAGTTAGTATTTCACTGGGGTGACAAGACATTGTGGACACAATATAAAATACAGCTTAATGTGTAGAGTTTGTTACAGTGGAGTGGTAGAGATGTAAGTGAGGTACCGCTACTACTATCTTCTTTCTAGCTGTCAGTAAGTTAGAAGTACATCCTCGCATATGTTAAATTCTCGTAATATTGATTTTAATGTCTTTCAAAATCATGTTCTTCGTTATGAAATCAAACGGAACAAATATAATGTTTAGATAACGTTAATCGGAGCTTGAAAGACTCTTTTTATTTTTTAAATTTTAAATTATTCATCCTGTAGCAGTGAAGTATCCTATTTCCTGCGTTAAATAGTTGACTGCACCAATGTTTGGTTGCGTTCAATAAAGTTATCGCAGTTATCACTTCGCGATGTCCAGTGGTGTAGTCGTAATTTCTTCAGTGGGGTAACACAACAACAATTGTTCTTATATAGCGTTTCTATAAAATTCTACAGCATTTTATGTACATTCCCCAAAACACGTTGAAATTGAAGGGGTTAGGAAAGAAATATAGTTAGAAAGAGTATGTATTACAGAAATGTTCAGTAGAAACAGCAAAAAATATAAAAAATATAAAGTAAAATAAAACCAGTACATAGGTAACGCTAAAAGTAAAATAAAACCAGTGGGGTAACGCCGTTACCTTGCGTTACCCCCGGACTACACCATTGGTGATGTCTGTATATCAGTTATGCTTCCTAAATATCAACATCCATACATTCACCCTTTTAACAGTAATATTTAGAGTAACGTAACGTCAATACAAACACCACCTCCATCTCCCCTTACACACACACACACACACACATATTTGGTTACACTACAAATCCGCGACATTTTCACATATTCAGTTCTGTATCGCGACATTTACCGAATCTAAAAAACCTAATAAATTTAACTAAGCCTAATCAAACTTTACCTAACCTAGCCTAACCTTAATTATAACCCGTTTTTACATGATAAAAGAAAGCATTTATAAAGATAAGCCACCGTGACACTGCTAATATCGTGATACGCACGTTCATTTCGCGATGGGTTCTGTGTGTATCCTAATGATTGTCTCGATTCCGTAGGGAAGACGACAACAAACACACACATTCTTATATGAAAGACTTGTTTTCCGATCAATTAATTTAAAAAATTATAATTTTTACATGGAACCTTTTATTGTTAATTAAATATTAATAAATGTTAATTATAAATACAATACTTATATTTTATTCTGTATTGCAGTAATTGTTTTGAAATTATGGGAAGGGCGTTCATTTGTCTTAAGAACAATTAACAATTAATTTTCATCTTCAAACCCTTTTTCCAATTTGATTTATTCAATTTCCTTATCTCTTCCTTCTTTTCCCTCGACAAATCGTACAATGAACTCGGCCCACCAAAGCTGGGGGACGACGAAAGAGTGAGAGGGTCTGTGACGACAGAGTGGGTATTTCATGTTTTTTTAATGTAGTGCTATGTATATTTTAATGTAACTGTACTTTATTTCATGCGTTTTTGCCATATGAGTACGCAATACAATGCGATCTGTTGTATTTTGTCGCGTAAGACACGTTTATTTTAATGTACCTCATTAGTTTTTTTTGTTGTTTCTTGATAACAACTTAAAATAGGCCCGAGGAAAAAAGTCTCTCATTAAGACTTAGTTGGTGCAGTTTATACACACACACACATATATATATATATATATATATATATATATATACAGGGTGTCCCGTAAGTCTGGACCCATAGGGAAAAATAATAAAATTACAAAATAGGCCAAAAATTTATTTATATATATTTTTTTATTATTTTTATTATTATTTTTATTTTTTTTATTATGATCTTACTCCGCTGGAGTTTATTTGTGGGGCCACTTGAAAGCCAAAGTGTACGAGGTCAAACTTCAAAACATTTTCCACCTTAAAGCACGCATTGTGGAGGCGTGTCAAGAAATTTCTGCGACTGTGATTCAGAAAGTGCTGTCGCAGTGGAGATTGCGTCTTCAACTATGTGTGCGACACAACGGCGGACACTTTGAACAGATTATGTAATAAATTTTTGGACTATTTTGTAATTTTATTATTTTTCCCTATGGGTCCAGACTTACGGGACACCCTGTATATATATATATATATAGCTACTGAGAACCTTCAAAAAGAGGGACAAGAAGGTAATGATTCCTCTGCTGAAAACACTGATCATACCAAAACTTGAATACTGCTCAGTCATGACGTCCCCATACAAAAAAGAAATAATTAATAAACAAGTAGTAGTCCAGAGGAATTTCACAGCTAAGATTAATGGTTGCAAAGAACTCAACTACTGAGAAAAAGACTACATAAATTAAATCCGAATTCACTGGAAAGAAGAAAGAAAAATACACCATAATTTACATATGGAAAATGATCGAAAAATTGGTATCAAACCTCAAACTAGACCCAATTACTGTAACATTAAAACAACATTGGAAAATAAGAGAGGTAGAATGTTTAGGGTTCCCAAACTAAAGGCCCGACAAGGGACACCCTCAACACTGAAGGAAAATAACTTGATTGTCGTGGGGCCAAGATTTTTTAATTAATCAACTTCCAAAGGACCTCAGGAACATCACAGGAGTCAAGTTGAAATCTTCAAAAGATGACTAAATGCCTGGCTCAGGACAGTACCAGATGAGCCGGGTGTGCCTGGCTGTTCGCGATGGAGATCGCAAGAAAGCAACTCGCTCCTTCATCAGGCCAGGCCTAGATATAGGACCAACAGTTTGACTTTTGTGTGAAGAGAGACCGACGCACGGAACTTTTACCAGGTTTATATATATATATAATTAACTAAATAAATATTAAGTAAATTAAAGAAACGAAAAAGGACCGTTTTAAACAAAGCTACGAAGTTCCTTAATTTGGTTTTCTAAATTATTTTCACATTTTTCACTTAGAATGCACGCGCTCTGCTCTCTCGTCTTTTAGAAAAGCCATCATAAATATAGGCGAGTGTACCCTTAATGACCTCATTTAGAAAACGGAGGTAATGACTGTTCAAGGGAAAAAAGATAAAATAAAATAATAAAAAAACTAAATTTTTAGCTTTCTCTCTCTCTCTCTCTCTCTCTTTCTCTTTCTCTCTTTCCTGGTTTTCCTTTCTTTTTTTATTTGTTAAATTAACTTTGTATTATGTATTATGCAATTAAAACATGTAAGCTTCTCTCTAAGGCTTTTATTAGTGTTTTGAGACGATGGAAGGGTGTCCTAACGTACATGGTAATTTTTATATATATTTTTTCTTAATATACAAAATCATTTGTTTTTAATTGCTTTTATAACTAAGATTTAAAGAGGAAAATTGCGCTTCTTTTAAATACCTTTGCCTCGCCTTAGTATTATTTTTTTTTCTCTCTTTTTATATCATTTTTTTTCTTTCATTTATTTCAAAAAAAGTCGTTCGACGGCATTAGCCAATGAAGAAACATTTTTCAAAGAAAATCTTTTTTTGAAGAGGGACTCGCGTGTTTTGAAGTCGTGATTTTTGCTGACCAATTTCAGTGTCCGCTCTGGTCCTATAAATCGAGCCAGTGGTATAGCGAGGTACCAAAGTTAACATGAGAAATTACAGTTACTTAGAGAAATATATGATCCTAAGTTACAACGTTGATGCAAGCTTTGTTGCAGAAACAAAAAACCGGGAATTGTGATTCGACAAAATATTAAAGGAAAAATTTCTATTGATTTACTCGGAACGATATTATTAACTTTCAAATTATAGTCAATTTTCGGTATTGATAAACTAAAATATAAGCATTATAGATACGTAATCAAGTCATTTATTACTTATAATTTTTTAGTTAATGACAGGAAGAACTGAATTTACTACATAGCCATTAATAAATTTATAATGATAAAAATAATTATACGCAATATTATGATATTAAAACATGATCCCTTTCTGACGTAAAATTATAGAGAACTTTAAGATATCTATTTCTTAATATTAAAAAGAAAGTTTGAAAAAATATAAATGATTAAACTTTAAAGCGACTTGCCTTCTGTATGAACTCTAACAATCATTTACCTGTTAAAAAGTTTAATTTTTTATACATCAGTGGGCGGAAAATGAAAAATAACATGCAAGTTAATTATCATCCATGAAGGTAGCCTACGTTGGTAAAGCACCGGGCTGTTAATGAGACTCCTGGTTTTGAATGTGGGCTCGGACTTAAGAATTCAATAATTGAAGTGCTTCTCTGAGTCTTTGGTTGGGTAGTGGATCGAATCCCTCGATCCCACGAAAAGCTGTAGGTCCCCTCCGTCATACGACCGTGTGTGTGTGTGTGTGATAAGAACCTCTCTATCAAATATTTGTTAATTCTCTTTAAGGATGTCAATGTGATACACGTTGAAGTATCTCGTACATATCGTTTTCCATTCGTCAAAAAGAACCCCTTTCAGACGGCATTCTGAAAGCAAATCAGAATGAAATACAACGTCTATCTTCTGTGAAGATGTAATACCTTTAAGGTCACACAAAATAACATCATCTTAACATCTATTTAGTAGATGTTATTCGAATCGCAAACATTTGATAAACCCTTTATGAACCAGAAAACGTAGTTGTAACTAAAGACAATGCGTCGTTGCCACGTCTCAACCCGCTTCCTGTTAAATCAGCTAGTTTAGGCGATTCTGAGTATGTTTACTAATTGGATGGATAACTGTCCTCCGCATTCAAATGATGTAGCCACCCGTGGTTCGGATTCCACGGAAGGCTGAAGGTTCCACGCGTCACATGATCTTTGCCGTTATTGAAAAGGTGAAAGGAAAGATTAAAAAAAAAAAAAAGTATCTCGAGCTAAAATCTTGTTTAAAAGTGGATCGACGTAAAAATTACTTTTATCATTATTGAAATTATCAATATTTTCAATTAAAAAGGGTTCGGTCAATTTCCTCATGGTTTTATCGTTTATGCGTAACTAAAGAGCCGAATTATTAATATCGAGTGAATGATCTGAAAGAGTCCTATGCTAATGCAAAGCTGAATTAGGGCCGCCGATTCTAAGACTGTATTTATGTCTATAATTTCTGTCAACAGAATTATTAGTTTCTCCGATATAAACCTTGTGACAGTTTTCATATTGAATTTTATAAACTCGGACAGTATCAGAAGTAAACCCAAGCTTGTGTTTACGAAGGAAATTTCTAGTATGTAGTGCAATTATTTTTATAACCAGATTATTGGAATTACTTAAAAATACACTTGTCATATTGCATTCAGTAGGTAAAACTAAAACATTTTTTTTGTTCCAGAGATATTTGCGAAACATTACTGTAAAACCTTTTCTTGGTATGTTTAAAAGCCCTGTTTAAAAAGCCAGGGGATAACCCAATTCAAGGAAAGCATCCTTGATAAATTTAACTTCACTGTCCAAAAACTGAGGACTACAATTCCCAAAGAAACAGAGAAACAAACTGATTAAAATACCTCTCTTTGTGTGTGTATATATATATATATATATATATATATATATATATTCTATTCTCTCTTATTCGAATTAAAAGTTCTAACTTGCGAGTGGCGGCGCCATCTTGATTTCAGATCACGTGACCTTTATACCGACCGACGCTTCATAGCTTCAAAACAAACGGTGCCAACTTGGCATTCCAATGAGGCACTATTTTAAAGGTTCCTTCGAGCGTCCAAAACTTAGCACTTTATTTGATCTTTATTACTATTTGTACTTTATTTTAGTAAATATGTTTCAGGTTTACCTAATTTTTTACACACACACACACACACACACACATATATATATATATATATACACACACACCTTTGGTTAGCTTCCACCCGAATTGTTCATTCTGACGAAGGTCAAGCTTTTCACTCCACTTAGACCTACAGTTTAACGTGAAATCCAAACCACGCCTCACCAGTAACCCAGCGTTTAACCACTAGGCCACCCAGGGTACCCATTTATCTACCAAACACTTTCTTTATTGTGTGGAAGGATGAACAGCTGGGTTTTGTTGCGCGCCGGCTACCGTCACCGGGTCTCGATCCCGGGGCCGATGGATTCGTAGTCAGCGATGCTAACCACTACACCACCGAGGCGCATATATATATATATATATATATATACACACAGTAGGAGTAACGACGTTACTTTTTTAGTAGTTGTAGCGGTAATGCCGTTACTTTCGAGATATTGTAACGAAAATGGTAACGGCACTACTTTTTAGAGCGATTTCAATCGTTACTCGTCACTTTCAAACTGATCATTTGGCTAGTGTCACTTGCCCAACGCGAAAAGCGTCAACGTCATGCTTCCCGACTGATGAACTTAAATCGGTGTTCACAGCTCTTAATACTCCACTCCCATCTAGTGCAGCCGTCGAACGAGTGTTTTCTGTTGGCAAAGATATCCTTCGACCCAAACGAGGAGAACTATCAGATGCCATTTTTGAAAAGCTAGTATTCCTGAAATTGAATAATACACTCCAAAAAAATCTGCAAGATTAGTTTGTTTTTTTCGACAGGCCATTTTTTTTATTCGAGTTCATGTTTTGATTTTTGTCATATATAATTTGGTATTATTAAAGCTTTTCTCCTCTTTAGTGTCTTTCTTAAAAGTAACGGTAGCGGTAACGGTAACGCGTTACTTTTTCATAGAAATAACTGAAGTGGTAGCGACGTTACTTTTTATCAATGTAATGGTACAGGTAACGCAGTTACTTATAGAAAGTAACGCGCACACTACTGTGTATATTTAGTAGTATACCCGCAAAAATCCCGAGTGCAAATCAATTGCATGCAACATGATCAATAATTGAAAAATTGCATGCAACCAGGGGTTTAGACCCTTCAACGGGGGAGAGGAGGTATGCATGAAGGGGAGTGAGTAATCTAGCCTAACAAGAGGGAAGAGGAAGGTATGCATGAAGGGGGGAGTAGGTAACCTAACCTAACAAAAGGGGAGAGGGGGGTTATGCATGAAGAAGGCTGGACTAGACCCTCCAAACGGGGAGTGGGTAACCTAACAAGCAGGGTTGCCACTGAAGTTTTCGAAATAGTACCAAATGAAGATGGTAAAGCGTACCAAAAATCCTAAAATAGTACCAAATATTTAAAATGCATAGAAACTACCTTTATTAGAATTCAGCCATTTCCATGTCTTCTAATCGCTCATTCATACACCATGCTTTGTTTGTTACTTTTTCAACCAGGCTTTGAGGGGGTTGCCATGTTTTACATTCAGTACCTTCAAACAAATTTTTGCTATGCAGTAACCCATTTAGTGTGTCTGTTTTAAGTCGAGACCTATTTTTTGTTTTAATATTGGTCACTCTCGAAAATATTCTTTCAGCAGCAGCAGATGAATGGGGTAAAGACATGAGGTTTAGCATCAATTTTGATAAAATTGGAAAACGTGGTTGATCACCACATTTTTCCATAGAAACTGCATACCAATATTTCTCGGGTTCTTTTACCTTATTACATGAAGGTGGCATATCATAAACAATTAATTCTCGCCATTCTTTGTTTAGTTCTTCATACTCTTCTTCACAAATGATATTGGGGAACTTTACTGCTAAAGGAATTATAGAGCTAGGCTTTCCTTCACTCACATTTGAAGGATCTAGCGCTTCAGGTAATTCTAAATTAGTAAACATATTAGATAATATGAAACGCCTGTACATTTCCATTGATAAGGTTACATAAAAGTTTAAAGTTTTAAGTTGAAATTCATCAAGATAACGAACTGTCGCCAAATGAGTGATGAGTATTTTTAAAATCGTATGAAATCGTTTTGCATGAGATTTTCAAATGACGCTAGATTAAAATAGTGCCTAAAAAGCGCTAAAAAAGAAAGTTAGGAGAAATATGAAGGTAGTTAAGTGCCTGGCATTCGTCTCTGTATAAAATAAAAGTAAATAGTATTTCATTTAATAAAATGCTCAAATAGTACCAAATTTTATGAAAGTCGTACCAAAAGTACCAGAGAGGGCCGAAAGTACCAAATTTGGTACATTAATACCAACTTCGGCAACCCTGCTAACAAGGGTAATAAAACATAAGAAGGAGAGAGAGAGAGAGAGAGAGAGAGAGAGAGATGATGTTCTCGCTGGCATGTCTCGGAGCATAATGGAGTCTTCACTAGCCATCCTGGGCGGCTTTAGGATCACAGCCGGTTGGCTTAGAAGGCAGCCATGGCACAGCCAATTGTATGGCGTAAACGGCTCACAGTCAGTTCGTTTAGAGAGCAAACAGGCAGCGGCACAGCCAGTTGGCTTAGAACTTAGCCAGGCGCGTTAGTTTAGAGACTTGTATAGGCTAACTGGAGCGACACCTCCTTTCATAACAAGTTCTTGAAGTAAAATGTACCCTTCCCTGAACCCCCTTCCTGGATGGCTTCAGAACCCATCCAGTCGGCACAGCCAGTCGTATGACTTAAGTATGATCATGGCATGTACAGTTGTACACACATTATATACAGCTATTTCCTTGTATGCACATTTTTCCGTAAATAATTAACATCGCTCTGTCCCAAAAAATAGCAAAACACCACACACACACACACACACACACACACACACAAAATATATATATACAGGGTGTCCGAGAATTATCTGTACAAGTTTTGGCTGTTATTAAAAGTCAACCATGAAGTGTAGAAATTCCAGTGTTGTCCCATTTTACAGAGAATCTCATTAAGTTTTTTCTGATTACCAAGTTTTGACAAGTTTTTTAGAAATTCCAGTTGTCCGAAAATTATCTGTACAATTTCATCCTTTAATAAAATTCTTGATAACACACGTAAAATTCTTAAACAAGATTATTTAGAATCTGTATTTTCAAAAGTTTCTTTTACTAAAGTAACGTTGTTACAAACATTCGATATGTGCACCATCAGTGATTCGCAAAACATCCAATCGATAATCCAAATGTTGCCATGTACGCTACAGCATATCCACATCAATTCGCTCAATAGCAGCTGTGATTCTTGCTTTTAAATCATCAATGTCTGTCACCCGCGTATAAAAAATAAAAAACTTGTCAAAACTTGTTATCAGAAAAAACTTAGAGATTCTCTGTAAAATGGGACAACACTGGAATTTCTACACTTCATGGTTGACTTTTAATAACAGCCAAAAATTGTACAGATAATTCTTGGACACCCGGTATATTAGGGTGGTTCTTATTTTTCGAAATTGAAAATTTCACCGTCTCACTCCCTGAATATATTCCATTTGACAAAAAAACAAAATATGCAAAATCTCAAGTAATTATAAATATTCTTATTGGTGTATATATATATATATATATATATATATATATATATATATATATATATATATGCGAGTTAAGCGACATTGAGTCTGGGTAGTAGTTGGATGGGAGACCGTCCTCTGCGCCCAGATAATGTAGCGACCCGTGGTTCGGATCCCACGTAAAGCTGTAGGTTCCCTCCGTCATATGACCTTAGATGTTGCGAAGGTGGTTAAACAACCCCAAGTAACATATATATATATATAAATAATATATATATATATATATATATATATATATATATATATATATATATATATATATATATATATTTACACGCGAACATGCTTTCCTTAGATTACCTCATGACCCCCTTTGTACATACCCCTCATGCATAACCTCCCAACCATCGGCAAACGCCACCCATTGACAGGTCAGAGACCAGCCTGAGCAGATCGAATCGAGTTAACTTAGCACGATTCCAATGTGGACATCACCCCAACTTACAGACATATAAACACAGACAACTCCACAGACGACACCTGCCACCTGTGCCAGGACACACCACAAACAATTGAACACATTATGACAGACTGTACCGCTCTAGCACAACATAGAACACAACACAACATCACTAGTGCGTTGAACCTCTGGTCCACTCCAGAGAGGGCGATCGGTTACCTGCGTGCCGCCGGCTTGCTCGATCAGGGTGGGCTGATCGGCTAACCAACAGCAACAACAACCATCGGCAATAGCACAGTATTACAGCACCCATTAGACCAGTATGGTCTCAAAAAACGACACAGATAATATACAAGCTATTAATCTTCTCATAGTGGTAAATACCACTATGAGGCTAGGGTTGTAATGTATTGGAGTACTATCCGTTCTTTCAAACAAAAACTGAAACATGGTAAACAAAATTTAAAACAAAAACAAATTTTTGACTTAATATACAAATATATCTTTAAATTATATTATAAAAAAATATTTATTTAATTTTAAACGATTTTAGTTTTAGAGCTAACTTATTTATTTTTATAAAAAATCCTATTTCCTATTTTCTGAAAGGGGGCAGAACCTGTATTTTACTGTATAAAAAGTCGGCGAGCAGCAAACACTTTATTTTAGTCCATAAAAAAAAAAGAAATAAATACAGGGAAATATATAAGACAAATAAATACAGGGAAAATATATAAGATATAAAACATGAATAATTATACTTTCTTTAATTTCTTTAGTAGGTTTCAACAAACTGCCACATTTTATTTACGAATGTAAGAACAGATTATTAACTGCCCAAACAAATATTTTATCAGAGAAAGCAGATTACTCCTGGACAAGCAAACATCATTGCTAATCCACAGGTAGATTGTAACAAAATACTGTTACCTCCACTCCACATAACGCGTGGATTAATGAAAAATTTCGTCAAAAGTCTCAAGAACGAAGGATCTGGATACCAGTTTTTATGTCAAAAATTCCCCAAAATTAGTCATGCTAAGCTGAAGGAAGGAGTGCTCGGCGGTCCTCAAATAAAACAACTCAAGCGATCTAGCATTTGAAGATGCATTGACGGATCATGATGCTTGGCTAGCTTTTAAGGCTGTTGTGAACATCTTCCTTGGTAACAGGAAGCCTGATGACTACAAAGAAATAGTTAGACATGATCCGAAAATATCGTTTGCTGGGATGTAACATGAGTGTTAAGATACACCCCCTAGACTCTCATCTTTATTTTTTCCTGAAAACTTAGCCGCGGTAAGCGAGAAACAGGGAAAAAGATCCCACCAGGATAATTCAGAAATGGAATGGAGGTATCAGTGAAGATGGGATGTTCGAATGATGGTAGACTATTGCTGGAGTCGAGAGAGAGAGTTGTACCGAAATCAGTACCCAAGAGGAAATCGAAGAAAAGGAAGTTTCTCTAGCTACTGACTGCTCTAATAAATTCAATGCGTTATTGTTGAAGAATGGTTGGCTCAGTCATTCATCAATTTTTATATATAAATGTACTGTAACTTACTTCAATCCGTATCTACATGTATTTTACATATTAGTGTATACACAAGGTGTTTCATAACATGTGGGACGCACTTTCAGGATGGATTCAGGACCTAAAAACAATGAAAAAAGATTATATAAACATATGCCCGAAATCGCTTTGTTTCCGAGTTACACCCTGTTTTATGTTCCAGCAATTCTTTCCGCAAACTGTTTACAAACACTGTTGCCGACAATGTTTGTGAGCGTGTACGAGACTTATTTCATGTATGGCCTTGCCGATTGTAATGTTTCGTACACTCTATGACATGTTTCAATATCGTTGAGTGTAGAGCCATCACTCAGTCAGAGGTGCATCGCGGTGTTTCACTGTTCGTATTCGTAACTTCTTACCGTGAATAAGTGCAATCCAGTGAAAAAAAAACCTTAAAAGTTTTTGTGCTCGCGATCCTCTTTTTCTATCCTCCGTGCTGTTTTCTGATGAGGCTGCCTTCACAAGAAATGGCGTAATCAATTTTCACAACACTCATCACTGGGCCGAAGAGAATCCGCATGCCATCATCCAGTCAGGGCACCAACAACAATTTAGTATTAATGTATATTGTATGGGCAGGACTTATTGCCGACAACTTAATCGGTCCTTTTGTTTTGCCTGGAAGATTAACAGGAGAATCGTATTCCAATTTTTTAAGGAATGATTTAAGCGATTTACTAGATGAAGTTCCTCTTGGTGTCCGACGTCGTATGTGGTTTATGCATGACGGCGCTCCGCCTCAGTTTAGTCGAGTAGCCAGAGACTATTTGGATGACCATTTCCTTGATAAATGGATAGGTCGTGGAGGACCAATTGCGTGGCCTGCTCGCTCCCTGGACCTGAATCCACTCGATTTTTACCTGTGGGGTCATCTGAAATACGTCGTTTACGTGACACTCATTGACAACATTGAAATGCTTCGCCAACGTGTAGAACAAGGATGCCAGAAAATCCGAGCAATACCTGGAATGTTTGAACGCGTCAGACAGTGTATGACGAGGCGTGTTCAGGCGTGTATTCAAGCGCAAGGCGGTCATTTTGAGCACTTCCTTTAAAGGAAAGGCGGATACTTGCTGGAACACACAACGGGCTGTAACTCGGAAACAAAGCGATTTCGGGCATATGTTTATATAAACTTTTTCATTGTTTTCAGGTCCTGAATCCATCCTGAAAGTGCGTCCCACATGATATGAAACACCCTGTATGTAGTAATAATGTGAGTATATATATATATATATATATATATATATATATATATATATGTGTGTGTGTGTGTGTGTGTGTGTGTTTCTGTGTATGCATTACTACTGTAAAATGTTTGAATTGAATAACATATGATTCGTCTGTTCTCTTACCCAATTTTAACATTTTCTTAGCTGTACGTTACGTGGAGAATATCTAGATGTGATACGAAACATTTATTATTACTATTGTTACCATATCTAATTATTACCATTCGGTTTACACAGTAAGCCCCACATTTTTCGCCTGGAGCCGTTTTCTGTATTTGTGTTCATACAGATTATACAAGTACCCAAGGGCTGTTTATTGACTACAAATAGCATACGGGAAACCATTTATAAATCTTGGAGTTCTTAATAAGCTACTAATTGGCGAAGAGTTTAAAGTATATGTAATTTCTTTAGTAGGATGCTACAAATTGCCACATTTTATTTACGAATGTAAGAGCAAATTATTAACTTGCCAAGCAAATATTTTATCATTCAAATTTCAAGATTCTAATGGCTTATTTTTAAAAAGTTGATATACAATTTGAGTTTACAAGTTTGTTAAAATTAAAAATGAAGACGACATAATAAAACGGCTTAATATTTATGGGTAACTCGTTTTTTCAAATAAAAATTTATATAAGGGGTTCCAAAAAACCTTAGCCCCCCCATTTGCAGCTTATATGTTTACTTATATCGAAATAGTTTTTAGTGATTATAAAAATATATAAAATTCTTTATTTATTGCAGGTATTAAAATTACTCTAGCTGATAAAGTGATAATATAATGGCTTCTCAATTAATTGGTGATTCGGAGAGGCAACGTGTGATAGATCGCATACGAGCAATAACATTTCGGGAAGCTCGTGATGCTGGAGCCACCTTTATAACACGTTCATGGGTTGCCAAAAAGTTGCGAAGAAGTGAGGACTTCGTCAAAAGAAATTGGAATAAAACTTTGGATGAATGTGAAATGGATACAACCAAATCTGGGCGCCCAAATTTGCCACTCTCTCAGGAAACAAAGGACATCATTGAAAGCGGTACGCGTAAGCGGAAAAGCAGCTGTGCTAAACTTTCTAGAGAGATCGAAGTGTTGAGAGGAAAGATCGTTAGTGGTGAGATCATTCGACTGTACCGTCAAAGGCAAGGTTTAAAGCCTTGGCATGAACTTCCAAAGCCAAGAAAAACTCAACTTAACATCGATGACAGAATGTGGTTTGCCCATTATCTTGAAGATTGGAATGTGGATGATTTCATGCATTTAGCTGTCTCCGATGAATTTTTGTTTACGTAACACGTCGGCCTAACTACCAAAATGATCAAGTGTGGGCCGCAACACCAGATGAAATCGATGACAATGAACATTATCGCAAATTATTAAAAAGTCCAGACTGTGTTGGTGTGTTTGTTTTGTTCACTGCAAAGAAGCTCATGTGGGTGCTGAAGCCAAATGGTCAGAGTTGGGATGGACAGTATTTTCGTGATATTATTCTATCCCAGCATGTCATTCCTTTTTTAAGAAACCCAAACAATGTTATGGATGTCGAACAGGTCACACTTCTGCACGATAAGGCCCCCTGCTTTAAGGCATTAGCCACTCAGCAGTTGTTGCGGAACCATGAGATCGATTTCTTTGGAAATGAAGAATGGCCAGGAAATTCTCCTAACCTGAACGTCTGTGAACACATTGGATCAGTTATAAAGGACAAGGTTAAATGTCTCTTGTTTCAAGAACCTGCAGCAAATCGATTTTCGAAGGATACAATGACGCAACACATTGAAACTGTTTTAGCAAATTTGCGTAACGATCAAGATCTATTCACGTCACTTTTGACAAGCTACCCAAAGCGAATTCAGGCTGTCTTGGAAGCCAATGGCGGGAACACCAAGTTTTAATTGTTTCTCATTAAATGCAGGATTAAATTCTCTTTTGTAAGGTATGTTTAGTTTACTGTACCTCTAATGGTTTGGGCCATGGGCGGGGGGGGGGGGCTAAGGTTTATTGGAGCCCCGTACTTGTAGGCCTTGGGTCTCATAATCGCGATATGACTTTTAGCAGGATAATATTTTTATTTACGTACTTTATTTATTTCCCGTGTGCATCTTCTCTACCCGCTAGTTGATTTGTATGAGAAAATAACTTACCTCTATACCAACGTACACTTGTTTTAGACTAACTTAATTGCAATTACCTGTTTGAAAAAAAGATTTCATGCCACCTTATGCGAACATTTATATGCGGAGGATTGCGTGTGTATATATATAGTAGGAATAGAACGGCTGACAGACTTCATCAGTCCCTTTTACGTATTGGACACTACTCGATACTAAACGCTTAAAATAACTTAAAAAAACCGTTTATGTAAAACTGGAAATATAAACAGATAAGCAAGTTTGTGGTAAAATTCCTTTTTTTTATGTATACAAAGAAAATGATGAGGAATTTGTGGGAATAGCATTTGCACATTTCGTACAGTAACTTAAATTTCCACTCTAAATTAGCGATTGTTCACACACCGTACAATAAATGATGACATCTTTACAGGTCTAATGGGTGCTGTAATACTGTGCTACTGCCGATAGTTGGGAGGTTATGCATGAGGGGCTATGTATGAACGGGGTCGTAAGGTAATCTAAGGAAGGCATGTTCGCATGTAAGTATACCTTTGGTTAGCTTCGTCCGAATTGTTCATTCTGACGAAGGTCAAGCTTTTCACACCACATTAGACCTACAGTTTAACGTGGAGTCCGAACCACGCCCCACCAGCAACCCAGCGTCTTAACCACTAGACCACCCAGGGTACCCATTTATCTACCAACCACTTTCTTTTTTGTGTGGAAGGATGAACAGCTGGGTTTTGCTGCGCGCCGACTGTCGTCAGCGGGTCTCGATCCCGGGGCCGATGGATTCGTAGTCAGCCCAACCTTCTGGATTTATTTCTCACTACTAATCCTTCTTACGCTGTTTAATTTTTTTCTCTGTTGGGCTCCTCCGTTGGTGCTGTCCCTCCATCTCCTCCCCCCCCTGACTTTATTATGTCAGAAATTAGAATCTCTTGCAAAGGTGTTTACTCCGCCCTATCTGGGCGCAACTCCACGAAGGCGTACGGTCCTGATGGTGTTCCTCCTGTTGTTCTTAAGAAAAGTGCTTCTTTGCTAACACCCTACTTAGTCAAACTCTTTCGTCTTTGTCTCTCACCTGGTACTTTTCCTTCCTGCTGGAAGTTCGCTTTCATTCAGCCTGTCCCAAAGAAGGGTGACCGCTCTCAACCCTCCAACTATCGTCCAATTGTTTGATTTCTTGCCTTTCCAAAGTTTTTGAATCTATCCTTAATAGGAAGATTCTTAAACACCTCCCTTCTCACAATCTTCTTTCAGATCGTTAGTATGGGTTCCGCAAGGGACGCTCTACGGGCGATCTTTTGCCTATCTCTCTGACTCTTGCTCATCCTCCTTTCGGGATTTCGGTGAAACTTTTGCTATTGCGCGAGACATATCAAAAGCTTTTGATAAAGTCTGACACAAATCTTAAATTTCGAAACTGCCCTCCTTCGATTTCTATCCTTCTATCTGTGCCTTCATCTCTAATTTCCTTTCTGGCCGATCTATAGCTGCGGTTGTAGATGACCACTCTACTTCTAAAGCTATTAACATTGGTGTTCCTCAGGGTTCTCTCCTGTCACCCACTCTTTTCCTTTTATTTATCAATGATCTCTTAAGTCGCACTTCCTGTTCTATCCACTCCTATGACGATGATTCAACTCCTCAATTCTTCACCCGCTTCACAAAGCGTTCCTCTCAACAGACACTTGATGTTTCACGTGGGACGGCTATAGTACACCTGACCTCTGATCTTTCTACTATCTCTGATTGAAGCAGAGAAAACCTTGGGGCTTTCAATCCCTCAAAAACTCAGTTCCTCCATTTGTCTACTCGTCACAATCTCCCACACGACTATTTCCTTACCTTCAACAATACACAACTCAATCCTTTCTCTTCTCTTAACATTCTTGAAGTTCTTTTTTCTCGTGATCTTTCCGAGAAAGGTCACATATACTCTCTAAAACAGCTAAGAGGCTAGGTGTGCTGTAAAGCCTCCACAACTTCTTCACCCCCACTAAAGTTGCTGTCTCTGTACATGGGTCTTGTCTGCCCCTGTATGGAGTATGCTTCTCACGTGTCGGGTAGCTCAACCCACACAGCTCTACTTTACCAGGTGGAATCAAAGGCTTTTTGTCTGATCATTTCCTCACCTCTTACTGACTGTCTTCAATCTCTCTCTCTCTCTCTCTCTCTCTCTCTCTCTCTCTCTCTCTCTCCTCTCTCTCTCTCTTTGCCGCAATGTTGCCTTACTCTCTCTTTACTATCGTTATTGTAACAGACATTGCTCTTCTGAACACTCTAACTGCATGCCTCCTCCTTTAAGGAGAGCACGCAGCACCAGACTTTCTACACTTTCTCATTCCTTTTCTATCCAACTATCTGACGCAAGGGTTAATCGGTATTTTCAATCTTTCATCTCCTGAACTGGTCAACTCTGGAATAGTCTTCGTCAGTCCATCTTCGCAATCTTCGTCTATGACCTCCAATCTTTCAAACACACTGTCCAGGCATCTCGAAAACCCTGGACCTTGATTTTGGCTCTCTTCTTCCTCTATGGGGGTCGGAGGCATTTTTGCAGGTAATCGCCTTTGGCTCCTTCTCCCTGCATAAAAAAAATGGTGGTGAAAATAAAAACACGAAGTAGTGCTCAAGCGCTTTCGTCTTGTGACATCCTCAGGAACACTGAAATTAATAACAAGATCGAGACAGTATATACAGTTCATAAAGAAAAGCAAAAATTATATGATTGGTGCAGAGAATATTGGAGGAGGAGCGTACGATCCACGTGCAAAAGCTACCAGAGTTTTAGCGTCTTGCCCTTCTTATCTGAATAAAGGATCGAGTGAAAAAAGGACCTGGCTAAGATTGAAATTGTAATTTGAATGATGGCAGACTCGAGAATGTTTTTATCAAAAATGTTGCTCGTTGAACTGAAGAATTATTCCAATCAGTACAATGGGACAAACTTTGACAAATGGACAAAAAGGGCGTTTGACGACTGTCCCGTTCTAACAGATTAATAATTATATTATTGATGTTGTTTCAGACGCGTGTTCAAATCTTTTCCCGTCTGTCCTGAGTGTCCAGTGGAAAAGGAGTTGCATTGTTTTCACCCAATTTTATAGATAGTGCCTGAATTATTGGTAGGACTATTCTTTATTATGGTATTTTTCACAATATTGTCATATGAAAATACTACATTAATGTTCAAAAGTTTAAGTACACTAGCAATGCCTAAAAAGCCTGGGAAAAAGGGAGTACTAAAATATTCTTCGATAAAGTGCGAGAGTACTATTATTATTATCTATTCGTATTATTATTATTATCTATTCATATTATTATTATTATTATTATTATTATTATCTATTCACGTATTATTATCATCTATAAATATGTTAGAAGGTTCATTTTGCCTTGTTAATTAAGGCAAGATTCCAAAGTAGTAGGTCGGTAACAAATCGCTTCCGATATTGTTGATTTTTTCTAACTCATCATCCATGTATTCTGGACTGGTGATCGTAAGAGCACGGAGGGAGAAACAGAGAAGAGAATATGGCTTTCTTGATTGGGGTGTCATGTCCAGAGAAAAAGTTTTCCTCGCATGATATTCACAAAAAGACAGTAAAAATAAATGACAAGAACGAGTGAAACATTTTATTCCTGAGTAGTAACCAAAATAACATTCTTTCACACGAAAGGAAGACCTTTTCCTTTTTTCTGAATTTGAATAGAATTAATTCAGTAGTAGCCAATTAGGACTGAAATCCCAAATTACTTATTATTTATTCGATCGACCTCTTCTCTTTTATTATTCTCAAATACAGAAAAAAATCTGTAATCACTTTTCCTCAAAATAAACTAAAATAAATAAAACTCTGACTTTTAAATGGAAAATCCGAACTAGAAAATTTTCCAATTTTATTACACGAGTCAACACTTTCAAAATTTTGTTAAAAAAAAAAAAAAAAAAAAATTTGTCGAGAAAGAAATGGAAAAAAAAAAAAAATCTTTTAAAAAAGTCACCTCGAAAATATAAAAACAAAAAACGGAGCGCAGAAAAATCAAAATAGTTTTTTGAAGAAGTCCTGCTGACAATATTTATTTTTTTAAATTTTAGTTTCCAAACCAATATATATATATATATATATATATATATGTATATACACAGGATTTTAGATTTTTGGTCGGTCGCAGAAAAACTTGAAATTTTTTTAGGAATTAAATTAGGTTTTAAAATTTTTAATCCAAACGCTGTTAATTTTGCTTAAAATTTTCTTTAAAATTTTTTAAAATAATTTGTCGTCGTCAGTGGTGGGCACCGTTAACCAAAAAGTTAACTTCGATAACGATAATCCGTTAACCCCAATTTTTAACTCCGATAACGATAATCCGATAATTTTACTACAAAGTTAACGGACGTTAACGATAATCCGTTAACGATAACTATTTCTTTACTAACATTTAAAAAAATCAAGGAAAAAAGCTTTAAAACCCATAGAAAATGTTTATTTATGCAAAATCCAACAATAAATAGGTATTTAACTGTATTTTTATCAAGTTTTGCAACTTTTTTGCTTAATAACTTTTTTTTATTTTTTAATAAAAAATGTGCTGATTACATGTTTTGAAACCCTTGTAACCACTAACCATTAACTAAATTTTAATTTACCAGAGAATTATTATGGCGGGAACTGAAAGGTAAAATTAAATTTTAGGCACATTTATTAAAGACTGACACAATGTGCTGGTTGCCCTTCAGAAAGACCAACTTCTCAAAGTTAGGCCCAACTGCCAGTCTTGACCTCTTAGGCCTCAGGATGTCCTTGCCGAGAGAGAAGAGCCGTTCACTGCGGCAGAGGACGGAATTGGCAGACTGAAGTTATGGCGGTTTGAATTCATTCGCGGAGCGGTGATCTTCCGTGAATGACTGCTCGCAGTTAACGTGTTAACGGACTTTAACAGACTAAATATCGAGTTATCGGAAGTTAACTGGTCCGATAACGATAAATGGAAATTAACTTCCGTTAATAGTCCGTTAAAAAAAGTTAACTTCGTTAATTAACTGTTATCGGATTAACGCTTTAGTGCCCAACACTGGTCGTCGTACCATTATATATAAAAAAAAAGTTTAAATGAACTGGATAATAGTTATTATTAGTTAGGTGTTTACGGGAACGTATGCTTTGTAACTAGATTGAATTAGAAAATATTAGCTGATACCTTTTAAAAAACTCTATATAAACATTGTGTTATATTTTTCAAGTTAAACACTTAGGCTAATTAGAAATTTTTTTTATGAAAGTTGACGAGCTAATTTTAATTTTACATCCTTTAATATGTTAGAAGAAAATCCCATAACTTAACGGCATTAGATGTAATGGTAGGGTTGTTTAATCTTCTTGACATCATCTACGGTCATATGACGGATGGGACCTACAACTTTACGTGGGATCCGAACCACGGGTCTTTACATAATGTGGACCTAGAGGACGGTCTTCCATTCAACTCCTCTCCAGACCCAACATGGCTTAACTTCACTGATCGACGGGAAGTGGTGTTACGACACTGGACACGACGTAGTACAATGCCATTAGGTAAAACGTAACATTCGTGTAAGCATTCCGTTAAGAGGAAGTGTTAGGTGACCATAGGTTCTGGTATTATAGCCAGCGTATCCGATCCAGCCCTGTTATATCCACTGAACTAACCAATAAGTATATTATTTAGCCCTGACGTAGTGGACTAAGTCAATTACTTTGAAAATATCTGAGTATTTACGAAGTTCATTTGTCGAGAGAATTGAACGTATTGAGCAATCCACCATATTTCGGATCATATATTTTTGATATTTGTAAAGATGCCGCAGTAGTCTGGGGTGATCCATCCCCCCCCCCAATGTACTGTAACCCGCCAAAGTCTACCTGCAGTGCCGCGACATAATATTGTATACCAGTATAATACTGTATATAGAGACAGGATGTCAGACCTTCTATATAGGCTATATTACACAAATCAAAGAATAATAACAGCCAAACGGCAAATTCAATCAAGATTATATTGACATTATCGCAATGCACATTAAAAATAGCTGTATAGTTTTAATTAAAATCTGAATAGGAAACTACCGTTTGGTGGTTCGTTATGGTTTCATTTGAATTTGAATTAAATCAGACCTTGTCGTGCATTGAAAATATAATTCAATTTGAAGTCGTTAACAATGGTGCTGTAGCCTTTACGCCAAAATGTGTTCGTTTCATATTGTTTCATTTGTGTCAAAACGTACCTTTCGATTTGGTTAATTCTTTCAGGCTCTAATATGGTATGAATTTACCCGTGAGTTAAACTAACCTAGGCTAATCAACCTAACCAACTTAACCTCACCTCATCAAACCGAACCTCAGCTTTCCTAGTTTAGAAGTAAAAAACATTTTATTTTCAATTGGCACAAACGAGAGAGTATGAAACGAATGCATTCTGGCCCATAAGTTAAATTTTGGTGCAAAATGCCTGTAGCACTTTACAATACTCAACATTACTGAAATATCCCAATTGGTCGCTCCGAAAAAGCTATTATACTGTGGTAATGTCAGCTTTCCAAACTACTTTTTTGCGTAGTTTGAAAATCGTGTAATTTAATGTAATTATTTTAGGTTTTGAGCATATATTGGCACGCGCAGAAGGCGAAACCATTTTCACTACTCAGTGACGTCAGTAGAATTTTTTATATTTAATAATATTCACAATTTAAAAAAAAAATATTAATTTTAATAGTTTTCCCACACATTCAAGAGTCGAGTCAAGAAATTACTCGACTCTCTTTGAGGGTAAAAATCTAGTTACTTCTAACACGGATGGATTTTCAATCCTATTTATAAATAGGAACGATCTAAATTGAGAACAGCCGAAGCTCTTCTCATAAAGAGAGAAACCCCATATGAACATTAAATTTTATGAACTTACGACTAATCTTCATATACATTTATATGAAGAAAAAAATTAAACCTGAACAACATTCCAACTTTATATACATTTCTTCATAGTGAGGTTAATTTAGTTTTACCGAATTTATTTATCCGATTATAGTCGTATATCTTCTTTACGACGATAATCCAAATCTTTTGGCGGCTTCCATTTTAGACATTAGTTGAAGAAAAAAAAAACAGTCGCTCCTCTTTACTAACGTTTACGGATGAAGGGGATCGTAAGAATTTTAGTCGCCTGAAGACGACCCAAACAAGCGAGAGGTCGAGATTCTGAAAACTTTAAACAAGTTTGTTTATTGTTAAATAATTCGTGTTGAATATGAATAGTTTTAGAAGCAATTTTATTTTATTTTTTATCATTCAGATTTAAGTTAGGTACGGCTGGATAATGGGGGAATTTCACTGAAGTGCAAGCATATCTCTCTCTCTCTCTCTCTCTCTCTCTCTCTCTCTCTCTCTCTCTCTCTCTCTCCATATTTATATATATTCTTTTTTTTTTAATGTAAGCATATGTATAACAAATTTTGACAGTTTGACATGACAGGCAATTTAGGCAGGTTGCTTCAGATTTGACAGGTTGTTATTTGTATTCCTCCGTCGTAATGTTATGTTTATAAATGTATTCTTTGTGCCTTTTTTTTTAGCTCTGAGAAAAATGGTCTACATTATTATTAATGTAATTTTTGTTATTATCGTAAAATAGTAGTGCCAGAATAAAATGAGCGAGTTAGAACAATAGAGGTAAATGTAATGGTGACACACAACATACGTTAAAGATGTGGAACACACAATTGTACACCGTATAATCTCTGAGAGTACGATTGTTATTTCTTTCATGAAGTTTTGTGTAGAGTACTTGGGAATGAACTGCCGGTGGGACTCCATTGTAGTTCTTACCCGTTTTGTTCTCCTTACTAAGGTAAAAATGTATACCCTTCATGACTATCATTAAAACAATCGCCTTATTCCCAGAGATAGATCGTGTAAGCGATGGAAAGTTTTTGAGAGTACACTCTGCTCACTATTGGTGGAGATGGCGATTGAAAGCTTTTGAGGGTATCTCTGTTCACCATTGGTAAAGAATGACTCGCACGATTGTTGATTATCGGTCATCCCCAGTTTTGGTTATCCATTTTAGATGACTGTCTTAACTACTTTCCAGTTTTGATTCACTGTATCAGTGAACATTCACCGACGACAATGTTGTTGTAGGTCCTGAATATGCTGCTGTCAGGTCTGAAAACAGTCTGTATGAGAGTATGCATTTATCAGCATAATACAACCAAGAGTAATTGGAATATATAACTTATTTTCTTGCGCTATACCAATTTATATTAGGTCAGGTCAGGTCAGGTCAATTTAAGTTACATCAAGTTCGGTTAATAGCGTTGTCGATAAAATGATGTAGGTTCAAAATAAAGGTGACCATGAATTATATACTCGTACATAATAAATATACTGTAGATTTACGGAGGAAAAGTTTTTTCCTTGAGTCTTCACCATCTCTGAGCGAATTCATTTTTCAGTTAAATGAGTGATAGTTTACTATTTAAAATTGTAAAGTGATTTTGTTCCTTTTTCATATTTGGACATGATATGAATTAAATTAATATAATTTTTGTATATAAATAATAATAATAATAATATTTACAGTCACATTTTTATTTACTTTGTGAATCATGTAAATGAATCTTTATTCTTGATAAAGGAGAGAAAATATAGTGAAACACGGTCAAATATCACTCAGAATTCACCGAGTCTGAACTCTTTTCTTTGGGCTCGTTAAGGATGATACTGGACTGTACCTCATGATACGGTTTCGATCCCCATTGGTTCTCATTAAATTGTCTTCCCAAAATTGCCATTATTATTATCATCAGTAGTAGTAGTAGTAGTAGTAATATTTTGGATATGATGGTTTGGGCTACTTTTTTCAAACTACCTCTACTTTGTACACAATTATTTGGTAACGATGTCCCAAAAAATTATAAAAGGAGATAGGTGACTGGATTTGTAAGGACAGTGAGAACATCAGGACCTATTATCTTGTTTTTAATGACGCATACGTTTCTTTCCCAATTAAAATTGCTTAAACATTATATTGAAAGTAGGTTTACATGCACAGTCCTTTGTAAGTTAAATAAAAAGATAGCAATACAAACACATTTAATTTTTTTGTTTACCGTAATAGTCATATAAGCTCATTGGCGGATCTAACCCTGACGTTTGGGAGGTGCTAAATCTAACGCACATCTAATTATTATGAGTATATACAGGGTGTCCCATAAGTCCGGCATCATAGGAAAAATAATAAAAAAAGGAAAAATAATAAAAAAAGGCAAAACAAAAGCTTTTATTTACAGAACGTGCTCAATATGTCCACCATTGTTTTCAATACACAAATTCAGACGTGATACCCAGTCAGCAAGCACACGGTGAATGATGTCAGGCAGGGCCGCCGCTTCCATTAGACGAGGTTAGTAAATGCTAAGGGCGCCAAAGATCTGGGGGGCGCCAGCGCCTCCCGCCCTGTGCACATCTGATAGTATTATGTAAGAACAACATGAAAAAAATAATGAAGGAATGAGAAGCATAGACAAATGATGAAAGGTTGTACGACGTATGTACACCAGTTTAGCTTGACTGATATTTACATAATTAACTTATTCATCTTATTGGGTCATTATAGAACTTTCACTATCACGACCTTTAACCCTTTAGGGACGGGAGTCGTAAATAAGCGATTTAAAAATGTTGCGCGCACAGACGGGAGTCGTCAATAAGCGACTCGGCTTATTTACGGCTTAAATGAGTTCCGGGAGTCGTCAATAAGCGAATAACTGTTTTTATGTGACATATGCCCTTCTTGCTTGGAAAAAACAGTAGATATGTCCTTTTTGCACGCATATTTTAGCACTTTTGAGCGTTCTGATTTGTTACTACATATGCCTCGCTTTACTCGCTGTTTTGATTGGTCATGACACTTTCTTGAACTGTGAAATGATTTTATAATTTTATAATAAATGTATGTATTAGCAAATTAAAATAGATCAGTGTAAGGCAAATAGTTTCTTCAATATGGTACCTTGATTACTTTGTGGGCAAACCCAATCGTGAAGTGGGAGGCGGGTGGGGCGCCAGCTGCAGTCCTGCTAAGGGCGCCAAATAGGCTGGCGCCGGACCTGATGTCAGGAGTAATGGTGTTACATGCCCCAATAATGCGCTGCCGCAAATGTTCAACACTCCTAATTTTCTCTGCGTATACCAGCGCTTTCAAGTGGCCCCAGAGATAAAAATCTAGTGGCGTGAGATCCGGGCTTCTAGCTGGCCATTCCACAGGCCCTCGACGTCCTATCGAATGACCAGGAAATTGTTGGTACAGGTATTTCCTTACTTGGGTGCTGTAATGTGCAGGAGCGCCGTCTTGCTGGAACCATGTTGGGAAATTTCCTTCTTCGTTCAAGACACTGGGAAATGCTTCTTCCTTTAGCATACGTAGGTAGGTGCCTCCAATGACATGTTCATCGAAAAAGAGGGGGCCTATGATGCGATCCTTCCAAATGCCACATCATACCATCACCAGAGATGCACCTTGTTCCTTTGAAGAGGTATACCAGTGAGGGTTGTTTTGAGACCAGTAGCGGGTGTTCTGTCGATTTACCTCACCATTTCCATAAAAAACAGCCTCGTCACTGAACAGAATGGTGGACGGGAAATTGGCATCCCGAGCATATTGTTCCGTAGCCCATTCACAAAATTCCATCCGCCGGTCGGGATCATCTTCGCTTAATTTCTGTAGGATCTGAAGTTTGTATGGATGCCATTTGTGAGCCTGAAGAATGCGATGGATGCTACTTTTCGACACTCCTGTCTCGGCGGACAATCGCCGAAGAGACTTATTGGGACTTCTGTTAAAATGAGCCAGGATAGCAGTCGCTGTATCATCGTCAGTGGACCTCCTTGAAGGTCCACTGCGTGGTTTATCTTCTATGGATCCTGTTTCCTTAAACTTTGCAACAAGTCTGCTAATACAATTCTGTTATTGGCTCGCGGTCTGGATGCAGTCTGTTAAATTCAGCAGCGGCCTCTCTTTGACTCCGATTTCCTATGAGTAGAATTATCTGGATTCGTTCTTCCTTGCTCACAGACATTATGGCCTGTAGAAAGAGAAAAATATGAATTATGGTTTGTAGAAATAGAAAGATATGAATTTATCCTATGATGACGGACTTATGGAACACCCTGTATATATACACACCAGGTATCCCCAAAAATGCCCCTACTTCTGAATAAATGTTCTAAACTAAAAAAAAAGGAATCTTGACACAGACAAATGTAGTAGGTACGTAAAACAGTTTATTAACGTTAACTTGTAATCACCATTTTTTGAAACACAGTATTCAACCTTAAACAAATGTTTGACATAATTTTTGGAAATAGCTCAGCTGGGATGTTGTTGATTACTTCATAGACTTTGGTCATTAGGTCTTCAAGTGTTTTGGGCTTGGTAGAAGAGATCCTGTCTTTTGTATATTATGTCGTTCCAAAGGCAATGTTTAAAGTGCATTCAGCTTTTTCCTCTTCCTCCACCATCAAAACGTCTTTTTATCATCAAAGAAATACGATGCAATACATGTCATGTATACATCCCAAATTTGAGGGCCTTGGCAAAATTTCTACGCAAAAAATCCTCCAAAAATAAAAAATCTCTTTATTTACCTTTCTATCGTTTCCTGACCCTTAGCACAGGGCTGATTGTTACTGTGAGTAGCGCCTCGTCGCACACGCCATCACTGAACGTCTCTCCCTTCCTTATCCCTGCTTCCATTCTCTAATGCCTACTTCCTTATCTTACGGGCCATGGCAAGAATAGCCACTGAATAAAAGTGGAAGCCATAATGTAGTACAACAAACAAACAAACAAGGCAAAGGGGATTTGCGTCGTGACAAAGACAAGACGATTAGGAACAAATCTGACTGGACACTGAAACTAGTCAACGGTATTTCAGGTTAGAATTGCCAAGTCAAATTACCAAGTGTCACTAGATCCATCCTAAAAAAACTGAAAATTGCTAGATTCACAAGAAATGTTCTAAAGTATTGGGACATAAAAAGATCCACGCAAACACAAGTAAGTGATCAATATATGGATTTCAGGTAAATCGAAAAAAGCAGGTAGATATATAGAGCACTTTTGTAGGTAGCATAAAGGAAAACGGTAAGAAAGTATTTTACGTGATTTTTCGGGGGGAGGGCCAAAAGTGATGTTAGCCCCACCTTTATCAGCTTTGGGGATGTCATGGTCCCTTTGGCCCCGCACCCTGGATCCGCCAATGTATATGAGCTTTACTTTGAAGTATGAAAACAATTAGCGAATAATTAGCTAATAAGTACAAAATTTGATGCATAAATAAGTACTAATCTACAGTATTGCGTAATACTGGTTTATAAAGCATGTATAAGCATATAGGCCGTGTTTAGCCTATACAGAGCAAGTCATTAAAGTTACTGGGTTAGTCAGGCTGCAAGCTTTATGCGAGCTTTTTCAGGAACTATAGCTAACAATTATTGTATGCATACATTAGGCCAAGTGCATATTGTATAGAAACTGTATGCTATGATTAGTAGAGAATAGTGATGAAGGACGTCAAGTTTTTATACTACAGCCTCGGCCTCATGCTTAGGCTATGTTGATCATTTGACCCGTAAAAGTATAATTATTAAGAAAAGTAGGATATTTTAATTTATAAATAAATAAGAGTAGTCACTTGTAAATTGTTGTGGATTCCAAAATATAGTTTATTAGACCAGTTCCGTTAAGAATAAAGAGAATATCCGCCCAGAACTCCTGTAATTTCTCAGAGAAAACCTTGAGTCAGCTTTAATGCATATCCGGAGGAGTGCAGCATTTCTAACTCCAAAACTGTTTGCGGAAAGAAGGATCTGTGTTCTTCAGGATTTCGAACGATTCCGTGGGATTCTAGGATGACGTATACAGTATCCAGAACATATCCAGAATGGCAAAGAGACTTAATCATTTTTTCACAAACAACCGTTAATTGAAATTCTTGACTGTCTGAGCCAAGTCTGTGAACTGTGATAAATTCAATGAAAACCCCTTGAGGATAATGATTAATGAATGGCAAATGAGGCGGGAAATGACTTGAGTTCTATTGTCATGCAATCGATGTATGGGAAACCATCATCCGTAGAATACCTTACTTAGTAAAATCAGCGTCAATTTGAATGCGCGAGATTAATATATATATTACCAGCTTTATAATTATACATTGATATAAATGTTATTACCTTAACTACCATTAACATTTTTATATAGTTGATGAATAATAAAACCTTATAACAACAATATTAAAGTTTTTGAATTACGCTAACATCGTGGCTTAAATTTTATACGTATCAATACCCAAAAATATTAGTTCATGTTCTTAATACGACGAGCCTCTGGATGAAAACTGAACCAACCAAAATATTTGTATTGATTTAGCGGCAAATTTGTCCATGCTTCACCAATAGAAGAACAAATTTTTGTTTTTCTTTCTTAGTTATAAAATTTACTATATAGTTAATTTAGTACCTAAATTGCCAATTAGTATTTATTTACAAAATTAAATAAAAGTGGGAGTTAAGTTATTTTACGACTGTAAAAATTCGTTAATAAAAACACTTGAAAAGCCAACGCCTTTTTAAGGTTTGAACAGAAAAGACAAATAAAAATTAATTGCTCATCGAACAACGTAAACAAAATAAGAAAGTTTGTAAAATGTCTTTAAATAAAACAAAAAAAAAATGTTATCAACATTTTCATCATTAGCGAGATTATTTTTGGTGAAAGTTTTGTCAACTTTCCAATTAAAAGTTCATCCTATATTTCTTAGCAATTCTTTGACAAAGAAATCATTTATACTTTGACATTCTCTCTCCTCTCTCTCTCTCTCTCAGGATAGGAGAGTGGTCCGAAAAATTCAACTTGGGGTAAATGTAAGGTTATGCACATTGGCTACGCCAATCCCAAGTCGGACTACTCCATGTTGGGGAGTAATATCGAGGTCACTGATTTAGGAAAGGACTTTACCAAACAGTGCGTAGAGGTGGAGAAAAACGCCCAGAAGCTGTTGGGTTATATCAGGAGACAATTTATATCGGGAGATTGTGCTCTCTCTGTACAATTCCCTGGTTCGACCGCACCCGGAGTACGCTGTGCAGTTCTGGTCGCTCACCCTCAGGAAAGATATTGACAGGCTGGAGCGAGTCCAGGCGAAGGCCACAAAGTTAATCCCTTCTGTTAGGCATATGGGCTACAATCGACGCTCACACGCCTTGAATTTGCTTTCGCTGGAAACTCGGAGACTGTGCGGTCAACTCATCGAGGTTTTCAAGCTCTTACACGGGTTCGACGATGTCAATTTTAGGAGCATGTTTAATTTAACGATAACTCTACTCACAACAATGGTTGGAAGTTGGATTTGAAACGGTTTAGCAGTAGTGTGTGTGGGAATTACTTTACCTATAAGATCTGTGCCACGTGGAACAGGCTATCTTCAGAAGTTGTGAACAGTTCCTCTGTGGATCAGTTCAGGAAAAGGTTAGACCGAATCTTGCACACTCTTTGAGGATGTGTGTTACTGTCTTCTGGGGTGGCTGTTCGAGAAGCCAGCTGTGACAATGTGTAGGAATTTTTCCCTGGCACCTTTTGCCATTGGTACCTTCTCGGTATGGGCAGCAAGGCCTTTTGAGGTACTACTTGTCCTTGTAACTCCATGTAACCTCTCTCTCTCTCTCTCTCTCTCTCATAGACAACCTAATCATCTTTGTCATATCTCCTTAAGTATCCCATTTGCTTTTTTTTCATCGTTTTCTTTGCGTTGGAATTTTATCAATTGTTTTCTAGCCTTCTTGACATCTCATTATTTATCTTTAGTCTGTAACAATTAAATCCTATTATCTTTTTTTCTGTTTAACTTTCGAATCATTTCAGAAATATTAATTTTTGAAAGCTCGCAACAGAAGGTTTTTTTTAAGAAAGTTTTTGAGCAAAGTTCGATAAATGGCATTACAAAAGTGTCCTAAAATATGTAAATTATGTTAATGAAAAGAATTTAAATTAACTGCTTATAAAATGTTATGTTAGTTTTTCCATTGTCTTTATAATACTTCTAAAGCGTTACATGAACAAGATCAATTTTCGTTATATCGACGTTGGACCTTATGCGAGTATATATGCATTTCAGATTTCGAATTACGTTTCAGATTTTCAATGAAAAATTAACCTAACCTAACAATCGTAACCTAACCGGGCATAATATAACCTAACCTAATCTGACCTAATTTAAACTAAGTATTTAGTATCGACATTATGCGTGTCGACATGGTGCAGATCGACTTTGTTCCGTTACTTCCTTCAAAAATATGTATATTTTTTGTAAGTTACGTGTTCGGTACATACAGTTTTATCTTCAAAATATACCATTAATCATATATATATATATATATATATTGGTGACACGCTTCAGGCATTTCCTCAGCGACACCTTCTTCAGCATTCATGCGAACATTCACTCGTTCTCATGCCGAAACAAGATTTCCCTCGATTGCCTCTCTGCTTCAAACAAGGCCTTCATTGTTTTCGACCAGATAGACGTAAGACAACGTCACATCTCACACACAGCATCTTCCTCGGAGAAAGCTCTCGCATGCTTCGACCTTCTGTCACGCGCTGACGTTCCGCCATGAAACAACCATTGTAACAGGCCCTCAGCCTGGGCATATTTTGTCATTCCCTTTTTCAATCGTAAACACTGAATTATAATTGAAAACGAACTGAATTTCAATCAATAATCTAATTAAAATATAATTTATCTTGTGAATTTGCATTCATTCACTTGTAGCGTTATTCACTGCTTAACACTTCAAACGCGCATAACTCTTTATTCAATGCAAACAGTGTAACGTGATTCACTGTAAACAATTATCATTTAACGTTTTGCTAATTAAACTAAAAAAACAGAAGTTTATTAATCTCCTTTATTAATGACATTTATTTGTTTTGATCGAAAGATCAACTGGTGGCCTATAAACAATCTACATAATCAACGTAATTACATTATTAGAGGGCCTACAATCAACAGGCCAATAATATATATCGGGTCGGCAAAAAAAAAAGAGACCTTTTAAATCTTTCATATCTCGGCAGATACAGTACATAGAACCATGCAATTTTAGTATGTTAGTACTAGGTAATTTTATGGTTTGTATGCCATCTTTTAGCATTTTAGCTGAGAAATTAGATTTATGGCGAATATCCCAGAAAAATCTTGTTAATCATAGGTTCAAGTTGATAATTAAAGCGATTTTAATTAACGTAAGCCAACTGCAGGAGGTTTGGACAAGCTTCTCAAGAAAATCGATAAAACAGGGGATATCAAAAGAATACCAGGTAGCGGTATTAAATTTGGCCACCAAACAGTCCTGATTTAAATCCTAAATCCTGTTGATTACGGCCTTTGGGAAAATTTGTCACAGAATTTATCGGGTCAAAGTAAGAAATGTCGCTCATTTACGACAGCTTCTGAAAAAATGGGATGAGCTACCACAAGAACAAATCAATAAAGCCATAGATGAGTTCCGTCCTAAATTGAAAAAGGTTGTAGAAGTTCGTGGTAAACATATCGCAGTTTTTTTAACATCAAGGTAGCACCATATGTGAGTACTTTGTAGCTTTTTATTTGCACATACAATGCAGTAGTAGTGTAAATGGAGAATTTCCAGTGGCATAAAGAAATGTTCAATAAATCCGTAATTTTCATTAGCTTTCTTTGAAATCCGCTCACCGTATAGGAAATTTACTTAGTTATGGGGTGTGAAAAAAATACTGAAATCTGACCATAACTTTGTATTTTACAGCCAAAGTTCGAGGACTCCCCTTTTTTTTGCCGACCCGATATATATATATATGTTACGCCCAAACATCGAAATCGCTCAGTGAGCGAAAAAAACAGCCACAACGCGTTGTGGATGCACCTAAGTGACCACACACCGATGTTAGATATTTTTTCGCTTCATGGCCGTTCTCAAACAACTGCAACGCGTTGTGGACGATTCGGATATGACCACAATGCGTTGTGGACGATTTGAAACGACCACACACTGATGTCTTTCATCAAACTCTATTTAAACACGATGTATATTGAAATTATATAAACACGACGTATATTTATCGACGTATTCACCGATTAAAAAGCAAAGTTCAGCAGATATGCTAGAAAAAAGATAAAGTCCTTTAAAAAATTATTATCAATAATTTTCCCTTAGGTTTCGATTAATTTTAAGCAACTTTAGAATGAGACGTAAATGTAAAAATTAACCAACTGGTTAGGTCAACTGAGTGCCAGGTTAGGTCAACTGAGTGCCCGGTTAGGTCAACTGAATGCCCGGTTAGGTTAATTGTACGTCCTTGACGATTGGTTAGGTTAAGCCGCGATATTTTCGTTAGTTTTAACGAAAATATCACGACTTAACCTAACCAATCATCAAGGGCGTACATGACCTAACCGGGCATTCAATAATTTTCATATCGTCCACAACGCGTTGTGATCATATCCAAATCGTCCACAACGCGTTGTGATCCTATCCGAATCGTCCACAACGCGTTGTGATCCTATCCGAATCGCCCACAACGCGTTGTGATCCTATCCGAATCGCCCACAACGCGTTGTGATCCTATCCGAATCGCCCACAACGCGTTGTGATCCTATCCGAATCGCCCACAACGCGTTGTGATCCTATCCGAATCGCCCACAACGCGTTGTGATCCTATCCGAATCGCCACAACGCGTTGTGATCCTATCCGAATCGCCCACAACGCGTTGTGATCCTATCCGAATCGCCCACAACGCGTTGTGATCCTATCCGAATCGCCCACAACGCGTTGTGATCCTATCCGAATCGCCCACAACGCGTTGTGATCCTATCCGAATCGCCCACAACGCGTTGTGATCCTATCCGAATCGCCCACAACGCGTTGTGATCCTATCCGAATCGTCCACAACGCCTTGTGATCCTATCCGAATCGTCCACAACGCCTTGTGATCCTATCCGAATCGTCCACAACGCCTTGTGATCCTATCCGAATCGTCCACAACGCGTTGTGGTCTTATCCGAATCGTCCACAACGCGTTGTGGTTGTTTCAGAACGGCCATGAAGGGCATTCATTTGCCCGGTTAGGTCAATGAAAGATATGCAAATGAAGATTTATTTATTAAAAAATTGTCTTTTGAAATCTTATATGCAGAGCTCTGTTTTCAGAAATGCGGGGGGGAAAAGGAATAAGTGCCGAAAGTTTTATTGACAGAGGAAAGCAAAATAATTTCCATAATACAGCTAGTAGTAATAAAAACTGTAAACGAATTTATATAATATATATATATATATATAACCTTTAACCTTTGGTTAGCTTCCGCCCGAATTGTTTATTCTGACGAAGGTCAAGCTTTTCACTCCACCTAGACCTACAGTTTAACGTGGAATCCGAGCCACGCCCCATCAGCAGCCCAGCGTCTTAACCACTAGGCCACTTAGGGTACCCATTTATCTACCAACCACTTTCTTTATTGTGTGGAAGGATGAACAGCTGGGTTTTGCTGCGCGCCGGCTGCCGTCGGGTCTCGAACCCGGGGCCGATGGATTCGTAGTCAGCGACGCTAACCACTACACCACCGAGGCACACACACACATATATATATATATTATACAGTGGTGGGCACCGTCAACCAAAAAGTTAACTTCGTTAACCGCTAATCCGTTAACCAAAAAGTTAACTTCGTTAACCGTTAATCCGTTAATTCGTTAAACATGTAACGGAAGTTACCGATAAACCGTTAACGTTAACTTTTATTATAAAAAAAATGAAAAACACAATATACATATAATTTAATTTTCCCTCTTCTTCTCGTTCTCCATTTTGTCCGTGAGATGCATGTTGCCCTTCATGAAAATTAGCATATCAAAGTTTTCATCAGACAGGGATGATCTCTTGGCCCTCAGGATGTCCTTGCCCATAGAGAACAAACGCTCCACTGCAGCACTGGAGGGGATGGCTGTGTTGAACTTGATGAACAAGTCCACCAACACTTGCTCACCCAAGAAGGCAGCATCTTGTGTAAACACATGAGTTCAAGTTCAAATATTTCCACATAAATTAAAATAGTCATCCATAAAATTGAAAGAAAACCAAAAGAAAACGATGTAGACTTATGCCCCTTTTGTCCTGTTGGTACTTAGAAGTTGACTCAATAAATCCTTTATTATTTCACACTTAAAAATAATAACAAGAACAACAATTGTTTGAAGCATTCTTGAACATTTCAAGAACAAGATAAAAATAAAATAACCCTTACCTTTGTTATTTGGAACAGATATGGCACAGAATATTCGGAAAGTAATTGCACTGAAATTTCTTCGGTCTTCACAGCAGAGATACTAAAGAGTAAACAGCCTCTGGCGCCACACTCTCACATTTACTTCTCAACGCCATCTATTATCTCATAAAGAAACTAATTCACATTGGGACTTGAAAGTACTGGCAGGATCAACGGGTAGAAAAATAATTATGGAGATTTTAAAGATGTGGTACCTAGAAGTACCGCCAGGACATAAAGGGTTAAGGTGAAAACGCTCCCATTGTAAGACATCAATTGACTTAATTTATGTCATCAAAGTGACATGAGAATTGAAATCTTACCTGATCAGTTTTATGGTTCTTGAAATGTATCAAGGAGACTACTAATAAGGTACTCACAGACATATTATAAATATACATGACTTACTTGACAACGATTATTTTTAAATATTCACAGCACAAACATGTTGCGCAAGAGACAGACTGCAAATGAAACGAATGTAGTTATTTGTTGTAATTGTTACATATATATTATTGAAAGTGCCTTAAAATGCTCGTGATATTTCTTGAAAGAAGTTGAAACATTCAACTCAAATGGCAAATCTTTCCGCCTGATTTTACAGTCGACCATGTTTTGCTCAAACCAATGCCATAAATAACTACCATATTTGGTAAGACACAAATTGTGGCGACGGAAACAAATATATCGCCTGATTTTGCACTGCGGAAATGGAAATTCGTTCATCACTATTAACAGTGGCGGATTAATTGCGCACCTGCTCAGCACTGAAAATAATAGAAACTTTTAAACGTTTATTTATGAATTTTTTGGGTTAACGGACTTGAGTTAACGGAAGTTAAATGTAACGGAAGTTAATTAGTCCGATAATGGTTTTCAAAGTTAACTTAAAAGTTAAATCGTTTAACGAAAAAGTTAACTTCGTTAATTAATGATTAACGGATTAACGGTTTGTGCCCAGCTTTGTATATATATATATATATATATATTATATATATATTTATATATATATATATATATATATATATAGGGTGGGAGAAAAGTCTTTAAGGATTTTATACATACAAATAATTTTTTAATAATAAATAAAGTCCAGTGATATCACTGCAGTGTATGTGATACTTTTCAAAGCAACTATACAAGGCCAGGAATGACCCTAGGCTAGAACAGGAAGGCCTTGGCCCTAGCCCCAGTAAGCGCCATATCAGTAAGGATGGAATGAGCAATGAAGAAAAAAGTGTATCTGTATCATGGGCTATCTCTTATAATAATTGTGAAGAAAGTTTGTGTTTATTTCAACAAAAATATGATAAACCACCACCAAATGCAACCACTCTTCGATACTGGAAGCTCAAACTTTTGGAAACAGAGAACCTGGTAAAAGATCATCCAAGAAGCGGAAGGTCAGTAACAGCGACAACAACAAAGAAAATGTCCTCGCCACTTTTCAAGTCGATCCAACAACTTCGACGAGAAAAGTCGCAGAGGAATTGAATATTCCAAATTTTCAGTAGCAAAAATACTAAAATCATAGTGGTACCACGATAACAAACCCAATTTACTCTCAGCTGGTATACAACGATGATTCTGACAGACGGCTGCAGTTTGCTGAAACAATGAGACAAAAGTTCAACAGTGATCCAGATTTCTTTCGAAAGATCAAATTTTCAGATGAATGTGTCTTTGGTTCAACGAGTAAAGGAAATAAACACAATACAACGTTCATTAGTAAGCAAAAAAAAAAACCCCAAAATATGACAGGGTAAACCCGTTGAAATGCATTGGTTATTCAGGACTCTTTTCCTTTGTACAGTATATCGAGAGATACGATGGATGGAAAACGCTATTGTCAGGTACTGAGAGACAAAGTTTTACCACAGTTTACTAATGGTGTTGGCAGGAAGTGGCTTTATCAACATGATGGAGCGCCACCACATTACTCTGCAGTTGTCCATGAGATTCTGGATACCAATCTTGAAGGAAGATGGCTTGGGCGGTGAGGTCCCATCGAGTGGCCAGTTTCACAGAGAGAATCCACAAATGGTATCATAGCGGATGGAGAACTCTTTGAAGATTAAATTACAATTTAACAAAATATGTATGAATAAAATTATTATTATAGACTTTTTGTTTGATTTGTTTTATCATTTGAACACTTATCTGTATAATGTTGTTCATAAAAGAGTCGTATGTACGCCCTTGAAGACTTTTTCATCCCGAAAGAGTGTCCACTTATTTTTTATCGTGCCAACAAAACCGCAATCCAAAGATAAATAAATGAAACAGAAATCATGTTAAAACCCTTTACATTTTCCTTAAAATGAGAGATAGTTTATTTAAATCGGGTGGATAGTCTTTTTACAAATTGAACTTAAACAATAGTTGTAAAAAATAAAGTTGACAATACGAAAGTAGAAAAATTGCTTAATTCATGTCACTAAATATGTAGTCAAATCGTAATTTTATGGTCAGTTTTAGGATAACTCGTCGATTCAGGATAGGCCAAGGTTAGGCTAGTTGGTGCATTGTTATGGGTTGTAGAGGGATAAGCTAGGCAGGCTACTAAGTGAAGTACGCCTAGGCCTAAACGGTATTGCCGTCGCGGCAATCAGTTTTGATCTGGCAGAGAGCGAGGAAAGTTTGTTAATGCTGTTATTGTAGAAGGATAGGCTAGGCAGGCTACTAAGTGAAGTACGCCTAGGTCTAAACGGTACTGCCTTCGCGGCAATCAGTTTTGATCTGACAGTTTGTTAATGCTGTTATTTTACGTGAGTTATGGCACGTTTAACTGAAGAAGATAAAATTGCTATCAAACTTTTTTACGAGGAAAAACGTTTTGATGCTAAAAGAATAGCAAAACGGTATCCTAATCGACATTGGTCTGTACGTAGTGTCATATTTGTGCAACGTGAATTCATACACGAAAGCCGAGAAGTGGACGACCGCGTACAGCAAAGACCCCGGCAAACATTCAGTCTGTAAGTAAATTTATTTGCAGCCAAGAAAACAAGTTCAAATGTACGCGGAGAACTGCTAATCGTACCAGTATTAAAAACAGTTCAATACATCGAACGTATGTACGCCACTGGGTTTAATATGATTTCTGTTTCATTTAGTCATGCTTAGAATTGTGGTTTTGTTGGCCTGGTGAAAAAGGTGGTAACTTGTTTAGGGGACACACACACACGCAATATATATATATATACATACATATATATATACAGGGTGTCCCATAAGTCCGGCATCATAGGAGAAATTCATATTTTTTCTATTTCTACAAACCATAATTCATATTTTTCTCTTCTACAGGCTATAATGTCTGTGAGCAAGGAAGAATGAATCCAAATAATTCTACTCAGGAAATCGGAGTCAAAGAGACTTTGCAACAAGTCTGCTAACACAACTCTGTGTTATTGGCTCGCGGTCTGGATGCAGTCTGTTAAATTCAGCAGCGGCTTCTCTTTGACTCCGATTTCCTATGAGTAGAATTATCTGGATTCGTTCTTCTTTGCTCACAGACATTATGGCCTGCAGAAAGAGAAAATATGAATTATGGTTTGTAGAAATAGAAAAATATGAATTTCTCCTATGATGCCGGACTTATGGGACACCCTATATATATATATATATATATATATATATATATATATATATATATATATATATATACAGGGTGGGCCGTAAGTTTCCATACATAGGAAAATTTAAACGTTTGTTTTTATGTTTCAGATACCTAGAATATGCGTTTGTAAGATCTTGTTTACTGATGAAGCAAATTTTTACGTCAATGGAGAGGTTAATCGGCAAAACATACGTTATTGGAGTAATGCTAACCCTAACTGGCTGAGTCCGACGAAGATGCAAGGTGCCGGTAAAGTGATGGTGTGGGCCGGGATATGGGGTGACAGAATTATTGGACCAATTTTTGTCAGTGGAAATCTTAATGCCGAAAGGTATCTTAACATGTTGCAAGAAGAGATTTTCCCATCCCTGCTAAACGAGGAAGGTAACTTCCCAGTTTACTTCCAGCAAGATGGAGCTCCATCTCATTATGGTCTTCACGTGCGTCGGTATTTGGATCAGCAGCAGTTTCCGGATGCTTGGATTGGTCGGCGTGGTCCTGTGGAGTGGCCTCCCAGATCCCCAGATCTCACCCCCCTTGATTCTATCTTTGGGGGCACTTGAAGGCCATGGTGTATCAGGAAAAGATACGAGACATAAATCATCTAAAGGAACGTATCACCAACGCCATTACAAGCATAACGTCAACTGTGCTAATGCGTGTTCATCAACAGTGGGGAACACGTATTGAAATGTGTTTTCAAAACAATGGCAACCATGTAGAGCATATTATATAAATAAAAATGGTTGTCCATAAAAAAATGTTTATTTTTCCTATGTATGGAAACTTACGGCCCACCCTGTATATATATATATATATATATCCGATAGGAGGAGATTGTAGACACCAATCGACCAGGAGAAGTACTCCGGAGAGGACGTTAGGCAGGAGACAGGGAGTGCTGGAACTCCCGTTTCTCCTGTCACTGTCATCCTTAGCTGATCTTTTTCCGTGTCTCATCTACCCTGTCTAGCATGCTCTCAAACACACGCTTCTCCCTTTATTCCTCACTAGTAATATTATAATATTGTACATTACTGTTAGATTAACTTCTTTTCTTTGGGTAATTTTTTATTTCAGCCCAAATTTGCATAAACGTTTAGAAATATTTTTATTTCCCATCGGTTTCATTTGAAAAAACTGTTTCTGATACTGGGTGTTGAATTACTGGAATTACTGTAATTTGAAAACATGCTGGGTTTCATGTTGAAGGATAGACTTGTTTCTCAGATGTTTTTGTAAATTATAGGGTTTCTTCCTGCTGAATTTAACGTTGTTAGGTATTTACGCTTAAATTTTATTTAATGATTATTTTGAGTAAATTTGTAAACTTTATTCGGGTTTACTCGTGCATTTAGAGCTTTAGATTGATTGATGGAAATAGGCCATTTTTAGATTGCCAGTAACGATTTTGTTGCGTTTTGAGGGTTCGTGTTGTTCTTGCTCCCGACGAGGTGCTCGTTGGTTCGTTGTTGTCGCGAGTTGATAACGCAAAGTTATTGGTTTTCAATTTTGTCTTTTGGATTTGTATCGATTTTAATTCCTGAAAATAGTTTGAACAATAATTTTAAAAAAAAAAATAATTATGATTACTATGTATGGGTGCATTCATATTTATATACAGTGCAATATTGTTTGGTTATTTTTTATTCTCTTCCTCGATGTAAATGCCATAAGTTACCTTATTGGTAGTTAGGACTCGATTAAAATGTTACAGAATTCTGTAAAAAAAATTATTTTTTTAATTTGGCCAGAGCAGATTATGATTATTGTTTGTACTCTAAATTTGAAAGGTGATAATCGGTTACGATTACAGACTTTTGGCAATTTTTTCTCAAAATTACGTAAGGTTCGTTTAGTTGACCCGAGTAAGGTGATCGATCACCGACGAGAGAGAGAGAGAACCGAATGCGCAGAGATTGAGTGCAGGACAGTTTCGAGCGTTTGTGGCCTAATGGTATTTTCAGGCAGCCCTGGTCCCATTGCTTCACTGCTTGGCTCAGTGTGCGTCTTACTACTCGGTAGGCAAACCACGAGAGTTTGAACGAGTGTTTATGGCTTTATTGTCCATACAAGCACGCAGTAGGTCCATTGTGAAACCCACTCTGGCCAAGTGATCGTTTCATCAATACCATGTAGGGAGCCTTTCAGCTGATCGGAGCAGAGGAGCAGTGCTCACCGAAAAAAAGTTTCTAGAATAGCAAATCTTGTCCAATTCCGGTACGTGGTTCTACTTTCAGTATATATTCATCCCCTTTGAATTGGACGATGACATTTTTTTCGACATTTTTTTGGGGAGAGAGCGGAACCTCAATGCGTGCTAATCTGTCGCAATGTGATACAACCTCTTTCATTCTAGCGAAGTGAGCTGGAGAGCTACGATTGAAAATTTTAAAAGTCCGTTATCAGTTTTCGACAGACAAAGGGAGCAGAGTGCTTTCTGAACATCGTTCAGAACTTGATGTACAATGAATGATTAATTATCATTTGGTAAAATTATAAGTGAAAATGTTCGAATATCGCCCAATTTTTTTTTCTTTTTGTGTTATACCATGTGCTTTCTGGTCAGTAGGTTTTGTAAACATGCTTTTTCTTTCTATTGTTGTCCTTAGAGTAACTTTTCTTGATGAAAAGTTGCCGGAATAGAATGTGAAACTCAAATTTATTGTAACTAAATTAAAAAGAAAATTTATACCAGATTGTATCGTAACGGGGGTTTTTTTTTATTTGAAATGTTACTGATACAGATGTCTGCAGATATTAAATTTAAAGGGTTTGCGGTTTCTCTCCTAAGGTGACGTCCTTTCCCCGGTGATCCTCAAATGAAAATGATCCATTCCTCGCTCCGCTCGTGGGTGGATGTAACGAAGTTTACTTTGTAAATGCACCGATATCAATGCGCAACACGGGTTACACTTGATACTGTATCGCAGACACTTAGAACTTTTTCCACAATTAACGGATGTGACAATTTATATGGTAGCATGAACCCATTGATGTCTTTCTAGAAAGATTTTAACTTTAAACCACTAATATAAATTTACACTGTTATTATGAAACGCAATTAAGTTTTTAGACTTTTAATTTTTTGTTCATTCACAGGTTATATTAAATTACAACGTTATGCATTTAATAAACAAGGATATAATCTTTGACTGGGAAACAATAGGTCTACAGAAACGATACACCCCTAGCGTGTGACATGAATGGAAGCCTAAGACCTCGGAAAGAATTCACTCTCGTTGGCCCTATTAGGAAATGAATTTACTGTTATTAATTCATCTTAAATGTATGCCCTCTTTCCTACGGGTTCGAATCGAGAAGTTTAAATAAAAATAACAAGGGAGGGAAAATGTGAACTTCTGATGGACTGTATGCGAACCGCTCTCTGAATCCTGTTCTCGACTCCCTTCGCTGGACGTTACCTGGTTCACTCTGGATCGTGTTCGATCAAATGTTATGTTATGCGAGATGTTTTTTCGTTATTTTTCGTGAACCTAGAAGAAATTTAGGATCACCTGAAGATCAGGGCCCCCAGCCTTCTTTAGTTAGCTTTATAAGGCTAACTAACGAAAATATCACAACCTAACCTAACCAATCGTCAAAGGCGTACAGTTGACCTAACGATTGGTTAGGTGAGGTCGTGATATTTTTGTTAGTTAGCCTTATAAGGCTAACTAAAGAAGGCTGGGGGCCCTGATCTTCAGGTGATCCGAAATTTATAATAAATTCTATTTGATGAATTCCAGAGTTCTAATTGTTTTATATTATTTAACTAACTTATTTGGCCTCTTTAACCATATTAAATCATTTTATTATATTTCATCCTAAAAGCTGTAATTAGCCAGCTGATATTAGGTTTAAAATGAGAGGTGAAGTAATTGAGGAAGTACAAGAGTTTAAGTATTTGGGTCAAACTATCACCAGCGCCTTGAGTGATGACTCAGATATAAGAAAACAATCTCGAAGCCTGTGTGCTAAAGCGAATATGACTATAAGGAACTTTCGGTTCTGTACAAGTGAAACTGAAAACACTCTTTCGTACTTTCTGCAGTAATATATACGGACAACAACTCTGGGTGAATTATAAAAAAGGTTCTGGCAGAACCCTAAGTTTGCTGTACAACAGGTCTTTTAGACTATTATATAAATTACCCCCGAGATGCTCAGCTTCGCAAATGTTTGCTGCCCGCAATATTCCGAACTTCTCGGAGGTAAGACGTACTCAATAGAGTCTGATGCAAAGAATTAAAAAATCAACCAACCCGATTATTTATCCAAGCTATCCATGAGTCCTGCCGTTTGTTCTCTAAGCTGTGGAATTCTTGGTACGAAAAACGTCTGTCTGTAGCTCCACTTAACTCCGACATTACTGTATTATTTTTAATCAGTTGTATATATTTCTATCTTTAGTATGTGAACTGTCATTATATTATTAATATTTGTCATATGGACTATAGTCTGCCAATAAACCTTTTCATTTTCATTTATTCTAAACCGTATGAAAACTAAATTGTTTTTAATGACATAATTGAGTGAAAAAGGCGTTATATCATGTCACTGCTGTTTTTATTCCTTATTGGGTAAACAATAATTTGTTCCTAAACACGTATGGACGTGTTGAAATCTTCTCGTGTGCCTTTGTACCAAAAGTCAAGTACGTTATTTAAATGCATCTTAGGCCCACGTGAACTTTTAAATGCTATCTTTCTTATGTTTCCAATTAAGTATTATAGATTCTATTATTTTATATTTATTAATAAACTTCCAATTTTGCAGTCCCAACATATTTACATAAATGATTTCCGAATATCATCATGTACTGGTATAAAGTGTTGTGTATAAAGTTTTACTAAACTGTTCCCTTTTCTGTTGCTATTCTCTGACTTTTTATTGCCAATATGGAAATGAAAATTTTTAAATCGTTGTTAAAATCTAAGTTTTCTGACTGAAAACTTGTTTTAAAAGAGGATGGGGCGAGTGTAATAAATGGGATTAATGGGATTGTTAATTAATGCAATTTGACGTACTTACTTATTAGAAATTTGTCTTATATTAACTACAAAGAGAGAGAGAGAGAGTTACAAGGAGTTACAAGGAAAAGAAGTACCTCAAAAGGCCTTGCGGCCCATACCGAGGAGGTACCAATGGCAACGGGTGCCGGGAAAATTTTGTACACACTCAAATAGTGTGCAAAATTTGGTCTAACCTTTTCTTGAACTGATCCACAGAGGAACTGTTCACAACTTCCGAAGGTAACCTGTTCCATGTGTCACAGATCTTATACGTGAAGTAATTCCCACACACACTAGTCCTAAACCGTTTCAAATCCAACTTCCAACCATTGTTGCGAGTTGGGTTATCATTTAAACTAAACATACTTCTAAAATCGACATCGTTGAACCCGCGTAAGAGCTTGAAAACCTCGATCAGTTGACCGCGCAGCCTCCGAGTTTCAAGCGAAAACAAGTTTAGGGCGCGTAACCGTCGATTGTAGCCCATATGCCTAACGGAAGGGATTAACTTTGTGGCCCTCGCCTGCACTCGCTCCAGCCTCTCAATATCTTTCCTGAGGGTGGGCGACCAGAACTGCACAGCATACTCCAGGTGCGGCCGAACAAGGGAATTGTACAGTGAGAGCACAATCTCCTTGTTCCGAAACTGAAATTGCCTCCTGATATAACCCAATAGTTTCTGGGCTTTCTTTTCCACCTCTACACACTGTTTCGTAAACTTAAGGTCGCTGCTAATTAGCACACCCAAGTCCTTTTCTAAATCAGTCACCTCGATATTACTACCCAACATCGAGTAGTCCGACTTGGGATTGGCGTAGCCAATGTGCATCACTTTGCATTTACCCAAGTTAAACGGCATTTGCCATTTTTCGGACCACTCTTCTATCCTACCTAGGTCCGCACGCAGTTCCTCGATCGCTTCGGGCGTCCCAACATTGGCCCCAAGCTTGGTGTCATCAGCGAATTTGGCGATCCGACTGACGATGCCACCGTCGATATCATTTATGTAAATGATAAACAACAGTGGCCCCAAAACGGAACCCTGAGGAACCCCACTAGTGACCGAGGCCCAACCCGAACTAGCACCTTTAATTACCACCCTCTGCCGCCTATTCCTCAGCCAGTTTTCAATCCACCTACCTATTTCCCCACCGATACCCGCGCGCGCACTTTCGCCATTAGCCGGCGGTGAGGTACCTTATCAAAGGCTTTCTGAAAGTCGAGATAAAGTATATCAATCGCCCTACTCTTATCGTACTCACTCAACATGACGTGGAAAAACTCGAGCAAGTTGGTGAGACACGACCTATGCCGTCTAAACCCATGTTGGGAGTCCCCAAGCAGCTTGTAGGAATCCAATGGTCAACGATCCTATCAGCTATTATCCCTTCTAATAATTTACCTACAACTGAAGTGAGGCTAATGGGACGATAGTTCCCTGAACTTTCGTGATCCCCTTTCTTAAAGATAGGGGTCACGTTGGCTTCCCTCCAGTCACCAGGCACCTGGCCCATCTCCAACGATTTGTTGAGAGAGAGAGAGAGAGAGAGAGAGAGAGGTTAAAATCCCAATTGGTATGCCGAGAGCAGTTAGTGTTAAAATTTACAGTTAGCAACTCTGTGTCAAGATTTTCTCCGAACGGTGTGATCGAAAAACGCGTTGTGTGTCAGTGCTTTTTTATTAATGTAAATTCCATTAATTATAGTTGGCTTAGGCCGGCTTAACCTCTCTCTCTCTTCATTGTTATATTCATCTTAATTCGCCCTACCTTTAATCACCTTATTTCAAAAGTTAAGCTGAATAAAACAATAAAATCTGCTTCGAGTTTCGGTTTCCCTAACGTTAGGCCTAACCAGACATACGCTATCCGAGTGAGTTCAGTGCAGTTAAATGCGAGTCATAATAGGAGAGCCGTTGTTAGAAAATCTAGAAGAGGAAGAACCATTGTTGTCCCAAGGCGATATGATGACTAAGCTGATTGATGCAGCATTGCTTGTATATATTAAGTTAAGGTGTATATATATCCATCTCATAATTGTAAGGTTAGTGAAAAATTCACTTAATTTAGAGCTAGCACTTTTGGGCTCTTGTGGCATCAGTGTTTGGGACTCTGGTGGCATCATTTTGGGGCGCTGCGCGTCCTTTCTACTCGTTTGTGGGATGTCGTACGTACAGGGTGTGGTCTGATAGAGAGCTCTCTTGCAATTCAGTTTGGTTGTTTAGATACAAGATTGTTGCATCGTGCAATAGTCCAGGTTGCGTTGTTGTTGCAAGGTTGAGAAAGAAGACCATAAATAGTACCCCTTTTGTTTTTATCTTAAATTCAGACAACTAAAGCCTAAGGTAGGCCCACATCGAGTCAGCAACCCTGAGGTAGGACCTAATAGAATCTCAAGTCCGTAAGTTTTAATTTTAGCTTAACTTGGGCTGTAGGTAGAACTGGCCCTTTAGAATTTGGCCGTTCACGGCTCAGCTGGGATTTTGAGCCCAACAAATAAATAAAATAACATGGTCCTTCGAACCGGATTCTACCCCAAGACTGAGTCAGTGACTATTTTTCGGCAAAGTTCTGATTGTGCAAATTGTAGCCCAAGTTAGGCCTAGACGGGTTGAGTATTATTGAGTTAAGGTCCCAGGGTAGAAAGTTTGGTCGCCCAATTGCGAAACTTGGCCAGTCGTCTGTCGTTGTTTTGGCCTACATTTTACCGGTTTAGTTAATTTTGGGTTATTATTGAATTAAGGTCCCAGGGTAGAAAGTTTGGTCGCCCAATTGCGAAACTTGGCCAGTCGTCTGTCGTTGTTTTGGCCTACATTTTACCGGTTTGGTTAATTTTGGGTTATTATTGAATTAAGGTCCCAGGGTAGAAAGTTTGGTTGCCCAATTGCGAAACTTGGCCAGTCGTCTGTCGTTGTTTTTGGCCTACATTTTACCGGTTTGGTTAATTTTGGGTTATTATTGAATTAAGGTCCTGGGGTGGAAATTTGTTGGGGGAGGCAGCAAAGACTATAGCAGGATTAGCATTAACAGAGGCTAATTATAATGTGGCTTGGGATTTATTAAAGGAACGGTTTGGTAAGCCAGAGATCTTAATTAAAAGCCACCTCCGTGCACTTTTAGCTATACCTCCTGTTAATAATCCTAATAGTGTCAAGGAGTTACGGCAGTTATATGATGAATTTGAAATTAGAACTAGGTCCCTGGATAACTTGGGTGTAGGAATGGAAAGGTATGGTATAATGTTGGTTCCTACACTGGAGTCTAAATTGCCTAGCTCAATTTTGCTTGAATTAAGTAGGGGACACTCTACAGAACATGTGTACATCCCCCTTCAGCAGATGTTAAGTCTTTTAGGCACAGAATTAGCAAGACGAGAGGGAATTGAGTTTGCACAGTGGGATGGTAAACAAGGGGACAAAGGCAGGCACAGCACCAAAGTTTCCACAAAAAGGAATAGCCCAGGTACAGTGTCAGCTCTCTGCATCCTCTGAGAATAAATTAAAGGGAATCAAGGAATGCATATTTTGCGAAGGCAACCACAAGTCATATAAATGTGAGGTGGCTGAGGCTTTACCCTTTGAGGAGAGAAAGGACAGGGTAACTAAGTCCACAGCATGTTTTAAATGTTTTTTGAAAGGTCACAGAGCAAGGTTTTGTAAGTTTAAAATTTTGTGCAAAAAATGTCATGGTAGGCATCAGCCATTATTGTGTGAAAACACTCCTAGTAGGCCTACCCCAGAAGTAGAGACATCAGTGGCACATGCCACTGCTATGCAAGGGAGTAAAAGTAAAGGGGGATTATTGCAAACAACTGCAGCCTTATTAATTGGGAATGAGGGAGAAGCTACTGTAAGAGTGTTGTTTGATAGTGGTAGCCAGTGTAGTTTTATTAAGACCAGAATTTCCAGAAAATTGAAGTTTAAAGAACTTAAGAGGGAAAATTTAAGAATTTCTGGGTTTGGGGGTTCCGTTCAAAACCGAACCAAATTTAAGAAGGTAGAAGTTCTGGTTAAGGGTTGTTACCGCAAAGTCCCACTATCAAGGTCCAAGCTGTAGAGATTGAGGAACTTTGTGCTCCAGTCACTACTTGTTTAGATATGGCATGTGTCCAAGAATTGCAAGTTAAAGGAATTAATTTGGGCAATAATAAGTTTGAAGGAACAGAAGATATTAGTCTTTTGATTGGAGCTGACTATTATTGGGACTTCATCACTGGTAATATTGTCCGCACATCTCGAGGCCCGGTAGCTATTGAAAGTAAGCTAGGCTGGACAGTGGCGGTCCTAGCTTACATGACGCCCTGGGCGAACCTCACCTTCAGCGCCCCCCCCCCTGTTCGCCAACACACACACATTCGAATCCCCCCAAAATAAAGGACAGACATAACTCTTTCACAAAATAACTTTTTATTGGACTAATTGTTGGAACTTCAGAACCAAAACAAAGACTCAAATTTCTGAATTTTACAAATCCTTCATCACGTAAATAGAATAACTCACTTAAGAGAATGTAATTATGATACTATGAACAGGAAAAATACAAATTAAATTGCACAACTGCCATAAATAAACTAGAGAATCAAATTTCTAAATTGTACAAATGCTCTATCACATAAATAGAATAAGACACTTAAGAGAGGGTAATTATTATGCTACACTTTGAACAAGAAACAAAATAAATTGCACCACAGCACAACTGCCATCTAAAGCCTGACTCTTCTTACCTTCCTTGATGCAAAGTCATGAATTAAATCATCATATGAAATCTGCTCAGCAATTGTATGATTTATACTGATGATGGCCAGACCGGTAAGGCGTTCCTGTGACATAGTTGACCTCAGGTAGGATTTGATGAGCTTCAGCTTTGAAAAGCTCCTCTCTGCTTCAGCAACAGTGACTGGAAGAGTAAGACCAATTCTGAGAGCAGTCCACAAATTTGGATATATTTCAGAGAGCTCCCTTTCATGGATAAATGTCAGCAGTTCAAGCAAGGATATGGTCTTTGATGGCAAGTCAGGCAAGTTCTTCAGCTCCTGTGCAAGCTCTCTGCCATCCAAGTCAGATTGTCCCTTAAAGTGTAGTGTAGTACTAAGGTTCACACATTGTTCTGTCAGCTCCTCAAATGTGAGATTTTGGAAATGTGTCAGCACTCCAAACTTCTCTCCCACAATTTCCAACGTGGAAAATCTTTCCTGAATGGCTGATGTTGCAGCATCAACCACTGCATTGAAAAATGTCACCTCCAGCTTCTTCAAAGCATCAATCAAGGGCTCATCAGATGCTTCATAGGAGAAGTGCCGCTTTGTGGACCTCAGCCGTTTTTGTTTTAACACAGCCTCCACATTCATTTGTTCACAGATATCTGTGGCTGCCATTTGTGCAGCCACAAAACCTGTTGCCCTGTAATTGCGGAGACCTCTCTCTGTTTTTTTAGGAGATTTACTGCAACATCAACGTGCATGCTAGGAGACTGCATCTGCTTGCTCACATGCTGAATTTGGCACAACAGGTCATGCCACACCACTGAACAAATGGCGAAGCGGTATGACCCAACCTCCTCTGACAGAGATTGAGCCTCGACCTTTATTACAGAGTCTTTGGTGTGGTCCCTCACCTCGATCAGTGCATCTCTCACTGCAGCTGCCTGATATCTCAGGGGCTCCACACTCTTGATCTTGCTTTCCCACCTTGTATCAGACCACATCTTCAATGTGATGTTCACATGTTTTTTCAAAATGGCCCATCGTTGTGTGGAGGCTGAAAACAAGTTGTAAAGCTTCTGCAAGATGCCAAAGTAACTTGTGGCATCAATAGATCCCTTAGCAGCATCGGCCACAAGCAAATTCAGAGAATGAGCCCCACATGGAACAAACAGAGCTCTGGGATTAATTTCTAGGAGCCTGGATTGAACACCCTTGTTTTTTCCCCTCATGTTGGCCCCGTTGTCGTATGATTGTCCTCTACAGTCCATGAAAGGAACTTTTAGCTCCTCCAGTCTCTTCAGAATCAGAGATGCCAAATGTTGACCAGTGGACTCCTCTGCCTCCAAAAACCCATGAAATGTTCCTTTATATGGGGCTTCCCCTCCAGTGACACAACCCGAATCACAACTGACAACTGTTCAGTGTGGCTGATATCTGGAGTGCAATCTAGAATTATTGAAAAAAACTTTGATTGTTTGATGTCGCTCACCATTGCTGAAATGGTCTTGCTGCTCGACAAATCAATGAGTTCGTTTTGTATGTGGTGGCCGAGGTAGCTGGTGTGACTGGAGGTCCCTTTTTGGACACGGTTAATGTGCTCTTGCATTATAGGATCAAATTGTGCCATCAGTTCAACTTCTTTCAGAAAATTGCCATTTGATGGTGAGAACAATTTTTCTGTATGTCCCCTTAGTGCCAAATTCCTAACTGCCAGAGAATGCACAATAGCAGTGAGACGTGTCAGCACCGCTCTCCATCTCAACTTCTCAGCCTCCAGAAGTGCCATCTCCTGCTTGTCAATGGTCTCCCCCTTTCTCATCCTCACTGCCAGTTCTTTCCAGATTTTCATAGAATTTAGGTGTTCTGAACTGTTGTCATGTGATGTGAGCAATGAGCTTGCATGCTTCCAGTCCGAGAGTCCCAAACTTGTTAAATTTATTTTCCTCTTGGAAAATAATGTACAACAGAAACAGAAAAGGCTGTTGTTTTTTAAGGAATAGACCAACCAACTTCTGGTTATATTTTCCCCACTAACCAATGACTTCCTGAAGTATTGATGGTGGAAACTTCTTCCGTCACTGTCGTTTCTAGGGAATACAAAGTCAGATGGTACTTGACTTGGTCCCCTGGAAACCAGTTGTGTCCGAATTCTCTCAGTCAGAACTGAAGGCCAGTTAGCAGGGTCGGTGGACAGAGACTCATCCTCAGGAGGCGATTCTGCTCCAGGCTTTCTAATAGAAAGAACAAGAGCATTACTCATTAGTATACACACCTAAGTTAGATAACACATTATTCACAGCACTTTGTTATGGTGGTGGTGTTATGGAATTATGGTGGTGAAACACCACACATACCCAGTAACCCAGACCCAGTGATAATAACATTATAATTTATAACTGTTTGCAAAATGCTTTGCAGGGATGCACACACATACACACACACACACACGCACACACTCACAGACATATGTGCACACAAACTCACCTGAAGAGTCCTGCCGGGGAGAAGTAGAAGCAAATGGGTCTTCATCCTCAGGATCAGACTGCATTTGTGGAGACATATGTGAGGCTGAGGAGGTAGATGGCTCCTCAGCCTCAATAATGGCAGAAGTAGACGGCTTCTCATCCTGGCTAGTGGCAGAGGGTGTTCCAAAATATTTCAAAAGTGCCCCTGCAAATAGTAAAATAGAACATAACAGACCAATGCATGAATAGGCTAGTACAATTAATTTAACATGTTATTAAGCACAATTTATTAAACTTTTAGAATAGGAAACAAATGAATAATACAACCTCCTTGGTTAATGGCTAATTATATACATAATAGTACACTTCAAATGACTCAGAAAGCTATATCACAAAATAGCAGTGCAATATAGCAGTGAAGAGTAGATGACATAGCTCTATACCTTTATCTTTTGCTCGTTTCTCCTCTTCTTCTTTCCTCTTTTTTCTAAACTGAGCACCTGATAGCTTTGACCTCTTCTTATCCATTTGCGGTTATTTGACACACCTTAGTGGCTTAGTGTGAAGATTCGTTCTGTAATAAATAATATACATTTCACTATTTAACCAAACCCAGAAAAATAACATTACATATGTTAAAGTATGGGCCTTTATTCCCAATAATATTAATCTGGAAGCATTTTGCATTGTTTAGGTCTTTTATGGGAAGGTTTATGGAAAATGCAATAGATGGTTTTTTATTAATAAAAATATATTTATTGATCTTTTATTATTTATTTTATTTTATTTTTTATTTTTATTTATTTATTATTTTTATTTTTATTTTTTTTGCAGGCGCTCATGCCGCCCCTCCACAAATGCCGCCCTGTGCGGCTGCCCATATTGCCCATATGAGGAACCGCCACTGGTCCCAAGGCAGGCGATATGATGACTAAGCTGATTGATGCAGCATTGCTTGTATATATTAAGTTAAGGTGTATATATATCCATCTCATAATTGTAAGGTTAGTGAAAAATTCACTTAATTTAGAGCTAGCACTTTTGGGCTCTTGTGGCATCAGTGTTTGGGACTCTGGTGGTATCATTTTGGGGCGCTGCGCGTCCTTTCTACTCGTTTGTGGGATGTCGTACGTACAGGGTGTGGTCTGATAGAGAGCTCTCTTGCAATTCAGTTTGGTTGTTTAGATACAAGATTGTTGCATCGTGCAATAGTCCAGGTTGCGTTGTTGTTGCAAGGTTGAGAAAGAAGACCATAAATAGTACCCCTTTTGTTTTTATCTTAAATTCATACAACTAAAGCCTAAGGTAGGCCCACATCGAGTCAGCAACCCTGAGGTAGGACCTAATAGAATCTCAAGTCCGTAAGTTTTAATTTTAGCTTAACTTGGGCTGTAGGTAGAACTGGCCCTTTAGAATTTGGCCGTTCACGGCTCAGCTGGGATTTTGAACCCAACAAATAAATAAAATAACAGCCGTTAAAGTTACCAGTACAGTATAAGTTCGATAGAACAAACACCATTATAAGTGAACAAAAATCATGTTAATACAAATAAAAATAGTTTCATTAAAAGAAACCACTTCACTATGTTCAGTCCTTTACTTCGTAACAATGTTACACGTATTACATAGTTATTCTTACTAGAATATTTGTGCAACGTCGTAGCTATATCGTAACACCGCTTTCCTTTAGATCAGCAAGGCTAGGCGACGTTAGATCTGGAAAGTAGTTGGATGGGGGACCCTCCTCTGCGTTCAGATGATGTAATGACCCCGTAGATGGTTCGGATCCCACGTAAAACTGTAGGTCCCTTTCGTAACATTACTTGAGTCGTTACGAAGAGATTTAACAACCCTCAACCTCGAGAACTGGACAACTAATATACAGGGTGTCCCATAAGTCCGGCATCATAGGAGAAATTCATATTTTTCTATTTCAACAAACCATAATTCATATTTTTCTCTCCACAGGCCATAATGTCTGTGAGCAAGGAAGAACGAATCCAGATAATTCTACTCATAGGAAATCGGAGTCAAAGAGAGGCCACTGCTGAATTTAACAGACTACATCCAGACCGCGAGCCAATACCACAGAGTTGTGTGTCTGGATGCAGTCTGTTAAATTCAGCAGCGGCCTCTCTTTGACTCCGATTTCCCATGAGTAGAATTATCTGGATTCGTTCTTCCTTGCTCACAGACATTATGGCCTGTAGAAAGAGAAAAATATGAATTATAGTTTGTAGAAATAGAAAAATATGAATTTCTCCTATGATGCCGGACTTATGGGACACCCTGTATATATGTATATCAGCCATGGGGCAATTACTTGGTCAATGTAATTAATTACAATTACTTGACATTCTCAATTACAATTACTGTAGGTGGTGAAATAATTACAATTACAGCTACTTTGTAAAGTAATTAATTACAATTACATTTACAAAGAATTGCATTTTTTTCATAAATACACACTATTTGATTTATGTCATGCTTTCCTGCCGAGGTATTTTAATTCCATTTTCAGTTTTGCTATCATCTTGAATAAAAACTAAATAATATTAAGTCAATAAAATGTACTTTTTTTAACATTGCACGGAACTGTATTTTTCATCAAGCAGTTCTTGCTATGGATAAATAATTGGACATTGGGCATATGTATGCGATATGGTTTAATGAAACCAAAGATAAGGATTAAAAAAATACTAATCCTTAACTATTTCAAAAAAAAAACCTTCATTTTCTTCCAATTCCTTTCAAAATATGAAAAAATTTCTTTCAAAATCCTTTCAAAATTGAAAACAGTATTACACAATCTTCCAATCTTCCTGTTAAAACATCTTATAAAAATTGTCAGAATGTCGCGATTGTCGCGGTCCAATCTTCCGGGCGTCAGGTTCGATCGCTTCCCAATTAGAATTCACTCAAATTGGTAGACTCACCGCACTGAAGGGTTCGGGGTTCGGAATAATTAGGGTTGATCAGCTTGTTACGTACGTTTTATTGTAGGAATATTTAATCTAATCGATAAACACGATCGAGCCCATTACTAAGCTTGATACGTTATACGAGTGGTTTCGCACTCAAAAATTAGTAATGCATATATTATGGTGTATCTCCTTTCTCTCTGTTGTCTGTTTTTAGAAACACAAATCATAAGGGGGATTGTACTTGAAAAGGGAGATGGTACTTGAAAATGGGGGATACTTACTCTGAATTATGTAACATTTTGTTATAGGAAAATTACATTTTAATAATTTTTTCTTTATACATCTAGTGTTATTATAGGGTGTTTCAAGTCGACCAATGCAATCAGTACAGAATTTAAATTCTGTACCGATTATCGATTTGTTGTACCTGGTATTCCATACATTAAAACCAAGCTCACCCTCTCGTCTATTGTTAATTTCGCAGCCATCCCCTACCTAAAGGAAAAAAAATATATTATAGTCAACACTGAAAATTCCGATGATGCGCGACTTTTGCGCCACCTTGTATATATATCGTATAAGTTCCGTGTGTTGGCCTCTCTTCACACAAAAGTCAAGCTGGTGGCCCCGTCTCTAGGCCTGGCTCGTTGGAGGAGCGAGTTGCTCTCTTGCGCTCTCCACCGCACATAGCCAGGTACACCCGGTTCATCTGGTACCGTTCTGAGCCAGGCATCTAGTCTTCTCTTTAAGACTTCAACTTTGATCCCCAGTAACGTTTCTGAGGTCATTTGGAAGCTGGTTAAAAAGTTTTGGCCCCTGACAACCAAGCTATTTTCCTTCAGTGTTGAGGAGGCCCCTTGTCGGGCCTTTAATATGGGAACACTACACATTCTGCCTTTCCTATTTTCTAGCGTTGTTTGAATAGTAATTGGGTTTAGTTTGAGGTTGGGTACCAGTTTTTCGATCATTTTCCATATGTAGATTATGGTGTACCTCTCTCTTCTTCTTTCCAGGGAGTACAAATTTAGTTTACGTAGTCTTTCCCAGTAGTTGAGTTCTTTGCAGCCATCAATCTTGGCTGTGAAATATCTCTGCGTTTCTTCTAGTTCATTAATTTCTTCCTTTTTATATGGGGACGTCAAAACTGAGCAGTATTCGGGTTTTGGTATGATCAGTGTTCTCAGCAGGGGAATCATTACTCTCTTGTCCCTCCTTTTGAACGTTCTTAGTACCTGTCCCGCGACTCGTTTTGCTTTGTTTATTGCTATCTGATTTTGTGTCTCGAATTTTGCATCATCGGTCATTATTACCCTAAAGTCGACCGCTTTCGTGCTTCTCTGAATTACCTGTCTCTCTGGAGCATAATATGCAGTCTGTTTAGTTTCCTCATTTCTATTTCTATATTCGTATATTTTGTTTGTATCCCTCTGCAAGGCCTCCACCTCATTTGTATCGCTGATTTTTCTGCTGATCTTTTTATCGTTCGCAAAGGATGTTACTATACTGTTGCTGTTTACTCTACTGTCTATGTCTGTTAGCATGATAATGAACAGGAATGGGGCCAGCACTGTACCTTGTGGTACTGAGCTGCGTACTTCTGATTCTGATGATGATATACCTTGAATTTTGACGACCTATAGACGTTCTCTGAGGAAGTTGTAGATCGATTTTTCCACTTTGCCTGTTATTCCCATATGTTTCATTTTATGTGCTATTATACCATAATCGCATATGTCAAACGCTTTAGCAAAATCTGTGTATATGACATCATAGTTTTCACTGCGTTCAAGTGCATCTAGGATATTGTTATAGTGCTCTATAAGTTGTGATAGGCATGATCTTCCTGATCAGAATCTGTGCTGATTTTCGTTGAATCTTCCCAGTGTCTCAAGATGTCATTGATTTTCTCTCTGACTATTTTTTCAAATATTTTGGTGAGGTGGGACGTCAATGACACTGGTCTATAGTTCTTTGCTTGAGATCTATCCCCTCCTTTATATATAGGGACAGTGTTCGCTCTTTTCAAGATGCTCGGTATCTCCCCAGTGTCTAGGGATCTTCTCCATATCCAGTATAAGGGTGTAGCTATTTCATTTTTACAGTTTTTAATCAGTAGTGCGTTCCATTTGTCCAGACCTGCAGCTGAATGTGATTTCATTTGTCCTATAGCTCTCGCTACATCTTCTTTGGTAAAATCAAAATCTGTTATACATTCTCCTTGCAATTTCTCTTCGAAGAATGCATCTATGTCAGGTATCGCTTTGTCACTTTTTGAGGTACTGAAGACCGATTTATACTGGGCTCTCAATGTTTCAGATGTTTCTTTTAAATCGTCTGTTAGTTCATTATTTCCTTTCCTTAAGGGCCCGATAGTACGCGCATTTTTGTTTTCCTTTTCGCATGCTGTAGAAGTATTTTGGATTTTCCTTTATTGCTTTTACAGCCTTTTCCTCTTCCCTCTCTGTATGGCCCTTAATCAGGGTTTGTATTTCCCTGTCGATACTCTCCAGTTTTTCTTGTATTACTTTCCTGGCATTCTTGTCTCCGCAATTAGCTAACTTCACCGCTACTCCCTTTCTTTTGCGGAATATTCTTCTATTTTGCCTCTCTAGCCAATTCCTCTTTCCTTTTGGCTGTGCTTTTGGAGCATATTTTTCTAAAATTCTCAGCGTCTTTTCTTCCAAGGTTGTTAGCATTTCCTCAGTTGTTTTATTCTCTAAAACTGTTCTCCACTCTATTTGGCCATGTGTGATCCGATTTCTTCCCAATTTATGGTCTTGGACTTTAAGTTAAAAGCCCCAAATTTGCTTCTTCCTTCCGTATTGTCTTTTAATGTTATCGCTATGTTTGTTGATAACTCGATTATGTTGTGGTCTGAGATAATAGTTGGCGTTATTTTTATATCAGCAATAAAGTTCGTGTTATTCGTGAATACTAGATCTAGGCAGTTATTTTTTCTGGTATTTTCTGTTATCTCCTGTGTCAGCATAAACTCGTTTGTGAAAGCCATCAGCATTTTTGCTTGTTCCTGGGCCACTCTTGTACCCCACTTATCTTGCTGTATAAGTATATTTCTACCCACCTTTTTGTATTTTATAAATTGGAAATTAAAATCGCCGCAGAGTATTATTTTAGTGGATGGAGAGTTTACGGACTTTATTAGGGTTCTGATCTCATCAATGGCATCCGAAAATTTTTCATTTGGAGAGTTTGGAGGTCTATAGATGACTATCAGTACCACGTTTAGTTTCTCTATTTTCACTGCAACGGTTTCCACGAAGTATTGGATTTACTTATTACCGTCTCTGTCATATGACTTTCGTGTATATAAATAGCACAGCCACCTTTTCATCTCGCTGTTCTCTCCGCTCTTAGTAAGTTGAATCCATCGATATGCAATTCTTTCTTATCGATACAGTGTTCGCAGTTATCGCAGTTTCCTTGGCAATCTTTAAGATGTGTTTCTGTGAGGCATACGATGTCCGCCCTTGTTTCGTCCATAAATCCTTTCAGGTACGAAACTTTGTTTAGTGAGTTGTTCGGTTATATTCCTTGAATATTTGCCAGGACAATGTTTATGTTCTTTGTTTTGCTTTGCCCCTTGTGCATTTTAAGTTCATTGTTCTTTGGTTTCGCGTGTTTTGTAGCCTTGTGGTCCTCCGAGATGTATCCTTTCCCGCCTACCTGTTCTGGTAGCGTCTTGCCAGGAAGCGGTCCGGCTCGAGGGTTTCCAGCAGTGTTAGCTGTATGTGCTGTATAAGACTTAGCAGCCGTATTGTGTCCGAGATGTTGAAAAGATTTTGTTTGTTACTTGTGTTTAAAGAGTTTTGTTTGCTATTTGTGTACATTTTTTTCTCACATTCCTCATGTTGTCATTTGAAACTTGTCCTTTGTCCTTTGAATTTGCCGGGAGATGATGGTAGTAGCATTTTCTCCCGTACTGGCAGGTTCCGTATGTCGCGTAGGTCTTGCAAATGTCCGGATGGTAGAATTTGCAGTTTCCATCGAATTTGCAGTGACCATTGTTGTAGAAGCAGGGCCGACAAGAGCTGCCCCTGGCCCCGGGGAAGGATTGGTATATAGGCCCCCCTGTTTACTCAGTATTTTATTATGAATGTTTTTTGTGTATATAACAAGCAAACAGATTATATGTCCAAGTTCAAAACATACAGTATGAATAAACAACTCAGAAGAAAATGACCATTTGATTTTTCGAATCAATTATATTAATTGTATCACCATACAATTTACAAATGCAGTACCAGTCCATGCAGGCAAGACAATTGTTTACTGCAAGATTTCCATAATTAGAAGTGTACTTTCTTTGCCTTCTCTCTAGCAAAGTGGTAAATGATTCTGATGAAATTTAAAGTACGGGCTAACTGGCTTTCAATTACAATGGTTCCTAGATCTGTCAGTCGGTCTTGGACATTGGTGAACCACAGATAATATTTTATCTGTTTCATTTTGACTATGATAATTTCTATAAAATGTATGTTCATTAATTATATTTCCTCTCTGTTATTTAATCAATTGCTTTATTAATATTTTTAGATTTTATCCCCCCCTCTTTCCGGGCCCGGGGAATTAACCCGGCTTCCCCACCTTCTCGCAGCCCTGCGTAGAAGTAATTGCATAAGGGAGAGTGTTCGTATATACATTGTCCTCCCTTATATCTGCAAATTCCTTTCACATAATATTTACATATAGTTTCTAACCCATTTTTACTTGGGGCCTTTGTTTTTGGTGGTTTCAGTTTGATTGCTTTATTGTCGACTTGTTTTTTCCTATTGCTGCTAATGTCCTTTGTTTGAAATCTTTGGATTTGGTTTTGTGCCTCTGTTGCCTCTGTTTCCTCTGTTTCCTCTGTTGGTGCTTCTTTTATTTCTGCTTCCCGTTTACTCGCTTTTTCTGTTTTTTTTCGTGCTCATTTCTCGCAGTTTCCTCGTGTACTATCTTCGTTCCTTCTATTCTTTTTCTCTGTTCGCTATTCATAAATTCCTCTTTTGCCTTTTCCTCATAGTCTCGTTCTGCTTTAAAGACCGAAAACGAGTTTATTTCGATTATGCAGCTTTTGCAGAAGAACTTGATTCCGTTCAATTGTTTAGTGCCCGTTATAAGAGACTTCTTCGTCGCTCCATCTCAGGCATTGAAATTCGACTAAGGACTGGCGAAGGTCGCAGCGGATTGTCTTTGATTTATTTGTTTCTCTTTTACAATATCCACAGGATTGTATGAATTTATTTGCCATTGCCATGTTTCTAATAGTATGTAAATGATTGCGCGCGAAAAATTTACTCAAAAGGGTAATTAATTGAGGTACTTGATTTGACTTTAGCAATGAAGGAGGGAAAGTTTTTCCGTTATTCCGGGGGGTGGGGGATGGGGAATGTGGCACGCTGTAGATTCTCACTGATTGGTGCCCGAAGTGTACCGTGGGGGATAACTGAGGGATGAGCAGTTAAATTTCCTCGGAGAGAAAACACTCGGGAAAAACGCTGTATAGATTAAGTTGCTTTGATTTTATTTGCTTTATTTCAACATACGTCGCTATTTTACAACTTAAAGCGAAATATGACTGTGTACACTGAATATTCACTAAAAATTGAGCAGTACTTGAAAAGGATTTACTGCAGGATTTTTATTGTAATATCACTTTTTTTCGGACTTCAAACGAAACACGTGTAACCGTCACACTGGGCAGAAAACATCTAATATTATATATATATAATTAAAACCGTCACCACATTTGCATTTATATAAATAGAACACGTTTCGGTAACACATGTGTTTTGGTTTCCTTCTTTTCAGAATAAAACAGAGACAAACGAAACGGCAGTAAACTTGGAACAATAATAAACTTTCCAATACCCCCAAAAAGTAGTAATACAAATTAACAGTAAGCGAAAGAACTAAAAGGAGAAACGACATTTTATGACCAAACCAAGAATGAAACTTGGAGAAGAATATACACGACGAAGGAGAGCTAAAAAAAAAACCAAAAAACTCTTCCATACTTCAGCCATTAATTCCATCGAGGCAGGAGGCCGCTAGATTCTTTCTGAATTAGCGACCCTAATTGAACTCCAGTAATTAGCAGGGAGAAGATAGGACCACAAGCGTTTTTCTTTTTTTTTTCTTTTTCTTTTTTTCCTTCTTTTTAACTTCAATCACGAGTTATTGGCTCACTGCTACAGAAATGAGAGACAAAAGAACCCGACGAGGAGAAAGAAAACAAGAAAGAATGGACTCTTTTGTTGTTTTTATAAAGAAACAGAATTAATAAAGTAACAATGGGCTTTTCTAAGGTTACTTCTCATTTCTGTTTTTTTGCTTTTCTTCAACTAAAAAATTTAAGGTTCTTATATATATATATATTTATATTTTTTTTTTTTAATTGGAGTTGTTTAACCTCCTTCGCAACATCTAAGGTCATATGACGGAGGGGACCTACAGCTTTACGTGGGATCGGAACCACGGTCGCTACATAATCTGGGCGCGGAGGACGGTCTCCCATCCAACTACTACCCAGACCCAATGTCGTTTAACTTCGCTGATCTCCGGGAAGCGGTGTTACGACATCGGCCACGACGTAGCCCATATATATATATTATATATATGAGAGAGAGAGAGTAAAGAATTCATTATAGAGGGTGTTTCAGGTCGACCCTCGAAATATGGAAATTGGCGGATTTTGTAGTTTGTATTTGGTATTTGAAGTTTGTCATAGTAATTCCGTAACTAATATGAACTTTCTTTTTACTGCAGGTGAATATATATATAGGGTCGACCTGAAACATTGAATTACAACCTACTTCCTACAAATTCCGCCAATTTCCATATTTCTAGGGTCGACCTGAAACACCTTGTATAGGCCAGGTAATAGTTGACATTCTTGTGTTTCAGAACAGTTCGTTAAACTTCGAGAAGCGAAAAAATAAGAAAAAAAAGCTTGGGATTACTTAGATTTTTATTTTTATTTTTATTTATATATAATATAATAATAATAATAATTAATTACACCATATATATATATATATATATATATATATAATAATAATAATAATAATAATACATTGTTTCTGAAATTATAAGATTCATGGTCTTTGCTAAGCTCTTGCATACTTTGTAGGATAAAGCTGTACCACTTGGGATACACCCCTAATCTTGTTACGAAAGATAACATTGGATTCCTGAGGTTGGGTTCAGATCCCTCATTCCCGGTGCCTATCCTTATGGATTCTTGTGTACTTAATTGATTTGATGTGAAGTTGAGTGTGTCACAATTCACCGGTGTTGTGTGGGTAATTTTTTTTGTGCGCAAACATTTTTGATACCAAGAAACTTTAAAAAATTTATATAAAAATTTTAGAAGCACTTTTACTGTCGGAAAAAGTATATGCTAGTCCTAATTAGGTTAGGTTAGGTTGGTTACGTTAGCGAGTGCCTTAACAGAAAACAACGTTTGTATTCGAAACACTCACGCCCTTCTCGGTTCAATGGCACTGAGGTTTGGTTAGGTTAAATTAGGTTTGGTTAATCATTTTTTTTTAGATATGTAGATTTTAAAAAGTCGATACCTCCTTTATACGCATGTGTGTATTGGCGGGGAGGGATCTATCATATCCAAATTTTAGTGTTAATTATTTCCTTCAATAACTGAATTACTGACTCAAAACTTCACTACAACTTTGAACTGACAAACACCATTTTATTGACAATTTATTCTTATAAAACTTCAATTTTATTAAATTTTCACTATATATATACACACACATTGGTTTCTGCGCGTATGTAGGAGAATTACGACTTCTGATCGAGTGAGGCCCATGGTGTAGTGGTTATCATATCTGACCGGCAATCGGAAGATCCCGGGTTCGATTCCCGGGTGGTTACCTCATTTTTTTCATTTGTTCGTTCTCCTCCTCATCTTGCGCGGAATGTTCTTCTATACAAGCGTCGTTCTTTACATATGTATATATATATATATATATATACATATACATATATACATATATATATATATTAAAGAAAATCACTGAATTGTATATAAAATGTAAAGCAACATGTATTTTTAAAAAGTTCACTTCGCGATATTTAATACGACTGATGAAGTGTAATTAATCCTTTAGATTTTGAATTTAAAGGTATAAAATATAGCAGCGAAGGCCATAAGTTAGAGGAGACATACAGCTTTAACATGGAATATCAGACACAAGTGTCATTTGATTTTTATCACCCCTATCTCTCTTTATTGGCTGCTTCTTTCATTTTACATCCTTCAATATCGATCGAGGAGTCAGACGTCAGTTACTATATAACGCCACCAGTTGGATGCAAGATCGAAGCCAATGCCTATACTTGGTCAGTCCACACTCTCGTCATAACGTGTAAATTGTTTCATGCAAAAGATTTTGAACATAAAATTTTAAGTCCGTAAAAGCTCAGCATTTATTTACTTCACGAAGTTACGAGGCACTCAAATTTCAAATACGATGATGTAGTGACCCGTGGTACGTACGGATCCGTGTAAAGTTGTAGTTCGTACGACCATACGACTTTGCCATTACAAACGAAGTTAAGCAACTCCCAAAAACACACACACACACACTACCTCACAAAGTTTGATTCAATGGCTTCAGATGTGAAGCTAAAATATTTTGTTTGTGGTATTTTGTAAATTTATTGAGCTCATTTTCGATTTCACAGAAGTGTGTAAAATTACAAAAAGCAAGGAAGGACCAGGTTAATTTGTAGACCCAAAGACTTTCTAAATAAAATTATTTAAGACTCGCGGTTGGATCAAAAACATCCCACCATACTCTTTCTCCCCCACCTCCAATCATGTTAGGTGACGCAAATGACTCAAATTTTCTCATTAAAAAAAAAATAGTATAAAGATTAGAGATTGTAACTGATGATGTAATTTATAATTAAAACAAAAGATATTCATATTGGCAATTTATGCGTCGATATTTTTAAAATAAAAAAAAGGGTCTTCTCGGTTTCATTCACTGCTGATTTTTAATAAAAAGATGTTTTGGGGGTAATTTTTGGTAATTTTTGGTCATTTTTTTGTAATTTCCGCATTTAAGAAAGGCCGAAATTGAAATCTGAGCATAAAATTGCCTAAAAAATATATATTTTTATTAAAAATCAGCAGTGAATGAAACCCAGAAGAGCCTGAAGACAATTAAATGACGGGTCAAAATGTATTGAAATGAGGTAGCGACAGAATAGCAGCAAAAGACAAGCGTATGCTGATTCCACATACGCCTATCTTATACTGTTATTCGCTGTTATCTCATTTGAATACATTTTGACCAGTGAATTTTAATTAATTCTCAGACTTTAAGTATGAGAATCAGTTTAGATTTCTTGATAAAATTGATATTATTTTGGATTCAAACAGCGAAATTCGTGTTCGCAAACTTGAACATGAGGACAAAAATATTTGGATTAGTATGGAACATGATGTGATTCATACTAAATTTTTTTTTATCTAAAACTAATAAAAAATATTTTTTAATTTTTATTTTAGCCCCCCTCCCCCCTCCCCGCAAAACAAAACTTAAAAAAATATTTGTATTAATTTTAGTTAAAAAGTTAAGAGAAATCCGAGCATGTTCTGTACAAACATAAAAACTTGCAAACATAATAACGAGCATAATAATTTACATATTAACCGGTATTCCTTGGAGTTCTGGCGACTTTTCTGCTACAAATTAAGCTCTGGGTAGTAGCTTCCACAATTATTGTGGAAGCTATACCCAGTGCCTAATTTGTAGCAGAAAAGGTAAAACAAACTCCACTCCACTCAGTTTCGGAAACGCTGCATTAGGGAGGGAAGAAATACCTGTCCCCAATATTTTTATACGCGACTTTGTTTGACACAACTTTTCTAGTTACATTCTGAATCGTAATAAAGAATAGAGTAAATATGACCTTCAATGACCTGCATGAATGAAGTCACGTGACCGAACACTGATAGCAGAATATTCAACTCTCATAATGTTACAACAGTTATATTCAGTAATAAATCGAACATTTGTAAAATATGGATTTTTTCTAGTAATCCTTTGAAGAATGCTTATTAATATTAGAATTAATTATTTGAGGCGCTCCGAACAACAACCCGCCAAGCGCCAATGGGGCCAGAATTGAGTTATTTATACCACTATATTCCCCATCCTTCCTCTATCCCGTGGGTCAGTCAGGGAGCAGATTGTGGACCTGTACGTATGGTCGAAATCAATCAAATATCGTTATTGGTTCAAAAGTTATGGCATTTTGCAAGTTGACAAACTTTAACGGCGTTTTTCTTTGTTTTTTCATTTTGACGCTTGGCAGCTTGTGGTCCGGAGCGCCTCATATTTCGCACGGAAAGTGTTTCGTTAAAGGCTGCAATGGAAGCGAACAGACAAGCAAGTTGTGTTGAAGTTCTGAAACCAAACCATTTTTTGTTAGTTTTACAATATGATATAATAGGTAGCATTTAAAATAACCCGTGTATATATTGTTGCAAAATGAGTTATTATTGAACAAACGAAGTATACATTCGATGATAATAATAATAATATTAATAATAATAATAATGATTGGAGTTACTTAATCTCTTTCGTAACATAAGGACGGAAGGAACCTACTCGCTAACGTTAGTTCCTGAACCAGGTAACCCGCGAGCTTATTGTGAAGAAAGATTCGAACCTACAACCTATGCGTCACGAGTCGATTGCTCTAAATGTCGAGCCATCGTGGACCCGATATTTCGAAAACTGTACAAGAATTATAATGCTCAGGTTTGAAGTGTAACCTGTTACATAAACGTGCCTATGTATAACAAATTATATAACTAATATATGGCATTGATTTCCAGACTAGTATTAACCATTACCACCCATACTTGCCAACATTTTGAAAAGCAAAAGTGGTAGAATTTGTAATCAATGCCAGGGGGTCCGGGAGCATACCCACCTCCCGGAAATTTTTTAAAATCTAGCCTTAAATGATGCACTCTAGTGCATTCTGAACATATAAGAGTTGATATTATTTGCATGTTGCAAATTTGCATAGCCTTCAAATCGGTAGGGTTCGCAAGTATGACCACCAACCAAAGATCTCAGAAAGAGGAAGAAAAATTGGAATGCACGAAACTGGTGTACCGGTAGCTGACACTGCAGAGCACAAGATCACATTTTGAGTTATTGTAACAATCTGTTTCGTCCTTTAGATAAAACTGATAAATAATTAAAACGCAACCGGTTTCATAGGTTCATCCATAGTTAGGCATATCGAAATAATTATCTCGGAAATAAGCAAACATAACGTCTTTAATTTGGGGTTGTACATCGGGGAACTGAATTGCTAAACATTAATTATAATACCCTAAACAGCGATGCTGAGGTAAACGTTTGATAGAGTTTTTGCAGTATAATTTTCTTTTCAAAAAATATTAGAGGCGACTGGTGAAAATATTTTATAATTAGTCATAACTATCAAATCAAAATCTATCAAACGTTTACCCTCAGCATCGCTGTTTAGGGTATTATAATTAATGTTTGGGCAGTCGTGGCCACGTCGCAACAGTGCTTCCGGATAGATCAGTGATCAACTTGGTGGTAATTGGATACCTTACCTTATGAACCTTATGTTGTTTCTTGTGTTGGTCTCTCTTCACACGGAGGTCAAGCTGGTGGCCCCGCCTCTAGGTCTGGCCTGGTGGAGGAGCGAGTTACTTTCTTGCGCTCTCCACCGTACATAGCCAGGCACGCCCGGCTCATCTGGTACTGTCCTGAGCCAGGCATCCAGTCTTTTCTTGAAGACTTCAACTTTGACCCCCGTTACGTTTCTGAGGTCCTTAGGAAGCTGGTTGAAAAGTCTTGGCCCCCTGACAACCAAGCTATTTTCCTTCAGGGTTGAGGAGGTCCCTTGTCGTGCTTTTAATTTGGGAACACTACACATTCTGCCTTTCCTATTTTCCAGTGTTGTTTGAATGGTAATTGGGTTTAGTTTTAGGTTTGGTACCAGTTTTTCGATCATTTTCCATATGTAGATTATGATGTACCTCTCTCTTCTTCTTTCCAGTGAGTACAGATTTAGTTTACTAGTCTTTCCCAGTAGTTGAGTTCTTTGCAGTCATCAATCTTGGCTGTGAAATGCCTTTGCGTTTCTTCTAGTTTATTAGTTTCTTCCTTTTTATATGGGGACGTCAAAACTGAGCAGTATTCAAGTTTTGGTATAATCAGTGTTTTTAGCAGGGGAATCATTACTGTCCTGTCCCTTCTCTGAACGTTCTTAGAACCTGTCCGGCGACTCTTTTTGCTTATTTATCGCTATCTGATTTTGTGTTTCGAATTTCGCATCATCTGTCATTATTATCCCGAGATCAATCGCTTTCATGCTTCTCTGAATTTCCTGTCTATCTGGAGCATAATATGCAGTCTGTTTAAGTTCTTCTTTTCTACCATATCTCAAGAGTTGAAATTTCTCGGCGTTGAATGACATGTTGTTGTCTTCTGACCATTTGTATATTTTGTTCGTGTCCCTCTGCAAGGCCTCCACGTCATGTACATCGCTGATTTTTCTGCTGATCTTTGTATCGTCTGCAAAGGATGTTACTATACTATTGCTGTTTACTCCGCTGTCTATGTCTGTTAGCATGATAATGAACAGGAGTGGGGCCAGTACTGTCCCTTGTGGTACTGAGCTGCGTACTTCCGATTCTGATGATGATATACCTTGAATTTTGACGACCTGCAGACGATCACTAAGGAAGTTGTAGATCCATTTTCCCACTTTGCCTGTTATTCCCACCTCTTTAATTTTATGTCCTATTATACCATGGTCACATTTATCGAAAGCTTTAGCAAAATCTGTGTATATAACATCGTAGTTGTCATTGCCTTCCAATGCATCTAGGATATTGTTGTAGTGCTCTATTAGTTGTGATAGGTGACCTTCCTCTGTCCAGATGATGTAGCAACGCGTGGTTTGGAATCTACGTAAAGTTGTAGGTCCCCTCCGCAAGGCCGCCGAGAGGGCGGGGAAGCCGGGTTAAATTCCCGGGGTCAGGACCTCTAGGGGGCCCAGAAAGGGGGGGGGGACAAAATCTAAAAATATTAATAAAGCAATTGATTAAATAACAGAGAGGAAATATAGTTAATAAACATACATTTTTAGAGAGATTATTATACTGTATGTTTTGAATAGTGACTTGGACATATAATTAGTTTGCTTGTTGTTATGTACACAAAAAACATTCATAATAAAATACTGAGTAAACAGGGGGGCCCATATACCAATCCTTCCCCGGGGCCCGTGGCAGCCCTCGCCGGCCCTGCCCCTCCGTCATATGACCTTAGATATTACGAACGAGATTAAACAACCCAAAACAAACAAAAAGGTCATAACTACTAATGAGCTCAGTAAAGCCTAAAGCTTAAGGGCCAAATTAAATAAATAAATAGTCCAGCTTCACAATTATTCACGTCATTGTAAATTGTAAAACGAATGTATTTATTTTATTATTAATAAAGGTTATTCAATTCAATTCAATTCTAAATATTGTATTTAAAAAAGGTCCCAAAACAAGACATCAATGAAAATTTAGTTCAAAATGTAGAAGTCAGAGAAAGTTTAGGCTCTAGCGATCCTGGCATGATAAGATTTTCGGTTAATGTTAAAACTTGTAAAGAATTAGATAACTTAAGGGTATCTGATTTTAAGAGAGCAAATTTCGGCAATTTTAGAGCTTCAAGTTTAATAAATTGGGATGAACAGTTAGCGGTAGATAGCCTCTTAGCATACGAGATAATTTCAAGAACTTATTCCTAAATAATGGCACGCGCTGTGTGCCAGGAATGGTTAAAGAAGGCAATTTAAAGCCGCAACCTAAACAGTGAAACAGACACGTAGGAAAAACAATAGGGGGTAGAAAGGTAACCAACAAGAGATATGAGAGGGAACATTCGCAACAATTTAATAATTATATACTGTAGAATGTACATATATGTAGAAAGATTAAACGTTTAATTAGAAGTGACATTTCGAAATTCAAGTAGCTAGAGAAAAAAACTTTACAATTATATTACTACTACTACTACTACTACTACTACATAATAATAATAATAATAATAATAATAATAATAATAATAGGAGTTTGATGAGGGACAATATTGGGCCATTATTAAACTTAGTGGTAATGTAATAAATAAGGATATACCTGTAATTTTCAATAACTTTTTACATCACTTTTAACTGTTAAGAATGCGTCTTTTATTCCAGAGGGTTTTCTTTATGAAGGAAGGAGAGGCCGAGGGCGAATGCCCAAAAATGCCCCACCCCCTTAGAAGAAGAAAAGGCCAAAATTAAGATCCACATTTTTCGAGTAACGTGTTCAATAACATAAAAGTGGCTCCATTGCTTACTGACACTAGTGTTTATAGAGAAGAGATTCCACATTATTATATATAGATAATTATATAGATAAGTTAAAAATGTCTGGGTCCAAACAATTTTTTTCCCCAAAGCTTTTAAAAGAATTGAAGAATAAAATAATTGATCGTTTAGTTCAAATTTTGAATATATTTTTATCGTTGGGGGTTTGGTTGTTCCTTCGTGTTTTAAATTAGCCATTTTAACTACAATTAAAAAAAAAGGGGGATAAGTAACAAGTGGGAAACTATAGGCTTATTTGTCTAACTTCTATTATAGGAAAGTTGTTTTTAACAAATTGTATTAGAGACCATATAATCGAACGCGGTCCCAAAAAATAAATCTTTTTATTTGTTAAAATTTCCATGACGTCATTGTTGTTTGTGACTGTAATAATAATAATAATAATAATTATTAGTATTATTATTAGTATTATTATTATTATACAGTAAAAATACCAGTGACGTCATGGAAAAAGTAGCTTAGTGGGTAACAACGTTTCCTTATAAGCGGAATGAAGGCATTGAGATCGGAGGTTCGAATTCCAATGATGCTAGTAATAATAATGCAGGAGTTAGAGCAATGGGCCGCACTAGTTGGCCTGAGCGCTGTGCCAGTTTCTGCCCCTCCTGACCGATGACTATTATTATCAAATGTATGCATGGTGTGAATGAACTCTAAAACTATTCCTACTTTCCTATAACTCTTCTTTCAAAACTCTTTTCTGTCAGTATTGGCTGGCGGAGGAAGGGAAGCCTCGTCTGTTCTATACTTTACTGCAACGACTCTTCCTATGTGAAAGCGTTACACGTTTATAAGGTGTGGTCATGGTATGAGAATATTCAATATTCTTTATCTTCATTTTGCTTCTTTTTTCCCCTCTCTCTCTTCTAGCTTTTTTCTTGGGCCAGTCCTAAGTTGTTCTTAGGGTCTCTGTTAGTCTATAACTCTGTTATCTATTCTGTTTCTCGTTGGTAGTAAAGCCACAAGGAGAAATGGATTCATTATAACAAGCTTCATCAGGTGCGACTGTCGCACCTGATGACTCTAGTACAGGCGGAAAGCCTCCCTCTCCCCCCCATCTCTCTCTCTCTTACACACACACACACTCACACTCTCTCTCTCTCTTACACACACACACACACTCTCTCTCTCTCTCTTACACACATACTCTCTCTCTCTCTCTCTCACACTCAAATCAAGGTATTCTGAACATCCTCAATTAAAATTAATATCTCTTACAAAATAAACAAATGACGGTAACCACTTTGTAACACAAATGTACGAAAGAAATGCTAATATTGATAATTTAATACACTGCAAAAAATCTGTCGGTTAACTCAATAAACATTTAATTAGTTGAAGTAACATAAAGATATTACCCGACAAATTCAGTTACATTTTAAGGGTTTTCAAATGTTCACCACATTGAAGTTCATTCAGTATTTACTGTAGGTATTAAACATTTAGGAACATAAACTTCCAATAACGTTATTAATAATGTTAATCTAACAAGTTAGATTCGAGTAAACTAGTTTTTGGAGTCAATATGATATAGAAATCACAACTTTAGGTAACCTACAACAGGATCCTGGAAAGTATTGTTGGTAGATAGGAGTATAACACACACACACACACACACGCACCAGTTTGGTGTTTCTTCTTTCTTTTGGTCGTACCTTATTACCGCCAAACCAACCAATCTATTCTGCGATTCGCGACCACTACGGAATCAATGACGACGGGTTGAGTGAAGAGAAACTTTAATCTGTGAAATTAACATACAATGAATCGAGTTACGAATTTTAGAGTCTTCATGTACTTACAAGGTGCAGCCATCGCTTAATGAATATAATTCAGAAATACAAGTTACATATTGCACGATAAAATTTGAAATTTTTATACAGTTTTATTTGTGTGGTTTTATCCTTAGAATTTTGTAAACCTTTTAATTCATGACTGTATTTCGGTAAATTTAAGACTATTTTTGTATCTGTATTGGTTTATTTTCTTATTTTAGTTCCTTTTATTTTTGTAATCCCTTCATTTATGACTGTATTACTTGGTTTAGAATTGTGTTTTGTGTTCTCTCGTTCATTTTTACTAATGATGATGGAAGTCTCATTCCGAAATGGTGTCATTAAATAAGGCCGGTTCATGCGTTCATCATTTGTTAATCCTTATTATATACGAGTATATAGTATGTATGTATATATATATATATACCACAAACCATACACGGATTCGTAAAGCTCCACTATCCAAACTGAAATAATAAAAAAATATATAAACTTCATTATAATAAATATTCTTCAAAGGACGTTTTGGGAAGAAAGCAAACAAACTAAATTAATTTGGGTCACATAATACCAACTTTTCAGGTGAATTATTCTAAATCGTTTGAGTTTGTTTTTTGAATGTTTTGATTTTTCAATAGCATACCGTAACATTCCCCAATGCAAGACTATACGGTTATATAATATGTCCGAATCTCTTTCTTTACAAATGTTTCGGTTATCATTATTATTATTATTATTATTATTATTATTATTATTAAATATAATTGTTGTAACATTAATGTGGCTAAATTTTCTGGCAACAATTTTGGTCACGTGACTTAAATCATGCGTATATTGCGAGCTCAAGGTCATATTTACTATATTCTTTACTACGATTCAGATTGTAAATAAAGCGTTGCCACGTAAACAATCGCATATAATAATATTGGGGACAGGAATTTCGGTACTTGTGGGTTATCTGTCGCCACTTTTTAATTTAATTTTCCAACTTTTTCACAAATACAGATGTGTGTTATCATGTTGCCATTTTTACAAAAATATACTATTTTTTTCTTAAATTATTTTTATTTCTCAAAATAACAAACATTAATCATATTATTCGGGTGGCATGAACGCGGCGATGGCCTCCAGGATGCCGTCGAATGGGTCGACACTAGCGGGTAGCTTGCTCCTCCACATGAACTCGGCCAGGTAGGTCTTAAGATGGTGTCGGGCCGTTCCTCGGTGACGCTTGTTCCTCCACTTTGCTGATCCCCACAAGCTTTCGATATTTTGAGTGTGGACTCCGGTATCTGCATCAACGAAATTGTATCGATGATTAACCTTGAAATGTTGGAAGCCAGCCTCCTGGAGGTCGGTGGTCTTATATCCTCGCCAGCTGTCGGAGTAGATAATGGAACCTTCGGCGATGTTTTCCACAATGGCAGCCAAGAGAGTTGCAGCAGAGCGGTTGGGAACTTGAACATCCATTGTTGTGGTAAAATGCGTCCGGCATTGTTTTTACGCCTCGTGAACAGGCTCTCATCGATCTCAACCACTATTCCTTCGCCGCCGATCTTGGTTTGCTCTAGGTTGGCTAACCTAACCTAACCTAACCTAACCACACACTAACCTAACCTAACCTAACCTAACCTAACTAAAAAATAAATGACCCACAAGTAAAAAGTGGAAACAGATAACCAATAGGTATATTAAAAAGCGGCGACAGATAACCCACAAGTACCGGAATTTCTTCCGTGACTGTACATACCCCGTCTTCGTAAATATTTTCAGAGGACATTCTGTTACTACTTCGTCATTCCCTCAAACTATCACCCTGGCCTCTGGACAGGTCGATGGTCGATGTGACCAAGAAAAATGGCAGTGAAAGAGAGAAACTTAAAGAGAGGAAGAGATGGGAAAGGAGTAGAAAAAGGGTGGAAAAGAAACGAGAAAGAAAGCGCTAAATTTACCGGGTAAAGTACCTCATGTTTCTTTAATCTTCAGCTTAACGACATTACATATTAAATTAGCACTAGACTGGACTTGATTCTTGCATGCAAAAAGTCACACACCGTGGTCAGCAACGGAGAACTGCATTTACTGCATTCATTCTTCATTCCTCGTATGTTATTGCCCTCATAGTGTTATGTATATATATACACATATATATATATATTTCAATTTTTATTCTTGTTCAATTAATTCTGTATGTTCGGTGCCGAGACCTCGTTGTTACTGAAGGGTTTCATCCATTCACTAATTCTGACTATCAGTCGTTTAGATTTGTGAAATAATAATGAGGACTTTACTCGGGTATATGGTTACAGAATTGGTAGCGATAACGTGGTGATTCTTAGCCGAGCTGGATTAGGCCTATCAGCATGCGTGGTTAAGTTGTATCATTTCGGCGTTACGGCAGCACCTACGGCACGCCCAGCTCATACGACAGTAGGCTTGGAGTTCACAGGATGTTAACCACCTCCCTCTTTCGATCACGGGCCTACCCTTCTTTAAACACCGATTTGATTTATATTACTAAGATAACTAGAACTTACCATACCCACTAGGAACGATACAATGTTATTTTATTTATTTGTCGGGTTCGAAATCCCAGCTGAGCCGTGAACGGCCAAATTCTAAAGGGCAAGTTCTACCTAAAGCCCAAGTTAAGCTAAATTAAACTTTACGGATTTGAGATCCTATTAGGTCCTACCTCAGGGTAACCTCAGGGTGCTGACTCGATGCGGGCCTACCTTAGACCTTAAATTACATGAACTTAAAAGGTAAACAAAAGGGTACTATGTGGTCTTCTTATGAACCTTGCAACAACAACGCAACCTGGACTATTGCACGATGCAACAATCATGTATCTAAACAACCAAACTGAATGCAAGAGAGCTCTCTATCAAACCACACCTTTACGTACGACCTTCCACAAACGAGTAGAAAGACGCGCAGCGTCTCAAAATGATGCCAACAGTGTGACCAAACAATGATGCCACAAGAGCTCAAAATGCTAGCTCTAAATTAATTTAATTTTTCACTAACCTTACAATTATGAGATGGAATATATACACACCTTAACTTAATATATATACAAGCAATGCTGCATCAATCAGCTTAGTCATCGTATCGCCTTGGGACAACAATGGTTCTTCCTCTTCTAGATTTTCTAACACTCCCCACCGAAGCGGCATTGTTGTCATTACCTTCTGCAAGGTTAGCCAAGCCTTCTTCATGAAGCTGTAACTCAAATGTTTCATCTTGACTATCTGTGTTTTTGCTGATTCTAAAGCATAGAGTTTTTTGTATAGGTCTCTTTAACTTTCCTCCTGAAGTCTTTACCAGTGCAGACCTAACTAAATTGTCTTTGCCAACAAACAACTCTTCAATTATGCCAAGCTTCCAGCATTGCCTTGGTCTTTCATCCCCAATCATTACCACTTCTCCACCTTGATACAATTTGCATTGGAGCCCTTTACCTTGCCTGATGGGTAATAATTGAGTTCTGGCAAGTATTCCATCTGCCACCTCTTCCATAACTGATCTTGTAGCTCTTCAAGGTACCTGAACCGTCTGGTTAACTCTCCTTGAGTGCTCTGGATGGGCTGCAAGTCTTCTGGCACACTGGGGTTTGATGTTAATCGTTTACCACAAAGAAAATGATTTGGTGTCAATGGCTCTGCATCCTGCCTACTATTGTAAACAAAAGTGATAGGCCTACTGTTCACCATTGCTTCTACTTCACATAAAACAGTAGAGAATTCTTCTTTGCTCAAATGAGCATTAGCTAAAAGTTTCTTAATGGACACTTTACACTTCTCACTAGCCTTTCCCAAAATCCTCCCCACATGGTGCTCTCTCAACAATAAACTCCCACTTGGTGTGAAAAGTAGGATTGGAATCCTTCCTCTTTAGCAAGGACCAAATTTCTTGGAGTTCCTTTGCAGCCTTTTGAAGGTTTTTGCATTATCCGATATGATTTTATTTGGGAAACCCCTTCTGTTCACAAACCGTTTAAAGGCCAAAAGAAATACATCACTACTTAAGTTGCTTACCAACTCCAAATGGATTGCTCTGGTGGTAGCACAGGTGAAAAGACATATATAACCTTTGTTAGACTCCCCTCGCTCATACACATAGACTGGCCCTGCAAAGTCTACTCCCACTACATCAAATGGGGCAGTATAGACACACCGTTCTCTTGGAAGTGGAGCCACCTTTTCATAATAAGGCTTTGCACTCCAACGCTTGCAAACCACACATTTATGCAAGACCTTTTTCACTACTTGTCTAATTTGAGAATCCAAAATTGTTGTCTAATCTCTATTATCACTTCTCTAACTCCAGCATGTAACAGCTTATGATGAGTATCCAGGATCAAAAGGTCCACAAAGTGCCCCCCAGAAGGTAGCAAAATTGGATGTCTCTTCTCCTCTGGAAGCCCAGAAAACTGTAGTCTACCTCCTACTCTCAATAAATCCTGATCCAAAAACACATCAAACCCTTGAGCGCAGAATGTGTTGGTAGAACCTGTAATGGATGGCTGGTGAGCAATTCTCTCTTCACCAAATTTTTCTCTGCATATATACCACCCAGTATTTCCTGGCTTGCTGAATCTCATTACTGTTCAGAATTCCTTCCCTTCTTGTTTCTCCCTTAATGTTGTTGGTAAATCTTATACCCATGCTGTCACTCTTAACAATCTTTTCAGACTGCTAATGTCCTCAAGCCTCAATATGGGGTCCTGCTGCATAACTTGACAACTGTTCACAGCGCATTTTCTCACCTCACTCACCCATGCTTCTTCAGCCTGGCATTCTCCTACAATAGGCTGATTAGAAGGCCAGTTTTCACTTCCAAGTTTTAGCCACTCTGGCCCATTCCACCACAAACTTGATTGTGAAAGATGTTTCACCGAATTCCTCGTGTTGGTAAATCAGCGGGGTTTTGGATGCCTGGACAATGCTTCCATTGCTTGGGATCTGTGTGCGCTTGAATTTCCTCCACCTATTGGCAACAAATGGTTTCCATTTCCTTGTCTGACTTCTTAACCAGTGCCAAACTATAGTGGAGTCTGTCCAATAATAGCTTGGAATTTCATAGAGGGCCAAAGACTTTCGCACTGTAATTGCAAGCCGACTAGCAATAACGGCACCCATCAATTCCAACCTTGGAACAGAAAGCCTTTTCAAAGGTGCTACTCTACTCTTTGCAGCAACCAACCTGCAACTTACTTCTTCTGCAATGCGCCTCTTATATAAATACAAGTTGCATAGGCTTCCTCACTTGCATCACAAAAGATGTGCAGCTCCAAATTGTCTGGACTATTGTTCAACTCTCCAAAGTACCATCTTGGGATTTCAATGTCTCCAAGATGTGCCAATTCTTTGAACCAATATTTCCACCTTACCACCATATGATCAGGTAACTCTTGGTCCCAACCAAGTCCAATTTCCCAGAGGCTCTGAAACCAAATTTTTGACTTTATCACAAATGGAGCCAGGAATCCAAGAGGATCAAAGACCTTCGAAGCCAAACTAAGAGCTGTACGTTTTGTCCACCTTGTCTCATTCTCGGCCAGCTCTACTAAAGATTTCCCATTGAAGGTAAACAAATCATCATCTTGCTGCCAAACGATGCCTAGCACCTTTGCGTCTATTGCCCACAACTCCTTAATACCAGAATCCTCAATACTTGCTGCTGCGTCAGGTACTACAGAGGAATGACTCATAAACTCTTGTAATTGCGAATGATTGGTCTGCCATTTTCTGAGCTCCATGCCAGCCTCCCTCATTATAGCTCTAGCCTCCAGAATATCTGTTTAGCCATTTCTGTATTATCCACGGAACATAGCAAATCATCAACATAAAAATTTTTCCTTATGTGTTCAATAGTGTTAGGATAGACTTCAGAATATTTCTTAAAATGGTACTGCATAGTAGCTGCCAACAGAAATGGACTAGAGCTGAGGCCAAACAACACTGACTTCATTCTATATGCTTGAACCTTAGGTTCATTTTCCAACAAGTCTTTCGTATCCACCCACAGATACCTTACTGCATCTCTGTCCTCTGGTTTTAACTTTATCCGCAAAAAAGCTTGCTTCACATCTGCAGTCAATGCTACTCTACCAAACCTGAATCTCAGTAACAAGGAAAATAAATCTGCATTTAAATTTGGCCCAGCATCCAAACAGTCATTCAAGGACACACCACCTTTGTCCTTGGCTGAGCCATCAAAAACTACCCTCAGTTTGGTGGTAGTTTTGTCTCGCCGTACCACTGCATGGTGTGGCAGATAATGTGCCTCCTGGCTCACCAGCTCACCTTGCACCCTTTCAGCATAGCCCTCCCTTACATAACTTAGGATGGCCTCATCGTATTCAATTAACAACTCCTCATTTTTTCTTAGCCTGTACAATGAAGTCTCCAACCTCCGATTAGCTAGCTGAAGGTTTGAACCGGGTTTGCAAGAATCCTTCCATGTAGGCCAACTTCATAGCAACCATCTCTAAACCCAATCCCTTTTTCAAGTGCTCTAAAACATCATTGTTCACTATACTTGCCTGGTTGTCCTTTATACCAATAGATTCAAGTTCCCAAATGCTTTCAAATGCCTTTCCAGACCATGGCTGTTCTCCTCAATCTTAACAAAGAGAGCCTTAACTTCCATTTCATTGCAATAACTACCATGTAGCATCCAGCCTAGCTTACTTTCAATAGCTACTGGGCCTTGAGATGTACGGACAATATTACCAGTGATGAAGTCCCAATAATAGTCAGCTCCAAACAAAAGACTAATATCTTCTGTTCCCTCAAACTTATTATTGCCCAAATTAATTCCTTTAACTTGCAATTCTTGGACACATGCCATATCTAACAAGTAGTGACTGGAGCACAAAGTTCCTCAATCTCTACAGCTTGGACCTTGATAGTGGGACTTTGCGGTAACAACCCTTTAACCAGAACTTCTACCTTCTTAAATTTGGTTCGGTTTTGAACGGAAACCCCCAAACCCAGAAATTCTTAAATTTTCCCTCTTAAGTTCTTTAAACTTCAATTTTCTACAAATTCTGGTCTTAATAAAACTACACTGGCTACCACTATCAAACAACACTCTTACAGTAGCTTCTCCCTCATTCCAATTAATAAGGCTGCAGTTGTTTGCAATAATCCCCCTTTACTTTTACTCCTTGCATAGCAGTGGCATGTGCCACTGATGTCTCTACTTCTGGGGTAGGCCTACTAAGAGTGTTTTCACACAATAATGCTGATGCCTACCATGACATTTTTGCACAAAATTTTAAACTTACAAAACCTTGCTCTATGACCTTTCAAAAAACATTTAAAAACATGCTGTGGACTTAGTTACCCTGTCCTTTCTCTCCTCAAAGGTAAGGCCTCAGCCACCTCACATTTATATGACTTGTGGTTGCCTTCGCAAAATATACATTCCTTGATTCCCTTTAATTTATTCTCAGAAGAGGCATGTAGAGCTGACACTGTACCTGGGCTATTCCTTTTTATGGAAACTTTGGTGCTGTGCCTGCCTTTGTCCTCTTGTTTACCATCCCACTGTGCAAACTCAACTCCCTCTCGTCTTGCTAATTCTGTGCCTAAAAGACTTAACATCTGCTGAAGGGGGATGTACACATGTTCTGCAGAGTGTCCCCTACTTAATTCAAGCAAAATTGAGCTAGGCAATTTAGACTCCAGTGTAGGAACCAACATTATACCATACTTTTCCATTCCTACACCCAAGTTGTCCAGAGACCTAGTTCTAATTTCAAATTCATCATATAACTGCCGTAACTCCTTGACACTATTAGGATTATTAACAGGAGTATAGTTAAAAGTGCACGGAGGTGGCTTTTAATTAAGATCTCTGGCTTACCAAACCGTTTCTTTAATATATCCCAAGCCACATTATAATTAGCCTCTGTTAATGCTAATCCTGCTATAGTCTTTGCTGCCTCCCCTTCCAAGAGGGACCGCAAATAATTAAACTTCTCCACGGCACTTAACACTTGACTAGAATGAACTGCTGATTGAAAACTGTCTGCCCATCCTTGCCATTCCTGAATACTCCCAGAAAATGTTTTGAGTACAAGCCTCGGTAATTGAACTACAGATCTGTTAACCTTAACTTCACAAGCATCATTTGTTGAGTGTTGTGTTTCATTATTAGACCTGGTCTCTAACTGTACTGAGCTGCTAAACTCTTTTGCTCGGAGGCCTACGTTAGTCATATCATCAATAATCTCTTCAAAGTAAATTATGTTATTTTCTATTTCATCCTCTTCTATAAGAGCCTCAATTTAACATTTCCTCACTTAGAGCAACCTTTTTAGTTTCTAATATGGCAAGCTTCGCAGTCACTAAGCGTAAATCCTCTTGCTCTATGGCAGAATCTATAGTGGCAATGACCTTGTGTAATAGACCTTTGTAGGCACTTCTCCTTTTTATAAATTTGTTCAATTCAGATGCACTCATCTTCAATGTAAACAACCCTTGGGCTCAATACCAAATGAGCTGAATTGGCAGAAATACTTAACCAAACTGATCAAACGCAAATTTTACTTTCAAATAAACTGAATTGCTGAGTGGGGTACTAACCAAACACCAGTATGGAATACCAAATTTTCCACCCCAGGACCTTAATTCAATAATGACCCAAAATTAACCAAACCAGAAAAAATATAGGCCAAAAAACGACCGACGACTGGCCAAGTTTCGCAATTGGGCGACCAAACTTTACCCTGGGACCTTAATTCAATAATAACCCAAATTAACCAAACCGGAAAAAAAGTAGGCCAAAAAACGACAGACGACTGGCCAAGTTTCGCAATTGGGCGACCAAACTTTACCCTGGGACCTTAATTCAATAATACTCAACCCGTCTAGGCCTAACTTGGGATACAATTTGCACAATCAGAACTTTGCCGAAAAATGGTCACTGACTCAGTCTTGGGGTAGAAATCCGGTTCTGAAGGACCATGTTATTTTATTTATTTGTCGGGTTCGAAATCCCAGCTGAGCCGTGAACGGCCAAATTCTAAAGGGCAAGTTCTACCTAAAGCCCAAGTTAAGCTAAATTAAACTTTACGGATTTGAGATCCTATTAGGTCCTACCTCAGGGTAACCTCAGGGTTGCTGACTCGATGCGGGCCTACCTTAGACCTTAAATTACATGAACTTAAAAGGTAAACAAAAGGGTACTATTTGTGGTCTTCTTTATGAACCTTGCAACAACAACGCAACTGGACTATTGCACGATGCAACAATCATGTATCTAAACAACCAAACTGAATTGCAAGAGAGCTCTCTATCAAACCACACCTTTACGTACGACCTTCCACAAACGAGTAGAAAGACGCGCAGCGTCTCAAAATGATGCCAACAGTGTGACCAAACAATGATGCCACAAGAGCTCAAAAATGCTAGCTCTAAATTAATTTAATTTTTCACTAACCTTACAATTATGAGATGGATATATATACACACCTTAACTTAATATATATACAAGCAATGCTGCATCAATCAGCTTAGTCATCGTATCGCCTTGGGACAACAATGGTTCTTCCTCTTCTAGATTTTCTAACATACAACTACACTTTAGGTTAACTGCTTGTTGACGGCGTCGCTAATACCCAACACATTCGTTTGTGTAAAAAAATATTACTACTACACTTAATGGGCTTTACTCGAACCACAGCTAAGTCACAATCGGGTATCAAACGCTTTAGAAAAATATTATTACAGTGGCGCACACATTCCTGGATTACCCAATAGACAGACTAAGTACGTGCTTAGGGCACCAAAAAAAATGAGAAAATTGTTTTGAAAGAATTTGATATTTTTCAAAGAAAGCATAGAAGTAGTCATCATGGGAAAAATCAAAATTTTGTTATACAGGGAAACCCCGATTATTGCGGTTTTCGAGTTATTGCGGTTTACAATTTGATACCAAAAAACCGATTATTGCGCTAATAATTCGAGTTATTGCGGTATTTTCCCGCCAACCAAAAATTTACAGACGCTATGTATGTTCGTACGTACGTATATACACGCTGAATTCAAGCAAGCTTCAGTATCGCTGCTGCCTTCATAGCGTGTATATCGTTTCGCTGCTTATTCTGTGTTGTTTTATTGACAAGAAACCCCCCTGATATAAAATGAGTTCTAAAAGAAATAGTGAAGCTACAACAGAAATAGATAATGGAAGTGTTCAAGAATTGCTCCAGTCTCATGATAATGACCTTAATGATGAAGACCTTATTAATCTAGAACAAGAGCGGGAGTACGATGTTCAGGATGGTGACGCTGAAGAAAATGAAATTGAAACGGCAACAAAAGAATTCACGCTAAAAAACTTGATGAAATGTTTCGTGATTGTGATCTCTCAAGCAGAAATAATGGAAGGAGATCCTAATGTCGAGCGTGCAATGAAGGTGCGCCGAGAAATAGAAAATTCAATTCACTGTTATAGAGTAATGTACCAAGAGAAGAAGAAGAAAAATTCGAAGCAAACAAATCTAAAATATTTTGCCAAAAATAAAACATTTCATGCATTTTTTGTGCACATGCTGGTGCACTGCAATAAACTTTTAAAACTAAAAACTGCGTTTCATTTATTACCTTCTTTATTTAAATACGTACATGAATAAATACCCGATGTAAAAAATCGATAATTAAAGGGTAAATGTACAGTATTATACCCGTCTCCCTTTTGAGGTGAAATTTATGTTTTTCCTATGGTTTTTGATGTGTTTTGAACGAATCTGACCTTCAAAACCGTCGGAAATGACTCGTTTTTGAGATAACCCCCCTTCCCCCCAGCCGGCAATCGAAAACGAGTCATTTCCGACGGTTTTGAAGGTCAGATTCGTTTAAAACACATCAAAAACCAGAGGAAAAACATAAATTTCACCTTCAAAATTGACCTAACCTATTCTAACCTAAAAGAAAAACAGGAATTATCTTATTCACGTGCAGGGGCAGACTGAGGCTCTTCCTGGAGTAGTTTTCGTTTGTCTTTAACTGAAGAAATGAATAAATACCTTGCCAGGTATTGGTATAGATATTTTGACCGAATACCTAGCCTCTTAACCCATTCCTTTAAATCCCGCCAAAACCTTTCGATATTCTGTTATCCACAAAATTTTTAGAATGATTAATAACAAAATGCTTGTAACCTAAATCACTTATAGTCTTGTAGGCAGCCCAGGAATCACTATAAATCACAGAGCCAGGCCTAATGTACTTCTGAATGAGTGAAATGAGTGTTCCATTCCGGTATGAAAGTAATTCAAATTCGAAATGGATGGAGCGCAATGATTGGGCAGACATGTAACGATCACACAAACGAACGTACGAACACACACTAGATACACACCAAAAAAAAGTTTATATCTCAAAAACGAAGCATTTGCGACGGAAACGCTATAGAAGGAAAGTGTCTTAGAATTAAAAAATCTACTTAATGAATATATAATAATTGCTGGACGTTAGACGGGTGTAATAGTAGAATAATACCAATTAAAGTTTTAGTTAGAAGTTTGGAAGTTTCGGCAACAATAACCTATTTCCCATATGGTTCCCAATTATTGCGGTTTCGCTTATTGCGGTTTTTTCCTGGCAGCATTAACCGCAATAATCGGGCTTTCCCTGTACTTCCTTACACTCCACTACACACTCTCCTCCCATTTTTCTGTTCTCTTTTTATTATTTCTCCTCACCTAGACCAGGTTTGCATTAATCAATTTTTTTTTTTTTTTTTTTTTTTTTTTGTTCGGGAAGAACCGATTCGCCTCTATTTAAAAGGGCATATCTCGGCGGAAAAACAAAGAAAAAGTGAGAGGAAAGACAGAGGAAAAAGAAAGGGTGGAGGGGACAGTCGAAGTGGAAAAAGACCAAGGACTGCAGGGTCGAGCCCCATCATCCTTGGGTGCTAGGGCCGGGAGGGTGCACGTGAAACCTCCAGGAACAAGCACGTACAAACGAGCACAAAGAGCACTCAAGAGCACGAGCTTAGAACCCCCTTGCGGGAGCATTAATCAATATAAAATTTATGAAGCTGTATGTGTGTTTTTAATGTATGTTGTGTACAATTCTGTAATTTAGCACCACTTTTGTTAGTGGAATTATATCACTCGTGTATGTGGGAGCATAGAATTGGTGAAAGTAATATGTGCTCAAAGTTTAATGAAACAGGAAAAATGAAATTCAGTCACATTGATCTTCATGACACACTACGTATTTTTCAGTGGTGGGCACCGTTAACCAAAAAGTTAACTTCGTTTAACTGCTAATCCGTTAACCAAAAAGTTAACTTCGTTAACCGTTAATCCGTTAATTCGTTAAACATGTAACGGAAGTTACCGATAAACCGTTACGTTAACTTTTATTATAAAAAAAATGAAAACACAATATATATAATTTAATTTTCCCTCTTCTTCTCGTTCTCCATTTTGTCCATGAGATGCATGTTGCCCTTCATGAAAATTAGCATATCAAAGTTTTCATCAGACAGGGATTATGGAGATTTTAAAGATGTGGTACCTAGAAGTACCGCCAGGACATAGAGGGTTAATTAAGGTGAAAACGCTCCCATTGTAAGACATCAATTGACTTAATTTATGTCATCAAAGTGACATGAGAATTGAAATCTTACCTGATAAGTTTTATGGTTCTTGAAATGTATCATGGAGACTACTAATAAGGTACTCACAGACATATTATAAATATACATGACTTACTTGACAACGATTATTTTTAAATATTCACTAGCACAAACATGTTGCGCAAGAGACAGACTGCAAATGAAACGAATGTAGTTATTTGTTGTAATTGTTACATATATATTATTGAAAGTGCTTTAAAATGCTCGTGATATTTCTTGAAAGAAGTTGAAACATTCAACTCAAATGGCAAATCTTTCCGCCTGATTTTACAGTCGACCATGTTTTGCTCAAACGAATGCCATAAATAACTACCATATTTGGTAAGACACAAATTGTGGCGACGGAAACAAATATATCGCCTGATTTTGCACTGCGGAAATGGAAATTCGTTCATCACTATTAACAGTGGCGGATTAATTGCGCACCTGCTCAGCACTGAGAATAATAGAAACTTTTAAACGTTTATTTATGAATTTTTTGGGTTAACGGACTTGAGTTAACGGAAGTTAAATGTAACGGAAGTTAATTAGTCCGATAATGATTTTCAAAGTTAACTTAAAAGTTAAATCGTTAACGAAAAAGTTAACTTCGTTAATTAACGATTAACGGATTAACAGTTTGTGCCCAGCTTTGGTATTTTTCTAACATTGATGATTACTAACTGCTCCGCAGAACGCTCTTTTTCTCAGCTGAAAGGAATAAAAAACCCTCAGAGAACGACAATGTGTCAGGACAGACTTGATTCACTTTCCCTACTGTGTATAGAAGCGGACATGCTTCGTCGAGTCAACTTCGATGAAATTATCCAGGATTTTGCAATCAGAAAATCTAGAAAGAAGCTCTTTTAATTTCAGCATACATGGAAGTTTTGTTTCATTTCGAAAGATAAATATTTATTTTACGGTTTAGTATTGTTTTTATTTTGAATTATATATATATATATATATATATATATATATATATTAGTGATGAATAAACCACGAAGGAAAGGAAACACAAAATGGTGCTCAAGCGCTTTCGTCTAATGACATCCTCAGGAACACTGAAGTACATTTTTCCTTACAAATCTGTACGCGTCACTGGTAATCCTTTAAGGTTTTAATTTTTAATTTTTACTTCTCTGTTTATTGCATATATATATGTATGTATGTATGTATGTATTTGTATATATAGATATGTATGTATGTATATATGTATATATGTGTGTGTGTGTATGTATGTTATTTATTTTTTCTTTTTTTTTTCTTTCTGTAACCTATATATAGGCTGTAACCTTTTTATGTACTTCAGTGTTCCTGAGGATGTCATTAGACGAAAGCGCTTGAGCACCATTTTGTGTTTCCTTTCCTTCGTGGTTTTATTCATCATAAATATTTTTCACGTGTTACTTTCGTGAAATAATTTTCATATATATAGTGGTGGGCACCGTTAACCAAAAAGTTAACTTCGATAACGATAATCCGTTAACCCCAATTTTTAACTCCGATAACGATAATCCGATAATTTTACTACAAAGTTAACGATAATCCGTTAGCGATAACTATTTCTTTACTAACATTTAAAAAAAATCAAGGAAAAAAGCTTTAAAACCCATAGAAAATGTTCATTTATGCAAAATCCAACAATAAATAGGTATTTAACTGTATTTTTATCAAGTTTTGCAACTTTTTTGCTTAATAACTTTTTTTTATTTTTAATAAAAAATGTACTGATTACATGTTTTGAAACCCTTGTAACCACTAACCATTACTAAATTTTAATTTACCAGGGAATTATTATGGCGGGAACTGAAAGGTAAAATTAAATTTTAGGCACATTTATTAAAGACTATGACACAATGTGCTGGTTGCCCTTCAGAAAGACCAACTTCTCAAAGTTAGGCCCAACTGCCAGTCTTGACCTCTTGGGCCTCAGGATGTCCTTGCCGAGAGAGAAGAGCCGTTCCACTGCGGCAGAGGACGGAATTGGCAGACTGAAGTTATGGCGGTTTGAATTCATTCGCGGAGCGGTGATCTTCCGTGAATGACTCCTCGCAGTTAACGTGTTAACGGACTTTAACAGACTAAATATCGAGTTATCGGAAGTTAACTGGTCCGATAACGATAAATGGAAATTAACTTCCGTTAATAGTCCGTTAAAAAAAGTTAACTTCGTTAATTAACTGTTATCGGATTAACGCTTTAGTGCCCAACACTATATATATATATATATATGGGGGCACCATAATCTTTTCAGTGGAAAATAAAAAAGTTAAAATGAAAAAGTTTTCGTACATTTACTTACAAAATTACTTAATAGTTTGTGTGTCCAGCTTTTGCTTGAGTGATTTCAATGATTCGTTTTGGGTATTTTTCTACAAAGGTTTCGATATCTCTCAGTTGAAGTTGTAGCCCATTCTTCTAAAGAAAATTCTTGCAATTCATTCAGATTCGAAGGGCTTCTCTTGCGGACAGCCTTTTTAATCTCAAACCATAAATTCTCGATTAAATTGAGACTGGGCTTTTACTGGGCCACCTGAGAAGTGCGAAAAATGCTCTGTTTGAATTGGTCCACAATTAACCCACCCCTTATTTCTCCAGTCTAACTATAGAGTATATCAAGTCTAGCCTAGAGGGCAGTGGCGGCTCGTCGGTAGGCGCTGCGGAACTGCAGCACCCCTAAATTTTTTATTTACAATTGAAATAATCAAGAACAATATAAGGATGAGCTCACTGAATAACTTTTTCAATAACTTTTGAAACTTTTATTCATTGCTCAATGCTCATCCTTTTATTTCAGTAATTATTTCAACCCATTCTTAGAGACAGCACCCCTAGAATTTTTAGTCACGAGCCGCCACTGCTAGAGGGGTCAGCCTAGAGATTCCGGAAATGGTCCAGAGCGGGCAGATAAATTGAGGTCCACAGTAGGATTCCTCACAAGATTAGGTTAGGGCAATCTACCTTCACCTTTGTTAAGCTATGAGTTGATGCTGGGTCTTAGGCCACAATGTAGGCCTAACTTGTCTGACCCAGCTTAATTTAATGTAATTAACTGTCTGGTGTAAAAACTCAATTAGTCACTTACTTTTAGTTATTGGAGTCTCTCCCTTCTCCGGTTCTCATTGTCGAGAGCGTACTTTGCTGGTACGTCCTCTCGCCCCGTTCTTCGTTTCGTTTTCGTTCCCCTTTGTTCTCCTCTTCGCGGGGCTTCTTGTACCAGCGTTGTCTTGGTTTATTCCTCAGTTGGTTGGCGTAATGTATCTCCATTACCGAGCACGCTCCTCCCACACAGTATATAAATACTAGTGTGGAGAATAACTCTGGTGAGCAACCAATTGGTTTCATCCACCCAGTTATTGACATAAAAGGAATTTATTAATTGTTAGATTAACTACCTACTACTCAGTGAACCATTTTCGTTACCTCCCAACTACCCACTCATAAGTTTTCCATATACTGGGGGCCCCGGGAGATAAAAATTTTGGTGTCATTGTCACCAATTTTTGTCTGAGTGTAGACTAGCTAACTATTTACTGTAAATGCCTGTTAATCTGATTAACAGTGCCTATCCTCACCTTCTCATGGAGAAGGTGTAGCATTTAATTAGAAGAGAAAATATACATCCATAGGATGAAACTGTCTATGGTCTTTACCATAAGAAAGAAAAAATGAAGTTAGAAGATAAAATTACAATTCCCCACAGCTATTTTTTGTTGTAAAAATAGTCGCGCCTTTAATGCTGTTTGTCGCTGAGGTCTTGTTTCTGTCAATGTTGTAGTAGATGCGTTACCACTCCTACTGTCAAAGGAATAGTTACTGGAAGTTCAGTGTCTCCAGTTGTTACTGTCAGTGGAGAAGGTTCTCCAAAGTCCATTGTTTTGGGTCCAGACTCTAAAGGGTACAAAAGAGAAATGTCTCTTGTTGTGTCACCCGTTGAAGTCCTTAATTTGACCACTCTTGTTACCCCGTCTGCCCCTGGTCTGAGTTCTGAAACTCTAGCCAGAGGCCAGTATTGTCTTGGAGTACATCATGTCGTTGAGTCCAGTTTGGGTCTTCTGAAGAGTCTATATTGTAGTCCGGCAGGAGACTAACTTGTTCTCCCCGAATCAAATGATTTGGAGTTAATGGTTCTGGGTCATTAATGTTGTCACTCACATAAGTGAGTGGTCTATTGTTAATGATGTTCTCAATCTCAGCCAGGAGAGTGAGTAACCCAAATAAGTGTATCTGTTTTTTGCCAATTGCTTTCTTCAAGCAATTCTTACTGTTTGTATATTCCTCTCCCAGATAGAAACCATACCAACGAGAGGCAACCGGAATATACTTCCACTTTATGTTTGTATTTTGTATATATAATTGTGTGATTTCATTGCTTAACAAGTCGTGGATGACTTGTTCACCAGCTTTGAAATATGTAGCATTGTCAGTCCAAACTGTCTTTGGTACTGAATGTCGTGCACAGAATCTCTTAAAGACAGCAACAAAAGATTCTGCTGTAAGGTCCTCCACAACATCCAAATAAACAGCTCGTGAGGCAGCACATGTAAACAGTACAATGTACATTTTTTGTTCAGTGTCACCCACCCCTACAGTCAATGCTCCTGTATAGTCAATGCCTACAGTCTCAAAGGGTCTGTTGAGAGTAACTCTCTCCTCTGGCAAAGCAGGAGGATTTGGTTTCCTATAGGGCCTAGCATGAATACGCCTACATGTGACACACTCACTCAGGACTGTTTTAACAGTGATCCTTCCCTTGGGTATCCAATAAGTTTTTCTTAATGTAGTTAGTGTCTGTGGTACCCCCATATGATACATCATTGTGTGTTTTTCTGATTATTAATGTTGTCAAATAGCTAAATCTAGGTAAAAGGATTGGATTTTGCTTTTGTATGACAGTTTTGATTTGTCTAATCTCCCTTTACACCTTAGAAGGCCTTCCTCATCTCTGAACAAGTTTAGATCCACAACTACTGATGGTACAGGTTCTTTTGTTTGTTTCCCATTAGTTAAGAATTCTAACTCTTTATTGTACTCTTTTTGTTGGGCTTGGCCTATCCAGTATTGGGTTGCAACTTCTGTATAATTATGATTATTTTTATTTAGCTGTTTGTTAATTGTAGCTAAACAGTTGTGAGCAAACCTCAAACAGTAGGCTGTCACCCTGACAAGTTTGTTGAAATCAGAATACTTTCATAATTAGTGATTGGTTCAACCTTTTCATTTGAAAAGATTAAATTTAATGTCAAGTTAACTTGTTCCACAGGCCATTGGTCTGTATTACAGAGCCACTTAGGTCCCATAAACCAAGTTTTTGTTGACTTCAACAACTTGTAGGATAAACCTCTGGTCAGAAAGTCTGCTGGATTCTGTTTAGTTGGAACATAGTGAAAGTTTACTTGTAGGCTTTCATTAGCGTCAGCTATTTCTTTTAGCCTATTTCTTACAAAGATATTCTTACTATTAATGCTATCATTCTGTATCCAGGCAAGACAAATCTGACTGTCAAGCCAGACGTGGATATTATTATGACACATCATAGTAAGCATCCTTAAGCAATGAAATGGTTTTAATGGCTAATGTAGCAGCCAATAGTTCCAATTGAGGTATGGTTCGGGTAGGTTTGAGAGGTGCAACTTTCCCTTTTGCATAAATTAGATGACTTTCTGTAGGGCTTACAAGATACGCACAGTACCATAAGCTTGTGTGCTTGCATCAGCAAACACATGAAGCCTCTGGGGCTTATCCCTAAACCCACAGCACCTTTGAATTTTAATGTTCTGCACTTTTGTTAAATCAGTAGCTAACTTCTTCCAAGATTTTTGATTTTCATTTGTTATTGGATCATCCCACCCAACATTTGTCCTCCAAATTTCTTGGAGGAGAATCTTGATTTTATTGTTGAAGGCAGGAATAGACCCATAGGATCAAAAATTTGGAAGCCTCTGATAATATTTGTCTTTTAGTATTTGCTTCCTCATCAAGTTTAAAACCTTTAGTACAGATTGAATCATGACTGTTAGAAGTTGCATCCAAATACCAGTTCATACCTAAAGTTTTAACTCTGTCTGATGGCTCAGTAAGACCATTATTATCCTTTAAAATCTTTTTGTTTAAATCCTCATCATTTGAAATCCACTCTCTAAGTTCAAAGTTACCTTGTTGCATAATGTTTTGAGTGTGTTCATAGACTTCAGATAATTCAGATTTTGTTGTCGTTGAGCCTATTAGATTGTCTACGTAAAAATGTTCCTTAAGGAAGTTCAATGTTAGAGAGTTATTAAACTGGTTTAAATGATGTCTAATTGTCAATGCTAATAGGCTAGGTGAGCATTGGCTCCAAACAACACAACATTAAATCTATAGGTTATGAACCCTTTATTCAAATCAAATGGATCCTTGAACCATAAGAACCTAAGTTGGTTCTTATCATATTCATTTTTAAGATTTATTCTCAAAATGCCTTTGAAATGTCACTTTGTACGGCATATTTATCTAACCTGAACCTCAGTAAGATCTTCACAAGGTCAGAAATGAGATTAGGACCCTCAATCAAGCAATCATTCAAACTGTGTTTATCACTGTCTTTGAGGCTACAGTTATATACTACTCTGAGTTTTGTTGTTGGGGCATCTTGTCGATAAACCCCCCTGTGGGTTAAATAATGACAACCATCTTTTTTAAAAGGGTTATTTGTTACTTCTTCAATGAAGCCTTTCTGTAGCTGTTCTTTGAAGACATCACTGTACTTTTTAATATTATTATCTTTTTGAGTTTTTCATTACTTTATATAAATGTCCTTTAGCTACTTTGAGATTGTCTCTTAAAGTTGGACAATTTATTTTCCAAGGTAACTCAATAAAATAACTATTGTCTTTGCACTGAATGGTGTCTTCAAATCTTTCTACCATTAACTGATCTTCTGAAGTTTGATTTGTGTCATGTATACCCACAGATTCTAGCAACCATAAAGTTTGAATTGCCTCATCCAAAGTTTCATTTGATAATGATGAATTAATGTTCTCAGTTGAGATAATATTATTCAAAGTGTTGCTGTTCTTACAGGTGTTATGTAGGACTGAGTTGAGGCACATAGTATTTGTTGGTCATGCACTGTTTTGGTTTAGGTCTAGGTTGTATTCTGATAGGTCACCCAAAGGGGCTATCCCTGATGGAGTCTGAATAGCTATACCATTACCTATCTCTACTATGCCCTTATGAATAAGATTAATATAATCTGCCCCTATTAGCATTTCAATGTTAGCTACTGTGTTGTTAGTGATATGTCTATCAGCTATTTTGTAGTGTTTTCCCAAATGATTTATGGTTTGTTCTAGTTTGGGTATAACCAGTTTGTTTTGTCCTACTTTAGAAATAATAACTGCTTCAATTTTCTTGAATTTACTTTCTAAATGTAGTTCCAGGTCAATTGTCTTATAGCTATTTTTGTCCGAGTTATCCTTAACAAAGGACGCAATATTGAGGTTTTGTTCATTCGGGTTTGGTGTCAAACCCAATTTATTAACTACATTTTTTGAAACAAATGTTTGTTGAGAACAACAGTCTATAAGACATCTCACTGGAGTGGTACTACCCTCACTATTCACTAAGTCCAAAGTAATAGTTGGTAAAAGAATCTCAGTGTTTCTTGTTACATTGTTTGAACAAGCAGAATGTCCCATGAAAGTGGCATTTTCTTGATTACCTTTGTTTGGGGGAGGTATCTTTTGAGTTTGAGTATTATTGTTTGGACACTTTGGTGAATCACACATTGATGAGACATGTCGTAAACTTTTACAAAACTTACACTTGAATCTTAACCTAGATTTACAGTCTTTCTTATAATGTCCCTGGCCAGTACACTTTTTACACAGGTTCAACTGTTCACATCTTTTAGCCCTTTGGTTAAAATCTGAATATTTGTCACACCCAGTACTACTGTGTTCATTACTTGCACAAAATTTGCAATGTGGTGTGTAAGTTGAGGCAGCAGTTACATTAAAGTTCTGTAATGTAGGTGTTCGTGTATTATAGTTGGTCACATTTGATTCTCCAGTATCAAGTTTTGTCTGTTTAGCTGTAGCTAGTTGGTCTCTGGGAACAGTCTTTGGTTTATCCATAGTCTGGGTCTTATGTGTTGGAAAATCTCTCAAGTTGTAATTAATTAGGATATTGGGGAAGTGTTTTCTTATTTGTTCTAAATTAGGATAATTTTCTCCCGTCTTTAGAATTAAATTATCTTTAACCCTCGAAGGAAGGCACCTAAGTACTATGCTTTGTATAAGCCAAGATGAAGTTTTAATATCTATCTCATTGCTAACCAGTTGATCTATAATAGCTTCTAATTTTGTATAAAAAATTTCCATATCACTATGGTTATCTTTTATGGGTGCAAATTCAAAAATTTGTTGAGATAATTCATATACAATCATATCTTTATTAATGTAATTACGTTTTAAAAGATCAATAGCTACTTCATATGAATCCCCTACGGCTGGTAAATAGGCTATTAGGTTATAGGCTGGGCCTTTAAGGGAACTAGTTAAGTAACTAAACTTTTCAACAGTTGAAATATAAGGTTTATTACCTATTAAATTCTCAAATTTGTCAATGAAAGATGGGAATTGTACCGTGTCCCCTTCAAATGTTGGTACTAGCAAAATGGGTAACTGAGCCCTCAATTCTTGTGACTCAGGCTTTTGCATGCCACTTAAATTTTGTTGAAGGTTAGCCCTACTTTGATTAAAATCAGAATTAGTTTTTTTTGGTGTTAAGTCAGTCAACCGAGACCGTAGTTCCCTTATTTGCTGTTCAATTGAGCTTACCTGATCATCATCATCAGCGTAAAGGTCTATCAATTGTTCTTCAGCCATTTCGGATTCAACTAACTCTGAAATACTCTCATTAATGGCTATTATTTCCTTCTTTTTAATTTCTAATTTAATAATTACACACACTATATTTTTCTTACCTGGTTGTGTAATATTGTTAAAAGTGTTCACAGCCTTTGTAACAGCTCCCAACTTTGCCCCCCTTTTCTTTTTTAACTTTTTCAATTCTGCACTGTCCATGTCTAAGTCAAAATTGTTTAACTGGGGATCGTAATGAAATAGAGGACAAGAAGAAATTACCAGAGAAGAGAGAGAACAGACAAAACAGTCAAGTTTAAATTTGGTTTAATCCCCCCCAAGTACTTGTGTGTCACTCAGGTCTAAGCTTATAAGAGAATGAGACTCCTTAAATGTAAATGTTTCCTAGTTAGGCCCTAGGTTGTAGACCTAATTAGGCTTGCTCAGGTTAGGCTTAGGCTAGACCATTTAGCCTAATTCTGCAATTTTTGTTAAGTAAGGTTAAGGTTTGTAAATTCCCCACACACGGACCACCAATGCGAAAAATGCTCTGTTTGAATTGGTCCACAATTAACCCACCCCTTATTTCTCCAGTCTAACTATAGAGTAGATCAAGTCTAGCCTAGAGGGGTCAGCCTAGAGATTCCGGAAATGGTCCAGAGCGGGCAGATAAATTGAGGTCCACAGTAGGATTCCTCACAAGATTAGGTTAGGGCAATCTACCTTCACCTTTGTTAAGCTATGAGTTGATGCTGGGTCTTAGGCCACAATGTAGGCCTAACTTGTCTGACCCAGCTTAATTTAATGTAATTAACTGTCTGGTGTAAAAACTCAATTAGTCACTTACTTTTAGTTATTGGAGTCTCTCCCTCTTCTCCGGTTCTCATTGTCAAGAGCGTACTTTGCTGGTACGTCCTCTCGCCCCGTTCTTCGTTTTCGTTCTCCCTTTGTTCTCCTCTTCGCGGGGCTTCTTGTACCAGCGTTGTCTTGGTTTATTCCTCAGTTGGTTTAGCGGTAATGTATCTCCATTACCGAGCACGCTCCTCCCACACAGTATATAAATACTAGTGTGGAGAATAACTCTGGTGAGCAACCAATTGGTTTCATCCACCCAGTTATTGACATAAAAGGAATTTATTAATTGTTAGATTAACTACCTACCTACTCAGTGAACCATTTTCGTTACCTCCCAACTACCCACTCATAAGTTTTCCATAGAAGCTTGAAATTCTTTTGGTGAAACCATTTCCTGGTGCTCTTATTTTTATGTTTTGGATCATTATCGTCTTGCAGTATCGAATTGCGAATCATTTGGAACTCCCGAACTGACAGCAGTACATTTTCTTCCAAAATTTGCTATTTTTTCGAATTCGAGATTCCATTGATGACGACAAGCTTTCCTGGACCAGAAGCACTAAAGCATCCCCCAAAGAAGCAAACTACCACCACTATGTTTAACCGAAAAAAGTTTTTTTTTTTGTTTTTAGTATTTGATTTTCTCCAAACATACCTTTGCTCGTTGTTCTCGAATAATTCAATTTTGGTCTCGTTGGTCCAGAGAACTTTCTTCCAGAATGCAAATCCATCATTTTGATGATTTCTGGCGTACTTTAAACGAGCTTCTTTGTACGCTTTTCGTACCAGGGGTTTTCTTTGTGCAACTCTTCCATGCAAACCATTCTTTCTCAGTGTACGACGTACAATAAAGGGATGAACATTGATCTTAGACAGTCTTAATGTTTGGCAAATATTCCCTGCAGTAACTCGTGGATTCGCAGCAGCCATTCTTTCAATCCGTCTAGCTCTACGTTCTGAAATCTTGCAAGGTCCTTCACACTTTGGTGGAGTTTTGATTGTTCCAAAGCCTTTCCATTTCTTTCTAACTGCAGCAACCGTCGTAAATGGAATTTGAAGTTCTTCTCCTATCTTCCTATAATTCTTTCTAGATTCGTGTGCAGCAATAACAGATTTCTTAAGATCTATAGGCAGCTCTTTACCACGACGACCCACTGCTTACTAATGGCTTGTGCAGTCATCCTTCTTCCACGAAGATTCACAAATTCTAGAATTCAGAATTGCCAACAGTCTCTAATTAATAAACAACCAAATACTGATAACAATTTTAAATTCTTCAAACCTAAGGTAGACACAAAAAGTATTAAATAATTTTGTAAATGTGTGAAAAGTTTTGCATTTTAACTTTTTTATTTTCCTCAAATACTTTAATGTTTTACATTATATGTTGGAGTTAAACTAATTTTTTATTTGTTAAATTTTTCCAAGCGAACGGTAAATTTATCATAACTATTTCATGCATGGTACAAAAGATAATGATTAATAATGCAGTAACTGAAATATTTCTCTCTACGAATACTTTTGAGCGCCACTGTATATACTTTAGTCATAGGTATTAAACGATAAAGAAAAAAATATATATAAGCAATATCTTAATTGGCCTACATCGAACTTTATCATTAACTCTGGAGAATTCCTGTCAATTGCCAATGAAATTGTTTGCTTATTTAACTCTACTCTTTTCTTCTCTTGTCCCCGACTCTTCTCCCTCTACGTGGCTGTTACTGACTATCCTCTTCTCCCTCTGCTTGGCTGTTGTTGACTATCCTCCGATCTTCTTGTACACTCTCTTGTTTTCGTTTCGTTCGTTGCTTCCCATCTGTGATTGTGTTTGCCATTAGAATGTTTTTAGGGCTTTCTGTACTTTAACATATTGAGTGCCAAGAGAAATTTTGTAAAATTTGCCCTGAGACCAAGTCGTGTTTTTGCGTTCTAGGGGTTGATATCATCAGGGCTGGCGAGAGTTGCCCCGGGGAAGGGTTGGTATATGGGCCCCCCTGTTTACTCTGTATTTTATTATGAATGTTTTTTGTGTACATAACAAGCAAACTGATTATATGTCCAAGTCACTATTCAAAACATACAGTATGATAATATATCTAAAATGTATGTTCATTAATTAGATTTCCTCTGTTATTTAATTAATAGCATTATTAATATTTTTAGATTTTATCCCCCCTCTTTCCGGGCTCCCTAGAAGTCCGGGTCCCGGGGATTTAACCCGGCTTCCCCGCCCTCTCGGTGGCCCTGGATATCATCAGGTATATGTTGAGTGTCAAAAACATAATAAATATATTCAATTAATCCAGGTGCAAATTATTTGCAATATGAAAATAAGTAACACGGTCCTTGCAAAACAAACTTTTCCTTCGAGGACCATGCCACTCGTATGTGATTCACATGAAAAATTCACCCTTTTTTCTTTTTTTTCAGAGTTTATCAAATGTAAATATAACTAAAATAAAAATAAAGTTAAATTTTGGGGAAAAATTTTTTATCCCATTGAAATGCAAAAGTCTAGGCTAGGAAAAGACAAGAAAAAAACAAAACTTGTAAGCACATTTTGTGACTAGTGTCCCAAGAAGCCCTTTCTATGTATAGCATGTTTTGCTGGTCATTGGTCACCATACAAGTGACCAAATGGTACCTCGCTGTTCATACACTTGTCTAATATGAAAGTATTTTTATTTTGTAGCAAAAAGGGGTGAATTTTTATTATTATTATTATTATTATTATTATAAAGAGGTTGTCTCTCTTCAATTTGAAACTTTGCCAACTGGCTTTGACTCTAAAGGAGGCTTAATAACACATTTCTTTAGCTTATTATCTTTCCCCACTAGTGATAAAACTCATTTCATTATTATCTTTATTATAACAAGGATTGTGTTTTAATTTCATTAATATAAATGCCATGTGAAATAATTCTTTTCCTTGATTTTCCCTTTTTTTTTAATTTGTCTTTTTTCGCCACTAGTCTCCCAGCAACTTATTGTGTTAGAGCCAAACAAATGGATAAAAACTTGGGACCATGGTGGGACCACACTTTCATAATTACACAGTAATTTAAATGCACTATGGATCACATATGTGTGCTACGGTCAGAACTGAGGTGGATTGTGTCACTCATATTTGAGTGACACTGGCTGAATGTCCAGATCTGACAAAGCACTCAGCGTGTTAAACACACTATTTTAGGAGTTTTCCATATTTCTAATTGTTTTATATTATTTAATTAACTTACCCTTTTTTAATTGAATAACCTTTATTAATAATAAAATATATACATTCTTTTCAATTTACAATGACATGAATAATTGTGAAGCTTGACTATTTATTTAATTTAATTTGACCCTTAAGCTTTAGGCTTTACTGGGCTGTTATTAATTAATAATAAATAAATAAATAAATAAGTATTATTAATAGTTAAAACATGTATTAATCTTAAATTACCACTACTGACATGGCAAATACAAGGTCACCATTGAAGGCATGATACCAATACCATACAAAGAAACCAATATTATACATGAGAGATAAGAACTGAACAATCCCAAGAAATGTGTTTTTAATACTAGATTGCACACGAGAAATAGATAATTAGTAAACAATAGTAATGGAAATTAATCCTAGATTTTTGTTAGTATGCCATTATTAATCGGGATTTCAACTTGGTTTTAAACAAATTTACATTCACAATATTTTTTATATCAGCATTTAAGTCATTCCATAGTTTCAATCCAATGAAAATGGGTAGTTTTTGAGATGGACATTCTAAATTAGGGTATAATAACATGCTTTGATCTATTTCTGGTCTAATACGAGTGGATTTCTTGATGAGTTACAAAATATCTATTTACCAATTGTAAATTAATGATTTTGTTCTTACACTTGTAAATAAAAATAAAATGTGTCAGTGTGGTTATATCATTGAGCTTTAGTAGGCTTAGCTCTTTAAATAATAGACCAGTCAAAATAGGATTGAACCTAGAAAAAATGAGTATAGAAAGTTTATTGGTACTAAAAGAAGCAGAAATTTTTCCTCTGTAACATATCCAAAATCCACAAACATCTGCCTTGGGGAATTTTTTTCATATAAATTTATATATACAGTCGGTGATAGACACCTTGTTGCCCAGAATATGTATGGTATGCGGAGATTTACGACAAGACTTCTGTCACCAACTGTATATATATATATATGTTAAAGATATATTAAATATATATATAATATATAAAAATATATTAACATAAATTAGCACGGCACAGGTGAAGAACATATATCATTTCAAAGGTACAACATATTTTCATGCTTGTCATCATTGTCTACTAACACCATTTCCACAGAATTATACCAATCCATGCCGTGGCAATTGCACAAGCCGCAACACATTTTAAATCATTCTTTTGGCAGGAACACACATTTGAAGAACACTGGTTCTTACTTTTCAATTTACATTTGCAATGAACTATGTTTAGAATATCAGGTGGACCTGGTTCTTTGTCGGTCATAACAGCTGAATTGCAGCACTTTCTGTTGGTGGAAGCTTCTCTGGCACAATGTTGACCGACAGTTACAGCCTCCATAAAACCAGATCAATTTGGTCTTGGCTTCGCAGAATCATGGAACAACCATCCTGACTGCCACAATGATTCTGAGTACATGGCTGGCAGAACATAGGGCATTTGTAGTTCAATTATTGGTCTGTATTTATGAGAGACCATGCTTGTCTGGAAGTATATATTCCACTATTGGAATACTACAAGAATCTTTGATGAGTGCATTTGCATAACATTTCGGCGTTTTACAGAACCTTGACAAGAGACAGTTCTATATTCACCATTGGTTGAAGTGGACATTGCTAAAATCCCCATTCCATGAAATGTGCCTTGGCTATCTACAGTGCCCGCGAAAAGTATCCGATCACTCAAGAAAATACAATATTTTCCCTTGATATTCAGAGACACATAATTCACTTTCTATTTGTTCTAGCGACATCTGGTAACTTTGAGGTTGCTCGCTGATATGAGAGCTATCCAACGCATTCTCAAATTAGTGTTCTGGTAGCCTTCGTTGCGGGTGGCTGTGTCTCAAAGTTGTCAGATTTCACTGTTTGTATAAATTTATTGATATTTTGTTATTTTTTACAGAAAGTGGTGTAAATAAAATTTATATATAATGTGTGCTAAAAAACAACTTAAGAGTGATTGTCGAGGTGCTATTGTTGCTTTGCATACATGTGGGAAATCATAGAGACAGATAGCTAAGGAATTAAACATATCCCAAAGTACCGTTAATTTATGGGTTTCACGGGCTAAGAACAATGCCGGCCTAACCACGCCAGTCCCTAAAAAACGATCTGGCAGACCGAGAAAAACAAATTCACGAACAGATAAACTTATGAAACGTTTAGTATTGAAAACCCAACAATAACTGCGAAAGAAATAAAATTTAATATGATAATTTGTTATCTGGTGTTTCTGAACGAACTATCCAGGAGCGGCTCCAAAAAGAACTCGGATTACCATCTCGCCATGCTGCTAAGAAACCGTTCATTAATGAAAAAATGCGTAAAAAACGTGTCGCATTTTGTAAAAAATATATTCATTGGACTGTTGATGACTGGAAGAAGGTTTTATTTAGTGATGAGTCGACATTTTTGACATTCAGAAGTTGTCCAAAAAAGGTTCGCTGGCCCATTGGCTCAAATAGGATGGACCTAAATACACCCTAAAGACAATGAAACACCTTCCAAGTGTGATGGTTTGGGGTTGTTTCGGTTACTATGGGCGTGGAAACCTATATTTTCTTCCGAAGAACACAACTATGAATGGTGCACGGTATTTAGCAATGCTACAGGATAAACTTCCAATGGCAATGGCAATCCAAAGGACAAAAACATACATGCATGATGGTGCACCATGTCACAGGGCCAAAATAGTGACAAAATGGATTACTGACAATAAATTTGATATTTTGGATTGGCCTGGTAATAGTCCAGATCTCAATCCGATAGAAAATATGTGGCTAATAATAAAAAATAAGGTTGAATGCCACGACACTGGCTCAGTCGAAAAATTACAAGAAGCCATCAAAAAGGTATGGTGCAAGGAAATATCAGTGGAAGTTTGTCAAAACTTGATTAAATCCATGCCAAAACGTCTAGAACAAGTCATCCAAACCAAAGGACAGATGACAAAATACTAATATAAGGTTAGTATACATTTAAACATTGTTTTTTATGTAAAAAATACAAATTTCCAGGGTGATCGGATACTTTTCGCGGGCACTGTAATGTTGCTATGTTATGGTCAATATTGTCAGCGACCCATTGCGTAAAACTTCCTGGTAAGTATTGTGATACAATATCATTTTCATTCTGTACAACAGGTCTACTGTTTATATCTTCGAACCTCACTGTATGATATTGAGAATCCCAAGCTGTATAGTTCGTTAATCAGCACCTAGAGCCAAACACATGATCAAGTTTTACACCGAGACTGAAAAGAAGTGGCGGTATCACTGAACGTGGTTTTGCAGCACGTAATATACATTAGCCAATACTGTTATGTCTTAAATTTGAAGTGACCAAACCTTTTAACAGAATCTTCAACAAACGTGGCAGAATGTCACTATTACAGTTACTTATGTCATCATTTGATGGGTATTCATCAGTGCTATATTCACGTTCTCTAATCTCTCCCATGATTAGCTTAGTAGCATTAATGACAATACGCTCACTTTCTTTGTTGATATTTTCATCCCTATCAGTGTACCACTTATCGTTTAGAATGAAATTCGAAGTATTGCGAAAGCATACAACATTGCTTTTACCACCAATATTTGCAATGTATACATTCACCATAGTGTTCAATCAATTTTTTTTTTTTAATGTTTTCCTACACTAAATTTCACAGCCATTTGACAGCTCAATCATTTTGGCATGCAATTCATTTACAGAATAAAGTTCAGCATCTGCTTCATTCTCCAACCAGTCACACAATCTATTGAAATGAATTATCATATCACTGTCCACTAGGGTGACACTTATTTTCGAAAGTTTGAATTTTTATTGGGACGGGCGCGTTTCTGGTTCCATTTTGTCAAAAAATATCGTGTGTAAAATATTTTTGAAATAAAACAATATTTAGAACTGCCTCAATACGGTCAAAGTTTGTATATTTTCTCGAAAAGTAGAAATTTTAGATCATGATGTTCTATGCCTCTAGCAAATAAAATATCACTTCTAGTTTGTTCAAGCTACTAATCTTGACCTAAAACATATAACTGGACTTCATACTTTCAACTCTAGGTCCCCCTCAACTCGAGTATTAGCCCCTCAAGGGGGGGGGGGTATCATGGGCGCCCATCTCCCTCTCATTGTTGCCTACTTTGCAGAGGTCACGGTGGACTTGCGGGCGGTTGGGAAGTCACAGCGGTGCTTCTCGACCACTTGTAAGAGGAACTGCCTTTGGTCTTCACTCTTGGTAAGGGCCAGGTTGAAAGACTGCATCAACGCCACCCCGCGCTCCGCGAAGTCATTGACAACTTGAAGGGCCTGGACTCGGCGGGATGCGGCGATGAAGGCTGGGTCCGTCCGCCACTCCTCCGGATCCTTGAGCAGGAAGGCGGTGCTGATGTCCAGAACCTTGAAGAACTCCTTTGATGTAGTCGTTGTGAACTTGGCCAATGTATTGTTGGCGATTGAGGCGGTGGACAGGTCCACATTGATACGCCGCGGGGGATCCTCCGATCCTTCCTCTTCTTCCATCGCTTTAATCATCTCCCGCTTTGTCGCCAAGTCGATACCCTCGTCGAAGATGGCCAGGGTGACGAGGCGCTCGCTCAAGTACCATAGGTGCCTGGCGAAGACTGTCGCCGTCGCCTTGGCCACCGCTGAGTCCGGATAATAGACGAGGGCCTTGAGCAGCGCGAGGTCCGCGGCTGGGGCCGTTGCCGGGAGCGGCGCTTTGTACCAGGCCGTCACGTAGATGGACACGGCGAAGATGGTGAATCGCCGGATTCCAGCCGCTTCGCCTGACGACATCTGAAACTGTTCCCGGAACAGGAACAGTTTGATGGCATAGATGACTTTTGCCATCCAGCGCGCGCGATGGAAGGCGCCGGGACGAGCGAACCGGGCACCCCGCTTGTTCGGACCGCCCAGCACAATTACAGAGAGCTCCAGAAGTTCCCTGTAGTCATCACGTGGATGTTGACCGTCGAGGAGGCGGCTGAATTCGATCAGCAGGTCGTCGCGGGCGTCCTTCAGGTGCTGCGGCATGGTTCCATCCTCGAAGGGCTTCGCTTTGGTTTGATCGATGAAGTCCCACTGGGCGGCGAATCGTTTGAACAGGAGGATGTCAGGACCAGTAGAGGGACCGAGGCACGCCGTGAATGCCTTCTCGCACACCAGTTCGTGGATGTGGTGGCGGCAAGCCAAATGAAGCACTGTCTTCTCGAGTTTCTGCTCAATGATATAGCAAGCTCCTCCTGAGAGTCCTGTGTTTGAGGCGGTGGTGTCAAAAGAGAGGGCACAGATCCGTCCCTTGATGTCCCAATCCTCGAGGGCAGAGAGGACGGCTTCCGCCATGGCGGCCGGTGCCGTCGGGGAGGCTGGGCACAGCCAGAAGCTTGTCGACGTTCTCCCCAGACACCAGAACTGGAAGGCGATCTTCAGCAGGGCCTCCGTCAGCCGCTGGTACGATTTTCCCGTCCCAGTGAACGGTCAGCGGCACAGTAGGATGGAAGGCTGCCTTCATTTCCGCTGCTGCCATAGCACGGAACTTTGCTCGGTCGCGGCGGGAGGATTCGCGGTTCAAGACCAGCTCCTCAGGGTCGTGGCCCAAGCTCCTCGCAGCCGCCGACAGCAAAAAAACACCTTCTCGGTCGGTAAGTTTCGTCCGATCCATCGCTGCGGAGAGATCAGGGGTGATCATCTTTTTCGACGCGCGGAATCGCTTGGGTGGTAAAGGGGTCGTAGATGCTTCTGCATTCGACGTGGACGGGCCCGGGAGAGAGAGCTCTTCCTCTTCTTCTCGGCGACGACGCCGTGTCGGTGACCGAGTCGGGCTGCTTGCACCTGAGCTGGAGCTCGATGCCAGTTCGACGAGTTCTTCTCGGCTCTCTCTGTTCGCCCTTTCATCATCTTGCCGGCGGCTCCTTTCCGCTTCCTGTCTCCTCGCACGCTCCTCCTCAGTGTGCAGCGTCATGTCACGTGTGGAGGAGATGCGGCCGCGCCGCACCTCGGCCCTTTGTCCCGTCAGGAACTCCCTGTCCTCTTCGATTGTGATCATCGACATCGCCTGTTCGTGTGCGATGTCGAAGAGGCGGTCAAGGGATGAGAGGAACTCGGCCTCGTTCCTGATTTGGGTCACAGTGCGCCGTTTCGAGTTCTTGTTCAGAGCCCGCCACTTCTCGTACATTCGGAGAACCTTGTCCCTTGCGCGTTGGTCTTTCTGCGTAGGAATACGGGACCGCTCCCAGAATTCCTTGACTGCGGTCACTGTCTCAGCGGCTGCTTCCTTGATCGGCTTCTTGACGTCAAGGTGAAGGTGGAAAAAGTACTGAAGCGCCTGCTTTCCCGTAGGCAGCATGCTTCCTGTGATGCTGTGGTCCACGGTCCCCAGGAGATAGACTGCTGTTTTAGATCTTGTTGCCGAAGCCATCACGTCGTTTCAGAACTCACTGAAAAAGAGAATGAAACACTGTTAGTGTTGGCAAAACTCGTCCCAACCCATTTTCTACTTAGAATAACATGTTCTTTCGCCTGTATCAATATTTGGATAAACTCGTGTTACACCCTGTATAATACCTCATTTTAGTCTTCTGTACACCAGTGCGGAAGACTAAACCAACGACTCTGACCGTCCGTCTGTCTGTCTGTTATCATTTTTCAACTCAGAAACTACAGCAGCTATCGAAACGAAAACTGACATGATAACAGAACGCCATGAGTACTTTTCGACAAAAAGTATAAACTTTGACCTCGTTGAGGCAGTTCTAATTATTATTTTATTTCAAAAATATTTTACACACAATGTTTTAGACGGAATGACACCAGAAATGCGCCTGTCCTGATAGAAATTCCCAAAAAATGAAAAACACCCCAAATAAGTGGCACCCTAATATATATATATATATATATTCCAAATAGAAAAATAAAAAAAATATAAATATTCATCTCTTTCTTTAATCTTTGTGTTAACCTAATGCTGTTTAACTTTCATTATCTGATTCTATTTCCATTGAAGAATCATTATCACTAGATTGATTAAAGCAAATAGTTTCAATATCACAGGTACTGGTATTTATTGCAGATTTGGATGTTGACGAAGCCAATGTAGCACCATGTTTTACTTCACTTTCTTGGAATTTTGCATTTTGGGATATAAATACTAGCTTTGCTGCTCTGTCTGTGCTTAATTGGTTTCTTTTGGCTGTATGGATATTACTGTATGTGCTAAATGATCTCGGAGGTAATGAAAGGGCGAAATAGAGGTGTATGAGTTTGTGTAGGTATATATGTGAGTATGCATGCGTATGTATCTGGAATTCTGGATGTATGCATGTGTATGGGGTATACAATAGATATAAATGTGTATATAAGTATTTATGTATATATTGGTATATATGTATATGGGTGTATGTGTATGTATATATATGGATGGTCTCGTGGGGGGGGGGGGGGAATATGTCATCGCGGGTCTAAAGGATAGTTAAGTGGGAGATTCAAAATCCGAGGCATGGATGGGAGAGTCCTGGAAGGTTGGACAATGGGCAGTCAGCTCCCAGCCAGTGTTCTCGCAAGTTTAATGGATCTCAAGATACAAGACTTTCAGTGCAAGAAAGAGGCCAGTTTTTTCTGTAAATAGGCTGAAAAGGACATTCTATACTGGTACCATATGGCCTATTTTATTATTTATTTATTTATTTTTATAATATATATCATTGCAAAAGTATACCTTATAATTAAATTGGCAATATCTATATTAAAAAAAAAAAAAAAAAAAGTTTTTTTTACATCACTACTTACACCACTAGATAGGTTAATGATAGTAAACTCTTGAATTGACAACATACCAATTATAAATTGTTTTAGCTAAACATAATAATACAATAATGTACAGTTTATAACTCACCTTAAGTTTATTTATTCATTGCAGCAGCAACAGTGGACGATGTTAGACCTTGCATGTAGGCATTTGTTGTGAATTTACCGCCATGTATGCTTGGCCACTGATCAATGGCTTTCTGTGTGATCATTACAGCAGATCTAGTGCCTGGAGCTGGACCCTCCTTCACAATTCTGCACAGCTTAGTCAAATGAGATGGCTTAATGGATCCTTTGTGTTCAACAATGTAACCAAGAATGGAGAATGTCCCTTCAGCTGGTGCTTCACTCCAGGCAGTTGATCCATCTTTATCAAAATGCTTTAATATCTCTGTGATTCCTTTCCACAGCTGTTCTATATATTCTGTCAGCCAATTTATCACTGAGTCTTTTGTAAAACTACTTTCAGATCTGGTTCTGGATGGTCTAGCAACTTCAGCAACCTGGTAGTAATCAGAACGTTTCTTGATGTATTTGTAAATTTCATTTAGGATGTAATCCTCAGCTGTTAGTTCCTTTTGCTGCCCTGTGGTATCGTGCTTAAATTCAGAAACTACATCATTTGCATTTCCTCCATTAGCTAATTTGGAAATTGTTTCCATCACTCTTAACATAACAGTTTTCCCTCCTTCTTTATAAATATATTTTCTACAAATTCTGCACTAACTGTGGTTTTTTGAGCTACTTGCAACATAATCTTTGTTACATAGGAAATCAATACATAGAACTTTGCACTAATTTCTTTCTCTTGTGGATGATCAAAAAACACACAATTTTCCACAAATCTGTCAAATTGATCAAATTCGTAATTAACCATGCGAGTATCAGATTTGAGTTTTGGTCCCTTAAAACCAATGATATTATCAAGAACCATATTGGTATAGTCAAGGCCTGATCTCAGATTTGAAGAGTGATTTTGAATAAAGTCTAAAAGCTCACTTAGTTTACAAATTTTCTTCAATGCATCAACGTGGGCTCTGTTCACAAGATGCATTAAGTCCCATCGAAATTTGAAATTTTCTCCAAACAACTTTTTCATTTCATTTTTAAATGGCTCGTTGTCCTTACAAAAAGCCCCATCTCCAACCATTCCAGATACCTTGGATTTAATTGCTTCTTCAGATAGTTTCAAGTGATTAGGAGACTTCAACACATCAAAATTTCATTGGCCAAATAAACTCCTGATTTGCTGCGTACTAAATTTAGCCCAGCAAGTTTTACAGTCTTATCTTCTTCACTCATAACTAATACAACTAGCATGCTTAATCCCAAAATTGTTCCAATGTCAGCTGTTATTGTTACTGAAGTTGTTCTAAGAACCACTTTACAGTTTGTTCTTTAAGTTGATTATCTAATAGCTCACAAATTGTCTCGCACGCATGTGTGCTATGATTCAAATTTCCAACCTCACAACCTGACCTATGTAATACAGCTAGAAGTACTGGATATAGAGCCCATGCAGTGTTTGTTTTCATTATGTAGTATAAGATGTTGCCACATAAGTCTTCTATGTGTTTACAAGGAAAAGAAGTACCTCAAAAGGCCTTGCGGCCCATACCGAGGAGGTACCAATATGGATCCCAGGGAAAAAAGTTTATTTTTCTTTCAACTATCCTAGCAGTAGTAGAAAACTGGATAGAAAAGTAGAAGGCTCTCTCCCCACCCTCCGCTCCCTCCCTGCCAGAGGCAGGTACGGAAAAAGGTTGAAGAAAATACCTTGACCCTGGAAAAGTAGCCAAGGAAATTTTACAGGAAAGTGGAGAATATATAAATAGCTCTATATTTAGCTTACTCACAGAGACACTGAGCAAACGAACTCCTGCAGAGTTTTCTGAGGTTTTAATCTTAAACTATGAGTGTGTTCGGTGGGTGCGGTCTTTGCGAAACATTCTATACCCGGGAATTTCGAACTCCCCAACGTAGTCCCTACGATCAGTATGAATCCAGGACTCAGTGATAGCAACAATATCCTGGTATTCTGATGCTAAGAGCGCCCGTAGCTCGCAAAACTTGTTCCTAATTGACCTAGCATTAAAAAGCATTGCACGGAGGGAGCCTTTCCTATTCTGACTGCCCCCTAGCACAACCCGTTTCCCGAACAGCCAGGGCTGTCGGGAGTTGAAGAGCCCCTCACTAATGAGGGGGCAACTTCCGCAGGAGACTGACCCCCCTCCAACGTAGGAGGAGGGTCACCCACCTGTACTTCCGAGAAGATGTTTTCATCACTTCATAAACAGCAGCTCTTTGATGATGCTGAAGTTTAATTAAATGTCTCTTCAGGTGGGTTTTCAGATTTCTAAACCATCTCTCTTGATTTTCTCCTTGTTTGCATACATAGGTTAAATCTTTAACATTGAAGTAACCTTTTATGTTAGAATGTTTGTCTGAAGCACATGCTTTGGGGTCTGTGCAAGCTATGCAATATAATGTAAACATTTTATCATCAGAAGCATCATCAATATCTTCTTGATTATCATCATCTTCATCCTCAACAGCTATATCTACATCAGGCATATTAGTGTCACTATTTGCAATGTTTTCCATTATATCACTTGGTACTGAAAATGAATCATCAGCATGCCCTAGAAGGCCTAGATCCTTCTTTTCCACCAATTTGAATGTAGATTTGATCAAATCATTGTTCAGGATTTCTTGTATTGATTTACACTTGCTTAAATGGGCTATGGAAATGTCAAATTTGTTGCTTTTTGCTTTATTAGATTTGGATGCAACACTTAACTTGAAGACATATTTTGACTCTTCTCTTTATTAACCACAACAGCTTGGTGAGTTTCTTTTGTTAGGCGCAAAATTGCATTCAATGTCTTCTGGATTTGGGAATTTTCAAATTCCTCTAAAGCAGTTTTGTTAGTCTGATGCGCAGATTCCTCACTTACCTTTTGTTTCTTAGGTGGAGGAGAAGCACTTTCTTCAGTCTGTGAAACATCTAGTGAAAAAGTTTCATTTTCTAGATTAGCAGTTGATGAAGTTGGTTCATTTTTCTGAGGTCTAGCACTAGCACATTTTGTGAACAAACTAAATGACTGCTTTGCCGTATCTCTTTGCTGCACTTCATCCTGGTATTTCTTTACTGCAATATCTAAGCTGTGGGCCCAAACTCTGGGACCTCTTGTATTGTAACAAATATTTTTTTTGGAATTAAAATGTTCCTCCCAGTTTTGCTTCTTTGAATATTTGTTCTTGCATTGACCACAAAAGTAACCCCTTTTAACACCCTTTTACAGTATGGTAAAAGTGAGTAAAAGTAAGTAAATATAGTACAATGAAAGTAAGTAAAAGTAAGTGCTTTAAACTTAGTAAGGAAGAGTAAGTAAAAGTAGGTAAGTTAAAGTAAGTAAAAGTAAGTTTAAACTTAACTAAACTTTTCAATTCTAGAGTCATGGTGGATTACTTAAAACCGCACAAGTAATTATCTGGCCAATTTATCAAACCTGGCCGAGATCAATGGAACATAGTCCAATCCTGATAATTTTATATTAAAAAAATATACGTTTTAGTAAAATTTTAATTATCAAAACATTGAAGCTTAACAAAAAATAAAAATAATTGTTAAATATGGAATTACCAACTAAACTTAAAATAACTAAATTTGTAATTTAAAAAAAATTGGTTTGTACAAGAATGTATACGCAAAAAAAATTGCATAACGTCTAGCGGATGAACAAAACCCAAACCCAAATTTACTTTTTCTCATGGTCAAATTTACTGGAGTAATGCTCCCAAGATCCCAGGAATCTGGAGTAATGGGTATGAGTGTATTTGAAAAAGTGTAAACCATTGTAGTGTTATGTTTTGTATTTGGAGATAAAAAACAATAACTTGAATGTTTTGTTTCATTACTTTCTGGTTCCTTATAATATAACACAAAGGGATGCACTGTGCATTGAGTATTTTCCCAATGAAAACCTTGGGCTGCATGCATCCTGTTCTACAAATGAGTAGTTTTCTGAAAAGTCACCAAGAACTACAGCTGTATGGCTATTTAAATTATTCTTCAAGTTTTTTAGAAATGCACTCTGATTCTTTGCTATAAAGTGATGACGTGTCAATTTGACAATTTTTGTGATTAATGAATTTATAAAATCATCTACAGATTCTGTTTTTTCAACCATATTGCATCGATCTGAGTAACCCATTGTTTATTTTATTACCTCACATTCAGGATTGTTAACACTTTGAAAAGTGAGCAAAAAATTCTTAATACCTTGTGCTTTTGGACAGAGATTACATATTGCATCATGCAATTCCTGTTGTTGACATCACACACTTTCTCCATAAGCAGGGTTGGCACTAGTGGGCCCAGCCTGAAAAAACCCACTATTTTACCCACTTGTGGGTTTTTTCATGAAACTTAAGAAGTGCATATGCAATTATTTTTAAAAATTGTCATATAGGCGCCTATAATGATTTTACATGCAAAGCAAGCAAACATGAGTCAACAAATAGACCTACAGGTATAACTCTTGGGTGAGGTAGCAGGTTATAGAGTGTAGACATCAGCCAATCAGGGTGTTATACATCCTGATTCTTCAGTCAACTGCATCTTCAAGGAATTTTCTACTTCTTCATGGATTGTATTTAAAAGTGGACCAGACAAATTCAATGGAAGGTGGAGTGTAGCCTGGTCTTAGGGTCTCTATCATTTCAATAAAATACTTAGACTCTGCACATAGAAAATGGAATATTATTGCATAAAAGAATTTGGCTATTTTGTTATCAATTACATTTTCTGCAAAGTTGTTGTCATGCCAAAATTGCTTGCTTACTTTTGAATTTTTCTTTTTTCATCTGTAATTGTGTCAGTGGTGGTGAGGATGAGTCTGGATCATCTGAGAGGTCTATGTCATGGCAGTATGAAGATGATGTACTGGCAGTATTGTCAGTCTTGTTTCTTGATTCCATGTGTTTCAAACATTTCATTAAATGCATTTTTATTCGCTCTATTTTATTACTTATTTCATTACTGCAATGTTTGCATCTAACTTTACTAGTCCCATCAATAATATTGACTTCACTCCATTCATGCCCTGATTTTCTTCCTGATCCAAAGGTCTTTGGCATTATTTAATGCAGTTATAACTTCAAACAGACTAATTCTGTAGGCTAGCAGTAAAGATAAATATGCTGTTGCCAGTTTGTTTTATTTAACTGTGAAATAAAAGAAAAAATATTCAGTAATATGAATTAAATAGATATAACTAGCTGAATTAAGTTCCCTTTGGGAGATGTAATTCATCTACTTCCAGCGGAAGACACAGGGGCCTGTCTTCCATAGGAAGTATAGCCTAACAAATAGGATAATTTACTACACCAAATTTAGTTCAAATTGGTCCATGTTTTCTAAATTTTGTTGTGAAGCTCAATCTGAGAAAATAATAACTTTTTATGCTTAATTGCCTGGAAGGCAACCTTTTTGCTAAAAACAAGACAAATGTTATATTAATAGTGTACGGTACAGTACAGTATTATTATAAAAATAAGAATAGGTAGGTCTAATATGAACTACCATATGGACATATGAAAAAACCCAATTTTACCCGGGTTTTTTCGGGTTTTAGGTGAAAAAACCCGAAAAAATCCACCTGGGGTGGGCTTTTTAGAAAAAAGTGGGTTTCTTGCCAACCCTGTCCATAAGAGCTGTGTATTCCAACCCTTTGACACCCAAAGCTGAGAATTGTATTTTGGCATTCTGGTGGTATGTACATACTAGTGATGTAGGTCACATCCGCACATTTTCTCGAATCCGCATCCGCAGTTTGGACTGCGGATGTCGTGCGGATGTGGACCGTTGAGATAAAACGTCATTAATAAGCGGAAATTATCAAATTCTACTATAATAATAGAACTAGTTCATTGTGCGCAAAAGTGATGCAAGTGACAAGACGAGAGGCTGTTCTTGTATGAAGTTACTCTCTTGCAACCTACTTAGATCCACGTTACAAAGCTAAGTTATTTTCACCTAGTACATTAGAACGAGTTAAATCATCACTTGGCAAAGCAGTTGAAGAGCTTCAATCTCTTGAATCTGTCGCTTCGCCACCCACCAAAAGAATAAAAGTTTCAGTGACAGAACCAACACCTTCAACAAGCAAATCTATCACAGAATCTCTCTCTGTTTCTTGAGTCAAGCAGCGATGATGAGACCTACGCAATGTCAAAAGATGTAGTAAAAATGATCGAGAGCTATCACCAAGAAAAATGCCTGGCTGCATGTGACAATCTTATTAGTTGGTGGAAAAATACGCAGAATATCTATCCATACTTGAGTAAACTTGCAAGGAAACATTTAGCACGTCCTCCAACAAGCATACCAAGCGAGAGATTATTTAGCAGTGCTGGATTAATATATGATGAAAAGAGAAACAGACTGGCAGCAGAAAAGGCAGAAAAATTAATGTTCCTTAAGCATAACCTTCCTATAATTAAGTTTGAATATTAAACGATGAACATCTTAGTTTACTTTATTTTAATTACTCATTTATAAATATGCCTAATAAAACTTTAAACTTAATATAAATAGTTATCAAGCTAATTAAAGATCTCTTTCTATAAGGGTGGAGGTTGGGGAAAGAGGTCGGGTAACACAATTATGGTTTCTAATTTGGGGACTATCTGGATTATTTTTACAGAGACTAAAAGCTTCTTTCAGATTCATTAACACCAGTCTTTCTGCACAGATTCTTTATACCCACTTCATTTCTAATACTCAGGCAGTCTTTTGTACCTGGGCACAAATGACTAATTTCATGATTCAAAAAATTTCAGAACAGAATCTTTAGTACCTTTAGTTATTACTTTCCTTTTGACATGGGTTCAATTTCAGGAATAATTCCAAGTCTTTGTTTTATATTTCTGCTTTTCTTAACTAAATATTCAGTTGTCTGAAATAGATTTGTAGTTTTTGATATGGTAAATGGAGATAATGTCAATATTTTGAGTTTCCTCTCATAACTGACCAAATGAATTCCAAATGATTTAATGGGCCCATTGATCTCCAATCTTTAGGGAGTTGTGCTTCTAGTTTCTACTATCAAAGGTGAATACCTACATTTTGTTCTTATGCTTCAGTTTTAGTTTAGGTATATTCCTACTTAATAATAGCGTATCATTTTAAAATTCATACCTTTGAGTTTCATGATCCAACTTTGTAGCTTTTGATGGTCTTAGGATCTCAATTTCTAAACTTGTTTCTAGCTTTTGTTTTAAAGAATGACATGCTTTTTCTATTGTTTGAATAGCTTTTGCTTCTTTTCTTGAGGAACCCAAACCATCTAAAAAATTTTAATTAATAAATATTTGACTCCATTTGATATATATGGACAATAATAATTAATGTCAACATATTCATTTCATAAGTTAATAAATTTAATATGTCAACATATTCATTTCATAAGTTAATAAATTTAATATGTCAACATATTAATTTCATTAAGTTTTTCAGCAACTCCTGAAAAACTGTCTTGAAAGTAAATGCATTATAAATAAATAATATAAATAAAAAATTATAAATATAAAAAGTACCTATCATTAAATACTTACGCTTCTTCACTGGAGTCACAGCAAGACTTTCTAGAACTTGAGAAACCTCTTCTTTGGCATTACTTGATATACTTGGATCATATTCATCGCTTTCTGAAATATATTCTCAGAAGACTGATTGTGATCAGACCCTTCACTTTGTGATGTTGATAGCAACTCTGGTCTCTGGGTCAATAATTTTCTACAGTTGCTACATAGTACAGTATTCCTTTGTAGTTTCCATTTACATCGATCATAAAGTGACTGGTTGATGGTTCTTATATCCTTGTGTATCTTTTTCTTATGTTTTTGTAAAGGATCATCACAGTATCTAACCATTTTTCATTACTAAAAATATACAATTGTAAATCTCAAAAATAAGATATGATTTGACTCAAAATAAGCACATCTGTAATAAAAATAAGCATAATTAACAAACATTTTTAGAGAGAGAGTGCATGAATATGAGTTATACATAGGATGTAAATATATCATTTGTAGTTGTCTATTTTAGTCTGCGTAAAAATGTCAAAATTTCAATGTACAATGTACATATTTTTTCAATAATTTTAAAAATATCTTGCAACTTGATACCCACATTTTTTATTGTTTGTATCTTTTAACAATTAATGGAAGTTTAATAAATAAAAATTTTGGGGGGATTTCACTGTCTAGGGGGGGTGGGGGTCAAAAATATAAAAAAAAGGGGGGAAATTTTTCATTATTGTTCTACACCTTTGAATGTGGTATCTTTTAATAGATCTCTTCATGCTGATTCTAAAAATTTGTAGTTTTATAGGTCTACAAGATGATGTTTGGGAGTTATTGCCCATTAAAGTTAGGTGGTAAAGTGGGGGCCCATATCTCAAAAACTATGGGTCATAGAACTTTTTTATCTGAACCAGTGAACTCAGCACCTGGAAGAACCCCATATGTTAATTTTCATTAAAATCCGGGTTGGAGTGGTGACAAATTCTTTAATTTTTGGGTGATTTGTCCTGGAATGCCCCTCAGATTATCACATCATACAATGCCACACTAACAAAAGATGAGACTTAGAAAAATACTTGTTGCGGCTCATCAGCAGTCACCGCAAAACCTTACTGGTTTCAACAAAGGTGGTACTGAACATCAAGAAAGAGGTTGTTTGAGATGTTTTATATATCATGAATGAGATTGAAGTTCCTCTGTATTATCTGATGTGATACAAGTGTTGTTGTTATTGTTTTTCATTTCATTGCTATTATACAAATAACTTAATAAGGGATTATGAAAAAGGGTTAATATTCATTTTAACTTCCTTTTCATTTTTGATAGAGTTAATTTTCTGCTATTTTCACTTTTGATATGCATTCAACTATCTTTCTACCTTCTCTGTCAGATCAACCAGTGCCTAACACCCTCATCTCTCAGATTTTGCTGAAATTTGGTTTATAGGGAGTTTGTGGGCCCTGAATCCATTTCTGAAATTATAAGGTCAATCCGACCAACGGTTCAAGAGATATGACCTCGGGAAATTTGAGGTCACTTGCGAGGTCACTAACATTTGGCGACCCATAACTTGGGTAATAATGGTCACAATTATATAAAAGTATATATATTTAGAATCAGAAAATGACAAGGAATCCAAATATGCAAGTTTTAGAACTCTAGGTTGAAAAATAAAAAGTTACACTGTAACCAAAATTTGAGGTCACGATTTGACCTCTGGGGTATCAAATGAGAATTTTTTTTTAAATGTAAAAAATGAAGGCATAGGCATTGGCTATTAGAATCAGCAAAAAAAGTTGTTTGTTAGTATTTTTCATGTAACTAACATATAAGTGAACATATTCATAAGTTGTGCGTCAATTCTACCTATTTTTTCACACAAGCTCATAATTTGACCTATAGAAATTAAAATTACATTTTTTATAGATATAAAAACAAAGGCAAAAAATGTAAAATTGTATTTCACTGCTAATCTACACTGGCAATAATAGTTATAATAGTGAAAGGGGAAGACCTACTTAGAGGATTCATGTGCTAGCCTAATACAATTTTTGCATGCTCGATGCTCTCATCAATTTCTTTTTGTGGAAAAATGTATTGAATTCTGCTGCCTCCTCTTAGGGTAGGACAACTCATTACAGTTAATATATGATGTCCTGGCACTGCACATGAATCCTTGTTTGATGGATAATAATATGCACTTGATCCTGATGACCCAGAGGGATGTAGAAAGTTCACAGTGAAATCATCAAACTCTTCACAATATTCCTCCACAATTCCATACCAAACTTGCATGTCATAAATGCAGCCAACATACTCTCCTGGTTTGACACATTTTAGGTTACCAAGCATTGCAGGTTCATTAGTAAAATGACTTTTCCTTATTCTTTTCTTTTCTCCAATGCCACTTGAAATGGGATACACCATCAGTTCTTCCTTGTTTAGGGGAACAAATCTATGATATTTCTGAGTTCCAGGAATAGCCCTACTATCCTTGAATCGATGTTCCAACCGTCTTCTGCATCTTTCAAATCAGCTGTAGTTACAAAGAAAAAAATTTATCTTCTTGCTCAAGTTTTCTTCACAAAACTGAAACATGTGTTCTGGTGTAAGAATTTGCCTCTCTGTAGTTCTCTGCAAACTGGCACGAGCAGTAGCTCTTTTCACTGTTCCTCCAATCCCATCACATGCATTTTTGCCATGGGATGTAGCAAAGAAGTGCCATTCACAAGACAGACCAAAATCCTCTTCATGGTAACAGAGATTTGTGAAGTTGTATCTGTTCTTATATTGGCCAGCACATCCATCTGAGAAATAGTGCACCTTCTTCAATTGTGGGCATCTGAATTTAACATATGTCATAAGCTTCAATATGAATGAGTAAACCATTATAGTGTTGTGTTTTAGTGATGCAGATAAGAAACAGACACTAAAATGGCTAAGTTCCTGGTCTGCAGATGATCTATAATAGATGACAAAAGGGTGAACTGTACACTGTGAATTGTCCCAGTGAAACCCTTGGGCAGCATCCTGGACAATGAAAGAATAATTCTCAGAGAAATCACCTACTATAACTACCTCGCTCTGAGGGGGTAGTGTTTCTTTCAACTGCTTGAAGTACTGTGATTGTTGCTGAGCAACAAAGTGATGACGAACCATGCTGGATATTTTCATGCTTAGGGATGATAAGTATCATGAAGTGGCTCCACCTTATCAACCATTGTACAACGGTCAACAGTCACCCATTGCTTGTAAGATATTTCATTTGGAGCTGATTTCACACTGTCAAGTAACTCAAGAAAATCCAGGACACCCTCTTCTCTTGGGCAATCATTGCAAAGTTGCATCATGCAAGTCTCTCTTTCTGTACTGCAGACACTGTAATCCATAAGATCCTTGTATGAAAGACCTCTTTCTCCCAATGCAGCCAGCTGCAATTTTGGATTTTGATGGTATGTGCAGACACAGACAGAATGAGTCCCACCACTACCGGCAAGCACACAATATGATGGCTGTAATTTTGCAAATGTGGAAAATCCTATTTTGGGATTCTTTTCATCATTTTATATAGTTCAAACATCTCTCTTAAATTCCCGAGGACCAATCGTTTTTGCACCTTCATTGCACCTTCAGCACTGATAACTTTCACGCAATCCTTTTGGCCAGGACACATACGACTAACCTCTTCTGACTCATAGAATCTTCTAACTATATCTTTGTGTTCTTCAGATATCACTTTTCCTTTGCTCATTAGTGGAATCTTCGGAAGGATTCCATGTTCTGATTTAAGTGAACGGCTTCTTTTCACCATGTATGTTGTAGTTTGAAAGAAACTAGCTGTTTTTTTCAATTGTGTATGATGAGAGTGTCAATATTTGTAGTTTGTGATGGTGACATTTGCTCTCCAGGAATGACTGTTTCAATTCATTCATTAATTTGTCTAGATGTTTTTCAGATTTAGTTTCAGGTTTTGAAGTATCACTTACCTCCTCGGTAATTTGAACACCATAACTGAGTTCTAGCCTCTCCTTCAGGTGTTTCTGAGCAGATGATAGCTTACCACGAGCCTTGCGCTTTTTCTGGCTTAATGACAGCCCTTCTGAAAAGAACAGAAAAAAGGTTTCACACACCTGAATATTAGTAATTAAATATTAATTATAGTACCTTAAATGCTATATAATTGGCTATATAGTAGATCAAACAGACCTTGTAGTAAAGTATAAGTTATTATATTAATTTATTACTTACTTTTTTAACTGGTGTTTGGTCCAGAAATGCTAGAACTGGTTCAACTGAAGTTGAAGGATTTTCCTTTATCAAGCAATCACAGTCATTGTCCAGATCTTGAATTGAAGAGATGTTACTCAAGCCACTGATAGTAGATGATTCATTTGAATCCTGCTCAGACTCGTTGTTTTCAGTGGTACTAAGTATAGTGGGGTTTTTCATTATCAGTGTCCAGCAGTTCACACACAACAATGAGTCTTTTTCACTCTTCCAGCACATTTTTCAACAAGTACATCAGTCACTTTTCTAAGATTGATTGTTATGCGTTTCTTGTGTTTTTGAATAGGGTCCTGGCAGTATTTCAAGTGCCGAACCATTGTATTTTGATCTGTAAAGATATAGGATTTACAATTAGGTAATATATATTTTTTAGAAAATATATAGCTATACACACTTAATATTTTAGGCCTTGATAGTCTCTGAGGCTCATTAAAACACCATACCCACCAGCCACCCACAGTGCTGGCTGGAACTGTACTAACCTGTAGACAAGGAATTTTGCAACTATCTGTGTTGATTCTGCACTTAGACAAGTAGCAACATGTTTCAACAGGTTTGTTTAGGCTACATGTGAGCTTAGTCTTCCCCTTTCACTATTATAACTATTATTGCCAGTGTAGATTAGCAGTGAAATACAACTTTTATTAAATTCTTGGAGCTTGAGGTCAAATTGATAGCTAAGATATAAAAATTCCTTGAAATGACAAGCAATTTATAAATATGGTGTTCACTTATAAGTTAGTTACATGAAAAGTACCAACATAAAACAAACTTTTTATGATTGTTTCTATTAGTCAAGAACTCTGACTTTGTTTTTTATATCTATAAAAAATGTAATTTTAATTTCTATAGGTCAAATTATGAGCTTAAGTGTGAAAAAATAGGTAGAATTGACGCACAACTTATGAATATGGTGTTCACTTATATGTTAGTTACATGAAAAATACTAACATAAACAAACTTTTTTTTGCTGATTCTAATAGCCAATGCCTATGCCTTCATTTTTTACATTTAAAAAAAAAATTCTCATTTGATACCCAGAGGTCAAATCGTGACCTCAAATTTTGGTTACAGTGTAACTTTTTTATTTTTCAACCTAGAGTTCTAAGACTTGCATATTTGGATTCCTTGTCGTTTTCTGATTCTAAATATATATACTTTTATATAATTATGACAATTATTACCCAAGTTATGGCTCGCCAAATGTTAGTAACCTCGCGAGTGACCTCAAATTGCCCGAGGTCATATCTCTTGAACCGTGGTCGGATTGACCTTATAATTTCAGAAATGGATTCAGGGCTCACAAACTCCCTATAAACCAAATTTCAGCAAAATATGAGAGATGAGGGTGTTAATTTCAATTTTTTTTGGTTGATCTGACAGAGAATGACCCAATGATGAAAATAAAATTTGATGAAAAATTGAAAAAAAAAGGGTTAAGATTTGGTAGAACACATCGACCAAACTCCATTATTCACTCATCAAACCATCTCATCCTGTGTGTATGTAGTCATGTTATCATCATTAGCCAATCAGTGGCTGCCCCATTGTCATGTGATGCCCCGCACATTTTGAAATTATTAAATTTTGGTGCCATTATTCACTAGTCAAACCATCATATCCTGTGTGTATGTAGTCATGTTATCATGAGCCAATCAGTGACTGCCCTATTGTCACATGACACCCCCACACATGTCTGGCGCTGAAATTTGAATTCAACAGTTGCTTCAGAATGGCTGTGTAGTGCATGCTCAAAGTCTGAGTGGGACTCTATTAAACAAGTTTTGAGGGACAATAGCGCTGCTGTTGCTATATTTTGAGCTTATGGCATGCTCAAGACCTCTCTTCAGGGTTGGCACCCAAAAACCCAACCCAAAACCCACTGGAATTTTCAGTGGGTTTTTGTGTTTTTGGTCTGAGATGTTTATTTTAAAATAATTGAAATTTTTCTGATTGCTACATTGTTCAATTGTAGCTAATTAGAATGCTTTGGCATGTTGATTATTTCAAGGAAGCTGATTTATAAAACAATTCTTAAATTATGCAATGTGTAAATAAAGATTATGAAAAATTGAAAAGTTTTATTGGTCTTTTAAATGGTGTCCAGACTACAGACACAAATAGAGTACAGTAAAACTAATGAATACTAAATAAAGGTGTGTGTGTATATTATTCACAAGTATGAATGAATTATGAATGAATAGCCTGGTCTTAAATTTTGGACCCATTTAATAAATTCTTTATTCTCTACAACTACAAATGGAATATTTGCTGAAAAGAAAAATCTGGCCATTTGCAAATCTAGTTGTTCTTTTTGATCTACAGTTGTTCTACCACATATGGCATTATCTGACCTTGCGTTTTCTTGGCTGGAGTAGAATGAGAAAATGGTATGGAAGATTCAGAAGTGGTTGAAGTGAATGAAGTCTCATTACTGTGAATTGTCATAATGTCCCCGACGTGGATGATATCGTTCCATTTAGTTGCGAGACTATTTTAGATGAAATAACTGTTTACGAGGCTGAGATTGCGCATTATATCGATAGGCTAAAAGTTAGCAAGGCTCCAGGCCCTGACGCTTTTTATCCCAGACATTTGAAAGATTTGAAAGAAGTTATCGTAGGCCCTTAACGAAGATCTTTAATCAGTCACTCGAAACGGGGATTATTCCTGAAGACTTTAAATTAGCTAACGTCACGCCTATTTTTTAAAAAGGCGACCGCGCGGTAGCTAGCAATTATAGGCCCATTAGCTTAACGTCAATTGTCGGTAAACTTTTGGAATCCGTAGTTAGGGATCGTATTATCGATCACTTAGAAAGTAGAGATTTGATTAATAGTAGTCAGCATGGGTTTCGACGCCATAGGTCTTGTTTAACTAATTTGTTAGAATTTTATAACGAAGTAGTGCGCGAATACGATAGGCATAGGGCAGCTGACGTTATTTATTTAGATTTTAAAAAGGCGTTCGATACAGTTCCGCATAGGAGACTAATTGCGAAGGTTAAAGCGCACGGTATACGCGGTCAGGTAGCTAACTGGTTAGAAGAATGGCTTCGTGCTAGGAGACAGAGGGTCATAGTTAATGGTAGTGAATCGGGGTGGTTGGATGTAGGTAGCGGTGTCCCACAGGGTTCAGTGTTAGGCCCATTGTTATTCGTAATTTACATTAACGACATAGATGTAGGATTGACTAGTAATGTTTCAAAATTCGCGGACGATACTAAAATAGGCGGTAAGGTTGTTAACGAGGACGATAGAAATAGGATCCAAGACGATGTAAATAGGATATGGAGGGACGGATAAGTGGCAGATGCAATTTAACGTAGATAAATGTAAAGTTTTGCATATAGGTTCTCGCAACAATAATTACGCATACACGATGGATGATAGGGAGTTAGCGAGCATTGACGAGGAAGTAGATTTAGGCGTACGCGTAACTAAAGATTTAAAGGTTAGGAACCAGTGCCTGGAGTCTTGCGCAAAAGCGAATAGGATGTTAGGCTTCATAGCGCGTAATTTCGAATTTAAATCGAAGGATATCATATGCCCCTTTACAAGTCCCTAGTCAGGCCTCATTTAGAATATGCAGTTCAGTTTTGGTGCCCGTACTTGCGTGAGGATATTGATAGGTTAGAAAGGGTTCAGCGTCGTGCCACGAAACTTATTCCGTCATTGCGCAACAAGCCTTATGAAGATAGGATTAAAGTGTTAGACTTGTATTCACTCGAAACTAGGAGATTAAGGGGGGAGCTTATTGAAGTTTTTAAAATCGTTAATAACATCGATAACGTGAATTTTGACAAATTGTTCACTTTCGATAATAGTAATACTCGCAATAACGGATTCAAGTTGCGTGGCAGACGTTTTCATTACTAATATCGCTAAAAACTTCTTTACGTTTAAAGTAATTGAAAAATGGAATAATCTTCCCGCGTCAGTCGTTCATTCTACCAGCGTTAATATGTTTAAGAACCGTCTTGACGGACATTTTAAAGGTATTAACGTTGTTTAATTTAAATAACAACAAAGTTAGTAACAGAAGCTCTGGTGGTGGTGCTCGGGGATGAGTCTGTTGACGATGAATGCCAGCTTGTGACATGCCAGCGTGTGATGCCAGCAATAAAAAAAAAAAAAAAAAAAAAAAAATTAGACTAACACGAATGTAGATGTAGCTCATAGCGTAAACTAACCCACTTTTTGTTTAACTTTACCTTTTTTTTTTTTTTCTTATCCTCCTTACTTTGCATGTCTCTAACTCTTTTCTTGCATGTTGTAGTTTGCATGGTATGACAGTGAGTTAAGACTGTGTTTGCATGGTTTGTAAGCGTTCTTATTTACTTCTTTCATCTTTCACCCCTCTCCTATTCTCTCCGACTATTTTTCTGACTTGTCGGCAGTGGCCGGCGGATGATGATGGTGAGACACTTTTCCTCTTTTTCTGAATGAATGTTAACCCACGAGTGATAGGTGTTGCTCCTTACTTAACCCCTTATTCTCTTCTCTTCTCTTAACCCCCTACTCTTTCCTTTCTCTCGGGCTAGCCTTAGAGTGGATCTTAGGGTCTTTGTTAGCCTTAGCTTCTGTAGATCTGTAGATCATGAACCAGGCTTTCATATGATTTGCTTGAAGAGGGTCTACTCTCAAAACTGCCATGTCTATGTGTAGGAGGAGGAGTTGCTGATGTAGCTGTATTTGTAAGCTCATCTGCTTCATCATCACGAGCATGTACCCATTTTTTATTGCATCAATTTAAGTGATGTTTCACTCATTCTATTTTTTTTTAAACCAAACTCTATTTTTTGCACCAAACTCTATTTGGTTGGTCACTCAACATTTTTACTTCATCTCATTTAGCAGCTTTAAGTCTGCCACCAGTATGTGCAGGTCTAACTTTAGGCATTATTAAATAGATATTAATTAACTAAAACTGATCTCTGAAAAAAAGATATTCAAAAATAAGAATAATGTCTACTGTCTAGGCCTGTAAACAAATTGCAATAAAAATTCAGAAAAACATGCCACTGTATTGATTCAAAATAGAACAAAAGCCACACTTTATGTTAAATGAAAACACAATATGTTTCAACAGCACACTGCTATCTTCTTCAGTTGAAAGTGACCTTAAAACTGAAACAAAATATATAAATTCTAAAAATCCTAGCTATAATTTTAATTTAAATTATGAAACCACAAAACTCACCCAAAAACCCATGGGCTTTGGTTTTTTGGTGAAAAACCCAGGTTTTTGCCAACCCTGCCTCTTGTGTGTCCTCAGTGTGGTAATGAACTTAATTACCGTGAAGCCTCCCATAATTAATGTAAGTGCACCGATAATATTTCCAACTACTTACCTTTCCAGGTCCCGAATTCATTATGGGATACCCATGCCCAGTTAGGTCAACTGTGTATGCCCTTGACAATTGGTTAGGTTAAGTTGTGTTATTTTTGTTAGTTTTAACTGTACACTCTTGATGATTGGTTAGGTTAGGTCCCCCCACCCCACCCAAAACCCCAAATTCCCCATGGGTTCCCCTATAATTGTCAACACAGGAACATATTTTCCTAGTGTATTTTTTTTTCTTCAAATCTGACCTTTATTTTCTGGTAAAAATAGTGATTTTTGGAGGATATATCAGATTGTCATTTCCTCAAAAATGGGGATTTTCCTAAGGAAATGAAGGTCAGATTTGAACAAAACACACCAGAAAAATATGTTTTTGTGTCCCAAATGAGAGGGCAGCTAAAATGAATCTTTACCTGAAAAAGTAAAAGTTAATTTTTTAGTTTTGTTTCAAACAGCAAAAATGTAGCAAAACTGAGTGACCTTTAGATTATTCTCTGATATGCCTAATTTTTTGCATGCTTCATTAGTTTTTTATATGTAACAAGGAGAAACCTATGGAAATAAATATTTCTGACTTTTATGTTTTTGGGCCACCCTAATATATATATATATATATATATAATTTTTTTTAAATAATCACACTGACTTTGATAAGATCTAATTATAATCCATTGCAGGTCTTTATATTTTTGAAATTTTAAGCCAAGGAATTAATAAATGGCAGACAATGGCAAATAATCCAACCACAATTCTGGAAGTTTGTGTTGATTCTGTTGAATCAGCAATCAATGCATCAGAGGGAGGAGCAGATAGACTCGAGTTATGCTCTGCATTATCTGAAGGTGGCTTGTCACCAACACCTTCCCTGTTGAAGATTATTAAGAAGAATGTGAAAATACCCATGTAAGTTTTATTGAAATTAAGCTCATTTTTAAAATTTAGCTTAAATCCTTAGTGTATAAGGACTCACTTAGTTCCAGATTGGTTAGAAAACCAATCCTTTTCATGCACAATAAATTTAGGTTAAATTTGTTGGAAAACTGTAGCCAAATATTATGAAGGTACATATTTTTTCTTGTTCTAACAGCAGTGAAAGACAATAAGGTTCTGCTCTTCAACTTTATGGATGTTCAGTTTTAAAAGTTCTTAGGATTTAAGATTTCATGTGTACTGTATTTTCAAGTAGGTATTAGTTTGTTTGTGTTCTAAAATAATTAATATTTTTATTCATGACTTTTTGTATATAGGGTAATTCCAGGACAAATAGACAAATGAAAGTGCCAAATGTGCACTCCACCATCTCCAAAATTCATGAAACTTGGTGTGAGGGTTGGTTTTGGTCCAAATTACAAAAATCTGAATTTTTTTGAAAATTGGTCTAGTTGGTCAAATTTTATGGCTTGACCAAATTTTGGTCAAATGAAAAACCAACAATTTTCAAACGTAAATATCTCAGCTGCTAATTGTGGTAGCGTAATAAGTCTTAAATTATAAAATATGTAAAATTAACTGTAGTTTCTAAATATGTATCATTTTTTAGGGTAACAAAAATAAAATTATGATTTTTTGGAAAAAATGTCAATTTTCTTTTTTTTTGCAATTTGGCAGCGAAGATATCATTTTTCGAAAAAAAGACCAAGAATAAAAAATGTTTATTTGATGTATGTACATCATAATAAGTAATAAAAAGTCAGCTTATAGTTTATTATAAGGCTCAAAACTGAGTTTGAAATTAAGTAGTAAAATGTTTTTTCAGACGATTAAGATTTATTACAGACTTGTTGGTCCAAAAAAAGACAATTTTCAAATCATATAAAAAATACATGTAGATAAACCAAAGGAGAAAAAATCTTTTAAAATATATGTACAATGTACATACATAACCTCTCTTATATTTAGGGACAGAATATATTGACAATAATAATGTTTAATTTATAAAGCGCTTATCAGAGTATAAAATACTCTTCCTAATACTACACGTACACAAGTCTTTGAGAATGAATTAAGAGACAGTATTCTCATCCAGTGAATCCAAATTTTAGACACTAATAATATAATAATAAGAAAAAAGAATTTGAAAAGATTTTTATAACTATTAAGTAGATACACAAATCTTAGATAAAAATTTTAGAAATATTATATAGACAATCTTAAATAGTATACATTCGATAGAATTTATTTTATCATCTTTGAAAAGTTATTTAATTCTTGAAGCGGAAAAATGTATTGTATTCTTGTTCCTCCTCGTAAACTTGCTTCAATACTCCCAAATATATTTTCTGTTGGAAGTTTGGAACGTGACAAACATCATCTTGCGCAGGAAAAATGTATGAGGGACATACGCCTGAAGGATGGAGAAATTTTATCAGAAAATCATCATATTCACAGTCAAAGGACTGGACTAATCCGAGCCATAGTTTATTTTCATACATAACAACCCACAAAAGAGCCTGTTTCAATTTCGCGTTGAGAGACAGTATTATGTTCTTGATCCGAAGCAGAAACTCTAATGAGCTCTCTTATTTCGACTGACTGTGCACTCTGAGAGAGTGGATAAACCTTCAACGAATTCTTGGAAAATTGGACGAAGTGATGTAATTGTTGAGTACCTTTGATAGAAGTAATAGGTTCACTCAGACGTTTTTGCAAAGAAAGCTCTACATCTACAACTTCTGCCTCAGAGATGTAAAAAAAAGTCAATAGCAGTTAGGAATTCTTGAGAGCAGAAATTGTAGAAGTCCTCAGCTGTTAAGATTTGATGGTCGAGAGGCCGTCGTAAGCTTTCTCTGGCGACTGCTCTTTTTACCGTTCTGCCAATACCGTCGCAGGCATTCTTCCCGTGGGCTGTCGCAAAAAAATTCCACTCAGCATGAATTTTGAAGTCTTTGAAATGATGGCATAAATTTAGAAAATTTGTTTTATTCTTATACTGAGCCGCGTATCCATCTGTGAAATAATGAATTTTAGTTAGGTTTGAATTTTGTTGTTGGATGCACAGGATTAATTTTTTGAGAAAACTATGAACCAGAATTGTATCATGCCTGCGATGGTTTGAAACGAAGCAGTAACTTTTGCAAATTAGTTTTCCTGCATTGTTTTTGGAATAATAAATGAATGGGTGCACTGTACATTGCGAGTTCTCCCAATGAAACCCCTGGGCACAATCTTGTACAATGAATGAGAAGTTTTCCGTGAAATCACCCACCAAAACACCTTAATTTTTGGGCAGAGTTTCTTTTAGATTTTTGAAGTAACTCGACTGACATTTATTCGTGCAGTGGTGTCTTGTCAGTTGTGCAATTTTTTTGGTGAGCGATTCCACGTATTCCTCGAGTTTCGGTGATATCTTTTAACATACAGTGATCGACAGACACCCATTGTTTATATTTTATCTCTTCCATCGCCATGAAGTCCAAACTTTCCAAATAATTTTTGATTCCGACCTCTCACGGGCATCTTTTGCATTGGTGCATCATACAATCTTCATTGTCCATGCCGCAGATGGATAAAGACATTAATTTTTTGTAGTCTAAATCTTTAATGCCTAACGCTGATATTTGTAGTTTCGGATTTTGGTGATGCGTACATCTGCAAACACTGTGAGTTCCGCTTTGTCCCACAAGCACGCACCACGACGGTCGAAGATGAGCAAAGGTACTAAAGCCTATTTTGGGATTTTCATCATTTTTTGCATATTCAGCATATAACTCTTTCAAGTTACACAATACCAGTCTTTTTTGTTGTTTTATTTTTTCACCCTCTTCATTTATTGCAAACTATAATCTTTGATTCCCGGGCACATCCTACTATATTTGTCATTTTCATAAAACTCCCGAATGATTTTTTTTCATTTCGGCTGTGACGACCTTCCCTTTTGTCATGTTTGGAATGTTAGGAAGAATCCCAAACTGTTTTTGAAGATTGCGGCTCTTACGCACCATATACTTTGTTGCTCCAAAGAAGTCAGCAGTTTTTTCAATGGGATAGGGATACAATGATAGTATTTGTAACCTAAGATTGCGATCGTTACTTGCTTGAAATTTCTCCTTTAATTCTTCCATAACCTTTTGATACCTGAAATAAAGTGTATTTGACATTAAGTTTAATTAGTATATTTTTAATTAAACTTCTCATAAAATATATGTACAGTATATGTATTATATTGTCCGATTATAAAAATGTAAACAGATAAAACTTAATTTAGTATATACAGTCAACCCTCGCTATAATGGATATCGGATAAACCGGACACACCACTGGCGACGTTAACCAGGAGAAGAAGAAGCGTGTGACCCTGTCAGTGACCCAGAAGCTGGAATTAATCAAGAAGTTAGAGGCGGGTGCTTCGGTGGCCAAGGTGTGCGCGGAGTATGGCGTGAAAAAGCAAACTGTTTCCGACATTCGTAAGGCCAAGGACAAGCTAACTTTTATATTTTTATTATATTTCATTATTTTCTGTATCATTTATCATGTATCGTGTTCAGCAGACAGTGCACAGTACTGTATATAGTATCCATTACCATATCGTATACGTATACCGTAAGTTACCAGTACCGTTGAAATGGGGGCGCGATGCCGGTAAGTGTATCTGTGTAAAGATGCGTTTGCGTTACTCACCTACCGGATACTCTGTTAGTGGGGTCACGGCAGCTGCGGCTGGTTGCGGAGATGGGAGATTTAGCTGCCAGTGAGAACCACCCAGAGGGCCTTAATAAAAAATCCTTTGACTTCAGCACCACCTGCACTGCTAAGAATGAGAGAAATGAGGTGAGCAAGTTACCAATTTTAGTGTGGTTGAGATTATGTCAGATAGGCAGCTCCTACCAATCTGAAACTGGGTTCTCACCTTTAAGATCTCTGGGCATAGCCAGTCTGCCTCTTTTAACGACTTACTCTTCGGCTTATGGTGGGAGGATTTAAGAAAAGTAAAATGTCCTTTGCTTAATTTAATCAACGAAACAATAATAACACTTACAAGGTTAACTGCATCAGCAGGCAAGTTTTTACAGGTAACTAAAGAAGATCTGAACAATTTTATTGATCATACACCAATGTGTTTTCAGAACCAACTAAGCACTTGAAAAAAATTATTACTACAAAACAAAAGAAACAAATCATTAGTCCCATACCACACACAAAAATGTCAACATAAAATAAAACCATTAAATTATTGGCCATCACCAGCCCATTACCACACAAAGGAGACAAGACTTACAGAAAAAAAATAACTTACATAACTAATGCAAAAAAAACAAAGAATATTAGTTACTAGGGTAAGGTCAATGAGTGTTACCCAAATTGTATAAACCTGATAAGTCCCAGATGTGTCATTTTAAACTCCACTTCATCTCACAATCATTAAATGTATTCTTGGCTCAATCAGTACAACAAAAGCAATGTTTATAACAAAAAAATATGTGAACACTGGCTTCAGCATTTGTGCAGGCATTGGGGAAGAAAAAGCTTTGTCCAAATTCACTTCAATAAGCAAATGTCCCAGCCAAAAACAAATCCCTGATAAAGAAAAAAAACCAACAACATTTAGAGATTATCCCCCTAGCACTGTCATCAGTGGACTCACAGGAATCCATGAGTGCAATGATGCCAGAAAAGGGAGCAAAACTGACAATGATAATTAATGGTCTAAAATTTTGGGATATGTATTTGCATTAATATGTTGCTCATAAGGCAGTTAAAGGTACAATTTAGTTCACAGCCTGAGAAAGCTCAAAATCCATTGTGATGCATATTGATAACTGAAGTTAGGTTTTTCAACACGGTCTTTATAAAGGAAATCAGGCATTCAGAAATGATTATGATATTTACATGATAATTTTAAGTGATCCAAATATGTGAGACATGGTTCTTATAGCTAATGGTTAAGCAATACAAAACACCAATGGTAAAAACAAGACTGGATCACCTACCACACCATCAAGGAGAAGTGAGATGCTTTCCCGTCTCTTGAAATGGACATATGATTGCCTCAAGCTGCTTCTTGTTCTCTATACTGAGAGAGTTTCAAAGCTTTTATACTGAGGCATATGATTGCCTCAGTTTTTAACATTCTCTATATTGAGAGAATTTCAAATCTGTTATTATCAATTAAAAAGAGAAGAAAAACATTTTTAGTTAACCATACCATCTCACTCCTCCCCACTTGTTGTGGGGTGCACAACACAGGTATTTTTATCTCTAAGTATATAAGTAGTGATGAGTGATAGTATGGGACTTTAATACACTTTACAAATCATATCTTACCTTAACCTAATCAGTAACCTTACTTTTAGTTTTCCTCTCAAGTGGGGAACTTTGTACCCTAAGCAATTCCTGAGATCTGCCCTGTGACCTTGTGAATGGTCGGTTCCCCATCTTCTTGAGGGTACCTACTTGTGTAACAACTGGTAAAGGCAGGTTTTGAGATTCAGGTGAGAACCCTCTAAAATCAATTTTTGAAGGTGTCAATGATGTTTTCTTTACCCACTTTAATACACCAGAGAATGGTTCCAGAGTGAGGGACCCTCGTCGCCTTGCGTGAGTTGGCTGATCAGTTGGACTCAGTCCTCCTCCTAGGCCACTAAGTTCGAACTCACTTGTCATTTCTGAAGATTCTGGAGATTGTGTCACTGCAAAGTCTGTTTCAGGTTCCACAGCCACTAAATATGATTGATTATTGGTAGCAATAAATCGAAAAGACGTTAGGGGACTTTGTTTCACTGGCTCCAATTCAGAGGAAGGTAGTTCCTGCCCTGAATCAAAGGATGAGATTGCTACTGGGCATCTATTCTCTATGTCCCCATTAACTTTATCCTCCCCACTTGTCTTATCTTGTCTCAAAGAATTTCTGCTGGGAGGTGGCTGTTCATGAAATCTCTCTTCCAACTGATACAGGTTGTGGAGAGTCTGATCTAGAGTCTGCTGAATTTTTCTCAGACGCTCCACAGGTAATGGGTTGAAGCGAAAACCCTTAAAGAATGGTTCATCATGGCTTGGTTCTTCAATTAGAGATGGACCCTTACTCATCTCTACAGGTGTAGGTTGTGGTAGGAATTCAACCTCATAATGGGCATCTCCCAAAAGCCTTTGGTAGTAGCGGTTCTGTTGAAGATATGGTGGAGCCACATTCCACTTTTTCAGATGTTTGTGGTGAACTTTATAAATAGTGGGTTCCTGAGGGTTCATTGACTGAACTTGATAAGTAATTTCATTTGGGTTCACTTTAATTATACAATATGGTCCAGCATACCGAGGTTTGAATTTATTGATGCTCAGGTTGCCAGGATAGTGTATTTTCAGCCCCACCAGCTGGTTTAAGTGATAGGGTTTGAACCGTGGATGGCCTTCATCCCGATATTGAAGCTGATGGTGGTCTATCCTAGGGCCCTGAGGGAAGATGTGAGCCTGGGATAAGAGACAGGCTGCTGGGGAAATACCAGTCTCCTGATGCTTGGTATTGTTGTAAATGGATACCACCCTGGGCAGATGGTCATCCCAGGTCTCAACCTGGTTCAAACTCATCCGCAAATATTGGGTTAGTGTCCTGTTTACTCGCTCAACAGCCCCATTGGATGTGGGGCAATAGGGAGAAGTCCTTACATGGAGTATATCCAGTTCAAGCAAGGTATCTTCAAATTCCTGGGCTGTGAACTCAGGCCCATTATCACTGAGTAGCTTTTCAGGCAGCCTGGGCAGAAATGGATATACTCGAGTTTTGAATGCTTGTGCTACAGTAGAGGCCCGTTTATTGGGCAGTGGGACCACGGACAACCACTTAGAGAAATGGTCAACCACCACCAATGCACAAACATTCCCCTTTTGAGAGATAGGGTAGGAGATAAGATCTGCTGCAATCAACTCAAAAGGATGTTGGGTTACAATCTTAAACACAGGTGGTGTGTGGAGAATATTGGTAATCTTTGCTCTCTGACACTCCACACAAGAAGTGACTATCTCAGTCACTATGCGATGCAGCTGTGGGTACCAAAAATGTTCCAATAATAGGGCAAGCAATTTATTTCGCCCTAAGTGAGCAAACTCCTTGTGAAAAATGACAGCCCAATCTATAGCAACACCTTTGGCAACAACACAACGCAAGTGGTGGTCTTTTCCCCTATGGTAAATGATGTCATCAATAACTACCAATTGCTGATGATCTCGTTTATATGGTTGTAGGTTTCCAGTATATCGTTTCGCTGTCCATTGTTGCTTAATCCCCTTTTTAAGGCGACATAGGTGAGGGTCAAGTTTTTGTAAGGTTATGACATCTTCCAGGGACAATGCCCCTCCTTCTTTTGGGAGTTGTTCTCCTTCTCTCAAAGGAATCACTGGACAGATGTCCACCACAACTGATGTCAGTTCCAATTGTGGTGTAAGGTTATCAGGTGGTAGATTCCCCTCCCCACTAGCCTCTGTGTCAGGTGCAAGGTCCTCCTCCATGCTATCATCAAGCAGTGTAAATTCTTCAAAGGGGCTATCAGTTTCCCTATTCACATTTAGAATTTCAGGGGAAGGCTTATCATTTGATTGACCAGGTAGGTGTATAGGGTTTAACCAATTGTAATGGATCCCAGCGAGGCACTGCAGATAACACCGATCATGGTAGTTGTCAGAACCATACTTTAAGGGAGCTCGATCTCCATGATATACCCAAATCTCTACCTTATTCATATCACTATAAACTTGGATCAACCGTGGGGTTGGGATCTGACCAACATGTTTCATCAGATTCAGCTGACGGGTGATAGCTTTATCAGAAGAGATCCCATACTTATTTCGCCTGTTAATTAGTTCTGCTACTGTTGCTTCTCTGATTTCCCTATGATGATCCATTGTGCCACTACTCCACAAGGATAGACAATAAAAGAGGGAATCTCCTCCCCCTGGGACTTCAGTCTTTATGAATCCTTTTGGAGTGGCATTTGATCGGTTGTCATATTGATCCAATGATTCTTGACAATTGTCAATTGGAGACCTGGATAGTGCATCTGCGATACAATTCTGTTTCCCAGGTATGTACACTAGCTCATATTCAATGCTACTCAGCTCTTCCAGTGTGCGAGCAACTCTGTTATTTACTAATGGCATATTGTAAAGGAAGGTTAAAGGTTGATGATCAGTAAAAATTTTAACTTTAATTCCATAAAGGAAGGGTTTTAGGGTCCTCACAGCCCATCGAATAGCAGCTAATTCTCGTTCAGTGGTTGAGTACTTTTGTTCAGCCCTATTGAATGTGGTTGAAACAAAGGCTATGGGCCTATTATTTCCTTCCTGCTCTTGGGACAAGCAAGCCCCAGCTCCAATGTTAGAAGCATCTACATGGAGCTGTAGGGGTTTAGCTTCCTTTGACCTATCAGGGTATGTCAACAAGATCGGACTAACTAAGGCCTCCTTTAGTTTATCAAACGCAGTCTGGCAACTCGCTGTCCAAGTCAGCGTCTTGCGGCCTGTAAGTTCACTAAGAGGCTTTGCTATCTCTGAGCAATTTTGGATGTGTCGGCGATAGAAATTAACCATCCCTAAGAATTGGCGGAGTCTTCTGATGGTGTTTGGGATTGGAAACTTGGCAATACCTTCTAGGTTCTTTACCAGTGGGACCATCCCCTTGGATGACACCTGATGTCCCAGGAATGTCACTTCCTCTTGGCAAAGCTCAGTCTTTGAGGGTTTGATCTTAAAACCATTAGATTCCAAGGCATGCAAGACCTTTCCCAGAATTTCAAGATGTTCAGGGAAGGTGCGGCTTACTACCATTATATCATCAAGGTAGACCATGCATTGAGTCCATGGGATCCCAGATAATGCCATCATCATGGCTCGTTGAAAGGTAGCTGGACCATTTTTCACCCCAAACGGCATTCTGAGAAATTCCCAATGGGAAAGAGGGGTGGAGAATGCAGTTTTCTCAACACTGGATTCCTCCATCTCAACCTGATAATACCCTTTGACTAAATCAATGGTAGAAAAGTATTGCATTCCATGCAAATTGAAGAGAGTGTCAATCAAATTAGGTAATGGAAAGCAATCTCGTTTTGTTATTTTGTTGAGCTCTCGATAATCAATGCATAACCGTATTGACCCATCACTTTTCTTAATTGGCACGACAGGTGCAGAGTATGGGGAGAAACTTCGTCTGATGATACCATCTTCCTCCAGCTGTTGGCAGTGCTCTTCAATGTCCTGCAGTACAGGTCCTTGGACTCGCCTTACTGGGATATGGACTGGAAGCCTGTGTTCTGTTTCAATCTGATGCTTGATAATGGTTGTGTGGCCAACATCCCCATCACCATGACTAATAGCTCCTTGGTGGCACAGCAACAACTGGACTAACTGGTCCTTTTGTTCTGCTGAGAGAGATGTATTTGTCAACTCAAAAGCATCAACCATCATTTGTGAAGTCCAGTCCTCCTGATTTTTAGAAGTTTTTGAACTGTCAGTGAAGTCCACCAGATGTACTAGTGAGTCCTTACCCTGCAATTTCATAGCCTTCCCAATTAAGTTTCCTCTGGAGATCTTCTGTGAGAAGTCTCCAAGGTTGAATACCGCAACCAAAAAGTTGTCTTCTCTGACATTCATTAATCCAGGTTGTATAATCAAATCTTTTACAGAGGAGTTACTTTCCAAATAAGTTAACTCATGATCAGGGTTGTATCCTTGGAGGCGGAAACATGCCTCTATCATTTGACAGGTGCGGGGCGCAACTTCAACATCTTCCACACTTTCACATTCAAGGCTGGTTGGAAGTGGCTGTTGAGCATCTTGGGCAACTGTGATAAGTTGGCTTCCCTTCCGAGTGAGGAGTTCTCGTTTAGCCAAGTCAGGAAGCAAACTATCAGTCTGTAACATGTTTACCCCACAGATCAGATCAAAGTCTGAGACATGGTCTCTCACAACCACAAACTCAATTGGTTGTGTTTCAAAATTGGGAAACATGAGTGTGACTGTACAACCACCCAGAACTGGTACAATGTGTTTACCTATACCCCTAATCCCCTTGAGAGGTACTTCCTTTAGTGGGAATTTATCAGAGGGAAGTTGATGGTAACATGAAGCTGACATCAAACTGACTGCAGCAAAAAAAGCACCTTATCCACAAGAGCTGACAATGGGCCTGTGTGGGGAGAGCTTTTATTCTTGGCCGGATGACTAAGGCATTGCTTGATTGCTGCTCTTGTCTCAGGTCCAGAACTTCAGCCAATTCATCTTCAGTGTTCACTGGCTGCTCTTCATCCCTATCTAGGGTTTCCAACTTGTTCAACATCTTCCACTGTCTCATCTTCAGTCTCACTCTGGGGGGCCTCAAGGTAGTTGTGTGCAATCTGACTTGCTAATGATATTGCTCTGATGGTGTTGCTTCCTGGGAAGCAATGATGCCTCCAAAAGACCGTTCATTGCTAGCATGCTGGGGTAGCTCTGGCATGTGGCCTTCCATGACAGAGCTATCTAGTTTCCCAATTCTGGTGCTAGTTCTGGTGGTGGTGGGACCAACCCTTGGTCACTCATACAATCTTGACCCAAATGTGGTCCTCCACAACTTGGGCATTGTGGCCTCTCCATTAAATAGTTCTTCTGAGTAGGACACAGTGCAGGGCTATGTCCATGTTGCTTACAACGTATGCAAATGTTCCTGGCAGTATAGCAATCTTGATGGAGATGACCCCGCTTTCCACACCAATGACATAAAGGACGCGAGGGCATGGGCGCCCGCAGGTAGGGGCAAGGGGGGGCACTTGCCCCCACCTGGAAATGCCAAGAAAATATATTAAATATTTTCTAAGAAAATATTTATATCCTAAACTTGTTGAAAAGTATCCAACTGCCTCTAAAGGGTGAAAATTTTTATTTGTGTGCATGATAAAGGGTTGCTACCTTTTTATTTGTCACCGAGAGAAAATCAACTCCAACAAAACTGATTTTATGGAAAAGGTTGTTCATAATTTTGGTAGTGACCGCAGACGACTACAATTCCTATTCAAATGAGCAGTGTAGGTGATGCTCGAAACACCGTTTTCAAATTAGGTACAACATTTACTTCAGTGTGCTTTTTCTTCATTCTATCATGTTTCTGTTATAAATAAAATAAATGATTGTTATCATGTGCATTGTATATATACATATATATTTGCATTTTCCATTACAGAAAATGCAACACTAAACTTGCTTAGAATTAACCTGCGGGTTCCTAAGGGGTCAAAAGTTTTTTGCTTGCTCCGGTCCCTACCTATTAATACATTAAATTTTGCACCCCCTTGGAAAAAATCCTGCGGGCGCCCATGCGTGAGGGACATTGACCCTTTGTATGCCCTGACTGCTGACAATGGGTACATGTCCTGTGTCTCTTGGTGCTGCTGCAACTTGCTGAAAGTTATTGGCTGGTGGGTGAGACTGACCCCTAGGGAAGTTTGCTGCAGTTCTCACTTTTCTTCCATTGGGCCCCCTTAGCCTTCCTTGACTGTTTGTTGCAGTAGACTGAGGGGCAACCATGGGTAGTTCTTGCTTTAATACAACTGGTGGTGAACTCAGATATGGTGTGTGTGTTGACTGGTGTGGGATTTGTTCAATATAGTTAGGTGGCCAATTCCATGAAGAAGGTGGATAAGCACACTGATTCAATGGGGGTGCTGCTTGAGCTGTAGGAAGGTGGTGCTAGATGTGCCACATTGGCCATTTCAGATTGTGGCTTCACAGAGGATTGGGATGTCTGCCACTGACCCACTGGTGGGGGTGTTTCTTGGGTGCCTCTAGTGGTGGTTCCAGCTTGACCTGCCAAGGGGACTCTGTGGAATTTAAGTCTGCTAGTGCCACAAGCTTCTCCCACGAGATCTTCATTCCTAGTAAGGTCCTTTGAGTATGGATGATCCTGGTCAGCTCCTGCCTCAACTCCAAGGGCAACCCAGATATAAACCTATCTTTAACTATACGGAGTTGAGTGACATCCATACCAGGGAAGCACTGACAGGCTAGGGTTATTACTCTAAGGGCATAAGCAGAGACAGTCTCATGTGAGTGCTTGGTAGCCTCCATAAAGTCCTGACTCTGACTTTCTTCTTTCTTTCTTTGCTCTTTCTCATACCAGGATATTAAATGAGCCTTCAGTGTCCATAATCACTAGTAGACTTCCGCATTACTCAATAAATTTCTAAGGCAGAGCCATCGAGGTAATTAGCTAAAAGGGATCCCATCCTTTCAAGGGAACCTGGATATTCTTGCTCAAAATATTTCTCAAAGGTTCTCACAAACTCATGAAAATCATGTCCTTCACTCAGGCAGTATTTTTCCGGTGGAAGAACCTTAGGTGTATGGCTATTAGCCAGTATTTGAGACATCATGGCCATGGTCTGAGCATTCTGCATAACCATTTGCTGAAGAATTGCCAATGATGGTTGGTCAATGCCCCCATCCTTAGGAGTTCCTGCCATAGGTGGTGACGGACATGCTGGTCTCTCAGGGGTTGTTCCTATTGGCTGTAAAGTAGCAGCTATTTCCCTACTGCCACCCCTGTCATGGTTATATGGGAAATTAGTGCCAGAAGTCAAGATGGGACTAGCTATTGTGCTTACAGTGACTGTTGATGAAGCCACAGCAGTGGTGATAGTGGTGGTAAATGACTGGCAAGACCTGTTGTGTCACCCATTCTCTATTGTTTGCTCTTTGTGTGAATAATTCTGTTTCTCAACTGTTCTTGTGCAGTGTGGTGAGTGCTGGGAATACCGGCAAGAGAATAGGGGCTTCTAGTCAATGCTAATGCTCTCTATTGATGTTTCCCTTCAATCTTCCCGGGTCTGGGCACCAGTGAAACGGGGGCGCGATGCCGGTAAGTGTATCTGTGTAAAGATGCGTTTGCGTTACTCACCTACCGGATACTCTGTTAGTGGGGTCACGGCAGCTGCGGCTGGTTGCGGAGATGGGAGATTTAGCTGCCAGTGAGAACCACCCAGAGGGCCTTAATAAAAATCATTGACTCCAGCACCACCTGCACTGCTAAGAATGAGAGAAATGAGGTGAGCAAGTTACCAATTTTAGTGTGGTTGAGATTATGTCAGATAGGCAGCACCTACCAATCTGAAACTGGGTTCTCACCTTTAAGATCTCTGGGGCATAGCCAGTCTGCCTCTTTTAACGACTTACTCTTCTGCTTATGGTGGGAGGATTTAAGAAAAGTAAAATGTCCTTTGCTTAATTTAATCAACGAAACAACAATAACACTTACAAGGTTAACTGCATCAGCAGGCAAGTTTTTACTGGTAACTAAAGAAGATCTGAACAATTTTATTGATCATACACCAATGTGTTTTCAGAACCAACTAAGCACTTGAAAAAAAAAATTATTACTACAAAGCAAAAGAAACAAATATCATTAGTCCCATACCACACACAAAAATGTCAACATAAAATAAAACCATTAAATTATTGGCCATCACCAGCCCATTACCACACAAAGGAGACAAGACTTACAGAAAAAAAAATAACTTACATAACTAATGCAAAAAAAAACAAAGAATATTAGTTACTAGGGCAAGGTCAATGAGTGTTACCCAAATTGTATAAACCTGATAAGTCCCAGATGTGTCATTTTAAACTCCACTTCATCTCACAATCATTAAAGGTATTCTTGGCTCAATCAGTACAAACAAAAGCAATGTTTATAACAAAAAAAACTATGTGAACACTGGCTTCAGCATTTGTGCAGGCATTGGGGAAGAAAAAGCTTTGTCCAAATTCACTTCAATAAGCAAATGTCCCAGCCAAAAACAAATCCCTGATAAAGAAAAAAAACCAACAACATTTAGAGATTATCCCCCTAGCACTGTCATCAGTGGACTCACAGGAATCCATGAGTGCAATGATGACAGTGAAGGGAGCAAAACTGACGATGATAATTAATGGTCTAAAATTTTGGGATATGTATTTGCATTAATATGTTGCTCATAAGGCAGTTAAAGGTACAATTTAGTTCACAGCCTGAGAAAGCTCAAAATCCATTGTGATGCATATTGATAACTGAAGTTAGGTTTTTCAACACGGTCTTTATAAAGGAAATCAGGCATTCAGAAATGATTATGATATTTACATGATAATTTTAAGTGATCCAAATATGTGAGACATGGTTCTTATAGCTAATAGTTAAGCAATACAAAACACCAATGGTAAAAACAAGACTGGATCACCTACCACACCATCAAGGAGAAGTGAGATGCTTTCCCGTCTCTTGAAATGGACATATGATTGCCTCAAGCTGCTTCTTGTTCTCTATACTGAGAGAGTTTCAAAGCTTTTATACTGAGGCATATGATTGCCTCAGTTTTTAACATTCTCTATATTGAGAGAATTTCAAATCTGTTATTATCAATTAAAAAGAGAAGAAAAACATTTTTAGTTAACCATACCATCTCACTGTTGGTTATATCGGACAATCGGCTATAACGGACACCTTTTCCCCCCTATTAGTCCGTTATAACGAGGGTTGACCGTACTTCGATGACTGTATTAAATTTAATTTAAAATGTCAAATTTCAATAACTATGTCTGAAAAGTAGTCTTGCCTCTCTAAGTCATCTTCCAAACAACTTTTTTTGGACGGACCAGCTTCAGAATAGTCAATAGGAGCCCCATAAGCAGCTTCAAAACTTCGTTTAACCTTTTCCGTTGTCGATCTGAATTTCGTAGAAGCCTTTATCTGTTTTTGTCCCGGCTTCAATCCAGCTGTAAAACAAATTCATAAATTTAGGTTGCGTGAAATAATCAAATATCAAATATTTTGTATATATGTATTCAAGTGCTGATGCTAATATTTAAAAACAGAAAACTACGAATTTGGCATTAAGAAACAAATGTCCTGAACGGAGTCTCTATTGTTTTACTACCTGTTTTAATAGGGCTTTCATCAAATAAAGGTAAAATATTGTTGCTGAGCAAATCTTTATTGAATTGCCTGTCTTGAATGACAAATTCTTCCAATGGTGGTGGATTCATGGAATTGCTACTGCTTCGCTCCATACATTCGTTAAGTATGTCTGGCTCAGGTATTGGTGCAGGTTCCGGCTCTCTGGATGAACGTTGAACATGTTCTAATACAATTGGCTTCTTTTTAATTGTGACATAGCAATTGCTGCATAGTAATTGATTTTCTTCCAAAATTCCATAGCTTGCAGCTGCCATGGCAGAGTTTACTTTTTTGATGTTACAGAAAATTCTTCTTGAGTGTTTTTTCATAGGATCGCAACAAAATTTTGTTTTGAGGCATTTTAAGGGTTAGGTAAATTTACGCATACTAGAAAATTAGGTACCATATATACTGAAAATCTGGAAAGAAAGCAAAAAATTGTTAAAATTTGGAGGATTTTTTTTTTGTCATTTTTTTTTCATAATAATCGTCGATAAGCTGACTTTTTATTACTTATTATGGTGTACATACATCAAATAAACATTTTTATTCCTGGTCTTTTTTCGAAAAATGATATCTTCGCTGCCAAATTGAAAAAAAAAAAAAAAAATTTCCAAAAATCATAATTTTTTTTTTTGTTACCCTAAAAAAATGATACATATTTAGAAACTACAGTTAATTTTACATATTTTATCATTTAAGACTTACTACACTACCACAATTAGGAGCTGAGATATTTACGTTTGAAAATTATTGGTTTTTTCATTTGACCAAAATTTGGTCAAGCCATAAAATTTGACCAACTTGACCAATTTTCAAAAAAATTCAGAAATTTGTAATTTGGACCTAAACCAACCCTCACACCAAGTTTCATGAATTTTGAAGAGGTTACCATGTACTTCATTTGTCTATTTCTCGTAGAATTACCCTATAACTAAATTAGGGATGCAAAGGAACTTGGTTCCAGCTGGTTACTTCTGGCTGGAACTCAATTTTTTTACATTTCTAGTTCCAGCTGAAACTGGAACTTATGCATTTGAAATATGTTTAGGTCTATAATAAAAGACATTTCTTTATGAATTTATTACAAATTAATCCATTTTTCAGACCTTATAATATATATATATATATATATATATATATATATATATATATATATATATTTATATATTTATATATTTATATATTTATTATTTATTTATTTATTTATTTTGAAACAGACTATAGTTTCCACATCAAACAAAAATCTTGACTTTATTGATTATGTAACTTAAACATGAACTTAAATGTTAATAATACAAAAATTATTCAATGTTAAATTGAGGGAGGTTGTGATGAAGAAATAATAGTTTTTCACCAGTCCGTGGGAGTAGCTCTGTTTCTCTCTCCAAATATATTTCCAGCTTCGCAAAAAAGCCTTTCTGAATAAATCGATGAAGCAGGACAAGAAAGATATTGATGCACTAATTTAGAAATGTTTGGGTATACCAGTGTTTTAGCTTTCCAGAACTGTATGGGTTCATTTCTCTATCATGGAAGGGGTGTTCATATAGTTTTATATTTCATTTATTAGGTTTGTTACGTTTGGTCCACTTTATCTTTTATTCTAAAACTATCAATAGCCAATGATCTCTCTGAAGCCTCCACTTCATCTTCATAACAGCTGAGGAAATATCTCTGGATTTCTTCCTTTAGGACTTGACAAATTCTGTAGCTACTAGTATTTTTTCATTTTGTTCTTTGAATTTTTGTATTCCAGACATACTAGCTGCTTCAAACTCAGCTATATTACCTTCACTGTCTTCACTAGATAAATTTTCATGTTTATATACATTTTCTGTTGGTAAAAAATTCTGAATTTGCCTTTCTGAATAAATTGATGAAGCAGAACAAGAAAGATTTTTTTGGTCTTTCATATACTTCACTTTGTATCATGGATCCAGAACTGTACTTATTATATAAAGTTTCTCATTCAACACATTGAGACCACCTGAGCTAGAAAGAAGATGCTTGTGTAGGGCTCTATTTTTGTAGTTTTAATTCCAGCCTCACTACTTTGCTTGGACAGAAAATGATCCAGAGCAATTACATGAGGAATAACATCACCTAGAGAGCAAAGCTCAGAGCTCACAGACTTTGTAATCTCTTAGAATGGTTGCAGCACATGTAGCATTTTCTCAAGAAGGTACCATTCATTCATACTTAGGATAGGAAGATCATGATTGACTGTGTAAATCTGAATTGGTCATTTCAAAGTAAATAAACATTCAAACATTAAGTATGTGCTGTTCCAATGGGTGATAACATCTTGGACTGGAAACAGTGGTTGTTTAATGCCTTGATCAGACTAGATTTTTTAGCTCATTGTGACCCAAACTTGAGTGAATGAAGTGTGTACTGATGCAATGAGCTTTTCCACAAATGTCAATGATTGAACACTGACTGAAAATTGAATCTTTCACCACAAGATCTAGTAGATGAAGGAAGCAATGAACACTTGTTATTTTTGCCATTTGGGTACCTGAAGAAAAGAAAAGGTTACAATTTAGCTAGTTATGTAATCTATATATTCTTCTATTGAGAATTTTCGATATTTTAGAATATTTAATTAGGCTACATAACATATTAATATTTTAATATAGGCCCTAATCATAAAAATTCAAATGGTAAATTTATTTTAAAGTTGTAATTTATTAAATTTAATTTTATAATTAGGGCTAAATTTACATTCCAGAGAAATAAATATGACTTCATATACTAAAATTATTCTCATTTTAATACCATTAGCTATGAAAGATATTTTGTTTATATATAACTATGGTTAATAATATTGGTAGTAATTGGTCAACAACGGAAATGATTTTATCTTTTGAATTTTTTTTAAACAATAGTGAAATAAAAACTTACCTTTGACCATATTAGCAGCTCCATCACAACCTAAAACATGTTGTCTTTCAGTACTAATTTCCCACAGTCATCATATAAATCATATGCTCAATATTTTCTCCTGAATGTATCCCAGGAAAATGTCTGGCAAAGAGTACTGCATTCCTCTTTTGAAAATCTTCATTGATCCAATGCCCAGTTAGTGACACAAATGATCAGTTGAGTGTTGCCTGGTCCAGATATCTGATGTGAAAGATATATATGGCACATTGGCCGTATACAGTTCCTTCAAAATTCACCCTTTTACATCTTCATAAGTTTGAGGAAGCATTACATCAGCAAAATATCTTCTACTTGGTACCATATATCTTGGCTGAAGGTGGGCAATTAACTCGATGAAGCCTCGATCTTCTACAATGGTAAAAGGCTGATTGTCCACAGCAATCATATTTATAATTTTGTGATGAATACACTGGGCAACACGTATTTTATTGAATGATATCTGACACTTGATTCAAGGTAATTTGGGTGCGCTGAATATGAATTTCAACTCGGTTTGGCTCTATCAGGTCCTGATTCTTGTCGACAGCCTATGTGCCATTTTCCAGATTTTTCAAATTAGGACTAAAAATTAAGTCATGTGTTAAATTTTTTTTTCAAGTTTCATGAATACAAGCAGTTCAAACTACAGTAAAATTACATTATAACGATAGAAATGACTTAAAATAAAAAACAAACAGATATGAAGCTTTCACTGTGGCAAAAATTTTCTTCTGTAAGACTTTCTAGCGTATTTGCTTGTTGATGGCAGGTCTCTTTTCAAGCACCAGCAGTAATCAGCCATCATGTGGGAATCCCAGCAGCCTTGGTACCGTTCCTCCTAATTTTGATATCTTGGTGAATCTCTCCCCTTGTTCGTCACTTACATCACCTAAATTACTTGGAAATTGGTCAAGATGGCTATTCAAAAAATGCATTTTTATGCTCATATTGCAACCTAACTCTTTGTAGTCCCTTAAAAGTTTTTTTACGATTTCTTCATAGTTATCTGCCCTATAATTGCCTAAAAAGTTTCTATCAAGTCCACGAATGAGAACCAGCCATTTTTTTCGCGTTCATTCATGACATTAGGAAAATTGCTGTCTTTAATCATTGTTCTTATTTGTGGACCGTCGAAATTCCCGCCTTGATTTTTTCATAACTTAAACTTGGAAATTTTGAAGTTATGTTTTGAAACACTCGCCGTTCGTATCTAAAGCTTTTACATATTGTTTAATGAGGCCTAGTTTTATATGCAGAGGAGGAAATATGATTTTATCTCTGCTCACTAAAGGTGGATAATTACGTTTTTTTCTCCGACAGTAAGTGATGTTCGTGCTGGCCAGATTTGTTTGAAATAATGTTCTTCCTTGGCTCTGCTGTCCCATAAGCAAAGGAAGCAGGGATATTTAGTATACCCTCCTTGTTGTCCTAGCAGAAAATTAACCATTTTTAAGTCAACACATATGATCCACTCGTGCTCCCTATATTTGATAAGATTTAAAACCTTTTCTATATGTTCATACTTTTCTTTTAATTTTGTTGAGTGCCCAATCGGTATCGAGCCGTATAGATTGCCATTATGCAACAACACACACTTAAGACTTCTTTTCGAACTGTCTAAAAACAAGCGCCAATCATTTGCATCGTAAGACTCAACCCCCTCTTCTTTAACAAACCAACTATGTCGCAGCAATATACTAAACTATCCTCTGTTCTAAAATATTTAACAAGTTCTTCTTCTCTTTTTCTGTAAAATGAAATGTATGTGTTTGAAGTAAGCAAGTTTTTCTCTTTAAGTCTTGAAGCTAAAATTTCCGCAGCCTTTTTGGCAAATTAGATCCCTTACAAGATCATTCAACTCGGCCTGGTTAAACTTTTGCGGATCGTTTTGACTTTCAAATACGCTGGGGTCAAAATTGGTGTCTGACTCCTCAAAGTGCATAACAATATTTTCAGGAACATCTTCAACTAATTCTTGAGTTGGCAGACCCTTAAATTTGGAATGGGGATCTCATTTGAATGTAGCACAGGTTGTATCGCGGTGTCGAAATTTGGGTACTCGATACAATGTTTATTTTTCTTAGTGAAGCCCGAAGTCTTGACAAAGCAAAGGTAGCAATCGGTCTCGAGGTTAGTAGGCTCTCGCCACACTGATATGGAAAAAAAATTGTAAAGCGTTAACAAAAGCGACGAGAGACTTGTTTTTATGAATTTTATCAAAAGTTATCACCCAAACATTTAACATTTCTGTGTTTCAACCTTATGCAATATTTGAGATTCTTATAAATTTCTGTAAATTTTTGTTTATGTACCTAAGTTACAATTACATTTAGGTAAGTTACAGTATACTAGTGATTAAATACGTAGTTTTATGAAATCATAAACTTACCATCGGAACTCCAAAAGGTATTTTTGAATCCGAACCCTTCGTCCAATGTCGCAGTCTTTCAATGCATATAGTGCAGGCTTTATGTGGAGCCCACGATTATCTTGGTCCCCAGTTTTATGCAAAATAAGCTAAGTAAGCTCTTTTTACGAAGTCAGTTATATTTGCTCGTTGATGTGGAAGTGTAAAATTTCCACATATATAACAGAAGGAATCAGGGTTGTTTTTGCATTTGAACTTTCTAGTGCTGATGACATATTGCTTGATTATTCTGCCAATTTGTAAAGGTATTTAAAGCCCTTAATTCATATAAATTTAAGAAAATCTGAAATATAAACACAAAAATTAGTTTAAATAGGTACTTATTATGAAATAGGTACTTACAATCTATGAAATTAAACTAGAAACACGGATGAGTAGGTACAATATAAATTACGTCTAATTAAATCAACTATATTAAATCACGATGACAAAATTACTCACTAAATCATATGCCAATTCAAAATTATGTTAATGCCCAAACTTAATTAACTGACTGACTGATTGAATTGACTGATTAACTCTGGAAACGAGTCGCTTTTATATATTTTAGTTGTCCCTCTAGAATACTCTACAGAGAACAGGAACGCTCGAGAAATTTTAGAATTCTATGATATTTTTAGCTTAATTTACTAATATTAAAATGGGTTAAAAATGACAAAATTAAAAATATTTTTAGGGTGTTACATATAAAAATATACATAATACAACAATACCATAACAATAGGTACAAATACCTAGATAAAAACCTAGTTGCATAATGTGTAACTGCAAAAAGACTTAGTGAGTATTGAGAAAAAAACCTTTTTATGAATACAACGAAAGAGGAGGGGTGTTGAGCAAAATCAGGACCTGATAGAGCAAAACCTAGTAAATATTCGTGCTCAGCACACCCAAATTACCTAGAAGTAACTGTCAAATCTAATTCAATAGACAAAAATTTGAAATTTGTTCCCCAGTGATATTAATGGCTCATTGGTCATTAATATCCCAAATCTTTTTTTTTTATTAAAGCTCTCTTCCAGAGACATTTGGCATTCCATCGCAGCCAGTTTTCTTTGTTTTGGGGGTTGTTGAGTATCTTCACTTTCTGCTGCTGTGGATTTTTTTGAATTTGCCTCGTCATTCTCTATATTGAAGGTGTGGTACTAAAGTTTTTAGGAAGACAACCTTTTCCACCTCTCCTTATGCCCTTTTTACATAATTTGCATTCTGCAACTTCATCAGCTTGATCTTCTACAGAAAAAAATTCCAAATAAAGGACATAATGCTTCTATATTAGTCAATGGCTAATGATAATATTATTATTATAAAAAATTGAGCTCTATATATATTATTTAAAAAGGACTTTATAGAAAATTTACTTTATACTAAATTTACTTTATACTTCAAATGATATCTGGAAAAAAAAAATGAATTTGATTTATTATCATTACTGTATTAACACCCAGGGCTGCCAGCTTCTTATAATATACCATATTCACTAAAAATTATCCCACAGCTACATTAATAAATGTACACCTACATAATATAACTCGGCCTATGTAGAGTTATGAAAGATAACTGGCCAGTTACTTTTTAAAGTTCCAGTTCTGGTTGGGACTTAAAATGTTGGTTCCGGTGCATCCCTAATTACTAAATCATAACTTCATCATGCTTACTAGTTTTACCTAATGATAACAATTTGTTCATTTCTCATACATTGTACAGGGTGTACATAAAGTCAGGATCTATTTTTGTGAAGCACTTGGAAATTATATGGAATTCAATCATAAAATGATAAAGTGGTAACAGTTATTAAATAATTAAGAGTAGGATTCGACGTGATGCCCATCAGTATCCCTGCACAGCTCAAATCGTTCCGCAACATTTCTAAACACATTCTGGAGCATTTGCGGGGTTATGTTATCTGCAGCAGTTCGTATACGTGTACGTAAGTTTTCAAGACTCGTAATCTTCGTCTGATAGACGTGTGATTTGATAAAGCCCCATGCAAAGAAATCTAAAGGGGTTAAATCTGGTGATCTCGCTGGCCAAGGTCTGTTGCTTCCGCGTCCGATCCAGCGATTTGGAAAACGTCCATTTAGATAATCCTGAACAATTTTTGCATCGTGACAAGGAGCACCATCATGCTGATAGACAGACGGTACTAACAATCCTATCCCCGTCGTCTATCACATGATGGTGCTCCTTGTCACGATGCAAAAATTGTTCAGGATTATCTAAATGGACGTTTTCCAATCGCTGGATCGGACGTGGAAGCAACAGACCTTGGCCAGCGAGATCACCAGATTTACCCTTTTTAGATTTCTTTGCATGGGGCTTTATCAAATCGCACGTCTATCAGACGAAGATTACGAGTCTTGAAACTTACGTATACGAACTGCTGCAGATAACATAACCCCGCAAATGCTCCAGAATGTGTTTAGAAATGCTGCGGAACGATTTGAGCTGTGCAGGGATACTGATGGGCGTCACGTTGAATCCTACTCTTAATTATTTAATAAATGTTACCACTTTATCATTTTATGATTGAATTCCATATAATTTCCAAGTGCTTCACAAAAATAGATCCTGACTTTATGTACACCCTGTATTTACTAGCTTCATTTTTCTTCCTTAATTATCAATTCGTTATCATGTATTTGTATCATGTCTATAATTATGAGTTAAGATTTAATACATACCGTACTGTATTACAAAGTTCATTTCTTATTTACAGGTTTATTTATGTATTATAAACTAAAATTTATTAGCCATTATTTATAGCTATATTACTTAATCATAACTACCTATGAATTAATATGTTTTATCTTTAATTAATCTTTGGGTCCAGTAAAGTCTAAAGCTTAAGGGCCAAATTAAATAAGTTCCAATTTATAGGGATGCACCAGATATCTGGCAGATATCCAGTATCTGACCTATCCAGACAACTTTTGCTATCTGGCCAGATCGCTGGATGTTTTAAGTCTGGATGGGTATTAATGAAAAGTAGTTACATATTTGTTGGGACTGTAGGGTGTTCCAAAATCAATTTGATGCAAATCTCAAAATATAGGAAAAAATTATTTTGACCCTCAATTTATGTTTGTCATCAGTGATTAGTATATACAAACTTAACAGCAATAAAAAATAAAACAATAGAGTTGATAAAATGGAACTAAATCTGTCAAAGGTTAATGCAAAACTTAGGTAGCCAATAGCCATTTCAAAAATTATATTGATTTCATTGAAACACATTCCATTAACAAAATAAGCCTTCTATTTAGGTAGGTACCCATATAGTACCTAGATAAGAAAGTTGATATAGTAAAACTGAAGATACCAGTGACCTTGATTTTCATAAATCATAATATAGTTGAAAGATCCTATGGAGCAGTAGAAATAATTGTAGTAAATTAATTATCCCTGAATAAACAAAAAAAAAATGAAGAATTCTTCATGACTGGATTTGGTAGTGAACAAATAAAAATAATTTTCAAAGAGACAATCTTTCATGGAGTTTTGTAATTAACAACAAAAACAAACCTACATGACTGAATTTAATAATGGCTTGATTTTGTCTCCAAGTGCTTCATATTCTTCATTTATGAACAGCAACATGTTATGATTATCTGTATAGATTCTACCAACAGCACTGAACAGCCACTTTGAATTCACAGAGCTAGGTAGGGCACTCAAGTATTTCAGGGCAAGCGTCTTCAACTTAGGATATTCTGAGCAATTCTGGCTTCATCATTTCAAGGGATAATTTTGTCTTGGCAATAATGTCTCCAGCAAGTACTTCTCAAGTTCTGCTTTATAAACTGCAGTTTTACTTTTTTTTGAGATTCTTTTCAGTAATGATTGAGTTTTCATTTGACAGTGTATCAGAAGTCTGGAGGGGACACTCATCTGGTTCATCTCCATCAACACAATTACTTGAAAAACTTTATATATTCAGTAATATCATCACTGGATTGTCTTCAGCTTTACTGTGGCTGCAGCTGCTCTCTGTATCATGCGCAGAGCTTCCCATAGCCAGCTCATTGAAGCATTCCCATCTTCATGCCTTATGCTGTTTATCTTTCATTTTTTTTTTTTTTTTCTTTCTTTCTTTCTTCATATTTTGCCTTGAATCTTGGACCAAGAAGGGTGGCAGTGATAAAACACTTTCTGTTTAGTACATTGCTATTATCCACTTCTTGGCTGTCATTTCATCTCTGAGAAATTTTGCCTTGAATCTTGGACCAAGAAGGGTGGCAGTGATAAAACACTTTCTGTTTAGTACATTCATATCTTTATTGCTGCTACCATCATCGTAGAAACAAACTTCTAAGGCCTTTTTTGAGCTCATCCTTCATTGTTTGCACTCCTGTCCCTTTTTGACACTTAGAAAGATAAGAATGTAGAAGAGCAACTGCAGGAATAAAATGCCCAAGTGTTTCCTTGTCTGCACTAGCCTGTTTCATCATCTCTTCAAAGTGTTTCAGCACATACATAACAGTTTCCACTAACAGTCCATTCATATGCTGCAAGTGTAGGAATATCATGCTCAGTAGAATATGCTGTGATGGCTTGTCTCTGCTCATAGAGTTGTTCAAGCATATAGTATGTTGAGTTCCACCTTGTAGACACATCCAGTATGAGCTTATGTCTAGGAAGCTTCAGGTTTTCTCAAATTCCTTTGAGCTTAGTATAGGCAATTGAGGAATGATTGAAGTGAGTCACTATTTATCTTCCTTTAGCTAAGATATCTGAGATTGTAATTAGTAGTTCATGATGCAATCATGAACTACTAATTACAGTGTGTGGATGAAGTATCCAACTCCTTCTGCAGCTGTCAAACCTGCAAGAAAGAGAGAGGGTTTCATGTAACTACTAGAATATATAAATCAATAGTTTAATACTCAAATTATTTGTACACCTAGTAAGTTTCAATTTAGTCATTCAATTTCTGTTACCAATAGCAATAAGTAAGTCAACCATCACAAGGTTCCAATGCACAAGTGTTGTTTTGTTATTACCATATTGATTATCTATTGTTAGTTCGTACCTGTACCATTAGTAATGTTGGCAGCATTGTCCCTCAGGATGAGATGAATTTGACTGGGGTTGATATTCCATTCTTCCAAAGTACTTGTCCATATGTCTATGATGAAAGCTGTCTGTTGCCTGTGCCACCTGTTCATGTACTGTTGCCTTCACTTGTAAGAGTAAGCGTGGATTTGATCTGGGTGATTCATGAGAAGTGGATGGAAGTCAGTTGGAATAGAGGTGGTTTGTTAGAATTAAGTAAGTTTGGGACTCTGTCCCTTATTTTTAACAAAACCTGGAGGCACCACCACACATGGTGTATGAAGTGCAGCAGATGTGGTATTTTGCCATGTGGGAGAGGTTCTGGTCCACCAGGATCCCTGTGTTGAATGGATGTGTAGTATGCTTTACTTTGTGCCTTTTCTACTTTTCACTACTATACATTTAGGTTGTTTTCTGCCTTCTCACCCCAGATCCTTGGAAAATTGTACTTTGTTTATGTATGTTTATGCTAATAATAATTTCCCTCTTATTTGCATTTGCACCTGAGAATTCTTAAATATTAAATGAGTGCCATTGTGTCAATAAAAAAAATAATTTTTTATTTTTTAGTTTCTGCATGGTTCGACCAAGAGGTGGTCCCATGGTGTATTCAGAAGAAGAAAAGAAAATTTTGCTTCTTGAAGCAAAGGATTTGAAAGATGCAGGAGCTGATGGCCTTGTCTTTGGTGCTCTTACAACTGAAGGAAAGGTTGATCAAGAACTCTGCAAGGAATTTATTAAAGTAAGGAACCACTTGTATTGTACATGATGGCTCTGTTTTCATTTATTGATGTGGAGGGAAGATAGGGTACAGCCACATTTAACTAATATCCTCCAGTGAAACCTCAAAATCAGTGAATCAGCCAACTCATCTCATCTTCTCACTTACTGAGTTACATATTTTGTAGCTTGTTACTTTACTGAGAAAACCTCAAGTTGGTTGAGCAAAATCAAAAACAAAACAAAAACAAAAATTGCCAACCCTTTTCAGTAGGTACCAGGTCCTGCATCAAAGGTCAAGGTTACAAATAGAAGTTAAATGGAGGTCCATGCCATAACTTTGAACTGCTCTACATAAATTGATGAAACTGTGTTTTAAGCAAGATTAGAGTCCCAGCATTAAAGGTTAAGGTCACAGATAGAGGTCAAAAGTCAAATGGACATTCATGGCATAACTTTATTGATAAAACTTCATATACATAATATGTGAGGAGGACATGTGACAGAAACATATTTCTGTCACATATGGTTGATCATAAGATTGTTCTGAACAAGGCTCAGGTAGGGCAGGTGGAGGTCTACGCTCTAACTTTTGAACTACAAAACTTAAATTAATGAAACTTCACACACGTATGTTTGATCATAAGACGATGTGTCTTGAGCAAGCATCAGGTTTTTGCACCAAGATCCAGGTCACAAATATAGGAAGGGACATTGATGTCATTCCAACAGAGTTCTTGTTATAATTAGCATTGTAAAATGGGACTCAATAAAAACAGCTGAATGTAACGTTATCAAAGTGAAGCCAAAATGAAGTCGACTTCCCCCGTTTCGCTTTATATATATAAGTCTTAAATTTTTGTTTTAGGGAATTCAAAGCTCCCCTCAAAGACGCTCACGAGAAGTCTTTTCGTTATGTTGGTAAAGATTCTCTGGTTTTTTTTTGGTTTTTTTATGAAGCCGTATGCGACCTATTGATTGATAGCCTTTAAAATTCCAGAGGTGGTTGATGGTCTTCCTTGCACATTTCACAGAGCTTTCGATCTCACCCTCGATCCGTTGAAGGAATTTGAGGTCATAATCACACTCGGATTTCGAAGAATTCTCACAAGGTAAAATAACTTTGTCAAATAACAGTGATTGAAAGGAGCGAGTAGTTCACATGGTTACTGATAATTTATTTGTTTTAAAAAACATGGAAGAGGTAACATCCATAACGCGTTTTTCTCCATACTAAGTAGGGGCCTGCCCAACTCCAACCCCGGCAAGGGTGCGAGTCGAACCTGGGCATTTGTAGCCTGAGCACAATCCCAAACCAACCGAGTCGTTGAAGCTAATTTGATTTAAATATGTAACAATTTCATTATTTTATTTTTGCGGTACTTTATTCGATGCACTTTTTTGGACATCGTATTTCATAGATCTTCTGAAAGTAGTCGACGAACGTCAATCTCGGTAATTACTTTTCCCTCGTTAAGTTTTCTTCCTTTTGATATTTTTCACTGATTTTAAAGGTGACAGCAATCATAATAGGATTTTTTTAAATTATTACTATAGTCAGCCGAACGAACTTCAAAGAAACTACTTGTTTGGTTTTACACCGTCATCGTCGTCGTAAAGTTTTATCAAGTATATTTAATCTACATTCTCGTTTTTATCACCGGAAATATTATGCAGTACATGATTGTGTGCAAATAATTTTACAAATCGAAAGTTGTAAAACAGTATTTTAATATTTTACATTTAACGAAAGTATTATAATGTCAAACTTTGTGTGCGTAGGAAGGAGTTAGTATACTTATGGATTATTAGATCAGAATGAACACAGGACTTTATGGTACCGCACTCCACTAGATAAACTTGCTAGTAGGGTAACTTTGTTTGTTAGATTATGTAGGTTAACTTAAGGTAAGAAAAGTTAAGTTAAGTTAGATTAGGTACGGTACCCCACTACCATTTTTTTTTTTTTTTAAGAATGAAACGTTTCAATTACTGGATCCCCCATTGAAGATTTTTAATTTCTATTGAAATGGTCGCCTAGTTTAAATAATTTATAGTAAAATTGAAATACATAATTATAATTTGCAAAATTTTATAGTGATGATGCTACCGGCAGTTAATTTAAATCACTTACTGAAAAATTATACTGAAATTCCTTTTTAAGTATAGTATTGTAAAGTTGAAACATGTCATCCTTAATAACAAATTTTAATGATTTTATATGCTGTATGCTGTATGTGGTTTGAAACTTCTCTCGACGAATAAGAGCATTATGTGTTGTTGCAGTGGTTAGCATCGCTGATTACGAATCCATCGGCTGCCGGTTTTATGGGCAGGTGGTGCTCGGTTCACCCGGCTGTTCATCCCTTTATCCACAAAAAAAAATTTTGATAGATAAATGTGTACCCTGGGTAGTGTAGTGGTTAAGACGTTACGCTGGTAATCGGGAGGTCTGAGGCGTAGTCCGGGCAAGAACTTCGTAATTTCTGACCCTCCCTGGTGGGTCATGGCTTGGTTTACACGTTTGAGCTGTAGGTCTAAGATGGGGCAACAAGCTCGACCTTTGTCAGAACGAACAATTCAAGCGGAAGAAAATTAAGGTATCTAAAAAGTATTCGAGGCTGTAAGAGTTATAATTGGGGATAAATTTCGCAATCCAAAAATGCACGGATATGAGTTTATATTTCCACTTAACGATATCCCCGTATCTCTTGGCCGATAAATTTGAATTAAATTGTCCATTTACTCGAGTGCAGTGGGGTTGATAATGTAAAACGCCTGACACGAAAGTGTTTTGCTTTCCTTGGGTGGCGAAATGTCGCCAGATGGTGGTTAATTTTTTCATGTCGAATCCAAATGGTCAGTGCCTATCTCTTACGTCAGGATTCGGGTTCGAATTCTGGTGGGGAATATCATGGCATCTCAGATTATTGTAGCTACTTTTATTCAGGACTGAAGTTCTGTAGTAAACTAAATGTTTATTTTTTTTCCCCTAACAGTGGCTGCAAATCTTCAGCGGTAGAAGGAGCACCGTTCATCAAACAATTGACAGACCGTGCATGCGGGCGAATTATCATCATGGCAGGAGCCGGCGTTAGATCTACCAATTGCTTGGACTTGATTTCTTCAACTGGGGTTACCGAAATTCATAGCTCTGCCAAAATGAAAAGGTAAATACTTTCTCCACTTCATACTTCATACATTATCGAAATATCACTTTCTAAGGGATGGGCACGACACTTAAATTTGGAAATGGAGATCTCGGATCATTTACCGAAGGATCACCGCCGGGAATAAGGAACTAACCGAACATTTGGATCCAGTGTTGTTTTCCATGACAAAGGTTAGGGGTATGCCTTTAATGCAATGTTTCCCAACCTTTTTATCGGTCAAGGCACCCCAATGAATATATGGTTTTTTTTCACGGCACCCTGAAGAAATTTCATCTCAGTGTTCAATATCTAATCCCCAATCACTGAACGCCACGTAACTTCAAACTGAGCCTATGTAGTTTCCATTTGATCGTAATAAATGGCGATTTTCTTGTACATGTTCAGTATAACTTTGGATTTTCAATTACTTTTAGCATTTTCGTGAAATTTCACGAAAATGATAAGTAATTGAAAATCCAAAGTTACTGAACATGTGAAAAAAAATCGCCATTTATTACGATCAAATGGAAACTACATAGGCTCAGTTTGAAGTTACGTGGCGTTCAGTGATTGGGGATTAGATATTGAACACAATGAGATGAAATTTCTTCAGGGTGCCGTGAAAAAAAAACATATTCATTAGGGTGCCTTGAACGATAAAAAGGTTGGGAACCATTGCATTAAAGGCATACCCCTAACCTTTGTCATGGAAAACAACACTGGATCCAAATGTTCGGTTAGTTCCTTATTCCCAGCGGTGATCCTTAGGTAAGTAAAGCGAGACATTTACACACCTTTCAATAACACTCGTTTCCATATACCCGACGGTTAATACGTTTACTAATTATATCCAATTTTTTTACGTCGCCTTCTTCTAGTGTTACCTACACACTTCTTTCATTCATTCAGTCTCAACATGACCATGCCAATGTATTATACTACTATCTTTTATCATCATCTTCAACATTTTCACTGAACACCTATTTTCCACCAATCATATTACTGTACTTAATTACTGTACTCTCACTACTGAGAGTGATGTGCCATCCGAAATAAGCGTCTCACATACGAGTGTTTGCACCAGTAAACATGTAAATTTCCTGCTGCATGTACCCTCTTCCTTACCCAGTTTCCGATGTACTTTCATCTCGTCAATGAAATACGAACGCTATCGCATAATGACTCCTCTTTCAAAAACTTTCGTTTTATTTGTATTTACTCGGAAACTGTTTTGTATCAACCTTAAATAATTTAATCATTCATCTGAGGGAGCAGTTCTAGTTGAGTACCATTTTAGTAGAAGTCTAGCCCTTAAGTGGATACACAGACCTCGCTGCATAATTCTAACATTTGTGAACACTTCCATTCGCTATATCAGAATTACGTAGAGAAATGATTAAAGTAGAACTCTTGAGATAGTACTTACTCAAATTTTCATCATTATGTAGTCAGGTTAGAGACTAGTTATCTTCGTGAATATGAGGTCTAGTTTTTACCTTTGTAGAACCGCCAACTCATTGAATTTATAAATCATCATCTGCAGATCTTGAGTCCTCGGTATCTTTTTTTTTTGTTTTCCCAATTTATCGAAAATTGCACTATGCAAGTTACTATTTTGGTTCAGAGCACATTCGGCTATTACTGTTTACCGGGTGCAGGAAAGTCACGATCATACAAAAGTACACCGACGCTTTCCGTTCCGTTCCTACCTCGGGAACTTGGTATTCAAGTTCTAATATGTACCTTAGTTCAGGTTGAATCCACGATTCTGTTATTCTTATGATATTAAAGTTCTTAGTTTTGACTAGTACTATAAATTCCAGTAGCGTGTTTCTAATTGATTTTCATAGGAGAATAGGTTTTTCTGGTGTATTGTTCTTTTATTCAAATCTGACTTTAATTTCTTGTGCAAATGAATTACTGAATGCCCGGTCATGACGACCTAACCGGGCATTCAATAATTCACTTGCACAAGAAATTAAAGTCAGATTTGAATAAAAAACTAAAATACACCAGAAAGACCTATTCTGATAAAAATCGCCCAGCAGTTTTGAGATTTTAAGTTTATCCTAATCTATTCTAATGAAATGTATTTATTAAACTTTCAGAACGTTCTTCTACACTTCACTTAATGAAGTTCGAATGGGTGACAACGAAGATAATGTAATCTTTGTCGCTTCGGCTAAGGAAATTAAGCTGATGAAAGGGATGCTTCTAGAACTTGAAAGTTAAGAAAACCATCAAGCACTCATGCCGTCTGATTTTTTTTTTTTTCCATCTAATTAAAATAGAACGAACTTTGTATTATTTTTTTTTGTTCTTTACCCTAAATTGCACGTTAGCAAATGAAGACAGACAGCGGTTCCCCCTTTAACGAAATACAGTATAGATTATTATTTTAGCTGGAATCACTTCAAGGACATTCCCTTCTCTCAAAACGTACACGCGAAAGGGGGATTACAAGACCCCCCAAATTGCTGTGGGGATCATCGGTTTTTTTATGCGCAGAATTTAAACTTTGGCCTTTAAATTAAAATTAACCAAAACTAAGATACGTAAACCCTAACACAATGTGAATTATACCCACCTATAGTTTAAATAAACGCAATATCTTGTTTCGAAAGTATACAATACCTTTTTCAGAATCAAAACCTAGTATCGTACGGTAACTACTATTTAAGAGAAATTGCACTATCCTAACTCCTAATATGCATCCTTTCAGGGTATCGTATACTTTCCAAAGATGATTATTGCGTTCATTTACGCCAGTGGTTCTCAACCTCTGGGTCGCCAAGTCAATTTGATTGGGTCATTAAATTTCATTTATCTATTACAAGTGAACTGTTCGAAGGCATGGGTCGCCGAAGTAGCCGAAAAAGGTTAAGAACCACCCATCGGGTGGGTATAATTTCTTCTACTACAGTTAGGGTTCATACGTCTTAAATTGGTTAATTTCCGCATTTAAGAAAAGCCAAAATTGAATTACGCGCACAAGAAAAAAAAATCAGCAGTGAATGAAACCGAAGACCCGCGTGTATTTATTTGACAAAAGTAAATAGACATCACGATGATTGTCAACAACAAATAGCAAAGCTCACGTATGGAATGGAAAGGGAAAAGCAGTAAGATTCTAAATATACTGATTCAACAAAACTATTATATTAACTATCAAAAAACCTATGGAAAACCCGAAAGTCTCCATTTACTTTCGTCAACCCTTCAGGCCTCGTAAATCCCACTTTGTGTTCCCAAGATTTATATACCCGAGGACGCGTACGTTTCAAGAAAAGGTGATGTCAAAGGGGTTTTTCCCTCCACCCGGCAGTGATTCCTGCCGAAATGAGCACCACTCCATACAATGGCGAAGGACAAGCAAGGTGGAAACGCTGTCGGACCCGTACAGCCGAGGCCAAAAGTTTTGCATTATCCTAAAATTTCTTAAGTTTGGTTGATAAAGTCAAATGAATCCTGTGTGCTGCTTCATTTATTGAATTTCGTTCCACTTTGTGGTTAAATATGATTAAAACTGCAAAAAATTAAAAATTACGAGACATTAAAATTTTATCATTTGCTATATTATATTTAGTGTCTTTCTTTGAGGAAGATCACAAATCGTGACGAGTGTCACTAAATTCATCAACAGTTCTCAAAATACATCGATATGGTTCATATATAATTTCTGTTGAAACCTCTTATTCCACAAAATTTTAAGGCGATGCAAAACTTTTAGCCATAGCTGTAGTTCCTGGAGTTTCAAGCTTTAATATAAATAATGCCAAAGTTATCACGCATTTACAGAATCTCCATTATCGGCTCTATATACAAATTGAAATTCATAGAATACTATAACAAGAACTACAGGAAACTTCCTATTCAATTTCTCTCAGACGAGCGAGTGGTCTCAAATTAGAATTTACAATATGTACAAAAGCGTTAATGCTATTCCTCTCTCCCTCTCTCTCTTTCCAGCCCCGCAGTAGATACCATGCAACATTTGATTGCGTGGTAACTACAAACGGAAGGGCACATTTATATTTCAAGGAAAAAAACATTTCTAACTACTGTACTTACAAAACTTTACACGTGTCAGTTGTAATCAAAGAAAAAAATCGACTAATGCTTAGCTTGGTATAGTCACCAATCTTGCCAAAATTTGAGAAGGTCCGGTGCTAGTGTCTCCGAGCAACTGATACAATGAAAAACCAACCAACATACAAAATCCCGACATTAAAATGAGTTATATTAACATACATACGAATTTGGGGAGGAGTGGGGGATCAGTGAACAATCTTCCGAATTATCATGGACAACGACTAATTAAAATTGTTATATAGACTTACTTGCTTAATAAAAAGCAAACGTCGATATGAGAACTAATAAAAAAGCAGTTTCACGACAAATAGAAACCAACATACTTTTCGTAGTAGTGATAGATGCCAGCTGCAATTTTCTACATGTTCCTTTGTTCAATTACAAAAAGCTGTAGAAAAGTGCAGACGGCATTTATCAGCACTTAGTAAATACTACGAAAAGTACCCGAATTTCCATTTACGTCATAAAACTGCTTTTTCATTAGTTCTCAAATAACTCGTTCTTAAGAAAGCAATTAAGTCTATATACCATGTTCAATTAGTCGCCCATAATTAATACTCGGCAAATTCTTATTTCATTACATAACCTAATTTTACTGAGAATTTCTTAGTATTTTGCAAGCTTTTCTTCTCAAATTTTGGCGAGATTGGAGACTGTTTTGATTAAAACAGATGCCGTTTTGCTTAGTAATAATCCTACGTCGCGCCTGTTTATGGCTGACATTTCGAAGAAACGCTTTAAATATTGGCGTTACAACGTAGTTACGAAAAATTAAGCACTTAAGAATTACCACTTAAAATACTAAATTAGAATTCACAATAAACCAAGGTTATTTCAAATCCCGACAAGGAGAAATCTGCAAGAATAAACTTATTTACCAATATGCAATTATGTAACTACATAGAGAAACACTTTTCATTTAATTATGCATCAACAAATACACAGTATTGGTAATAACTAGACCGCACTCGAGTGAGGTTCGTATCGACGTCTACTGCGTGTGGTTTTAGTGGTCTTGCGATCACCAAGGCCACACGCAGCAGGTGTGGGTGGGTATGTGGTCTCGTGGTTACATACCCACATACTGACAGCAATGAACGTCCTATCTCCGCCACTTTCTCTTTATGGGATTATTTAACCTCCTTAGCAACATCCAAGTCCATATGATGAAGGAACCCGCAGCTTTACGTGGGATCCGAACCGTCTAAGGGTCACTACATCATCTGAACGCAGAGGACGATCACCCATCCAACTACTGAACAGACGTCGTCGTCTTACTTGGCTCATCTGATGGGAAGCAGTAACGTGAGGTGGCCACAACGTACTCCAAACTCATTTAATATGATACACGACCATTAAAACCGAACAATAATTCAAACAAGCAACTTAATAGGTTTTAAAATTACAATTTTTTGGCCAAAATGGGTGAAAGATTTAAATTTCTATACTTAATCTTGAAGTTCCTTCAAGCTAAAAAAAATAAATTCTTTGTATAAAATTTGGCAGCAGCCGAACTGCGATTTTTAAATTCTAAATTTTATTTACAACTATTCTATATTTAAATCCAATATTCAAATCACTTTCTTGAAAACGCGATTCAAATTAGCAAACTGTGTGTATTTTACTGAAAACCATTTATCCCTAATTAAAGTCTTTGGTAGAAATAAATAATTAGAAAATTTGAGAAGTTATCAAAATATAAACTCGTAAACTGATATAATTACAAATCTTTGCATTTAATTTTGTGTACGAACTACAACTTTGATCATGTGGGAATTCACTTCCAAACAATGAAACATGTCCAAAGCATTGAAAAGACAACCTACTCCAAAATGTGCCAAATGGCGCTCTATCTGTAGAAAAAAAATATAATACTAACAGAATTCAAGACTGCAAAAGTCGGTGCCAAACTACTTGCGGATTAGCTTTGATCAAACCCAAAGTGTCAAGTTCACAAGAACCATTTAACGGCATTTTATCCCTTTAACGTTATGTACATATCATCATATCACTAAAATACACTTATATGATACATTATTAACACATTTACAGCAGGGCGAATTAATAAGTATTTTTATATTTTTATTACGTTCTAAAATAGCATACAATAAACTTAGTTTTTTATTTCTTAACCTACCTACCTACTTATGTATACATCAACATACAAGATTTAATAATAATAATAATAATAATAATAATAATAATATAATAATGATAATATGATAATAATGGAAAAAGAACTTAAAAGGTGAATTAAAATCCCTCATTACTCCAAAGAATTATCTCTATCTGCTCCAGCAATGGTATCTCCTTCATCGAGGGATGAGAAGTTAAGGAAATGTGCTGGCCTGTGTACTTCGTGGTAAAACTCTTTAGGAGTTGCCAACTGAAGGTCATACTTCATGTTGGGGTCATGGCGAACTCCCATGAAATTGTAATTCCATGAGCCCTGCAAAGGATTCATGAAAAGCCCGAGAAATCTGTCCGACAGTAACATTTGCACCTTTTCGTAGTGGGAGGGTAAATATCCTTTGGGATTGTTACCCATATCTTTATTGTTTCGACCCCATTCGAACCCAGACGGAGTCAATTTGTAAGCTTGGAGGGAACAAGATCCTGGCGTAAACGAACATGTGATGACGATTGTGCGATCCGTGGTCCACGTATTGTTGTCGGACATAATGGTCGCGTGAGTCGTGATGTCGTGAGGCGAAAGCTGAGGCAATTCGTTAGGTTGTGTATGGATCCATCCCAGTGGCTCCAATTCGTTCAGGTATTCATGTTGAGGCAACTTGTGTGGAAGGTGGACCATTTGATGCGTTCCCCACTGTGGGGGCATAACAATACACCTGATCTCTTTCACTTGAGGGTTGTCCGATGGACTCACACCATAAAGGTACCCAGCGATCTGAGTACGCAAATCAGATATGATGATGAACTTTTTCAGTACATTTTTGGGAAGGATGTACGTGAAACCAGTTTCTTTGATATCATCCGAAGAGACGTAAATGAAGTTGGTTCTCAAGTGAAGATTCGTAGCTGAAATAGCTCTTACACGCCACTCAGTTTTACTACTAAAAGTTGCCGTTTCGTAATTGCTTGTCGTCGAAGTAATAATTTCGTCTCCGTGTTTGTTAACCGTGCGTGTCGTGGTGGCGGTTAATTGAGACTGTTCCTTAGTTTGTTTTTCAATCTCAGCAATTTGCTGTCTCTGAGCCGAGGGAGCGCTAATTTCCATTCCCAGAATAATGTCTCTGATTTCCGACTGAGTAAGAGAAGCGACATTCACGTTGTTTTTCTTACCGTAATCCGCCAAAATCAAGTCTTTGAGTTGAACTTCTACTTTTACCCATTCTTCGTCAGTGAGTGATGGCCAAATATGGTGAGGTTCTGTTATGGTCGTTTTGTCAGGTTTCAAAAGTACTTTAGTTCTATCATTATTCACGTGGAGAGCTCTTAATATTAAGATTAGTCTGGAGAAGGCAGTGTAGGAGGAAATGTTCTTCAACCAGTCATCATACAAGTTGAATAGAACCATCTGAGGCTCCGTAGCTTTCAAAATTAAATCTCCAAACTTCTCCACCTTCAAACAAGCCTGGAAAGGCAACTGCAGTTCTGAGCCTTTGATGACAATGTTAGGGAAATCCAACAAGTGAACTTCCAAGGGATCCAACATACCTTTCCTAGTTACAATGATTTGTTTGGGTTGTTCCTCTACTGGCAAAGATCGAATCAAAGCAGCTACTTCTTCTGCGGTCTTCCATTTCGCCAACTGACCCAAACGTTTCTGTCCAGCCCATACCGAAGTATGAATGATCTTCAAGAACAACTGTCCCGTCCGCGGGTTGAATATGAAAATAGCTCCATTGATTGGTTTGGTGGTCAAATTTCCCTCAAATGTCTTATGAATAGTTACACGATACACATTTGTGTCATCCACAAACCAAATAATTTGGTTTGAGAAGAGCTCTCCGTAATTCTGTGAAGATAGGTAAGGTTCTGTTGGTTCAGAAGAATAGAGTTGCAGCCCTTTTCTGATTCGTTCTCGCAATACATACAGAGCAGGGTTGGCCTTCATGATTTTAGCCATTGCCTGTTGGATGAGGGGTTTCGCCCCTGGGAACCAATTCCCATATGCACTGTGCAAATTGTAGGCCAGATCAATTGCAATCAGAACTCCAGTTGGGGAAGGATACAAAGACATATTATCCGTTGTATAATCAAGGAATTTAGCCCTCGCGTATCTCTCAATATCGTGAGAATCGTAATCTCCCCATCGAAGCTGAACATCAATCCAGTATTTCTGAGTAGTTGACCCATCCATCGTGTCTTTGGAATCTGCTAACAAGGATGGCTTAGAGTAGTTCCATTTGTAAGCAGCAAACAAGAGAATATCCGCACACGATGAGTTCATCTTGTAGGATTTCCTGGGATGAATGGTTTCTTTCTGGACAGTTTCAATTTCTAAAGCATCAAGTTCTTGATCAAACACCTGGCACAAGTCCATAACAACGGACTCGTGAATCTTTTGCCACAAGTGAGCCCTGAAAATTTGAATGAGGGAAATTTTCAATGTTGGGATTTTTCCATGCATGAAAATTCCGGTTAAATCTAGCTGTACTTGGAAACCAACATAGACATTAGCCCTATTAATAGTAGGAGACCACCAAAGAGTGAAACGTCTGTTCGGGATTTGATTCAAACCCGATCGCTGAGCATTGGTCAACTTCTTATACTTCATACTCTCTTCAAATCCTGACGCTTTTTCCCAGAAGAGACCCTCCCAAGTAGGGAAATAGGTTCCCTTGAAAAGCGTGTGTTCTAGAATTCCTTCCACGCCTCCCAGAGCCTGAATCATGTCTGTTCTGTAGTTATTCAAATTCCAAAGCTTGCCATCGTGGCGTTGATGCGTCCACCAAAACGGATTCTGTTTAAGGACTTGATACTGTTTAAATTCCGTTCTGATCCTCCATCCTTTGTCGTAGGCGAGTGTGTGTCTATCCTTCTGGAACAGGGTGTTGATCCTGGGTATGCCTCTGTCCCAAGAATCCTCCAAATCTTCTAGGGTCAGTCTTCTATTTTGGGCAGTCGCTTCTTGACGTTTCAATGCATACTCTGCCCACACTCTTTGGGAGTCTAAGAATTCCGTTTCCCATGGTTGAATGTACCTGTACAAATTGGGAATAAGTTGATCTTCATCATGACTCATTCCAGAGCGAAAATGAGTAATTCCAACATCAGTTTGTTTGCTCCACCTCAAATCTGACTGAGGAATGAGAACGTGACCCATGGACAGCATTCCAAGTCCTCCTAACTCTTTAGGTGTGTAGAATACTACTGGAGGAAATCTGGAGGGCATTTTGGAATTCAAGCCTATTTTGATCCTAGTCTGGATTTTATTTTCACATTTTACAAGCAGATCTAAGAGTTCTTGTGTATTAACAACAGCTTCTCTGTAATATGTCATCAAGCCAATGAGAGCAGTGTTCCATTTGTTAACAATTTTGGTGAATGTGGTTGAGCCAGAAGCCATCAAAATCTGTCTGACTCTGTTATGGAATCTCTGCATTGACTCATCATCAACTCTGAGGAAACACTGAGCAGTTCTCTCTTTTGTTACTTCATTCTGAAGATTCCAAACGCCATCTCTGTGTTTGAACTCTTCGTGTGTCATTCTGCACTTCGGAAGAATACGGCACTCGAATCCACTCATATTGAATAGCAAATTAGGGTTGTCCTTTGAATACACAGATACGAAAGAGTTCTCCCAGTTTATTGTCGTTACAGATCTTGGTAACCTGTTCTTTATGTCCCAAAAGACAGCTCTTCCCAAGTTAACGTCATGTTTCATCAATCGCATTCTTGCATCTCTTGGCCAACATTTCTTATTATTGTATCCAACAATATTCTCATTATTGGGATCAGGATGTTCAGTGAGATACCTCTGAATCAAGTCCTTGGCTTCTTCAGCAGTAAATCTAAAGAAAATATGAATCCTATCTATGTATCTTGAATACAGTCTGATGGGATGTTGGACTTCAGTTACAACGTCTTGGTAGTTCAAGAAGTCATTGGGCATCTGTGGAGGCCCTGACATATCAGCAGCTCTTCTAAGACCCAGAACAAGCAAATCCATCACCAAACCGTAATACTGGACGATAAAGGAAGCAAACTGTAAACCCCGGATGATACCGTAACGGTTGGTATGGTTCATATCTTTGTAATTGATGTCTACGTTGTTCTTCGCAGTCATGTAATCAGCGATATTGTGGTCAACAATGAGTCGAAGCAATCTGTTGAGTAAAGTCAAATCAATCTTCTCATAAAGCTTTTCAAATTTGGACTCGAGCATGACGTTGCACTCTCCTTCAGATGCGTCCCAAACATCTGTTAAGTTGTTGATTCCTTGACACCACTTGTAGACAAGCAATGGAGGTGGTTCCGAGTCTGCTGGCTTCACCCAGTGAGGGAAAAGTCTTCTTTTGTCAGCTTCATACCAAAGGTACTGATCCAAATAGGCATCAGTGATCTTTTCCAAAGGTTCCACATCATACACAGGGATCAAATGACTGTACAGATCCATGAATTCTATTCCAACTTCTTTAAAAGTTCTTTGCGTGAGTAAATGACGCTTGATGCGAGAAAGAGCCTCGTGAGGATTGTCATATGCCTGTTCAATCAGGCCTAATTCTTCTCTTTGTGATTGATTCAATCTCGACTTGACGCTGTAGGCTTCTTTCAGTCTTTCAAGGGCGAGAATGAGCAGTTTCGTGTCATGCTTGTAGGAAAGGGGTGGAAACGGAATTGGAGCAAAACGTCTAGATTCAAGCCAATGCACAGTTGTGGTGTAGATTGCCACAGCTTCTTCTGGACTGATGTAAGGACCATCTTTCTGGTAATTGTGCTGCCTCTCTTGTTCAGCTTTCAAGTACAGTCGAGTTAGTCTCCCCATGTTCTTCTTGCAGACAGTTTTGTCAACAGTGGCTCCTCTCCTAATTCTCTCTCTGTTATAATGGGCTGTGTTCGTCCACCAATCAGCTTTCATTTTAACGTATCTGAGAATCATGTTTTCAATTGGTGTGGGAAGCCCTGGAACTTTCCATGGAATATTTGCCTTCCAACATCTCCAAGCCTCTGACAAATGTTGTAGGATGGTTCTTGCCTTGTTTTGTTTTATTCCCTCAGGCATCATGTCTAGAATGTCATGCATTACGGAAGCCCTCAATTCCAAATCGAAATGAGACTCCACTCTCTGTTTTGTTACCGTCTTAGCCACTCCTTTGCTATGTCTTCCTTCGAACTGTCGAGAGAGAAGGTTGCCAAGCCATCGTTCCAGCAGTGGTGTTATTCCTCTCATGAAAAAGAGCCAAACTCTCCATCCAGGTGCCCAGAATCCACAACCAGGCCCCTTGCCAACTTGACCAGTATTAAAGCGGTAGTATATCACGTGCTTCAAGTCCTTACACATTCGGATCTGTCTCATCAACTTGTACTTGTATCTATACATCCCCGTCAACTGTCCAACATGAGCGAATATATATTGAAGGCCATCGGACAACTGGAATGCATCTACATTATTTAAGCGGTACTGCACGTGAGCATCCACAACCAGCTTCGTAAGTCTCAAGATTTCTCTGCAGAGATGGAAGGCATTCCCGAATCGAGACTTCTTTCTCTCCTTTGTAGTGAGAGTCTTCACTGGCTTCAAATTGAAATTGTAGTCAAGATGAAGATAGTTTAAGTTCTTCCGATGAATCAGAAGGTTTAACATGTTGTAGCCTTGTCTGCATACTTGCAAACCCACTTCCACCCAGTCCAAAGTTGTCGTCTGGAAGAATTTGGTTGCTTTGAAGGATCGGAAAAGGTAGCGCTTCTTCTGGTTCTTTGGAGGACGGTGCTTCAAAGCATTCAGGACGTAGTATTTCAGTAATTTCTGATATGAGACACGAACCTTAAAAAAATAGGTAAACAAATTAAAAACATAAAACCTATCATAAATATAGGTACTTCGCTAATGAAAATTTGGACCTTCACTTAAAGCTTTCAAACCTTATCTCTAATGTTTCAAATGAAACATTTTCACCAATTTAAAAAAAACTTAATTAGAAATACGATTACTTTAGTCATACACGCTGACTGAGTAATTAAAAATGTTCAAAGTACTCGAAAGACCATTTAGTTCAAGACATTTTAGCATTTAATCAAGATATCCCTAACAGTTGATTACAAGAATAACAAAACTGATACAGTACCCTGGGGTCAAATGGTTCTAATTTTTCGTATTTTAACGTGTAAAAAAATAAAAAAAATAAAAATTTACATTAATACCTTTAAGCCATAAAACTAACCAAATTTTGAGTTTCTATTCCTAAAGTAAATACTCAAAAAACAACAAAAAAGTTGCTAGATCCATTTGACCAATCACAGTAGTAGTGTCAAATAGGTTTATTGACTCCACCCCTCCCTACCTGCTTACCTCCCTCCACCCCTTTTCTACATACCCTTCTCCCCCCTTGACACTGTGCCAGTGCCTTGCAATGTTGCATGGCTCTGGCTGCATTCTACACTTTTCCACCATACTACCGTCATACTCTATTTTCTCGTGCCACACCCTGTAAATTTATGAAATTTGACCCAAAATGAGTCGTATGTTGTCTTCATATAAATCAGAAACAAAAATTAAGTAAAAAGATTAAAAACAAATTGAAAAAGCTAAATTTGGGGTTTTTGGGGTATTAGACCCATTTGACCCCATCTTCGAAAATGCTATTTTTGAATAGGAAGGAATTAACCGAGGATTAAATCATGGTACCTACTTACACCTTAGTGTATGTTCTATTTATGTGTGCAAGTAAGAGTTTGTAGCTCTTCTCAATTTTTTGTTCAGACCAAGTTTTATATGACAAAAATTTTGCCACTTTTTAAAAAAAATTGGAGGGAAAAAAGAAGCGGTGGGGGTAATTTGCACATGACCTAAGTAAAAGACATATTTATGTCAAATATAGGCTTTGAATAGGCCTATTCATAGCAGCAAATAGGTTTAAAAAATATAAATAATTAATAGATTATGCAGGCAAAACTCAGAGAGACCCATTTGACCCTACTAGGATACCGTACTTTTCTTCATTTTCTCTACAAGACACCACCACTTACCTTTACAGGTTGTCCTGGAGGACAGTGCTCCCTGTACCACGTCTTGACAAGAGGGATGTCGATAGCCCTCCTCATCTTCCCTGACCTCATATTGAAAGGCCTCGGAGCCCACAAGAGAGCGATCCCATTCGCTGTGTTGTCTGTGTAGAGTTGCCAATCTTTCAAAATGGGCTCCGTGTCTTCAGGAAGCTCAAATTCCTAAAAGTGATACATATTAATTTTAAGTCACTGCCTCACCTTTGGAGTATTATTTTATTATGCATCTGGCAAAACGTTTACAAGAAAATATTGATTATAAAAAAAAAAAAAAAAAAAAAAAAGTCCCAACTACAAAACTTACCTCATCATCATCGGGCAACAAAACTTCTCCCTTCACTGTATTTCGATGAGAAATGGGATTGATCAGAGGATCGAAGTAAAAAGCGGGCAAATCAGGATCTTCAGTCTTGATGTAAAGAACTGAAGGAGTGTGGTACCAGCTGAGATGAACGTACTGAGGCATGTTGTTGAACAGGTATGGGAAGGAAATCCTGTATTCTGTTCTCACTTGGTGTCGCACAATTATCTTGTTGATGTCATTAAATTCATTCCAGTCTTCATCAAGAAGGTTCTGATCTTTGATCAATGGCTCGAATTTGGGACCTCCAGGAAGGGCCAAATTCAACGCCTTTAAAAGAAAGTCACGTTTTAGTATTAACTTAATGTGGATCAGCGGTTCTCAGTAGGACAAGGGGGAGGGGGAGGGGGGAGAGAGTTAATAGGGCAAAGATTTTCGAAAACCTTTCATGCATTTAACAAGAGAATTTATGAGGTATATTTACATTTTAAAATGGTTTGCGGTAAAAGCGATTTACTTTGCAATATTTTCCAGACAATATTTACATGAACGCATATCGTTTAGGCCTAGAAAATTTATCATTACACGCAGAAAATCCAATATATTTGGAACTACTTATGAAATGAACAAGGCACTGTTGGATCAGTATATTTTCAAATTAAGGGCTAACAATCCTAACCACTAGTTCAGTCATTTCAATGTAATAAAAACAAACCCATTATTCTTTAATTATACGGTATTAAAGGTAATTAATGTTTAAGTAGGCTCGTGCACCATAGGCATACACACTTCAAAAAATTCATTTTAATGAGACCTACATATACCTAAATACATTTCTGAAATAAATAAATAAAAAATAAAATAAATAAAAATAAATAAATTATATATAGATCAATACTGGCGTACATTTCTCAAATTTATTCACAGATGCTCAGACATTTCAATAAAAAAATGTCATCCTCAGCAGTTATATAAAATATGAACATTAAATAATTTTTAAAAAGCCAACTTTAGTACCAATTAAAAACAGTAATTAAAATGACAGTATGACGATTTAAATCTTACTTATAAAACTATATAACATTAACATCTCTATAAAAAGAGAAAAAAAAAGTTTCCGAATTCTTTCTATAATAAAACCTCTCCAATAACAGCAAAAGTCGGATATATTAAAATCCCGTATGATTATCTTTCTTTACCTATTCATAATGAAAGAATTAAATCTAAAAATTTGTTACCCTCAAATTCAATTTCGTTGTTAATCCCCTCAAAAATTCAATTTTAAAAACTTGGATATGTTTCCCCAAAATATTTGGTCAAATACGTGAAATAGCCGTGAGGCTACTTATGTAGGTAATATGCAGCTCCAATTTCAGTTGCGTCTATCCCAACATTGATTGGGCTTATCCATTAGAATGAACCATCCCCTCGTTAATCGATGCTACCTCGCTCATCCATTAAAAATCACAGCGCTGAACAGGACCACCCCATTCTCAAAAATCAGTTTCGAAATTTTGGCACGTGCTAATTAATAACTACAAATCGAGATTTAACAATCGGAACGTATCTTCAAAAATAAACGACAACTCTTCCAAATTGAAACTTTTAACCAAGTAACTTTTTTTTACTCGTGTCCGAATAGTTATTTAAATAAAACAATCCTTTTATTATTATATTCTTTACTTAATATAGTCACACAGGTGACAGGTCTGTGTATATTTGTTGAACTGTTCAGCGAGTATTTTCGATAAACTTATCTTGATTTTACAGCGACTATCTTAAGATTATGTAGTTTTATAATTAAAATTGGAATCGTCACCCTCTCATTTTAATTGCTTTTTAACTTGTATTTAAGGTTCTCTCTTAATCATTATTTAACGTTCATTTTAAAGTTTAGATCCCCACTGCACATGACAAATGTTTTTGTCGAAACACCTGGGCAACTGGAAATAAATTAGGAATTTTCACCAGTGTTGAGGCTTCTATTTAGATGCAAGTTTCGTTTCCAAAAAAATAGGTAGCTCGAAAATATTACACATATATAACTAACCTTAGCCGTGAAGAATGACTTCAAATCAAAGAGGTAAAAATAATTTTCATCAGCAACATCCGTTAACAGCTGATTTGCCAATCTGTACAAGGTGGCCATTTGGGGCAATGTCAACCTCCATCGTCTGTAAGTTGACCCATTGACGTGCTTTGTTCCAACGAGAGGTTTGTGTTCATAAAACCAGTCAATGGTCTGAAAACAAAACAAGCATTAGAACCCCATTCTGAATCACGTACATGTAAGAGGGTTCTAAATCAAGGTTTGAGAGGCTTACGTGAAAGCTCATTAGGTTATCATGGTCCTTTCCAGTGTGTTTTAATTAACTCTTCCACAAAGGGGATGGAGTGAAAAAGGAAAATATTAACTAGAAGGCCGTCAAGACAGGTTCATCAACACTAACAACAACGCTGCCTCCGCCTAGATTTGTGACCTTGGCCTCTAATGCAAGGATCGGATTTTACTCGCGACACACAGTCTTGTGAAGATATGTATGTGTATGAAGTTTCATAAGTTTATGTGGATCGGTTCAAAAGTTCAAGCATGGATACGAAAGTGTAACGAACGAACGGATAAGCTCAATCCATAATGCCCTGCCCACTCGGCCTTTTAATTTATTTGGCGAGGGCATAAAAGTAAAAACTAGGAAAAACTAAAAATTTGTATGATTTAAATAAGAAATATCTGCACAAAAATAATACCGATAAATTAGAGTTAGCACAGGGAAATAAATATATGTACAATAGTTACATAAAACCGTGCCTTGGCATATATATAGTTTTATGATATGTCAGGCAGAATCGATGCTGGAGTGTGGTCGAGAAGGGGAAATCTTAAACCTTTCAACCTCCACCCACGTAAATGCACGGTCATGAAGTTCCTACCGCTAATTCATTAGGTCTAAAATATAATGCATTACATATGCAAAACAGGTCATACATAATAGCTGTTGTATGATGGGGTAATGAATTGTTTTGTCTTTAATACAGTGTTTATCCCAAACCGACAATGCTATTGTGATATCGTAAAAAATGACGCAAGAAATTTTAATTAATTATAGTCCTTTTATAATGAAATTATGCTTGACATTGTGGAGCGCTGATAATTTCCTACGGAACACCATGGCTCACTACGATTGGTGTGAACAACCAACAAGAGTTACGTTTTCTAAAACATGAGTAGTAAGGCAACTCTTACTATATTATTATGAACGTTTAATGTAAGATTTTTCCTACACGTAGTTTTAGAAAGCGTATCCGATTGGCTGATAAGATCAAACCGACCACTCATAGTGAGCCATATATGTTCGGTAGGGAATTATCGGCCTTCTACAATACCAAGAATAATTTAATTACAGAAAGAGGGTTATAATGAATGAATAATTCTCGTGTCCTATTCATCCAATTAAAGGATTTTTTTTTCCGCCAGGACTCTAAATAGGACCTGTATGTCGATATCGCAACAATTTTGTTAGTTTGGGAGAAACATTCCATATTAACAAGACATAATTCTGTATCTCATGTATACCATCTAATAGCAGCCAATATGGCCTGTCTTGCATATGTAATGCATTCTACTTTAGACCTAATGAATTAGCGGTAGGAACTTCATGCATCTGTGTGGGTGGGGATTAAGGCGTTTCAGGTTTCCCTACCCTTATCTCACCCAAAAGCATCTATTCATCATAAATATTTTTCACGTGTTACTTTCGTGAAATAATTTTCATATATATATACATATATATATATATATATATATATAGTCATGCGGTTTGCTTCTACAAAGCTTCAATTTAATATTTAGGAGAAATCCAATGACAAGGAGGAATGTAAATGCCATGAAAAGTCTTCTTTAATGCGCAACGTTTCGAGCAATACGCTCATCATCAGGCTAGATAATAACAATATGAAATTAGAATCAATAAATAAATGTGAACAAGACAAAATAATTTCCATAAAACCTATTCAGTAAAAGCAAATTTTAAAAAGACTAAAAGAAGAGGGTTAAATTCAAAGTTATAAAAATTTACATATAAAATTAACCAGAAATTTAAAAAGCTATTTTTAAATTACATATAGTAAATTTGAAATTAGTACACTGGAATAATTAACACTAATTTCATATTGTTATTATCTAGCCTGATGATGAGCGTATTGCTCGAAACGTTGCGCATTAAAGAAGACTTTTCATGGCATTTACATTCCTCCTTGTCATTGGATTTCTCCTAAATATTTTATATATATATATATATATATATATATGGTGTTTCATAACATGTGGGACGCACTTTCAGGATGGATTCAGGACCTGAAAACAATTAAAAAAGTTTATATGAACGTATGCCCGAAATCACTTTGTTCAGTTACAGCCCGTTTTGTGTTCCAGCAAGTATCAGCCTTACCTTTAAAGGAAGTGCTCAAAATGACCACCTTGCGCTTGAATACACGACTGAACACGCCTCGTCATACACTGCCTAACGCGTTCAAACATTGCAGGTATTGCTCAGATTTTCTGGCATCCTTGTTCTACACGTTGGCGAAGCATTTCAACGTTGTCAAATGGGTGTCACGTAAACGATGGATTTCAGATGACCCCACATGTAAAAATCAAGTGGATTCAGGTCCGGGTAGCAAGCAGGCCACGCAATGGGTCCTCCACGGCCTATCCATTTATCAGGGAAATAGTCATCCAAATAATCTCTGGGTACGGCGGAGGGCCGTCATGCATAAAACACACACGACGTCGGGCACCAAGAGGAACTTCATCTAGTAAATCGCTTAAATCATTCCTTAAAAAATTGGAATACGATTCTCCTGTTAATCTTCCGGGCAAAACAAAAGGACCGATTAAGTTGTCGGCAATAAGTCCTGCCCATACATTGATACTAAATTGTTGTTGGTGCCTTGACTGGATGATGGCATGCGAATTCTCTTCGGCCCACTGATGAGTGTTATGAAAAGTGATCACGCCATTTCTTGTGAAGGCAGCCTCATCAGAGAAAACAATATGGAGGATAGGAAAAAAGAGGATCGCAAGCACTGTTGAAGGAACCAAGTACAAAAAGCCTCTCGTGGTGCGAAATCAGCTTGTAAGGCCTTGTACTCTCTGAATGTGATACGAGTAAAGCTGCTGTTCCCATAAAATTCTCCACACAGTTGAGTATCTTACACCCTCTGCTGGTGCTATCCTTCGGGTGCTGAAACCAGGATGTTCCTCCACGCGATTCAGGACCAGCTCCTCCAACTCAACAGTTCTGGCGCTCATTGGTCTACCATCATCTGAAACTCGCTTGTTAAATGATCCTGTATCACCAAGATGCTCGTCTATTCTCTGAAAGGTCTTATCTGGCAGACGGCGATTCGGAAACCTTTCCTCATACAGACGTCTTGCTGCAGCCGCGTTACACTCCGCAAGTTCATACATGAGATGCATGTCTGCCATTTCTCTGTTTGAATAAGCCTTCATTCTCACTTCAAATGCACACTATCACTGAATTGCACAAAAACTTTCAAGTTTTTTTTTCACTGGACTGCACTTATTCACGTTAAGAAGTTACGAATACGAACAGTGAAACACCGCGATGCACCTATAACTGACTGATGGCTTCAGGTCCTGAATCTATCCTGAAAGTGCGTCTCACAGGTTATGAAACACCTTGTATATAGCGCTTCGGTGCAGTGCTTAGCATCAGATTAAGAACCCACCGGCCCCGAGTTAGATTCCCGGCGAAAGCAGTAGGCGCACAACTTACCCAACTTTTCATCCATCCAGAAAAAATCGGTTGGTATATAAATGGGTACCCTGGGTGACCTAGTCATTAAGATGCTTGGCTGCTGATCGGGAGGTCGAGTGCAAGAAGGACTTTGTAATTTCTGACACTACCCATGGTGGGTCGTGGTTCGGATTCCATGTTAAACTGTAGGTTTAAAGTGGAGCAACAAACCTTCACCTTCGTCAGAATGAACAACTGGGGCGGAAGCGAAACCAAGGTGTGTGTGTGTGTGTTATATATATATATATATATATATTATATATATATATATATATATATATACAGGGTGGGCCGTAAGTTTCCATACATAGGAAAATTAAACGTTTGTTTTTATGTTTCAGATACCCTAAGAATATGCGTTTGACGTAAGATCTTGTTTACTGATGAAGCAAATTTTTACGTCAATGGAGAGGTTAATCGGCAAAACATACGTTATTGGAGTAATGCTAACCCTAACTGGCTGAGTCCGACGAAGATGCAAGGTGCCGGTAAAGTGATGGTGTGGGCCGGGATATGGGGTGACAGAATTATTGGACCAATTTTTGTCAGTGGAAATCTTAATGCCGAAAGGTATCTTAACATGTTGCAAGAAGAGATTTTCCCATCCCTGCTAAACGAGGAAGGTAACTTCCCAGTTTACTTCCAGCAAGATGGAGCTCCACCTCATTATGGTCTTCACGTGCGTCGGTATTTGGATCAGCAGTTTTCGGATGCTTGGATTGGTCGGCGTGGTCCTGTGGAGTGGCCTCCCAGATCCCCAGATCTCACCCCCCTTGATTTCTATCTTTGGGGGCACTTGAAGGCCATGGTGTATCAGGAAAAGATACGAGACATAAATCATCTAAAGGAACGTATCACCAACGCCATTACAAGCATAACGTCAACTGTGCTAATGCGTGTTCATCAACAGTGGGGAACACGTATTGAAATGTGTTTTCAAAACAATGGCAACCATGTAGAGCATATTATATAAATAAAAATGGTTGTCCATAAAAAAAAAATTATTTTTCCTATGTATGGAAACTTACGGCCCACCCTGTGTATATATATATATATAATATATATATATATATATATATATATATATATATATATATATATACACGGTGAACCAAAAGTAGGTGGACAGTAGGTTGAATACGGTTTGTGTTATATTATATTATAACTATGGTGTTCATTATAACTATGGTGTTTGTGTTATATTATATTAAATATTATAACTAAATTTATTTAAATTTTATTTTGTATTATAGTATACAAAAAAATTAAATATGTATTCTCAAAATAAACGTTATCATTTACTGTCCGACCTACATTTGGTTCACCCTATATATATATATATATATATATAATATATATATATATATACAGGGTGGGCCGTAAGTTTCCATACATAGAAAAAATTAAACGTTTGTTTTTATGTTTCAGATACCCTAAGAATATGCGTTTGACGTAAGATCTTGTTTACTGATGAAGCAAATTTTTACGTCAATGGAGAGGTTAATCGGCAAAACATACGTTATTGGAGTAATGCTAACCCTAACTGGCTGAGTCCGACGAAGATGCAAGGTGCCGGTAAAGTGATGGTGTGGGCCGGGATATGGGGTGACAGAATTATTGGACCAATTTTTGTCAGTGGAAATCTTAATGCCGAAAGGTATCTTAACATGTTGCAAGAAGAGATTTTCCCATCCCTGCTAAACGAGGAAGGTAACTTCCCAGTTTACTTCCAGCAAGATGGAGCTCCGCCTCATTATGGTCTTCACGTGCGTCGGTATTTGGATCAGCAGTTTCCGGATGCTTGGATTGGTCGGCGTGGTCCTGTGGAGTGGCCTCCCAGATCCCCAGATCTCACCCCCTTGATTTCTATCTTTGGGGGCACTTGAAGGCCATGGTGTATCAGGAAAAGATACGAGACATAAATCATCTAAAGGAACGTATCACCAACGCCATTACAAGCATAACGTCAACTGTGCTAATGCGTGTTCATCAACAGTGGGGAACACGTATTGAAATGTGTTTTCAAAACAATGGCAACCATGTAGAGCATATATAAATAAAAATGGTTGTCCATAAAAAAATGTTTATTTTTCCTATGTATGGAAACTTACGGCCCACCCTGTATATATATATAATATATTTCATATATATATATATATATATATTACACAGGGTGTCCGGTAAGTCTGGAACCATTGGGCAAAATGATAAAAACGCCGAAGAAACTTTTGGGGACTGTGAAATGAGCGAAGATGGTAGCGGCTGTCATCGTCGGTGGATGTCCTTGGAGGTCCACTGCGTGGTTTATCTCCTATGGATCCCGTTTCCCTGAACTTTGCTACAAGTTTGCCGACACAGCTGTGTGTTATCGGCGCGCGGTCCGGATGCAATCTGTTAAATTCCTCAGCGACCTCCCTCTGACTCCGATTTCCCACGAACAGAATTAATGGGATGCGTTCTTCCTTACTCAAAGACATCATGGGAACTTGCATAAACGGAAAAACATGAATTACTAATTTTACCCAATGGCTCCAGAGTTATGGGACACCCTGTATATATACAGGGTGCCTCAGAAGTCGCGCACCATAGGCTTTATTCAGATTTACGAGGTTTAAGAGTCAATGGTTTCTAAGTAATGTTTAATTACAATATATGTTCGCTAATGTTCGAATAATAAAATTAATAGTATGTACAGTTAATCAAAAAGCTATTAATTTTATTATTTGAACATTATCGAACACATACTGTATTGTAATTAAACATCACTTATAAACCATTTCGACTCGTAAACCTCGTAAATATGAATAAAGCCTATGGTGCGCGACTTCTGGGACACCCTGTACACAAATTTCTGCACTTGCTGCACAGTTTTGGAAGAAAGTTCAGCAAGAAAATTCTTGAAAAGCAAAAAATTACTGGGCTCTCTGTTGCTCACTGTCAGACTTTGGGTGGTGAGGCTCTTGGTTCACTCCTGGCTGCCGACGCCTGGGTTGAGTTGGGCCAACCATTCGCCCTGTTAATGCTTGGGCTCAGATGACCCTTGGGACACGCTGATCTCCACATTGTGGGGAAACCGAGTTTCGGATGTTCCGTCTTTTAAAAAATTACTAACGTAATATTAAATTTTTCTTTGAACATTACTTATTTTAAAAACTAGACCCAATCATTACTAATTCGTAATTTTTTCTGCATTTTAGATTTGTTTTTGGTTTCTAGTCAAACTTTTTTCAGAAACTACATAAACAAACAAATAAAAATATTTAACATGACTAATTTACTTTTAAAGTATACCTGATAAGATCTAACTTATGATTAATGAAATTCAACAAACAAATCTAGATCTAGATTGTGATTTAGTCACTTGATTTCTGAAGTACAATCAGAGAAAAATGAGACGTATCAACAGGTACCCTTAAAATTTTAGGAATTAAATATTAACCACATGTCATAACTTTAAAAGCTTTAAATTGACCAGTTGCTTATAGTATTCTTAAAATAAAAATTCTAGCACAACAGAAATATCAACCACATACACAGCTAATAATATACATACTTCCGCATCTTCTTCAGGATCTAAATCAATCTGGATGGCTTCGAGGGGCTCCACATCGAGCACGTTGTCAGCATAGTCAAGAGGAGGTTCTTCATCATCAAAGGGAGGGAACCTCATCCTTTTGAAGTGCCGTCTGTCCCTCTTCTCCCTTCTCATCATCATCCACATAGTGGACCACTGGGCAATGTACACTGGCTCAATCACCCAGGGAATCTCATTCACGAAGGTAATCGCTCCAGTGATATGGTATAAAACCTTTAAAAATAAGAATGAAATGAATGAATTTAATTTTTAACATTCAGTATGGATTCACGCAACTATGAGGTGGGTTCATATTAAAGAGTAACAAGACAAATGCACGTACAATGCTCACACACAACGTCGTTGTTCATGAAACCTTCCATGAACAACTGAAATAATTTATAGGCATAATTTATAAAATACTGTACTGTACTGGCTACCGACGCCTGGGTTGAGTTGGGCCAACAATTCGCCCCGTTAATGCTTAGGCTCAGATGACCCTTGGGACACACTGATCTCCACATTGTGGGGAAACCGAGTTCCGGATGTTCCGTCTTTTAAAAAATTACTAATGTAATATTCAATTTTTCTTTGAACATTATTTATTTTAAAAATTAGACCCAATCATTACTAATTCGTAATTAATGACTCTTTCATTTAGCTCAAAAACTAAACAAATAAACTAGCCTTTGCTCTGACAGTACAATGGAACAATTCTATTTAGACCTATACAATACCTAGGCTAGTCTCTCTCTAAATCGACTCATGTCAATAATGAAAATTATAAAAATCTAGTTAAGATTCTAATAGTCTACAATGCTTAAAGTTTATTTACAGGCTGTCTACATAAACTCTAGGGAAAAAAAAAAAAAAAGTAGGAAGGTTTGCCAGAAAAGCAGAAAAAGGTAGGACCTTTACTTTCAAAAATGGTGAAATGCGGAATTTTACAGGAATTTTGCACTGAAAATAACTTGAAAATAACTGCAGGACAAATTACCAGCGGTCGGAAAGATAACTAATTTTTTTTAAAATGTGTGATTACGATTACAGCAGATCGCTGATGTAACGATTACTTTTTCGATTACGTGTGATGATGGTGAATGAAGCTGATCATAGACTGAACTGTATCGAAAATTCAATGTAGATCGTGAAAAAAATGAGTTCTTTTGCCTTACGGAATGTCTTGATTCATTTATTGATTGATTCGACTTCACGTGTGACATTTTTGAGAACAATTCGATGTTACATCTGATTATCAACAATGCGCGGAAGGTGTCAACGCCCAAGCCTGCCCGCCTGTCCAGGTAGAAGTTCCCTGCGATAGATAAAACGCGTTCAAAAGGAGCCGAAGTCGGTGACTCCAATAAAATGGCGCGATAAGTCTTTCAAGGGACAATTCTTTTAACGACAGCAGTATTCCAGAGGGTTGGAAGAATGCAGCAATAGTTTCTCCCTTACGTAACTGTCATTGTCAAGTGAAGATGGCCACCTGATGCGCTAAGGTCTGGAAGTTTGTTTCATGAAGGAAAACTTACATTCACCACTCCAGCGCAGTCAATAGCCGTAGTTTTGATTGAATAGATGTTACTCATCCCATAGGTAGATGCGGAAGGCTTGGGGCTTTGAAGGAATGGACGTGTCTGAAGTTTATTTACTTCATGTCGTGTATTTTATAATGCGTGTCCCTGGTGATGACATCTGCTAAATGATTTTGCCTTGAAAGAAGAATTAGATGTTTGGAGTTGTATGTGAAAATATACATTATTTACACCTTATTAGACCCTGCGCATCAAGGTACAGATTTAGATCCATGACAAGCGAAGGAATAACTCTAGAGCAACCTTTTTAGTTTCTAATATGGAAAGCTACGTAGTCACTAAGCTTAAATTCTCTTGCTCTATGGCTGAATCTATAGTGGCAATGACCTTTGTAATTAGCGCTTCTCTCGTTTCTAAATTTGTTCAGTTCGGCTGAACTCATCTTCAATGCAAACAGACACCCGAGCTCAACGTCAAATGAGATGAACTTGCCAAAATACTTAACTAAATTCAAACTTGCCTTCTGCCAAACAAACTGAATTGCCTGGTTGGGGTACCGAGTCAGTACCCCAACCAGGGAATAAAAATATCCATGTAATCGATTTTTCCTCTGGTTGACCGCCACGATTACGATTACGCGCTTCGCTGAAAAGCACGATTACTGGAATAATATGTAATCATTACAAATGTAATTGATCAGAGAGAGTAATCTTTCCAATTCTAGTCACCAGTTATGTTCCCATTCCTTTTTAGTTCTTTTTAAAAATTATGTTTTTAGCACTACAATTTAACAACAAAAAATATGTAAATACTGTAAGCAAAAATACTTATATACTAAAAATAAAGCATTACTTATCGTCCTGCTCTAGGACACAATTTTCGAGTCACCATCTGCATTAATTTAAAAAACTACTACCGTATGCTAATAATCTGTTTTACCACTGGGCATGGTTTAAATGAAGGAAATAAAGACAAAAAGGACAACTGAGCAAACATTCACTGACTTTTGGTTAGCTACAAGTTAAAAAGCAATAATAATAGCACATCAACCCTTCCTATATTTGTGGCCTTGACCTTTGGTGCAAGAACCTAATTCTTATTTGCAATGATACACGTGTGTACTAAAAGTTTCAGCAATTTATTTTAAGTATTGTAGTTTAAAAAGTTATGACATGGAACTCCATTTGACCTTCAAGCTCTATCAGTGACCTTGACCTTCAGTGCAACAACCTGTGCAACCACATTTTGTGACAATACATGTATGAAATTTCATCAATTTATGCTAAGTGGCTCAAAAATTATGGCACAGGCATGAAAGGGCCCCATTTGACCTTAATTCGTGACCTTCATTTCCAATGCAAGGGCATCACGTGATAATCCGTGTGGGTACATGCGAGTAAAGTTTCATCAATTTAGGTAGTACAGTTCTAGTTACAGCATGAACCTCCATTTGATCTTTGACCTCTATTTGTGATTTTCATCTTTGATAAAGGGATCTCAGCCTTACTTAAGACACATTGTCTTATGATCATCCATATATGTGTGTAAAGTTTCATCAATGAACGTAGAACAATTCAAAAGTTATAGCCCAGACATGAAAGTGTGATGAATGTACAGACAAGTGCAATCCAGTATGTCTCCTACAAATTTATTTGGTTGGGAACATCATAAATAATATACAGACATATTTATGCACAGATGACTGAAATATCCAACTTGTATTGCTGGAAAATTAAAATCACTAACTCAAGGACAATACCAACTGCTAGATAGTTTCAGTAAGTCAAGAAAAACAAAAGGTAATTTAAAGAAAATTAAGATAAAATTAGGAAGGGTATAAAGAATATGAAAAATGTGTAGACAGCCTGTGTTTTGGTAACAATGAATACAGCACTGCTGTAGCTTACTTGAATATCTCTTATTTGTTCCCATGGCATGGGCATATTTTCCAGTAATTTTAAGACTGCATGAGGCATAAACTTCAAAGCACCCAAATAAACTCTCTTGTCATGACGGTATTTCCTGCTGGACATGTCTCCATGATCTCTAATGATCTTGCGGATATGTTCTGGAGGCATTTCCTCTTTCTGTACATCAACAAAACCAAACTTTCTTTTCTCAGCATACTTTTTATTATGAAGCTGCTGCCATCTGAGGATAAAAATACATTTAGTCAATTTTAACAACTCATATCATAGCCTAGCAGACCTAGCTACACAAATTCAGCATGATAAAACAATCACAGAAAAAAAAAAAAAATAGTAGTTATAGCAGAAGTGTCATATATAATATATATATATATATATATATATATATATATATATATATATAATATTATATATATATATATATATTACAGTACATTCCATGGGTCAACCTACAATATTTACAAAGAATAAAAATGTAATATTACAGACCTCCTTGCTTTCTCCTGCATCTTTTCCAAAGACACATTTTCCACAGGGGGAGGAGCAGGCTGTTGCCTTGCATGAGAATGAGCCTGTACCTGTGCCTGTGCCGCCTGCTGTTGTTGCTGCTGCTGTTGCTGCTGCTGCTGCTGTTGTTGTTGCTGTTGTTGCTGTTGCTGCTGCTGCTGTTGCACTTGATAGTGTGCTTGCATCTGAGCATGAGCAGCTTGGGCTTGTGCAGCTGCTAACTGAGCCTGTTGCTGGGCCATAAAGGCCCAGGGGCTCCCCGGGATAAGGTATGGAGGAAGAGACATCTTACCTTATCTGTAAAACATAAATTATGTAATTATAACTATTTCCAGTTCTTTCCCTAACTCTCCATGGCAAATCACATTTCAAACCATTGGGACAGATTTGTGATCCAAATACTATTTAATTCTAGATGAGTAATCTGGGATATGAACAACCACAAGCTTCCAGACTACCTTCAGTGAAACTTTTTTTTGCCGATTATCTTTCTAGGGTTAATCCTTTAATGATGGATGGTACCTTAACATCCACCAGAAAAAATAATATAAATTGTACTACAATGCCTCATTTCTATAAATGTTCTACATGTTTCTATAGAGATGTCATTTAGTTGTTGGGAAAGGAACCCAAAATGTGTATCATTTCAATGACTAGTTACTAAATTATTTAGTTTTGAATAACAACAAAACCTATACATTCTGGTAACAAGAGTGAGTGCATATGCTGAGGACTCCTCTTTAAAGGGTTAATTAAATACATGAATTTCATTTCATTTTTTATGATAAATAAAAGGCAGTTAATCAGTTCTCCCACACCAAATGTGAATTAATTAAATACCTAATAAAATAGTAACCTCAAAGGAATCAAACAATGCAGGAAACCTTTTAGCCATATACTAGGACATTATTAACGAGTTGATGATTAAAAGTAATTTATACCATTAATTGCAAGTATTTTAATACAGCCTATCATGGTATGATTGGAATTTTCAATATGGAATACTTTCTTGTTCCTGATTACTCCTATTAAAAATGTAGTGGAGTTGAAAATATTAGATGTCCTCTTGGACAAGGGTCACCAATGGGTGAATTGTAGTCCAAATCCAGATTATTGATGAATTTTATACAGATTTATACAGGAATAAACTTGTCACTGATTGAAAGATTTGCTTCAAGATACAGTTCAACTCTGCTATCTCAAAATAACCCAAATCAAGCTTCCTTTCATAAAGTTGAAATCTAGTTTTCATTTGAGAGATTGAAAGTGGTGATTTTCAGTTAATTTTGGTAGAACAATGTTGGGCACATTACAAAAACACTCCCAAAAAAGGAAAAATGTGGGTAGAGTAACAAAGACACTGTTATAGTGTTTGTACCAAAATGTGTTCATTTTCTAGGATTTTGTTTGGGCCAAACTCAAGGGCATGAGAAAATTAGAAAACAGACTCATGGACTGGATCTACAGATATACTTTTGCAGTCATACTGTTGTAGAATTTTTTAAGTGACTTGCCAAATAATGGTAAGTAGTAAGCTCCCGAGAAAAAATTATATGTTTTCCTGAATGAATGATTTTTGTAAACTGTTTAAATAATGTCTATCTTAGCTAAGATTTAAGTAATGTATGCTACTGTACTTCAGTAGTTTTATATATTATAATAATAAATAATAATAATTGAATGACAATTAAATTACTTGAAATTGATATTTTGCATTATTTTCTTCTCTTAACCCCCTACTCTTTCCTCTCTCTCAGGCTAACCTTAGAGTGGATCTTAGGGTCTTTGTTAGCCTTAGCTTCTGTAGATCTCATAGGATGCATCTTTAGACTGCTTGTCTAATTTGGATAACCTCAATAGGCATAAGTATCTTCATGGTGTCCAAATGTAATAATGTAAAGCCATACCTTTTCTGGCTCTATGAATCTACCTAAGAGTTCAACTAACTTAACCTTGTCCTAACATTAGTGAAAATATAATCTCAATTTTTACATGCTTAGTGCTTACTAATATTTCTCTTTGCCTTTATAACATCTAACAAGTATTTAATTGGCTATATAATTAAATATTTTTTATTTGAAATATAACAGCTGAAAATAATTATAAGCCTACAGTACACTATAGCTGGTAGGTCTAAGTTTAATTAAAAGAATTTTCATTTTATATATTTATATTATACAAACAGAATATTCTTTTGTTGTACAACATATGTGAGTGAGTGTGTATGAATTTTGTATTACCATTTTGCATACATCTTCTAGGGATGTGCCGGATACCACTATCCGGCAGGATATCCGGCCGGATAACAGCTATTATCCGGTATCCTGTATCCGGCCGGATAGATGTCAGTATCCGGCTGGATAGCCGGATATTTATGATAGTCTTTTTTGTAATGGGAATACCATCTGGGCCCGCCCCTTTCCAAACTTAGCTTGCATAGCCTTCAGCTAGCAAAAGTTGAATATAGTTGTACAAAAATCTAAAATTAAAATAATTGATAAATAAGCATGTACCACTACTAGTAGTATGTAACTATATTAACACTGCTAAAAAGGCAAAATGTTTGGTCCAGCTAAAAGTGTGACGCATAGCTAAGATCCCAGCTTCCCTTACTTTTTAATTTTATTTTTATTTTTTATTTTTATATATATTGCAAATTACAATATGAAAAAATATGAATTAGCGAAACCTTTTATTAAGATTTGAGATATAAAAATAAAACATAGCCTAATCAAATATACCAGTAAGGTAAGTGAAATTATTAAAATAGCAAAACCTTAAAAAGTAAAAACTCACATTAAACAATAAAAATTAATACTATGTTCAAGACACTAGATTCACAAGTTTAAATCAAATTTTCGTCCATTGTGATGGATAAAAAGAAGCATCTCCCCTCGCTTTGGTAGCAAAGTACTTCTTTTTTCTTCAAAAATATTTCCGTATTCGGAAAACATTCTTTCTGAGAAAACTGAAGATGCTGGTGTCACTAGCCATTTTAAAGCAATTTTCTTGAGAGATGGAAAGGATTCTTCATTTTTCCAAATTTCAAGTGGAAATAGTCGTCTGTCTGATATGGGTTTTTTTGCATATTGCTCAATTTCCTCTGCTATTTCTGCGAATGAAGCCATCTTGCGGCTTTTTTAAAACTTTTTCTCACCAGGTATCTTTTCTGAATTTTCATGTGTTAGTTCCCTGAAACAAGCAGAGAGTGGTATCATCAAACTTTGCCTTTTTTCTTCCTGTTGAGGAGGAAGAAGAATTAGAATCGTCGCTTGTGAGCCTGTTCTTCAAAATATTTCTCTCTAATTTTCTCTAGGTTGTTTATTTCATTTATTTCTTCAATTAACCATGTCTTAATATTTTCCTTTTGTTGATCTTTGAAAAACAAAAATTTAAATCGTGGATCAATGACAGTTGCTAGAGCATACTTCCGATTTGTTAAGACATTTAGACACTTTCTTTTTTCATTGCTTTCATTGGCAAAAATCGTGACCGCAATGACTTCAACAGTTCAACTTTTGTAGTTTGGACTCCTTGATCATCCTGGCCAATTTTTGAAAGAAACCTTTCAAGCGCGCACATGTTTGGGATAACAGTAGAGAGTAAACTATATTCTGTACTCATTTCTTGGGTTAGTTTAAAAAATGGCTGTAAAAGCTTTAAAAGATTTTCAATCAAGTGCCACTCATTAGATGAAATAACAAGTAATTCACTATGATCAGCAAGGTATATTTGAACTGATTTTTTCAACTTAACCATACGTTCTAGCATCAAATAAGATGAGTTCCAGCGCGTTAAAACATCTTGTACCAATAGAAGAGGAACATGACCCTGTTGTGTTTGGAGAACTTTAAATTCAGAAGTAGCCAGTGGGGAGTGGTTAAAATGTGTCACTAAACGTCGACACTTTGCCAAAAGATCTTTTATAGATCGTTGAGCCATTAATGCATCATTCACCACTAGCTGTAGCAAATGAATTGAACAGTGAACAGAAGGTATTTCCGCAAGGTCACATCCCAAAGCTATGTTAGAAGCTCAATCTCTGACCAATATATTACGCCTTGATCTGTCAATATTCCATGATTGCCACATAGATTGCAATTTGTCCGCTATATTAATTCCTGTATGCGATCCTGAAAAATGAGCTGAATGCAATACTGCATTACAATGAGTGTAGTCATTCATGATCCAATGACCTGACAAGGAAATGAATGATTCATTTGAAGAAGAGCAGGTCCAAATATCGGAAGTGAAGCTAATGTATTTCCCTTCTTTCAATTTATTCATAACAATTTCTTTGAGTTCTTCATAGATTTTTGGTATAACTTTTTCTGAAAAATATGTTCGATTTGGTAGCAAATACCTTGGCTGTACGTGGGCCATCAGTCCTATAAAGCCATCTTGTTCAACTAAACTAAAAGGATGGTTGTCCAATGCCATCATTAATCCTATCTTTTTATGTAAAGCTTGAGCTTTTGAGTCATTTATATCCCTATTTTCTTAAAGGAAAACTTTCTTCTAACGTGAGTTGCTTTTCCATGGCAACTAATTTTTTCTCCTTCGGAGCCATTGAGGTGGTCGCTATAGGTTGATTTTGATTTTCAGATGATTTGTTAAGTTGAGACACTTCTTTATATTCTTTTGAATGCAGCATCTTTGCATGATTGTGCAAAGGTTTTGTGCTATAGCACCTAGCACCCAATTTCTCTGATCCCCTTTTAATCTGTTTGGAACATAGGGAGCAAATAGCTATCGTTGGATTAGTCTCATGTATTGTAAATATTTTCCAAATAAAACTAACCATTTTAGGGGGTAAATAATGTTAAAATATTGCTGTAAGCCTGTAACTAATAACACTATATAGCTATATGATTTAGGCAATGAAACAATCCTGAAAAGGATAAAATATAGGTAATTAGTAAAGTTATTGAAAGATAACTATAATTTACATCAAATAGTGATTAAAATTTGATAGTATAGCAATTAGTCAAGTAATAGCTAAATAATAATATATAAAAAATTATGAATTATTTGAATGATATTATCCGGTATCCGGCCAGATATCCGGTCGGATATTTTTTTTATTATCCGGCTATCCGGTATCCGGCCGGATAGTAAAAAATACTATCCGGCACACCCCTAACATCTTCCACTCTGAATCTAATGGATATGGATAAATACAAGAGTATACCCTACCTTCTCCACAAACACTAAAAACATATATACTGTTTATTAAGAAAATGTTACTGAAATAAAAATTAATACAAAATGATAATAACTGGCCCAAGAAATATCATCAAGTTAAAATTGATTAATTAGTTTCATAAGAAATTTGCAGATATCATAGAAAGAATGGGGTCATTGCTAGATAATTTGCCAGACCATTCCAGAGATGTCATGATAAATGGAGATTTCAATGTTCCATATGTCATGTGGCCACTAATGGACATTATAGGAGGAACTATGGAAGAGAAAAGACAAGCAGAAAATTTAATTTGAAATAAAATAGCTACCTCCAACAGTTCATTTTAAATGCCACCAGAGGAGATAATATTTTGGACTTCATAAGCAACATTAGCAACAATTTCAATTTGCTGCACTTATATGAAATGATCAAGGCTAGCATAATTTGATTAACCCTTTCACTGCATATGGTAAACTGTTTACCATAGAAAGGCTTGGCTCAGGATGCATGGTAAACATTGTTTCCATTTTTCTTATACAGTTTTTGAAAACTTGTTCCTATTAGAACCACGTACTTTAGTTCTGTTACTAACACTAGGCTTCTAGTTGTATTTGGCATCTTTTTCTATCTCTTACCTCCAAACTCCCTCAACTACAACTGAAATAATCTCCCACCTGCAAGCAGTTAACTCGTGGTTTGCGCAAAAAAATCCACTCTTATAGAGGAAGCTATACAGAAAATGCTTTCAATTAGTTCAAAAAGTGAAAGTGAATATGATGATAGTGAGGATGACTGGGCTGATGATGATGTGGGGGACATTATTAGGAATATTGACAACATATCTAGCAGGGATAACAAAGAAATTGATGTGGAAGACATTTTGCCTCCAGCAAAAAATGCAAGATCTGATGAAGCATTTGTGTGGCATGATGGTGAAAATACAGGCCATAACAGGGGTGGGTGGCTGTTTAGTGGTGAAAATAAAGTGCTATTCATTGGTCAAACTCATACAATGTATGATGTTTTTTGTGAAATTTTTCCCAATGAAATAATTGAGCTAATGGTTAGGGAAACAAACAAATATGCTACCCAATTTCTAGCCACTAGGCCTAATCTCAAATCCATATCCTAGTACAGTGTATGGCATCAAACAAGTTTGGCAGAAATTAAGCTATTTTTAGGGCTTTTACTTCTCATGAGTATTATACAAAAACCCAAAATAAACATGTATTGGTCAACTGACAGTTTTTATGCTTCACCAGTATTTCCAGCTATCAAGAAAAGAGACAGATTCACCAATATTCCTGCTTTTTGGCACTTTGCCAACAATACAGATGAAACAGTGAAGGAAAGAGGAGGAAAACTGCTGAAGTTATAGGACTTTCTTGAGTTGATGGCCATGGCTCTCAAGGCAAAATATTCTCCTTCACAGAATCTAAGCTTGGATAAATCTTTGTTGTTGTGGAAGTGCAGGCTTAGTTTCTGACAGTTCATAAAAACTAAAAAAAATCTCATTTTGACAAAAATTTTCAAACTTGTAGGTGAAAATTGTCACCAAGTCAAAGTAGTATATACTTTGACCATGGAAACTAATTTTTCTAAAACAAAGTATTGTAGTAGGCATGATCGAAAAATATTTAGAAAAAGGTCAATGTTTTCACTGATAACTTCTATACCATACCAAAACTGTATAAATATCTCAGTGATAATGAAACTGGTGCAACAGGGACAGTTAGAAGTAATTGTAAGGGTTTATACCATGCTCTGTAACTAAGAATGTAAGAAAAAGACTTGCTTTTGAGACTGCTGAACTGCTCTTCCTTGTGTATCATGGCAAAAGAAGAGTGTATGCTCTTAATAATCATTCGAACAGTGAGGTGACAGTGACACATAGGTCAAAGGAAGGTAGAGTAGAAAAAAAAATTCAAACTTTCATACAAAAATACAGCAAGCATATGAGATATGTAGACAGAATAGACCAAATACTGCATTACTATTCTGTTCCAAGGAAGTCTCTGAAATCATACAAGAAAATGGCAATGCATTTCATTCAAGTGTGAATCTTAGATGCTTGTGGAATGTATAATCTTATGAAAAATGCAAAGTCCCCTTTCTAGACTTTTGTCATGAGATTATAAAAGGACTGACATCAACAGATGAACCTAATGTGAAGAAATCTGTAATTCCAAGGCTTGTTAGAAAACACTTTAGCAAGAAAGTCACCTCAAATTCAGAATGTACTCCCAGACCAATAAAAAGATTATGTTTATGCCCATGGAATAGAAAAATGGGTACATTTTCAATACGAGACATGCCCCAGAATTATTTGCCAAACCATGTTTCAAAATATCTCGCTGAATTTAATTTTTGAAGGTAATGATTGTTGTCTGCTAATTTATTCATTTCATATATACAGTATATTTTTTCTTTATTTAAAAAACTAGAAGACAGGAAGGTTCCCATGTATATATTAAATTTATTGAAATTTTGGTAGCTATTCTCACCAATCTTTTACCATTAGGAGGGGCAATGTACTATCTGAATGTTTTGGCTCCTCTTGCAGGGTGAGACAAGGCTCCTTGCTCTCCCCTATGCTGTTTAATGTGTATATTGATGGATTAATTGCTTCACTTAATGAGGCAACAGTGGGATGTTATATAGATAACAAGGATAAATAACTTAGTTTATGCTAATGATACGGTGTTAAGTCCCTCTGTTAAAGGTCTGGATCAGCTATTAAAAGTCTGTGAAGTGTATCCACAGAAACATGTTCTTTTTAATATTACAAAAACTAAGGTTATGCAATTTCATCCTAAAAGCTGTAATTAGCCAGCTGATATTAGGTTTAAAATGAAAGGTGAAGTAATTGAGGAAGTACAAGAGTTTGAGTATTTGGGTCAAACTATTACCAGCTCCTTGAGTGATGACTTATAAGAAAATAATCTTGAAGCCTTTGTGCTAAAGCAAATATGACTAAGAAACTTTTGGTTCTGTACAAGTGAAGCTAGAGACACACACTCTCATACTTTCTGCAGTAATATATACAGACAGCAACTGCGTGTGAATTATAAAAAAGGTTCTGGCAGAAGCTTATATTTGCTGTACAACAGGTCTTTTAGACTCTTACATAAATTACCCCTCCAGCCACCATTTAAGCCTCAAGACTGAGTGTACCAACTTCCCAGTGGAGGTGTGTTTCCTTCTGCCAAACACCACATCCATCCTGCATGCAGCTCATGGACCAAGGTAATAGCCACATTCAAGGCTTATTACCCGCATAAAATCTTTGGTTAACTGGTTGTAGACACTGATGGCCAGGACAAAGAGCATGTGGAAGTGGTGGAAAAAAAAAAAAAAAAAACCACCAGTGCCATAGAGTTGTGGGTCAGAATGCAACAACAGAGCTAAGGCACTGGTCATTAAGAAGCCAGCTCTAAGAGACCCTAATGGTGAGTGTTGTTGTTTTATTTTATTTACTTAATACTTTTTTTATTTGTTTGATATTTTCTTTTTCAGATATTATTAATATTTTATTTTCCAACATTCTTTAATTTTTGTGGTGACTTGGGGTGGGGCTGCACCTATCCCTATAGACCAGGGGTGGCCAAGTTCCCTGGAACCCAAGAGCCACATACAACATTTTTCAGATGTACAAGAGCCGCAAAATATTTTAAAAAGAATTTTATTAAAAACATATGACGTGTTCGGTGGAGAAGGGGCGAACGCAACATTTTCGAATTATGCCACAAAATGCAGTTAAAGTTTGTAAACTTTAAACCTTTGTATTTTTCCAGTTTATTGAAATGTTGTATGAATTTGAACACATATTTGAGTAAAATATTGTTGTGTAATATGTCGATATAATAAAATGCCAAGAAATTTTACAATATTATTTATTGATAGCTTCTGATGTTAACTGGTGTAATCCATTATTTGGTCCTCTTCGTCGAATGTTGTATTACCTGCTTCAACTGTTTCGGTTTCTTCCAGTTCCTTTAACAATCTTGTATAATAGTTCACTGCAGTTGCAGGCATTAGGTCTGATAATTCTTTGAGATCTTTTATTTTTTCCTTAGTTATTGGCAGCAATTGGGAATACTTTGATTGCAGTGTCTGCTGGGCTAGATTGAATAAACTGACACTGTAGGATTTTTTCCCTTTCTGCAGTCTGACGGGATGGCTATTATCTGGGGTTGTGCGGTATGCAGTAGATATTACGTAGCCTTCTTTGTGTTGAAAGTCAAATATTAACTTTCTTGCATCTGTAAATTTAGTAGCTGTTGATTTCCTAATGACAATGCACATTTTTAGGACGTCAAAATTGAGAAAATCAGCCTGTTTCATTTCTACAACTAGGAAGCGCTGCGAAATGGCTGTAGTTATGGCCATAACATAATCTTTTTTGGTGTAAATAATATTGCTGTAATTATTTTTTATATTTTGTTCAATTTGGCAAAATTGAGCATCACAGGGCATTGTCGAGTGACCAGAAAGTAGATAGATGTGTTCAATGTGAAGCAATGATGCGGAGTGAATTTCTCTGAGATACATTAAAACCTAAATTTTACCGTGAAAGAGTGCAGACTAACATCTAATTTTTTGCATAGGTAAAGCAAAGGTTTTAAAGGATAATTATACGACAAAAAACTAATTTTTCGAATTTTGTGGCATTTGCCCCTTCTCCACCGAACGCGTCATATACATGTAGTTATACTCACATTATTAAATTGTTTAATTACTGCTTGTAGAAGACTTAGTTTGGGTCTTCATTTTGGCTGTTAATGCTTTAAAGTCTGGCTGATGTGATGTTAAGGCGGTAAGAAGAAGCTCAGTCAGGTGTTCGTTAGTGAGGGCAGCACGATGTTTTGACTTTACAAACTTCATTACTGAGAAGAGTGCTTCACAGCAATAAATTGTCCCAAAAACTGAGATAAGTCAGAAACTGGTTTTCCTGAGGTGAGGATACTTTGTCTCTGGTACTTGCTTCCAAAACCCAATTGCAGATAAGCTTTTATGTATCAACTTTAAACCCACGTCCTCCTGTAGCTCCAAAAGTTCTGTTTGTATTGAAGCAGCTTCCGTAACAAAAGGTGTGGTAACAGGACAGCCATCGTTAACGACATCAATCAGGAAAGGATTTACAAGAAATTCAAAGCATGGTTTTAGCTTCTTTAGTTCATCAAACCTAAACTGAAAATCATCAATTAGTCCTTCTAATTTACCTTTGTATTCCTCCAATTTACTATCTTTTATTTCAATATCAGGAAAAGTGTTTGCTCAGTTTTTCAGGTGGGGAAAGTGGTCAAATTTTTTTGTTACTAGATCTTTTTGGAAGAGCTTTATTTTATTCTGGAAACTGAAAACTGTCTGCGTAAGGTCAGAAATGGCCTTATCCTTTCCCTGAAGTGCCAAATTTAGATTTTGAAGGTGTTGTATTACATCAGTAAAAAACATCAGATTCTGCACCCATTCATGATCTAGTTGTGGGTATGACTTTCCCTTTTCTTTCAAGAAATCAATGATAGGCTCCAACAGTGTAACAAACCTATTCAGGAGATTACTAGTTGATAACCACCTTACAATACAGTAGAATGAAAGGTCATCTGGCTTATCTTGAAGATCCAGCTCCTCGATAAAATTTCTAAATGCTCAATGCATTTTTGTATTTGAATGAATGAAATTCACAATTTCTAGAACACATTTCATAACACTGTCATACCTAAAGTACTTGCTTACCAAAAGACCACAGTGAATGATACATTGAATAGAGAGAGACAGGATACTTGGGATCGCGTGTCAAGAGCCCAACTAGGCCTATATTTTGTCCTACCATAGCTGGTGCTCTATCTGTTGCAACACTGACAAGTTTATTCAATGGTACTTGAGCATTTGATAATGCCTCATCAAGTGTGTTCTTTATGTCAACCCCTCTGGTGGTTTCTCTTAGGGTCATTAAGTCCAAGAGTAGTTCTTTCACATTTCCATCGCCAGTAACATAAACAAATATCACCAGTTAAAGGTTATCTTTAATATCTGTGGATTCATCACAGGCCAAACTGAATGCAACAGAATTCTTCAAATCACTCTGCAACAAGCATGTAATTTCAGCACTGATCTGGGAAATATGTCTCTCTGTAGTGTGGCGAGAAATAGAAATATTTGTTCTCAAAGCTTTGTGTTATCTGGAGCGAGAATTGCAGTAACATCGGCAATATTCTTCTTCACAAATTCTCCATTACTGTAGGGAAGTTGAGCATGAGCAATATTCCATGCCATAACAAAACTAGCTTCAGTAGTTAAGTCAGCTGTCTTACACAATGATGAAAGTACAGTTTGTTGGGCAACTAGGCTAGATTTCAACATTGTTAACTTAGTCTTCCACAATTCTGATTTGGGAGGAAATTCCGTAAAATAAAAAAGATTTTATGGTTAGTTTCATGATGACGCTTTAAGTTACTGGCTTTAAAGTGATTTAGTGCCACGTGGCAGATAAGAGACAGGTTTCCCACCCTTAACAGTGAAGGCAAAGCTCTCCTCCCACTCCTGTTTAAAAACTATTTTCTTCTTCATATTTCCATTTCTTACACTTTGTCTGCTCAGTCATTTTAATCAACTAAGGGGTTGTATAACTTTCACTTGTATAGCTGAGAAAAAAAGCCACTATTTGATCTAAGAAGCCAATTTTAAAACACACTCACTCATTACTACATGCGGCCTGCAGGGTAGCTTGAGGGGTACTGGACACTGGTGAGTGGCAATTGGTGTTAATTACATAATTATCCCACTTAGTGCCTGTCACGCAAAAGAAATTGTCATACACATGACGCATTTTATTGTCAATTCAATTTTTCCTCAGGGTTTTTTTTTCATATTTTTTTTATTACGTGAAAAGAAAATTATATTTGTATTATGAATTTTGTCTTTTATAAATACAATAAAAACCAAAATTGTCTCGCGAGCTGCAGTTAACAACCTCGAGAGCCACATGCAGCTCATGAGCCAGGGTTTGGCCACCATTGCTGTAGACCATAAGTTATAATGCAGATTCCTATAACACAATCTCCAGGAATGCATCTACCACATTATGTATCTATGGGATATCTGTACTTCACTTATTTCTTAACTGCATATAATTAAGTCCACAAGGATATTACTGCTTTTAAACTCCTCATGCTCTTTCATTATTTTTAATAATTTTAGCTAAGTCTTTATTCCACCACAAATGTTTCCCAATACGGCAGTTCTGAAAGGAATACTGTACATCTACATTGTATAATTTCTTAACATTTTCTTTGAATGTAGACCAGTGGTATTTAACTTGGGGGGATAATGAGTTGGCACCACTGTCCAAAAATAAGCCAAGTTATAGTTCCACTGAAATTTTTTATTTTCTTAATTTTCCTTTTGTATTTGCCATTTAAAAAGGGGACAGGGGGTAATTATGGTTTTGTTGGCTAGCTCAAGGGGTAACGGTGCAAAATAAGTTAAATACCACTGATCTAAACCATATGTCAATAGTGTTCAATTTTATTGGCAAATTCATTAAATTCCACATTACCAAGCCTAACCAACTCCCTAAATTTACCATAAGGAGTTGCTAGGCTCAGTAATAGGGGACAATTCAATGTAGCTATAGGGTACGAATGTCCACTGAAGTCCATGCACAGACTGCAGAATCTTCAAAATTCTTATAGGAAACTTCTTGCTTTCTAAATTGTGAAAGTCTTGCACAATATGAAAAATTCTAATGCTAATTTCAGTCAAACTTTAATTTTAGTTTGAACCTTCATCCTACATATCAAGTGCAAGTAATTTCAGTTAAAACTCTTGCCCAAACCATCAGGCACAAGTAATTTGAGTCAAAATGGTACTTTTCCATTATACCCCAGCAATTTCTTCTTTCCCAGTTAGGTCAACTGTACACCCTTGATAATTGGTTAGGTTGTCACAATATTTTCATTAAAACTAATGAATACAGGAAATACCCCAATTTACGAAAGGGTTAGGTTCCTGAAAAACCTCCTTAAATCAGGGAGGATTTTCCCATTGACTCCCATTATAAAAGCCAAGATACATTCCAACCCCGCAAAAATCCCACCCATAACATAATAAAATAACACAATAGTCTATCACCAGCATCAAATCTCCACAATTTTCAGTTTTGTCTGCAGAGAAATAGCTTTTTTTGCTTTCTTAGGCACTGCACTAGCACTTCCACCTTTAAGCACGTGTTTGCTGGTCATCTTCACCATTTTTCAGATTCTACAACAAAGAAACACAAGGGAGTAAGGTATCCACACATTTGAAACACGAGGCGCAAACAGGTCAGATGCTACAAAAAGATACTGTATGAGATAAACATCAGCAAAATCTTCACACAGTACACACAATATGTATAAACAGACAAATTTTGAGAAATTAAATTGTGATTAAATGTGTAATATACCAGTACTTATATTTTTACATGAAATGTGATTAGCGTGTGTTAATATCAACTTTAACAAACATCTACTCGCTTTCAAAATTTTTTGAAAAGTTTTCATAACTGCAGGGAAAGCTCCATAAAATGAGGTTTGGTACAGAAACATTTTTTTCATAACTGGGAATTTTCATAAACCAGGGCTTCGTAAATTGGGGTATGCCTGTACTAATGAATATGTTAACAAACATATCACGACAACCTAACCAATTATCAAGGGCATACAGTTGACCTAACTGGGAAAGAAGAAATTGCGGGGGTATAATGGAAAAGTACAGTACCATCAAAACTTTCACCCAATGCATCAGAGGCAAGTGTGTTATGAAAAAATCCTCATGTAACACCATTGGGAAATTCAGTCAGATTCTACAGTCTGGAACCTTGGTCCTCACTCAATATATTTTTATTTAACAAATTTTATACCATCCTTAGAAGTTTAGAAACCAAACTGACAATATTTCCCATTATTTAGTATAATAATATTTTTTCCAAAGCACATTTGCAAGCAGGGTTGTGGAGTCGGAGTCGTGGAGTCGCACGTTTCAGGGCGGAGCTGGAGTCGGAGTCGAATTTTTACAATGTGTGGAGTCGGAGTCGGAAAATTTTGGACCGACTCCACAACCCTGGTTATAGCCACTAGGTTAAGAAGGGTTATTCAATTTTAAGTAGGACTACTACTGGTTAGACCTTAATTATGTTTAAGAGAATCTTTTTCATTTATATATATATATATATATATATTATTGGAAAAAATAAAAATCCCTTAATATGATAATATCTACAAGTCAATATCCTTCTTAATATTTGAATGTTCCCTTATCCTAGAAAGTAACCTGACGATTCATGTGGTGGTGATGAAATGTCTTATTATTATGATAATTATAGAGTGAAACACTAGAGGAGTCGGAGTTGTATATTTAAAATGTGAGGAGTCGGAGTCGGATTTTTAGATTTTTTACAATGTGTGGAGTCGGAGTCGGAGTCGAATTTTTACAATGTGTGGAGTCGGAGTCGGAGTCGGAGTCGGAAAATTTTGGACCGACTCCACAACCCTGTTTGCAAGACCAAAATATGAGCAGGAATTTTTCATATTAACAACTTTTGGAATTTGGAAACCAAGAATTTTTCCCAAAATGGAAGCATCATGCAAAACTTTTGCAAATTGTGTAGTCTAGGACACCCTTACCTCAGACTAGAATCATCTCCAATTTTCCAATGTCAAGGATTTTATTCATAATACTCATGCCCAATGTGTCATGTAAAAGTTTTAACTAAAATTAAAGTTTTGTTCGATATTAATGGGAGAATATTTTTCTAAAGTGTGCTAACACAAGATTTTTAGAATTTGGAAAGTGAGAATTTTTCTAAAAATAAGTGTGTCACGCAAGATTTTGTTATTATTATTAAAATATAGCTCATGACTTGGATAACCTCGATAGGCCCCAGTGGCTTCATGTTTTCCAAATGAAATGTAATGTAGCACATTTGCACAGGAAATGAATATCACCATTGAAAAGAGGAGGGCTAAGATTCAGTAGAACACATCCACCAAACTCTATACTGATATTTTTACAGCGAGATAGAGCAGAGCAAAAAAATAAATAATAATACTTTATTCTTTACTAATTTTGGCAGAAATTCCTATTTATAGATACAGAAATCCCCACATTAACAACCTTCACATTAGCGGAAACTTCACTTGGACAGACTAAATTGCTGTCTGGTCATTAACATTCAGTTTAACGTGATACAGGTCATTAAAGTGAAATTTCCACTAAAAAAGTCTGTTAGCATCACCAAACTTCACTTTAGTGGACTCAAGAGTCGTTAAAGTGAAGGTGATGCCACTGGAATATTATTGGAACCAGCCCTCGGATGAGGTTGCGGTCAGTTGTTTCCTGTTGTATTGCATGGGCAGTGGTGGCGAGTGGTTGTGTATGTGCATAGTGCCACTTCCAAGTGCTGTGCATGTTAGACATTCTTTTGTGTGATGTTACATATATAGTTACATATAATTATTTATATATCTAAATGTTATTTATTTATGAATACTGTATGTATGTACTGTATATGGTTATATGTTTTTATTTCTTATTATTGTGTTACACAGGTCTTGTCTTATCAGTTCATAGCATTTTTTTTAGTTCAAAGTGACTTATCAGTTAATAGCAGTACATATAGGAGTACAGTGATAGTCTGTGCTTTAACAGTGTATGTACATACTTTACTTAATTATTGCCTGCTCATACAAACTTTATTTTCTGAACAATGGCATCCACAAGTGGTACTACCGGTGTCAAACAGAAAAGGCGCACGATCTCCATTGAAAAGAAGAAAGTGATTCTTGCTGACATAGAACAAGGGTTCAAGACCACTGTCTATGAAGTCAAGCAGAAGCGCAACGAAATACATGCCTATGTGCTAGACAGTGAATCCTGAGGCAGGAGTTTGAAATGGTCTTGCTTGAACACATCCTACAAGAAAAATGTAGATGTGGCTGTGTACACATGGTTCAAACAGCAATGAGCCAAGAACGTTCCAGTCAGAGGAATCAACATCCAGTCGGCAGCTAAGCATTTCGCACAGGAGTTCAACGACACAGACTTTAAAGCAAGTGGTGGCTGGCTGTATCTTTTCCAGTGCAGGCATGGCTTATCGAACAGAAAGCTTATGGGAGAAGCAGCCAGTGCAGACCTGTCTCAAGTATAGAGTCATTCAGGTGTGAACTACAGACTCTGACTGATGAGGCTGGGGTTGCTTCCTACCAGCTGTATAGTGGCAATGAGACGGGCTTATTTTGGAAGAGTATGCCCACAAAACTGACAAACATCTTCCAGGCTTTAAGACAGCCAAACAGCATGTGTCTGTGTTGGCCTGCGCAAATGCTGACAGTACGCATAGACTGAAGCCTTTGGTTGTTGGAAGATCAGCCAAGCCTCACATACTCAAGGACTGCATGCACGAACTTCCAGTCATCTACATGAGCAGCAAGAAGGCCTGGTTCACACAGACTATTTTCCACAAATGGTTCCACAAGTTCTTTGTTGCCCAGGTGAAGGCATACCAGGAACATGTTTTGAAAATAAGCCCTGAAGATGTGAAGGCTGTCCTCTTGCTAGACAATGCGCCAGCACATCCATGTGCAGAGGAACTCGCAAGTGAGGATGGCAAGATCAGAGCTATGTTCCTCCCCCCTAATTCCATGTCAGTAATACAACTTATGGACCAGGGGGTGAGAGTGAGCTGCAAGAGAATCTACAGGGCCAAGAAATTGGAGCAGTGCTTGTGTGTCATCTCTGAAGATGACAGAGGACAGGGCTGAGAAGACACTTAGGAACTTCAAAGCCTACAACATCAAGTCTGCTATCTACAATTGGGCTGACAGCTGGAACAAGGTCAAGGAGTCCACTCTGCTCACTGCCTGGAAGAAACTGCTCCATTACATCCAGGACCTGGAAATAGACTTTGAGAGCTTCAAGCCACAGGACTATTTGGGTGTTCTCCAACAAGCAGGCAAAACAGAGGCTACAGAAGACAAAGTTGTGGAATTGCTTGATGCTGACGATGCTGACCCAGGGTACGAAGATCTTAGTGAGAGTGAAATTGCGGCCAAGATTTCAGTCATGTCTGAAGACAGATCCACCAATGAACCTCTTGATGATGACAAGGACACAAGATGTTTCTGAGGTTATACCCAAGACTACATTGGACCAGGCAAAAGACACTGCTGATGTTCTGCCAAAATTCATTGATGAGACTACGGCACTGCCTAATATTCTCCCTTACTATATAACTACATAAGGAAGTGCCAAAATGAAATCATTGCCAGTCAAAACAAAAGGGTCAAGCAAACAAAAATTCATGATTTCTTCAAGCCCTGATGCACATCCACGCCCGTTTCATGCTGAAGCTCCATTTCAAGCGGAATGTCTGACCTTTCACTGCCCACTGAACCATAACCAACGTCAAATACTAGCAGCAGTGTTGACTTCACTGTGTCACCACTCCAGTTTCCTGAGTGTGCAAGTACTAGAAGTAATAATCCTTCACCAGCCATCCTACCAGAGCCTGAAGTGGAGTTCAGGACCCTCACACCAGAAGTTCCCAATGATATTTTGGAAGATTGACTATATATAGCAAGTACATAAAAATAAATATTTACATGTGCATGTGTTCATAAGTAGGTAAGTCTATGTATTAGGGTGCCACTTATTTGGGGTGTTTTTCATTTTTTGGGAATTTCTATCAGGACGGGCGCATTTCTGGTGTCATTCCGTCTAAAAACATTGTGTGTAAAATATTTTTGAAATAAAATAATAATTAGAACTGCCTCAACGAGGTCAAAGTTTATACTTTTTGTCGAAAAGTACTCATGGCATTCTGTTATCATGTCAGTTTTCGTTTCGATAGCTGCTGTAGTTTCTGAGTTGAAAAATGATAACAGACAGACAGACGGATGGTCAGAGTCGTTGGTTTAGTCTTCCGCACTGGTGTACAGAAGACTAAAATGAGGTATTATACAGGGTGTAACACGAGTTTATCCAAATATTGATACAGGCGAAAGAACATGTTATTCTAAGTAGAAAATGGGTTGGGACGAGTTTTGCCAACACTAACAGTGTTTCATTCTCTTTTTCAGTGAGTTCTGAAACGACGTGATGGCTTCGGCAACAAGATCTAAAACAGCAGTCTATCTCCTGGGGACCGTGGACCACAGCATCACAGGAAGCATGCTGCCTACGGGAAAGCAGGCGCTTCAGTACTTTTTCCACCTTCACCTTGACGTCAAGAAGCCGATCAAGGAAGCAGCCGCTGAGACAGTGACCACAGTCAAGGAATTCTGGGAGCGGTCCCGTATTCCTACGCAGAAAGACCAACGCGCAAGGGACAAGGTTCTCCGAATGTACGAGAAGTGGCGGGCTCTGAACAAGAACTCGAAATGGCACACTGTGACCCAAATCAGGAACGAGGCCGAGTTCCTCTCATCCCTTGACCGCCTCTTCGACATCGCACATGAACAGGCGATGTCGATGATCACAATCGAAGAGGACAGGGAGTTCCTGACGGGACAAAGGGCCGAGGTGCGGCGCGGCCGCATCCCCTCCACACGTGACATGACGCTGCACACTGAGGAGGAGCGTGCAAGGAGACAGGAAGCGGAAAGGAGCCGCCGGCAAGATGATGAAAGGGCGAACAGAGAGAGCCGAGAAGAACTCGTCGAACTGGCATCGAGCTCCAGCTCAGGTGCAAGCAGCCCGACTCGGTCACCGACACGGCGTCGTCGCCGAGAAGAAGAGGAAGAGCTCTCTCTCCCGGGCCCGTCCACGTCGAATGCAGAAGCATCTACGACCCCTTTACCACCCAAGCGATTCCACGCGTCGAAAAAGATGATCACCCCTGATCTCTCCGCAGCGATGGATCGGACGAAACTTACCGACCGAGGTGTTTTTTTGCTGTCGGCGGCTGCGAGGAGCTTGGGCCACGACCCTGAGGAGCTGGTCTTGAACCGCGAATCCTCCCGCCGCGACCGAGCAAAGTTCCGTGCTATGGCAGCAGCGGAAATGAAGGCAGCCTTCCATCCTACTGTGCCTGACCGTTCACTGGGACGGGAAAATCGTACCAGCGGCTGACGGAGGCCCTGCTGAAGATCGCCTTCCAGTTCTGGTGTCTGGGGAGAACGTCGACAAGCTTCTGGCTGTGCCCAGCCTCCCCGACGGCACCGGCCGCGCCATGGCGGAAGCCGTCCTCTCTGCCCTCGAGGATTGGGACATCAAGGGACGGATCTGTGCCCTCTCTTTTGACACCACCGCCTCAAACACAGGACTCTCAGGAGGAGCTTGCTATATCATTGAGCAGAAACTCGAGAAGACAGTGCTTCATTTGGCTTGCCGCCACCACATCCACGAACTGGTGTGCGAGAAGGCATTCACGGCGTGCCTCGGTCCCTCTACTGGTCCTGACATCCTCCTGTTCAAACGATTCGCCGCCCAGTGGGACTTCATCGATCAAACCAAAGCGAAGCCCTTCGAGGATGGAACCATGCCGCAGCACCTGAAGGACACCCGCGACGACCTGCTGATCGAATTCAGCCGCCTCCTCGACGGTCAACATCCACGTGATGACTACAGGGAACTTCTGGAGCTCTCTGTAATTGTGCTGGGCGGTCCGAACAAGCAGGGTGCCCGGTTCGCTCGTCCCGGCGCCTTCCATCGCGCGCGCGCTGGATGGCAAAAGTCATCTATGCCATCAAACTGTTCCTGTTCCGGGAACAGTTTCAGATGTCGTCAGGCGAAGCGGCTGGAATCTGGCGATTCACCATCTTCGCCGTGTCCATCTACGTGACGGCCTGGTACAAAGCGCCGCTCCCGGCAATGGCCCCAGCCGCGGACCTCGCGCTGCTCAAGGCCCTCGTCTATTATCCGGACTCAGCGGTGGCCAAGGCGACGGCGACAGTCTTCGCCAGGCACCTATGGTACTTGAGCGAGCGCCTCGTCACCCTGGTCATCTTCGACGAGGGTATCGACTTGGCGACAAAGCGGGAGATGATTAAAGCGATGGAAGAAGAGGAAGGATCGGAGGATCCCCCGCGGCGTATCAATGTGGACCTGTCCACCGCCTCAATCGCCAACAATACATTGGCTAAGTTCACAACGACTACATCAAAGGAGTTCTTCAAGGTTCTGGACATCAGCACCGCCTTCCTGCTCAAGGATCCGGAGGAGTGGCGGACGGACCCAGCCTTCATCGCCGCATCCCACCGAGTCCAGGCCCTTCAAGTTGTCAATGACTTCGCGGAGCGCGGGGTGGCGTTGATGCAGTCTTTCAACCTGGCCCTTACCAAGAGTGAAGACCAAAGGCAGTTCCTCTTACAAGTGGTCGAGAAGCACCGCTGTGACTTCCCAACCGCCCGCAAGTCCACCGTGACCTCTGCAAAGTAGGCAACAATGAGAGGGAGATGGGCGCCCATGATACCCCCCCCCCCCTTGAGGGGCTAATACTCGAGTTGAGGGGGACCTAGAGTTGAAAGTATGAAGTCCAGTTATATGTTTTAGGTCAAGATTAGTAGCTTGAATAAACTAGAAGTGATATTTTATTTGCTAGAGGCATAGAACATCATGATCTAAAATTTCTACTTTTCGAGAAAATATACAAACTTTGACCGTATTGAGGCAGTTCTAAATATTGTTTTATTTCAAAAATATTTTACACACGATATTTTTTGACAAAATGGAACCAGAAACGCGCCCGTCCCGATAAAAATTCAAACTTTCGAAAATAAGTGTCACCCTACTATGTATGCATTTTCATGTGTGTTGAATGTGGAGATTCGAGGGCTATACATACATGTGTAATTGACACTAATTGTACTGAAGTATTTTGGTTATGGAAAACCCCATTTTAACGTCCCGTAGTCCAGTAAAGTGGGGGTCATCCATACTTCACTTTAACATTCCCTGGTATGTTAAAGTGGGGGTTTTCTGTACTTCACTTTAGCAACCACACGCGCCCCCAAAAGTGTATGTTAATGTGAGGGTCTACTGTATACTTATTTTTTAAATTATTAAATTTTGGCACTGGTCATTATTCACTAGTCAAACCTGCCACCACCCACCTCCTGCCATCTCATCACATGATGTGTGTAGTCATGTTATCATTACCCAATCAGCAGCAGGGTACTACAATACTTATTGGTAATAATCTGATCTTCCCTGAAAATACAGTCCCTATTGCACTTTGGACATTTTAAGGATGTAGGAATTACACCATGATCAGAAAAAAGTTTCAAAGCTTCACTATCATCTAGCCAACACATCTGATGACTTCTTCAAAATCTAAGTTATACAAATCACACATCTTTATAGGAGGAAACATAATTAATATAAAAGGCCTTTGTTTCGCAGTCATCCATTTATAAAGGGCTTGATGTCATAACTATGGTGTCACTGGCTGGTCCTAGATGGCATAAGGATGACATTATTTTCATTACCGTAATTTTGTACTTTTTTATTTGATTTGCACGAGAAGATAATTTTCCTTAGTAATTTTTAATGAGGATTCAGAATATATTAATATTTTTTAATGGTTTGTAGTAGTGTGTTAAAACGAATATTATCCTTATTTTTTTAATGACAATTTACCCTCAGACCTTTTCAGAGACCATGGCATTATTCTGGAATCCCGTAATTACTCTCAGTGCAGTAAAAAGTGCACTATTCATAGAGATAAGGCATTATTTCAGTGCAACACTAAAACAGTTAGGTTAGGTTGGTTATGTAGTGTATTGGTTTTTAATAAAGATAAGATAATCATGTCTAATAAGAATTTAATACCATTTTGTTTAATAAAGAAGAAAATGTTAAATAAGAAATTTAGGTACTTACGTATTATCGGGACTACCAAACTGTTTATTATGTATTTTTGCTCTTGTCATTTTCATTTAAACTAACAAAAAATATCAACTTAACCTAACCAATCATCAAGGGTGTACAGTTGACCTAACCAGGCATTCAATTAACCTAACTAGGCATTCAGTTGACCTAACCCTTTCTTCAAGAACGTGGAATTTTGCCAGCTGAGCTTGCACCTATGCTCAGCTGGCAAAATTCCACATTCTTGAAGAAAGGCAATTGCTTCTTTTTCCATGCTTGGCAAATCCCACATTTTCATGGTTGAAAATTTCTAATGATCTGAAAAAAAGGAAAGATTTTAGGTTAGGTTAGCTACGAAAAACAAAAAATGGAAAATGCCCAGTTAGGTCAATTGTACACCCTTGATGATTGGATAATGGTTAGGTTAAGTTAACTTGTGATATTTTCGTTAGTTTAAACAAAAATGCCGAGAGCAAAAATACATAATAAAGTTTGGTAGTCCCAATAATACATAAGTACCAAAATTTAATTATAGTTTGTAAATAAGAAATTGATAATGTTTTGTTTGAAATAAAAAATATAAAAATACAAATTGGCAACATCTCAGATGCGCCCAATGTGCCGACTCAGAATGCCCAAAAATGGCAGTTTTTGGATGGGGTTTGCCCCAATATGGTGTTTTTCACATTAGTATATTATTATTTATTTAAAATATTAAATGTCTCTCCATGATTAAATGTTAATGCTAATTCCACCCTTGCATTACCCAATTAGTCTAAAGTATTTCAGCATAAATAAAGTCAGTAAACAGTAAATGAATGTGTATTTACTCTGGTCCCTTTGCTTGTTATTAAAAAGTTTAATGGAAGCCACATCTACCCGTCTTCCCGCATGTTTATAAAGCACAGTGAAGCGAGTGTAAAGAGAAGAAAGAGCAATGATAAAAGAAATTGAATAAAGTATCATATAATTGACTAAAAACTAAAGGAATAGGCCAAATTAGTACAAATACCAATACTCTTGATAACAATAAACTAATAAAAAATATAATCAAAACTCAAAAGAAAAAGGTCAACAAAGAAAGTAAGAGAGATGCAAATAATATACCATCACAGAACAAGAACCAGACCAAATTACAAGCAAAATATTCGAAGGGTTCTTTGTCATTTTTCTATGTAAATGCAAGAAGTATCCGAGATAAAATAAATGAATTCAAGGCATACATAGGTATTGAAAATCCTGATGTTATGATTGTCACTGAAACTGAGACAAAATTCAGTACGATACCAAATAGTCTATTTAGTGAAAGAGATAATACCATTACTTATGAAATTGATGGCTATGAACTTTTTTATTATGAACGTAAATATTCAGAGGGTGGCGGAGTATTTATTTATGCCAAGACAAATCTGAATCCAGTTGAAGTTACCTCCGTTAAAGAGGAAATAGTTGAATCTGTATGGATAGATATTGGGCATAAAAATGCCAGGAAAATCAGGATAGGGGGTATTTATAGGCCACCTGAGGGATGTTCAGTTGGAGGAATCCCCAAAAGTAGAGAAGAAAATAAGTATGTAGAATATAAACTTATTGATGAAATAAATAAAGCAATGACAAGCAATTTATTATCGTTGGAGATTTCAATTATAGGCATATAGACTGGGAAATATTACAAATACCAGAAAGTAATGAGAGATTCTTAGACTGTATAATTGAGAATGGTTTAACCCAGTTAGTAAAGGAGCCAACCAGGGCCGATGCCATTCTAGATTTAATTCTAACAAATAATCTAGATACCTTCCAGGATATCTCGGTTTCAGAAACACTAGGTTCAGGTGATCATTGTATCCTTCGGTTTAATATTGTTTATAATTCAAGACCTAGTGAAAATAAAGTAGAAGTTCCAGATTTTAAAAGAGGAAATATAAATGGACTAGTAAATGATCTGTCTAATAAATTGGACAGATATTCTACAGCCTGAACAGACAGTAACTAGTATGTGAGAAAAATTTAAAAGTATAATAATGAACATACAAAGGAAGCATATCCCACAGTGCAAAATCAGAACTGGAAAAAATAAAAAACAACCTTGGATAAACTGCAATGTAAAAAGAGCAATCAGAGAAAAAATAAAAGCATTTCACAAATTCAAAAGAACTAAAAATGGCAGACTCAGAAATATATAAAAGTAAAAGAAGCATTTGCAAGAAAGTAATTAGATAGCAAATGAGACCTGGAAAAAAGCCTAGCCAAGAATTCAAAAAACAATCCTAAGAAGTTTTTCAGTCATTTCAATTTGAAAAGTAGAGTGAAAAAGAAAATTGGCCCCCTCCATATAGATCTACAGATCTACAGAAGCTAAGGCTAACAAAGACCCTAAGATCCACTCTAAGGCTAGCCCGAGAGAAAGGAAAGAGTAGGGGGTTAAGAGAAGAAAAGAGAATAAGGGGTTAAGTAAGGAGCAACACCTATCATTCGTGGGTTAACATTCATTCAGAAAAAGAGGAAAAAGGTCTCACCATCATCATCCGCCGGCCACTGCCGACAAGTCAGAAAAATAGTCGGAGAAAATAGGAGAGGGGTGAAAGATGAAAAGAAGTAAAATAAGAACGCTTACAAACCATGCAAACACAGTCTTAACTCACTGTCATACCATGCAAACTACAAACATGCAAGTAAAGAGAGTTACAGACATGCAAGAAAGGAGAAAAGAAAAAAAAAAGTAGGTACAGTTAAACAAAAAGTGGGTTAGTTTACGCTACGAGCTACATCTACATTCGTGTTAGTCTAATTTTTTTATTTTTTTTTTTTTTATTGCTGGCATCACACGCTGGCATGTCACAAGCTGGCATTCTTCGTCAACAGACTCATCCTCGAGCACCACCGTTGTTAACTTTCTTTTTTAATTTTAAACAACGTTAATATTTTTAAAATGTCTGTCAAGATGGTTCTTAAACATATTAACGCTGGTAGAATGAATGACTGACGCGGGAAGATTATTCCATTTATCAATTACTTTAAACGTAAAGAAGTTTTTAGCGATATTAGTAATGAAACGTCTGCCACACAACTTAAATCCGTTATTGCGAGTATTACTATTATCGAAAGTGAACAATGTCAAAATTTACGTTATCGATGTTATTAACGATTTTGAAAACTTCAATAAACTCCCCCCTTAATCTCCTAGTTTCGAGTGAATGCAAGTCTAACTCTTTAATCCTATCTTCATAAGGCTTATTGCGCAATGACGGAATAAATTTCGTGGCACGACGCTGAACCCTTTCTAACCTATCAATATCCTCACGCAAGTACAGGCACCAAAACTGAAAGGCATATTCTAAATGAGGCCTGACGAGGGACTTGTAAAGGGGCAATATAATATCCTTCAATTTAAATTCGAAATTACGCGCTATGAAGCCTAACATCCTATTCGCTTTTGCGCAAGACTCCAGGCACTGGTTCCTAACCTTTAAATCTTTAGTTACGCGTACGTCTAAATCTACTTCCTCGTCAACGCTCGCTAACTCCCTATCATCCATCTTGGACGCGTAATTATTGTTGCGAGAACCTATATGCAAAACTTTACATTTATCTACATTAAATTGCATCTGCCACTTATCTATCCACTCCATAATCCTATCTACATCGTCTTGGATCCTATTTCTATCGTCCTCGTTAACAGCCTTACCGCCTATTTTAGTATCATCTGCGAATTTTGACACGTTACTAGTCAATCCTACATCTATGTCGTTAATGTAGATTACGAATAGCAATGGGCCTAACACTGAACCCTGTGGGACACCGCTACCTACATCTAACCAGGGTTGTGGAGTCGGTCCAAAATTTTCCGACTCCACACATTGTAAAAATTTGACTCTGACTCCACACATTGTAAAAAATCTAAAAATCCGACTCCGACTCCTCACATTTTAAATATACGACTCCGATTCCTCTAGTGTTTCACTCATTATCATAATAATAAGACATTTCATCACCACCACACTAAGTGTGAAATTTTATATTTTATATTTAAATAAATATTAATTGTATATTCTGAAAATGTAAAAAAAAAATATTAAAAAAACTTAATCTAGGGGCTATCAATGAATAAGGTTTATTGACCAAAAAAACTAAATAACCTAAATGTTAGTATTTAGGATTTAGAAATTAAGGGTGACACAGGACACAGAAATTGGAGTCGGAAGTTTTTTACCGACTCCGACTCCGCCCTGAAACGTGCGACTCCACGACTCTGACTCCACAACCCTGCATCTAACCACCCCGATTCACTACCATTAACTACGACCCTCTGTCTCCGAGCACGAAGCCATTCTTCTAACCAGTTAGCTACCTGACCGCGTATACCATGCGCTTTAACCTTCGCAATTAGTCTCCTATACGGAACTGTATCGAACGCCTTTTTAAAATCTAAATAAATAACGTCAGCTGCTCTATGCCTATCGTATTCGCGCACCATTTCGTTTTAAAATTCTAACAAATTAGTTAAACAAGACCTATGGCGTCAAAACCCATGCTGACTACTATTAATCAAATCTCTACTTTCTAAGTGATCGATAATACAATCCCTAACTACAGATTCCAAAAGTTTACCGACAATTGACATTAAGCTAATGGGCCTATAATTGCTAGCTACCGCGCGGTCGCCTTTTTTAAAAATAGGCGTGACGTTAGCTAATTTGAAGTCTTCAGGAATAATCGCCATTTCGAGTGACTGATTAAAAATCTTCGTTAAGGGGCCTACAATAACTTCTTTCAAATGTCTAGGATAAAAAGCGTCAGGGCCTGGAGCCTTGCTAACTTTTAGCCTATCAATATAATGCGCAATCTCAGCCTCGTAAACAGTTATTTCATCTAAAATAGTCTCGCTATTAAATGCAACGATATTGTCCACGTCGGGGACATTATTTACATCTTCTACGGTAAAAACTGTCGCAAAAAAGTTATTGAAAATACCCGCCATTGCCTGAGCGTCAGAAGCCAAAGCGCTATTTACATCCACTAGAGGGCCTGTTATCTTTTACTGGCTTACGATTATTTACGTATTCAAAAAACTTTTTTGGATTATGTTTACTATCCACAGCTATAAGTATCTCTAAATTACGCTTAGCATTCCTAACTGATCTTTTAACCTGACGTCTAAGCTCGATATATCTATTAAAGTTAGCTGCTGTGCCATTGCGCTTACTAAGTCTATACGCTCTATTATAAACTCTCCTATTCCCTACTCCACCACTTCGGCCTACCACGATTTCTAACGCGCTTGGGCCTACGAGGAATAAACTTCCTTTCAATATTCCTAAAACTTTCTTTAAATGCCACCCAACGCAAATTTGTGTCATTACCCATAAATAAGTTATCCCAGTCCACTACTCTCATCCTATCCGCAAAACTATCAAAATTAGCCCTACGAAAATCAGGGACTTCCACTACGTTACTATCCTGAGTGTTTTCTATCAATAACTTAAACCTAAGAATTTGATGATCGCTACATCCTAAACTCTCGCCTACTTCTAAACCTTCGACTATATTCTCGCCGTTCGTCATCACAAATCTAAGATATTATCACCGCGTTGGTTCGGTAACTATGTCGTAAAAAGTTATGTCCATAAACTCAACCAGTCTCAAACCCTCTTCATTACCCGTAAAATTCTCGTAATTAACATTAGGGCAGTTAAAGTCTCCGACAATTATACTATTCCGATTGTCAATAAAATTACCAAGAAGTGAGTAAAATCTAGTGTCTATATCGAGGGGTTGAACGGGAGGTCTATAAACAACAACAAATTAAAACTAATACTACGCGCCCTAACTTCAACACAGATCGCATTAATTGCTGCCGGAAAATCTAACTTAACCTCGATAGCCCTAAGGGAATTACGAATGTACAGCAAAACGCCTCCACCAAATCTATGTAACCTATCATTAGTAGAGAGTTTAAAACCCGGTATATCAAGTTCCCCCAACAAGTCCGAGTCACGGTATTTAACCAAGTTTCAGTGACAGCAACTATATCATAGTTGCCGGAATAAATTACCGCCTTAAATTCATTTAATTTATTTCTAATACTACGTGCGTTGCAATAAAAGAGTTTAAGTTATTTTTACCACGGGCCCGCGTTTTAAACTATTTATCACGTCAGGCCCGCGTTTCCCGGACCCACAACGTTTAAAGAAGGCTTCGACCTATACAGCTTTCGCACTTTTCGTCTATTAACCTACCTAGCCTAGCATTACCTATTTCATTAAAATGCACCCCATCTTTTATAAAAAGGCTAGGATCATTGAATTCGGACCACAGCTTTACGAAGGGTACACTTTCCTCAGCACAAATCTCTTCTAATTTGTTATTAAAAAATATTGTTTTGGACGTAATTCTAAGACCCAACCCGTGCCTAGGGGTAATACCTAGAACTAAAGACCTATCTGACCTCGCCTTCAGGGACCTAATTAACCCCCTATATCTCTCCAAAAGGTCAGGCACTCTTGTATCGGGCCTATACGAGTCGTTGCCTCCTACCATCGTCACCAACATTGAGTGACAGGAAGCAACGTCAACCCTATCCACTTCGTCTCTAACTCTGTCAACCCTGGGAGACAGACCCTCCTCCTCTTGGTTGGATTCCGTTTAACGAACTCTTTGTCCATGTGGCGCACTAAAGAGTCCCCAATTAAAATAGTTTCCACCTCATTCACATCCCTTTCCAAATGGGCGAAAGGGTTCAAAACCTCGATGGGGGGGGGATTCCTATCACCTAACGTACGCGGCCTAGCTAGCTCCACCCTTAACCTCTCTAAATCCCTCGCTATCTACTACTCTCGCACTAACCTTAACCCCTTCCTCAACTCTATCTAACCTTCCCAACAAGCTACCTAAACTAGAAACTAAGTTACGCACCTCACCCTGCAAATTACTAATGTCTTCAACGTTAGTATTGGTTCGGCCTACGTCAACCGTAGCCCTAACCCTGCCCTCATCAAGCGTTGCAAGTCTATCCGCTACCTCACGTACACTGCGTTTTATACCAACTAATTCCTCCATGAACTCGCAAAAGAAGCAAACTGATCTATCGGTAATCGCCATTGGACCGCCGTTATAATCCTTAAATTCCGAATACCACCAGTTAACCCTACACCTAACACACGACGATTTCTGCGACGGCATCGCGCAGTTAAAAATTAGTTTAAACCGTCACAGGTATAAATTAAATTAAGCTGGCACGCTATGAAAACTTCTAAATCGCTAAAAACCACTAATATTCAATTACTTAACTATAACAACGTAAATTTAAACGCAAGTATATAAAGTTCAAAAGTATCCAAAAGTAAAATTCTCAGCAATATATAAAAGTAGATGCAAAATCAGAGAGCTCAGGAAATGCGTCCGTTCAGTACAGAGTCTGGCTGACGAAATGAACAGAGTCTGGCTTGAAATAACTGAAGAACTAAACAAATACTTCTCATCAGTATTCACAAATGAAAATTCAAATAATACTCCTGATCTTATGCTACCAGGACAAGATAGAGAAATAAATGAATTAAGGGTAACAAAACTAGATATCCTAAAAGCAATAATAAATTAAAAATGGAAAAATCTCCAGGGCCAGATGAAATGCATCCAATAGTCATAAAAGCTGCCAAAAAGAATATAGCACAGGCACTAGAAATTATTTTTAATAAATCATTGATATGTACTGAAATTCCAGAGGATTGGAAGAAAGCAAATGTGGCTCCAATCTTTAAAAAAGGAAATAGAAACTTGGCAAAAAACTACAGACCCATCAGCCTCACCTCCATTATTTGCAAATTACTCAAAAGTATCATTAGAGGTAAAGTTACTGAGTTCCTTGAAGAGTGCAACCTTATAAATGATAGCCAGCATGGCTTTCGAAATGGAAGGTCCTGTCTAACCAACTTGATTGAATTTTATGATGGAGTCCTATTGCATTTGGACAATAAAGAGCCAGTAGATATAGTATACTTAGATTTTGCAAAGGCATTTGATACTGTTCCTCATGCAAGATTGTTGGTAAAAGTTAGCCCATATGGTATAAGAGGTCATATAGCTGATTGGATAGAAGAATGGCTGAGAAATAGAAAACAGAGTTCATCTAAATGGAAATAAGTCTACTTGGAGACCTGTATTGAGCGGAGTCCCACAGGTGTCTATTCTGGGACCTCTGCTTTTTGTTGTCTATATAAATGATCTAGAGAAGGGCCTATCATGTAAAACCTCAAAATTTGCTGATGATACAAAATTAGGCCATAATGTTAAGTCAGTAGCAGGAGCAATGACAATACAGACAGACTTAGACAGAGTAACAGCCTGTGCAGATAAGTGGGAGATGAAATTTAATGTTGATAAGTGCAAGGTTATGCATATTGGGCCAAAAAATCCAGAATTTGAATACAATATGAATGGAATTTGGATTAAAAATGATGATAAGAGAAAGACTGGGTGTCACTGTGACAAATGAACTTAAACCCTCAAATCACTGTATGGTAATCAGAAATAAAGCAAATGCTAGACTCAATCTCATGCACACACACATTGAATACAAATCACCCAATATTATAAAGCAACTATACATTTCATATGTGAGACCCATCCTCGAATACTGCATTCAATTTAATAGTCCCTATTTGATACAAGATATTGAAAAACTGGAAAAAGTACAGAAATGAGCAACAAGAATGGTCCTATCTCTAAGACAATTGACATATAAGGAAAGACTGGCGTATCTAAGCATGTTCTCATTAAAAAGGAGGTTAAGGGGTGATATGATAGAGGTGTATAAAATGATAAAAGGGTTGGATAAGATAGATTTTGAGTCTCCTTTCATTAAAGATCACAATAATCAGATTAGAGGTCATAGTATGAAATTATTTAAGCCAAGATGTAGAAAAAATTTAAGAAAACATAGTTTTACAAACAGAGTAATTAAGTTTTGGAACAGTCTGACAGAAGAAGTGGTGACTTCAGATACACTTGATTCTTTCAAAAGAAGGTTGGATAGTTTGATATCTGCAAGGGACATCTGCAAGGGACATCTGGTGATTGTGTTTAAGCCCATTTTTATTGCATGAATGGTACTAGTTTATTTCATATATATTACAGTATGTGCATTTGGGTGATAGATCCCACAGCTCAACACAAGTGTTGTGGGATATAGGGAGGCAGCATCTTGGGTTAGGGGATACTCTCTGTCTTTACACACCCTATTTAAAGAGATTCCTCTGCCGAGTGGTGGCCCCGATAGTACTGTGAGGTATTGAAAAACTCATTATCTTCACTTGCCCCACAAACACCTTTAAATGGGAGACCCAAAATGGGTGCACACACATTTCTACATTACTGTACAGTCTTTACAGCCACACCTACACTTTTCCTCCTAAGTATATATATTGTAACGTATATGGATGTAAATTGTGACTTGGTCCGCAAATGATATGGACCATGACTTATTTTTGGTTGGCACGGTACTGGTATTGATGGGTACCATAATGAAATTGACTAGATTCTTTGGATCTGATATATTTGCATGTCAGTTATAAATAGATATAGTGTGTAACATATTTGTGAATAGTAGCCTATTATGACTTTGATCCTCTGGATCCAGAGATTCTATCTTTAGTTTTAAATTGATAATTAATTAGTTTTAAATTGATACTTAATTAGTTTTGTAAAACTTGGTTATTGCCAATGTACAGGCAGTTTTTACATAGTAGAGCCACCTTGATGGGCCAAAGTGGCCCCTAGTGTACCCTAGGGTGACAACTTCTTATAGGGATAAAATTTGAAATTCAAAACAATTTGCCGGCCATTTGTCCAATGCTGCCACCCTATGAGGAAACACCATAGACGAAATCTCATGGAATTCGGAAAGCATTTAGGGGTGCCTCGAGTCACATGAATGAAACTGTCGAGCGGAAGAAATTTCAAGAATGAACGAGTTTCGACAACGCTTCAAAAACAAAAATGTTTCGAGAATGCAAGTGTATTATATAATTTAATAGAATTGTTTCCTTTATTTCATACTATAGATTATGCAAATCGATTAATTTATTTCATTAAATTAAAATTTCCATAAATAAATCGTTAAATAATATGTTGTGTATCAATCTTTGAATGATCAGCTTTTGGTGCTTCAAGTTCATTTTGCATATGACTGCCTGACTGAAAACAACGCTTAGAAGTTCTCTCCCGATTCTTTTAAGATATCTAAGGTAATATTTTTTATTTTGATACATTGATTATATTATTATTGGAAATTGTTCTAGAAAAGTCCTAGAACTTGTCGTTGAGAAGGCGTACATGGAATGCATGGGACCATCATCTGGTCCAGATATCCTCCTATTCTCCCGCTTCAAAGAGACGGGAATACAATTTGCCAAGATAAGTACAAGCCCTGTCAGACCTTCCATCGAGTCTGAATGAGAATCGAGAAGAACTGATCGCTTGCTGAATCTATATCTGACAAAACATCAGCCGAGGGATGATTACCGTGAATTCTTGGAGTTGTCGATTACAATTCTTGGAGGTAATTTACCAACTTTAGGTTTCGGCAACCTGGAGCACTTCACTGAGCACGTTGGATGGCAAAAGTAATTATTCATTAAAAATCCTGCTGCTTTCCATCAGTTCAGACTTACAACTCGTGAAATGTCTGGCTTAAAACGATTTGTATTTTTTGCCCTGGAGTTATATGTCAGCGCGTGGTTCACGGCCAGCAGTCCTTCATCTGCTCCCGCGAACAATTTCAAGCTTCTTCAAGACCTAGCAAAGTACCACGATGAAAAGATCTCAGCATCCTGCCTTAGTGTCCTCGGTCGTCACTTATGGTACCTCAGCGAGTACTTGATTGGTCTCGCACTCTTTGATAAAGGTATCAATGCAATGACGAAAAAGAATATCGCTCGATCAATCCTCGAAAAAGAAGCTGCTGAAGATCCTCCAAAGCGAGCCCCAATACCTGCTGTTTCTTCCATTTCAACAAAGCAGCTCTCGGACTTTGCCTCGAAAGGATCAAAGCTTCTCTTTGAACTTCTAAAAATTAATGATGGTTTCTTGTCCAAGGAACCAGAGACCTGCCGGACAACGAAGATTTCAAGACTGGTTGACTATAGTTGAAGGACTAAAAGTCGTCAATGACATGGCAGAGAGGGGAATTGCCTTGATCCAGGCCTTCAATACAAAGATTACGAAGAATGAAGAACAGCGCTAACATCTCTTGCAGGTGTTGAGGATCATAGGAAGTCTCAGCCTGGTACATTGAAAAAGGGGTATGGCTTGAGGAAAAGCAAGAATTAATGGGTGGTCTACAATTGAATGAAAGACACCCTGGAATATATTTAGTAAATATAATTTACTTATTAAGTTATTACGATTGGAGTACGCCTGCACTTAAACCTTATGAACTAAAACTAACGTTTATTTACATTAATTTAAAAAAATATTAATTTATTTTTACTAGGTAATGAATAATTAATTTTTGTTATAAGGAGAATTATTTACTCACTTGAGACACCCTTAAATATTATCTGAATGATCTAATATTTACAGTACATTGTTTTCTCATGTAGTAGCAGCATTGAACAAATGGCCAATAAAAAACTCCAACTTTCAATTTTTATTATCACCCTAGTGTACCCACTATAAAAATTTCTTATGTTCTTATAATGGACAAGATACATTCTTGAGGCTTGTCCACTAAGCGAAAAATCCATTAATAGAGGTCATTATAACATGGTACTTATGGAGATAGGTTCTTGCTTAATAGCAAAATCAGTCAATTTCAATATCACTTTCATTTTCATATCCATACTAATGACTTTCCTAGGATCTTGGCTGGTTTACCAACACACTCACTTGCAGGCCATTTCCGATATGATGGGTATAAAATATTCACAAAACACACACAGCAAATATGAAGAGACCTACCATGACACAACCAACACAAATCTTGGTAGGCTATTATATACATTTTGAGATAGTTGCCGATTAGCTTAGAGGATATAAACAACAAAGATGGCAACAGACTTTATCATTGGTTCTTTTTCACTAATGTTTGAGTGATTTTTTTCTTGAATAGACTACATACATACTATTATACAGTATTTATTAAATGAATACTTTTTCATATCTGTTAAATAAAAATCTGTTGGCCAAGGCTTCTTTAAAAGAGGTATGATGATAATGAATTATGAATGAGGGGAATAAGTAATAACTACAGTTAAGTTACTTGAATAATCTCTAGGAGCACTCCATTTTTCAATATTAAACACACACTCATAAAATATATACCATTTGAAAGCTCACATTTTTCTGAGTTTAAAAATGTAGTAATCCAAAAAGGATCAATAGCAAATACAAGATTATAGAAAAAATTACAAGTTACATTTTTATAGTGAATATTTCTTGTTCTGGCTATAATATACTTTTTTCATAAAATATTTTTCCTGATTGGGCTATTTTTTGCTACTCTGCAACTTAATTAGTTGGTTAGATTCTGTTCTATCTATTTTTTTTTTTTTTCTAATTGGATTCAGTTTGGTCGTGTTTGTGATAGAATTATGACGTGCTGTTCGTGTGGTTTCTAACTTTGAGAACTTGATTCGTCATGTGCCCTAGATGAAGAGAAAGTATTGGATATTTTTATCTTTTCAATATTAAATATACACACAAAATATACCATTTGAAAGCTCACATTTTTATAAGTAAAAATGTAGTAATCCAAAATTATCAATAGCAAATAAAAAGTAACTAGGTTTAATTATTTGACGTGACATAATTAATTACATTATAAAGGTTGGCTAAATTATAAATCTTCAGTCTGTGTTGTAAGATGGTATTTTTGGCAAGTGTTATGCTAACCTAACCTAAATATATTATTACATTATCATTTGTATAATTTAGGTCTGAGGGTATGGGGGCAGAGCCCCTGTAAAGATCACGCATCACAAATTGAACAGTATAGGGTTTTATATTTAAACCTAATTACTTTTTATTTGCTATTGATACTTTTGGATTACTATATTTTTACTCAGAAAAATATGGGCTTTCAAATGGTATATGTTTTGAGTATGTTTAATATTGAGAAATGGAGCGCTCCTAAAGATTTACCAGTTGCTTTAACTGATTAGTTTTTTCCTGATTATTTGGTGATAATTAGTTTTTCTACGTTATTTGATGATAATTCTTAGGTTTTTTCTGCTACTTTTTCATGCTTTATGCAGTGGTACTTGTCCATCCAAAACACCTTAAAACTGGTGTTTCTCAATAATTCCACAATTATTGACAATATCTACTACAGAAAGCATGAAAAAACATGCAGAAAAATCCAAAAATTATCACCGAACTCGGAGACGCCCCTTAACTGCATAATTACCAAGTTAGGTTAGTAATTACGACCAATGGAGTTAGCTCCTAAATTGCGTCTCGCTTCTTGAATTTTGCAGAAGTTAAATCAGAGAGGCCTACTTGACAAAGTTTTGAGATGCGGCCTCAAATTGGGTTTCGTTGTCTGTTCTAGGCCCTAGCCTAGGTACACCACTACACCACGTATCCTTTCAAGTTAAGTAATATAAAACTCATTTTCAATTCGAAGACATGCTGACCTGAGTTAACTATAAAGGAACATTCATTCTAGGTGAAGAAAACTTTATCAATTAAATGTTAACCAAGCAAAAATAATTAAAAACGACACACTTCCATTTCTTCAAAACATTTCTTATTATGGTTGCGCAAGATTACTAAAGCGTTGCCATTTTTATAAATTCTATATGCAATTCATTATGACATCATAGAAAATTCGACTGAATGAATTCAATTAATTTTGTTTTGATATCTATGGGTGTACTGCAACAGATTATTTTTATTCAGATCTACCCTTGGCCTCATACTTCCAGGCAAAATAATTATTTAAAAGTAGAATCAGAAAATAATAAAATAACTGTTCGACTCAAAATTCCGACAGATCTAGGAGTTAATTATTTGGGTTAGCCAATCTGTATATTTTTATGGCATCAAAGCTCAAGTGACTGTGTGTTATTTATATACTTATATTATGCTGTAAATATAAATTGTTATTTTATTAGTATATTTTAACATCTTTCATAACAAAGCAATAGTTAGGAACCATTTTCAGAGAAGTGGAGCACGAAGAGAAGATAGAATTATATCAAAATTATATCAACATTTTGGAACAGTCTGACAGAAGAAGTGGTGACTTCAGATACACTTGATTCTTTCAAAAGAAGGTTGGATAGTTTGGTCTGCAAGGGACATCTGGTGATAGTGTTTAAGCCCATTTTTATTGCATGAATGGTACTAGTTTATTTCATATATATTATGTGCATTTAGGTGATAAATCCCACAGCTCAACACAAGTGTTGTGGGATATAGGGAGGCAGCATCTTACGTTAGGGGATACTCTCTGTCATTACACACCCCATTTAAAGAGATTCCTCTGCCGAGCGGTGCCCCCCATAGTACTGTGAGGTATTGAAAAACTCATGATCTTCACTTGTCCCACAAACACCTTTAAATGGGAGACTTAAAATGGGTGCACACACATTTCTACATTACTGTACAGTCTTTACAGCCACACCTACACTTTTCCTCCTAAGTATATATATTGTAATGTATATGGATGTAAATTATGACTTGGTCCGCAATTGATATGGACCGTGACTTATTTTTGGTTGGCACGGTACTGGTATTGATGGGTACCGTACTGAAATTGACTAGATTCTTTGGATCTGATATATTTGCATGTTAGTTATAAATAGATATAGAGTGTAACATGTTTGTGGATAGTAGCCTATTATGACTTTGATCTTCTGGATCCAGAGATTCTATCTTTAGTTTTAAATTGATAATTAATTAGTTTTGTAAAAATTGGTTGTTGCCAATGTACAGGCAGTTTTTACATAGTGGAGCCACCTCGATGGGCCGAAGTGGCCCCTAGTGTGCCCACTATAAAAAAATTCTTATGTTCTTATCACCCTCTAATATATATATCAAGTCTTATCATAAAAGTTCATTTCATTCACAAACATTCATCCAAAAATTGACTCTTGACTCGCAGCGTCCTCAATGCGAGCAATGCAAATTACAAATCCCACTCAAAAGTATTAAGTATGAGGGGGAGAGAAGACGGACGTGTGTTTGGAATAGGGTTGCCAGACGTCCCGCATTTGATCCAAAAATCCCGCGTCCCGCTTTGTATTCCAAATGTCGGCAAAAAATATTTTTCAAGCAAATTTTTTCTGGATGAATTGATTTAGAATTTTCTAGAATTATGTAGGATTCTGTAGAATTCTATAAAGTAATGTTGAATGTTCTAGAACATCCTAGAAATTACATGACAACCAACTGGAGGAAAGAGAAATCGGTTGCTCATCGAAAACTTAGAATCAGAACTCATGATTAAAGAAAAATTTTCTGACTTGCAAGGAATTTCAGTTATACTTGAAGTCAGAAGATGAGCTAAAATTTTGAAGAAGATTAAAAGTTCAGAAAAATATTGACGTACAGTATGTCATAATATAATTAGTAAAGCGATGTATACTACAATATTTAATATGCTATGATAATTTCAATATTATTTACGATATTTCAAATATGATGCATAATAATTTAAATATTATTCACAATGTTTAATTGTTAAGCATTATTTTAATAAAAAATTTATAATTTTGTTTGTTGTAACCATTGAAGAAATCTAGTTTCAATTTGAAAAAAATTTGGTCTTGAAAAAAAAAAACCAAAAAATTTTGTCCCGCATGGGCATTTGAAAAATCTAGCAACCCTAGTTTGGAATGGCTGGTAATTTCGGATTAGACCAGGATTTGTTACGTATTGTGCTTCTTACGGTTGTAATAACATACAGATTAGAGTAAAAAAGAACAATACAGCTTTTCATTACTTTTCGAGATATAAAGAGTTGTGTAGAGTATGGTAATCATGGGCAGATCAAATGGGGGCCTTAGGGGCACGTGCCCGCCTAGGTTAGATTCCTGAAGGAGACCAAGTCCAAATTTTACCGAAGTCCATAAAACGCTTTACACCATTTTTTCCAAAATTGCCCATAAAATCCACAATTTTCATGCAACTACAATAATTTTTATATATAATATTTTATATAATTTAACATAATATATAACAGTAACGACGGATTTATGGAGGGCGACCGCACCCCCTCTTTTGGTTCTAGGTACCTATTTTGGCGCCCCGATCAGCCTGAATAACATGCCCAATCCAGTGTAAAACAATGCGTTTTCTGGCTTAGCACTAGTATTGTAAAGTATAAGAAGCTTTGGATCCGACGGCGCCCCTATAGTGGTCCGCCCCCCCCTCCCTTTGAAAATTCCTACATCCGACTGATATATAATATTATATATAATACTTCTTTGTCAATGCAACTATCACTACCACACCATTGAAAACTAGGGCCTATGTATGCATTATATAATTTAAATGTGGATCATCTTAGGGGAGTGTGAGTTTTTGATACCTTTCAGCTCACCCACAGGAACAGGAAGCCTGTTTCCTGTTGCTACCACACAGTATGGTGGGTATATAAAAAAATGTGGATCAAATGAAATACTCCACATGATGTCTGTTTGATACCACCCTTAGACTATCCTCCCTGGATCCACCCGTAGTAATTGTAAATAGTAAGTTGTAGAATATCGTATATTCATTTCAGTATGACAGTTCATGAATGAGATTAGGAGACTTGGTAAATTATATTATAGTATGGTTATATTTCTGTATATCTGCACAAAAATTTAAATACACAGTAATTACTAAAAACTTATTAAATTCGATAAACTATGGAAAAATTCAATTAACAAAGTAACCTACATTAATAGTACAAAAGATGAAATTAAAGATAAAATTCATAGTTGAAGTCTTCAAGAGAAGACTAGATGCCTGGCTCAGGACGGTACCAGATGAGCTGGGTGTACCTGGCTATGTACGGTGGAGAGCGCAAGAAAGCAACTCGCTCCTCCACCAAGCCTTCGTGTGAAGAGACCATCACACGGAACAGCAACGAGGTTAAAACTATAATTCCAACACGAGTGAGAGTATTATATATACTGTATATATACGTATGATGAAAAAACCACGAAGGAAAGGAAACACAGAATGGTGCTCAAGCGCTTTCGTCTAATGACATTCTCAGGAACACTCGAAGTAGGCTGTATGTGGAGGTACGCCATACAGTCATCTCTTTTTCTGAGCTGTATCATACCATTACATTTTTTACACACTTTATTGCGTTCCAAAAACTGAATATAGCCTACCAACAATGCGGGTGGACGAAATAGTGAATGTTGTGTAATTTTAAATCTTGATAGTTAGTTCCGAACTAAAACCTATATCACACGGCCGTTTGTTGCCGTTTTTCGTGTAAATAACCTCAATTGATTCAATTTTTATATAATATATATATATATATATCAAAGCTGGGCACAAACCATTAATCCGTTAATCGTTAATTAACGAAGTTAACTTTTTCGTTAACGATTTAACTTTTAAGTTAACTTTGAAAATCATTATCGGACTAATTAACTTCCGTTACATTTAACTTCCGTTAACTCAAGTCCGTTAACCCAAAAAATTCATAAATAAACGTTTAAAAGTTTCTATTATTTTCAGTGCTGAGCAGGTGCGCAGGCATCGACAAAAGGTTTGGGCCCCTCCTGGAGGATGACGAATGCCAGCTGGCTGCTGCCTTCCATCCCAGGTTTCGCCTCATCTGGTTGGACAAGTATGACAACACCAAGGTCGCCAGGGTGAGGAAAAGCATGGAGGGTACAGTCGAGGAGGCCATGAAGCAGCAGTCCAACGAAGTGGGCAGCAACAACGAGGAGGAGGAGGAGGATGACTTCTCAGTGCTGTCATCCAGACAAAAGAGAGCAGCAGAAGCCACAGGTCACTCAAGGGCAAGGCCCAGAACTTGGTCAAGACCTGGCTGGAGACCAACTCCAAGGACTTGCTGACAGATGCTGCCTTCTTGGGTGAGCAAGTGTTGGTGGACTTGTTCATCAAGTTCAACACAGCCATCCCTCCAGTGCTGCAGTGGAGCGTTTGTTCTCTATGGGCAAGGACATCCTGAGGGCCAAGAGATCATCCCTGTCTGATGAAAACTTTGATATGCTAATTTTCATGAAGGGCAACATGCATCTCATGGACAAAATGGAGAACGAGAAGAAGAGGGAAAATTAAATTATATATACAGCGTGTCCCAAAGAAATGTATACCCACTTTGTTCGATAATACCAGCTATGAGGATAATAAATATATTACTTTTTATATGTTTTTTAATAAAGAATTTTCTCCTGAATCTAAATATGTAATTATTTTTATTAAAAATTAAAAAACAAAAACGTTACAGATGTTTAAATTATAATTATTATTTTCGAGACTTCATGTGCGATATTTTCTAATATTTTTGCACGTATACGAGATAAGTTTGAAACCGACGGCACTGTGCAAAACTTACAAAAACAACGTTCTGGAAGACGTCGAACATCTTAGATAAAGTGTCATTTAACCATGGAATTTGTAAATTTTTTGAATTAACTAATAATTACAACATTTATGCTTCAATATCAACACTAAACATAAGTATCTCAAAACAGTCGGTTAAAATATTAGAAAATATCGCACATGAAGTCTCGAAAATAATAATTATAATTTAAACAGCTGTAACTTTTTTGTTCTTCAATTTGTAATAAAAATAATTACATATTTAGATTCAGGAGAAAATTCTTTATTAAAAAACATATAAAAAGTAATATATTTATTATCCTCATAGCTGGTATTATCGAACAAAGTGGGTATACATTTCTTTGGGACACGCTGTATATTGTGTTTTTCATTTTTTTTATAATAAAAGTTAACGTTAACGGTTTATCGGTAACTTCCGTTACATGTTTAACGAATTAACGGATTAACGGTTAACGAAGTTAACTTTTTGGTTAACGGTGCCCACCACTGATATATATATATATATATATATATATATATATACAGACATGGCCGTAACTACCTATGAGGTCACCGAGGTCCGGACCTCGGTAATTATTTCCTAAAAAAAAAAAAAAGACTGAACCGTTCTCGTGTATGAAACGCATATTACCGCTTTTCTTTTGAAAAGAGGGAGCGTCGAGCGTTTTGTGTTTTGTATTTAGTGTATAGCTTGGGCTGTGTTTGTAGATGTCATTTTGGTCTGAATTTTGCTCGTCCCGCCGCGCTCGAAAAAAATCTGGACCTCACTAATTTCTAAACCCTAGTTACGGCCCTGCACACAGAGATGGGCAATAACGCGTTACATGTAACGACGTTACGTAACGAACGTTACAAAAGTAACGAATAACTGTAACGCCTGAAAGATTTTCAAATGTATCAATGTGACGGTAACGCTTTGCAAATTTTTTATCAATGTAACGGATTTGTTCGTTACTCGTTACATGTTTGTTTTTATATAATAAGAGTGTTTGTATTTTAGAATCGAATTGGAAAATGAGATTTCTCATTATCGCCCATTGGACAGCCTAAAGGCTGTCCGTTGTGGCTTTAGCCACAACAAAGCTGGTTCATATATATATACTATATATATAAAAGATAAGAGGATGGACTAGACGATGTACATACCACCTAGAGGAAATACAGGAACACATAGAACCTCAAACTCGCTAAACCATATTCTCCAGGTCCAGTCTTCAGTCCTTCCGTCATACGAAAATTAGACAGAGTCCATAAATGTACTCTAACTAAATTTCTAAAAAAATTCTAAGTTAATATTTCGTTCGAAGGAGTGTACGAAGAAAGGGTATAATAATATTTAATGCAGAGGGTCCCTCACTTACCCTCCCCTCTCGAACTTTATCTGCCTTACTCCTCACCTTCTTCTTCTTCTTCGTCAAAGAGGGAGTGATCGGAGGATAAGGTATAATAATATAAGATAGGGATGGCATCACTTACACCTCCATCTTCCAACTTTCTCAGGTCTAACCTCAGCTCACTCCCTCAACCGGATGCCAGAATAGTATATAACAAGACACAATCCACGCAAAAAATCAGTTTCATCTGACGACGTGAAGTGAAAACAATGCTAGCTCATTGTATCCCCAAGACAGCCAAAGGATATTCAGTGTACCCCTAGGGAATACGTTATTTGGACCAGATACAGCCAGACCTTCTTACAAGAAGCACTCACAGAATGGATCCAAGACCTGACTCCGATAACAGAATTCCTATGGGAGTTCGAACCGAGAGTGGAAATACATCAACTGGAGACCAAGAACGAATGTCTCCTGAAGCTGATAAATGTGAGTTCGAAAATCATCCGTACACAATACCTCTCACTCCTGACATACTTGAACACGATGTCGATAATCAGACCGAAGGAGGGAGTACTCATCCAAACACCCTACAAGAGGGACATCCACTTGCATATGAAGACGGAGGAAGCCCTGGAGGCTCTCCTGCTGGGGTACTCGAAAGAACACGGACAATTTCACCTCCAAGATCCTCGGATCAACTTACTAGCTCTCACGAAAATCATATTCTCAAAAGAGCTTCCAACTCAACCAAAAGAAGATCTAAATCTAGCCATGGAGATTCAAAACATAGAGATGGACGAAAACAACAACTCAAACGACAACACCATGTGGACGAACACGACGGTAGAATCGGCCACGAAAAAAAGAAAAAGACAACTCCATCACCCGAGAATGTCGAAAATCCTGGAGGAAATTGCGAACGAGGACTGGAACGACTCGCACCCAGCTTCGACGAAGATCTTGCAAGTGCCGACACTGAAGGAAGAGAGGAGGAGACTAAGTTCTACACGTTCGTCGTTCGATCTACTCCCCATCCAGGAAAAACAAACACTAAGTGCCCATCCTTCATCCTCACAGACCACGACGACCATTGGCACATCACCTTCCAGACTCAACCTAATAACATCGCCAGAAAAAGGAAAACAATCTGCAAGTTCCTTAACCTCGATCCAACTGCACACCTCGAGGCTGCAGCAAGCACAACTCTTATCAAGACTATCAAAAGGTGGATTCTCTATCTTATCCGAAAAGGACTTGACCGAATGCACTATTTTGGTATTGTGCACCAAACATTTAAAACAATAATCAAATACATCAAAGACAACCCGATGGACACGGATGAAGTAGACGGACCCTGTCCTTACATGAATACCAAGAGGCATATCCGAGGGAAGACACAACCTCAAAAACAAACTGAATACGACTATATGTCAGAACTTATAGATGCTACACAAGCATACACAGTCAAACAAGTAGTACAACAACTGAACGAAGAAACATTCAAGACACTCTACAGTACATCACACTCGGCTCAGGATTCAGAGAGAAGCTGAAGAACGTCCTCATCTTCAAGAACCAAGCTAAACAACAAGTAGCAAACTTACTCCCAACTCTCACCAAAATGAAAAACAAGTTTGAACCGGAACTCGTCAAACCTAAAAACAAGGAATGGATCAAGTACCTATTTGATTCTAACAATGTTAACTTCAACACATTCTTCGCGTGGTTCATCATCATCGCGGACAAGAAAATACACAAGATAAATACCTTGATCCTACAAGGTCCAACAGGAACAGGTAAAACACTTACCTTAAATACTCTACTCTCTCCACTCAACTTTGGAACCGTAACAAGAGGAGGTGACAACAATCAATTCCATCTCCAAAACCTCCTTCATAGAAACTACGCTCTCTTTGAAGAACCTAGAATCAGCTCAGCAACAGTAGACGAGTACAAATTACTTCTAGAGGGAAGCGTCTTCGAAATTAACGTTAAGAATGCAGAGATGGAAAAATTAGCTCGCACACCAATCTTCATCAGCACAAACAAAGACATTGACTTCTGGGTAGCACCGGCTGACGGGGAAGCACTTCAATCACGTAGCAGGACATTCCAATTCACCAAAGAAATAAAAGGCCTGTCGGACAGGCACGTTCATCATTCCCAGCTGATACCTCCGCCGGGACACATTACCTTTAACGACTTCCTGGACCTCTACTACGACAACAAGCAGGACATCGACGCATATGTCGAAGTAAGTATACATTAACTCATTCATATACCTAACATATAATTTTAAATAGACCAGAAGACTCTTGTCCAACAGGTGAAGAACCGGCATTCAATGACGAACTACCAAGAGAATTCATAGAATGCACGGATCGAGACTGCCCACTAGGATGGAAACGAGTACGAGACAACCTTACTGTCAAAGTAAAAAGGCGAAGAACCCTGGAGCAGGGAGGGACCTAAGTTCAACAGAGGTTTCGTCATTCCTCTCATCTGGGCCTTCACTGCACATTAGCTCTGTATCCTTCCCATCCACTAACTTTAAAAATATGTTTATTAAACTTAACACTCCTATACCATCCGGTCCCGCTGTTGAGCGGGTTTCAGTAGGGAAGGATATATACGTATATTGCAATCGAAACGAGGCTCACTCTTAGATGCAACTTTTGAGAAGCTTGTTTTCTTAAAGGCCAATAAAGATCTTTTGAATAATAGTTCTTAAGTTTGTATATTTAGCTAATAAATTTCAATTATCATTGCATGCACAATAACTCATTTGATTCATTTCTTTAGTATTTCTTATTATTGTTTTGCAAAACTAAACTTTCCTGGTATATTCTAGCATTAGTAAATTAGTATCAATAGTATGCTACATCCTCTGTTATGTTGCAATTCCTAGTAATAAATCTTGCAGTAATTTTGTTTCACTTTTTTGAAAATATTATGCCTTATATGTCATAGCAACGCAATGAAGGCATGCACAGACTTCATAGCCTATGCATTAACCAGTGGATACAAACCACCATACTCGCACAAGCGAATGTTTATATAATATAATATTTTATGAATATATAATTATAATACCTATGCACATATATAATATATTTACATTTCATTAAAAGTAACGGTAACGAGTAACGGTGCCGTTACTCATTACTTTTTAAAAATGGTAACTGTAACGATAACGGCGTTACATTTAGACTGTAGTAACGGTAACGGTAACGGCATTACATTTATAAAGTAACGAGCACAGCCCTGTGTGTGTGTGTGTATATATATATATATATATATATATATATATATATATATATATATATATATAATATATTATACATCCCCACCTAACAATTTAAAATTGTCCCAACGCTGCCATAACATTGTAGGTTCGTTGCTAAAACGTGATTAATGTTACGATGGGACGTTTTTTAATCTTCAATAGATCTCATTAAAATTCAGTAACACAAATATGTGTCAAATGGTCAGAGACTAAAATTAAACAATACAAATTCGCCTAAACGCAGGTAAATATCAATGTGGGCTTGACACTATTTTATGTAATAGCTCATGCATGGCTTTTCATATTAAGTTAAACAAAAAAGATCTACAGATCTACAGAAGCTAAGGCTAACAAAGATCCTAAGATCCACTCTAAGGTTAGCCCGAGAGAAAGAAGAAAGTAAGGGGTTAAAAGAAGAGAATAAGGGGTTAAGTAAGTAGCAAAACCTTAACTCGTGGGTTAAAATTCATTCAGAAAGAGAGAAAGACACAATCACCATCCGCCGGCCACTGCCGACAAGTCGGAAAAATAGTCGAAGAGAATACTTCCAGCTGTTGCAGACCAGTCCTCTACTCCATAGGGAGGTAGAGGACGGAGCCCACTCCGCCGGAAAAGGGTGGAAGATGAAAAGAAGTAAAATAAGAACGCATTACAAACCATGCAACACATTCTTAACTCAAAGAACAACACATTCTTAACTCAAAGCAACACATACCTCCAGCGGTTGCAGACCGGTCCTCTACTCCATAGGGAGGTAGAGGACGGAGCCCACTCCACCGGAAAGGGGTGGAAGATGAAAAGAAGTAAAATAAGAACGCATTACAAACCATGCAACACATTCTTAACTCAAACACTATCATACCATGCAAACTACAGACATGCAATGAAGAGAGTTACAGACATGCAAATAAGGAGAGAGAAAAATAATAGTAGAAAGAATAACAAAAAGTGGGTTAGTTTACGCTACGAGCTACATCTAAGTTCGTGTTAGTCTAATTTTTTTTTTCTGGCATCACACGCTGACATGTCACAAGCTGGCATTATCGTTAACAGACTCATCCTCGATCACCACCCCCAGAGCTCCTGTTGCTAATGGTTTTATTATATTAAACAACGTTAATAATTCTAACGAGGGAGAGGGAAAAGGGGGCGGCTCGGAGGGAAAAGGGGGATTGTTTTATTATGTTAAACAACGTTAATATTTTTAAAATGCCTATCTAAACGGTTCTTAAACATATTAACGCTGGTAGAGTTCACGACGGGCGCGGGAAGATTATTCCATTTATCAATTACTTTAAACGTAAAGAAGTTTTTAGCGATATTAGTAATGAAACGTCTGCCACGCAACTTAAATCCGTTATTACGAGTATTGCTATTATCGAAAGTGAACAGTTTGTCAAAATTTACGTTATCGATGTTATTAACGATTTTGAAAAATTCAATAAGCTTCCCCCTTAATCTCCTAGTTTCGAGTGAATGCAAGTCTAACTCTTTAATCCTATCTTCATAAGGCTTGTTGCGCAATGACGGAATTAGTTTCGTGGCACGACGCTGAACCCTTTCTAACCTATCAATATCCTTACGCAAATACGGGCACCAAAACTGAACGGCATATTCTAAATGAGGCCTGACTATGGACTTTTAAAGGGGCAAGATAATATTCTTCGTTTTAAATTTGAAATTACGCGCTATGAAGCCTAAAAGCCTATTAGCTTTAGCGCAAGACTTCACGCACTGGTTCCTAACTTTTAAATCCTTAGATATGCGTACGCCTAAATCTACTACTTCGTCAACGCTCTATCATCCATTGTGTAAGTGTAATTATTGTTACGAAAACCTATGTGCAAAACTTTACATCTGTCTACGTTAAATTGCATCTGCCACTTATCCGTCCACTCCATAATCCTATTTACATCGTCTTGGAGCCTATTTCTATCGTCTTCGTTAACAACCTTACCACCTATTTTAGTATCGTCCGCGAATTTTGACACCTTACTAGTCAAACCTACATCTATATCATTAATGTAAATTACGAATAGCAATGGGCTTAACACTGAACCCTGTGGGACACCGCTACCTACATCCAACCACCCCGATTCACTACCATTAACAACGACCCTCTGTCTCCGAGCACGAAGCCATTCCTCTAACCAGTTATTACCTGACCGCGTATACCGTGCGCTTTAACCTTCGCAATTAGTCTTCTATGCGGAACTGTATCGAACGCTTTTTTAAAATCTAAATAAACAACATCAGTCGCTCTATGCCTATTGTATTCGCGCACTATTTCGTTATGAAATTCTAACAAATTAGTTAAACAAGATCTATGGCGTCGAAACCCATGCTGACTACTATTAATCAAATTGCGACTTTCTAAATGTTCGATGATACGATCCCTAACTACGGATTTCAAAAGTTTACCGACAATTGACGTTAAGCTAATGGGCCTATAATTGCTAGCTACTGTGCGATCGCCTTTTTTTAAAAACGGGCGTAACGTTAGCTAATTTGAATTCTTCAGGAATAATCCCCGTTTCCAGTGACTGATTAAAAATCTTCGTTAAGGGGCCTACGACAACGTCTTTCAAATCTTTCAGATGTCTAGGATAAAACGTCTCAGGGCCTGGAGCCTTGCTAACTTTTAACTTATCGATATAATGCGCAATCTCACCCTCGTAAACAGTTATTTCATCCAAAATAGTCTCGCTGCTAAATGGAACGATATCGTCCACATCGGGGATATTATTGACGTCTTCTACGGTAAAAACTGTTGCAAAAAAATTATTAAAAATACCCGCCATCGCCTGAACGTCGGAAGCCAAACGCCATTAATGTCCAAGAGAAGGCCTATATTATCTTTTATCGGCTTACGATTATTCACGCAATCGAAAAACTTTTTTGGGTTATGTTTACTATCCGCAGCTATAAGGATCTCTAAATTACGCTTAGCATTCCTAACTGATCTTTTAACCTGACGTCGAAGCTCGATATATCTATTAGAGTTAGTTACCGTGCCATTGCGCTTATTAAGTCTATACGCTCCGTTACGCTTGTTTATGAACTCGCCTGTTTCCCTAGTCCACCACTTAGGCCTATCATGATTTCTAGCGCGCTTGGGCTTACGAGGAATAAACTCCCTTTCGATATTCAAGAAACTATCTTTAAACGCCTCCCAATGCAAATTTGCGTCATTACCCATAAATAAATCACCCCAGTCCACTACTCTCATCCTATCCGCAAAACTATCAAAATTGGCCCTACGAAAACCAGGGACTTCTATTACGTTACTATCCTTAGTGTTTTCTATCAGTAACTTAAACCTAAAAATTTGATGATCACTACATCCTAAACTCTCGCCTACTTCTAAACTTTCGACTATGTTTTCGCCGTTCGTCATCTCCACGCCTAAAATATTATCACCGCGCGTTGGTTCGGTAACCATCTGTCGTAAAAAATTATCTTCCATGAACTCAATCAATCTCAAACCCTCAACGTTACCAGTAAAAGTCTCGTAATTTACGTTAGGGCAGTTAAAGTCTCCGACAACTATACTATCCTGATTATTAATAAAGTTACTAAGAAGTGTATAAAATCTAGTATTGTATCGAGGGGTTGAACGGGAGATCTATAAACAACAACAAAATTGAAACTAAGACTACGCGCCCTAACTTCAATGCATATCGCATTAATTGCTGCCGGAAAATCTATCTTAACCTCAATAGCCCTAAGGGAATTACGAATGTACAGCAAAACGCCGCCACCAATCCTATGTAACCTATCATTAGTAAAGAGTTTAAAACCTGGTATTTCAAGTTCCCCCAACAAGTCCCGAGTCACGGTATTTAACCACGTTTCAGTGATAGCAACTATATCCCCAGACCCACAACGTTTAAAGAAGGCTTCGACCTATACAGCTTTCGAACGTTTTCGTCAATTAACCTACCTAGCCTAGCATTACCTATTTCATTAAAATGCACCCCCATCTTTTATAAAAAGGCTAGGATCACCGAAATCTGACCACAGCTTTACGAAGGGTACATTTTCCTCAGCACAAATCTCTTCTAATTTAGTATTAAAAAATATCGTTTTAGACGTAATCCTAAGACCCAAACCGTGCCTAGGGGTAATACCTAGAACTAAAGACCTAACTGACCTCGCCTTTAAGGACCTAATTAACCCCCTATATCTCTCTAAAAGATCCAAAAGGTCAGGCACTCTCGTATCGGGCCTATACGAGTCGTTGCCCCCTACAATCGTCACCAACATCGAGTGACGGGAGGCAACGTCAATCCTATCCACTTCGTCTCTAACTCTGTCAACCCTGGCCCCTGGGAGACAGACCCTCCTCCTCTTGGTTGGATGCCGTTCAACGAACTCTGTGCCCATATGGCGCACTAAAGAGTCCCCAATTAAAATAGTTTCCCCCTCATTCACGTTCCTTTCCAAATGGGCGAAAGGGTTCGAAACCTCGATAGGGGGGGGGGATTCCTATCACCTAACGTACGCGGCCTGGCTCCACTCTTAACTTCTCTAAATTCCTCCCCATCTACTAATCTCGGACCAACCTTAACCCCTTCCTCAACTCTATCCAACCTTCCCGATAAAAGCTACCTAAACTAGAAACTAGGTTACGCACCTCACCCTTCAAAGTACTAACGTCTTCAACGTTAGTATTGGTTCGGCTTTCGTCAACTAGCCCTACCCCTGCCCTCATCAAGCGCTGCAAGACTTTCCGTTATCTCACGTACACTGCGTTTTATGTCAACTATTTCCTCCCTTAATTCGCAAAAAAAAAAAAAAAACGATCTCTCGGTAATCGCCATAGGACCACCGTCATATATGGCTCATCATCGAGGCTGGTTCTCCCTCTCTAGTCTCTCCGATAATCTCACACGTTTAGGCCAGCGTCCAACTGTGCTTCGCTCAACAACAGCATCTCCATAAACGTTTTGTAGACGTTTGTGAATATTTCCAACTGTTTCCTTCTCTGCGGTTAAGAACTCGATAACAGCTCTGTTTACGACGTTTCGACGCACATCAATGTCAGACGTCATTTTCGAAACTGCGTTAACCATCGGTTTTATACAAAGAGAGGAGGTTCAAACTGGAAAAATCCGATTATGTGAAACGTAGAAAGTTCAAACTTACGGCCCAAAAGACATTTCAGCCCCATGGCCTATTATTTAGCTAAGAAAAAAGGGTGGGGCAAAATATATTGAGTGCTCCTAGTAAATTACTTTGATTTAGTGTTTTAATGTTTCAAGTCTATTTTGATCTACTATTGTGAAATTTCTATTTTCAAAATTATTTAAGGTTTCCATAAAAGCCACTAGAAATACTCTCAAACATGGAAACATTAATACTTGTCCAGTCATCGTTGTGTGCATGAAATTTTGAGAAAAAAAATGTCTAAATGTAGCCCTTACGTAATAGGATGGCAACAACTTACAAAGTTTTCTTGTTTTTAACTAGTTAACTTAGGCCTCTGTGGTGTTTATTCTTTTATCATTAACATTCAGTCTTTATGAGGCTTTAATTTCTGTTGTTCGAAAAAGTATTGTGAAGTTACATGTCGTTACAGCTATTACTAATAAATGAAACATATTTTAATTGTCTTGATCTAACTGTATTTAGTGTTACCAGTTAAAGTTTAATTTTAGTTTTATCTACAATTTTGCCTCAGAATTAAATTTGTTGGCCGTCTCAGTCGTATGCAGTGTTAAATAATGACAGCATAATTTGTGTTTAAGTACTGCTCCAGTTTCAGATGAATATTAAAAATTGGTAATAAATCAAGATAGCCCATACAATATAATAATAGGTTATATAATATCATTGAAAAGAATAAAGTTTGAAATTGTCACCCTTATAATGTAGTTGAAGTTAAAAGAAAATGTTTATACAAAATGGGGAACTATCTTAATCGCAAATATGCCATTCCTTAAATGTGTTTAAATAGAGAAAGAAAGTTTTTTAATGACAAAATAAATATGTTAATTTGATCATGAAACATACAAATGTTGGAGCATTAATATATATATTTTTTATTTTACTCAATTCATGGCAGGGTTGGCAAAAACCTGGGTTTGTTTTTAAGGTCACTGTCAAGTTTTAGATTAAAGGATAATAGTATTTTTCAGGATATATGTTTAGCAACTCGTTTATTAACAGTATGACAGGGTAGAAGTGGTGGATGTATGTTGAGATGAAGGAAACAAAAGGTCAGAATTTGCCTGCAGGATTTGCAACATTTATTAAAAATTTGCAAAGCTGTACTGCTAGTTCTGGTTCTCTTGAAAAATTCTTTAGTACATTTGTTATAGTATGGTGCAAGCTTAAGAAATAGGCTTGGGGAAGAGAAGGCGGAGATGCTTGTTAGAATTCATAAGCATTTAAGATCAAGTAATACTTGTGAATAATATACAGTATATATACCTTTACATAGCATTCATTACTTTTACTGTACTCTATTTGTGTCTGTAGTCTGAACATCATTTAAAAGGCCAATAAAACTTTTCAATTTTTTTATAATCTTTATTTACACATTGCATAATTTAAGAATTGTTTTATAAATCAGCTTACTTGAAATAATTAACATGCCAAAGCATTCTAATTAGCTACAATTGGACAATGTAGTAATCAGAAAATTTAAATTATTTTAAAATAAACATAGACCAAAAACCCCAAAACCCCAAAACCCACTGAAAATTCTTGTGGGTTTTGGTTTGGGTTTTTGGGTGCCAACCATGAATTCATGGACGGAAATACTGTTTCAAAATTCTACATTGCCTAAGTCGGTAGAGCATGCCAAAGTTCAATTAGCTTCACAATTTTAGCCAATTTTGACAAATATTACTTCATTATACAGCTTCTTGGACACATTTCTAACTCTTCCCCATTGTGTTTTGCGACAGAATAATTTTCATAAACGCACTAAAATGTTTAGTGGAATAATCTGAAATGAAAGTGGGATGTGCCAACGTCTCTGTCAGAATGTTACGCAATGTCCGTAGTAGTTCATGTAGCAGAACTGGCATATGCGAACATTGAACAGCTTCATGGCCTGAATTTTGAACATTTACTGAATTAAATTCAACATGGGGCCGCACTTTTGCTTCAGTTTAGATCATCAGAACAGAAAACTGTTCAACCTACACACACACACACACACACACAATATATATATATATATATATATATATATATATATATATATACACTGTGTATATACACACACACATTACGTAACTTAAAATATATAAAAAATAAATTTCTAAAATAATCTGTTCAGGCTGCGTTGATATATATCAGTGGAAGCCTGAACACATTATTTTAGAAATTCATTTGTTTTATATATCATATTTTATAAGAGTTACGCAATATACAGTATGTATACAGGGTGTCCGGGCTTAAATGGTAATAAAATAAAACATTATAAATATTTTATTGCCATTTAAGCCCGGACACCCTGTATATTGTGTGTGTATTTTTACATATTTCATATCTAACCAGGCTGAACAGTTTTCTGTTCTGATGATCTGAACTGAAGCAAAAGTGCGGCCCCATATTGAATTTAATTCAGTAAATGTTCAAAATTCAGGCCATGAAGCTGTTCAATGTTCGCATATGCCGGTTTTGCTACATAAACTACTACAGACATTGCGTAACATTCAGAGAGAGACATTGGCACAAATGGGCATATCATACTCTGGGTTCAGGGTTGAAATTTTGGAAAAACAAAGTGGCTAATATGTATTCCTATGTAAAAATTAATTCTAAGATGGGTTTATTATTTGCAACTTTTCCATAAAATCTCATTTTCATGGTCAAAATCGCGATTTTCTGATTTGAAGGCTGTCTAACGCAGCCTCAGGGCACCCAAACCAAAGCGCGCAGCTGTTCTGCATATGATTTAGTGTAAAATCTGCTTTTCTGACCTCATCCTTGCTTTCTTGCGTGTTTCAACACCTCTGGGTGCTGAAAAAATGTTTAGATTTCACGTAAAACTTAAGAATTTTAAGTTTTTCTTCAAAGAATAGGCGCGGCTCACCAGCTCTACTCTGATCGAGTAGCGGGAGACTTGCCACCTCCACGTGTAGGTTTACACGCCTGTTCTTCCTGGATCCCTGAAAAGCGTGGCCTCATAAGATCTTATATTATGATCTTATGAGGACTTTCAGCTCTTATGAGCATTAACGATGGCTTCAGCCTCTTCATCAGCCACTCGAACCTGAAAAGCTCTTAAGTATGCCCTGCTTCGATCTGAACACTGGGAGCATTTCTTGATCGTCTATCCTGGCTCTCACCCACCCATCTCTCCTCTCGTGACCGTACACAGCTTGGGAAGTAGTTGAGACTTCCTGTACAGCTCTCTCGCAGGACTGAGTATGAACAGAGAAAACGTCCACGTTGAGTGGAGTTTTCCTGAGATCCTCGAGCTCAGTCAAGGTCATCTTGCAGGTGAAAATAGGCTCGTAAATATTCTCTGATTCCTAGTTGATGAGATCCTCAGGTGAAGTGACTTACAGATTGACTTTGGGATTTTTATGGGGCCTCACTGTCGTATCACCAAAGTCTCTTCCTTCTCTGATCTTCTCTATCTGGCTCACAGCAAAAGCTCTCTGATGCTCATCCTCACTGCACAGGAATGAAGCCAGGATGTTCTCAGGATGTGTGTGGTAAGTTCCTCTTATCACTGCAGCAGAGATGATGTTCCTGACCTCGGTAGTCTGGTTCCTCAACAGCCTCAGGCTTGAAAAAACGTGTGCAGGACCAAATTTGAAGTGGTGCTTCACTTTGATGTCGTAGTACATTTTGAAGTAGAAGTTAAGGCAGAACTTCACGAGGACCTCGAGCCTCCTCAACACCTCCCCCTTCAGTCCGTGCTCCCTCATCCACAAAGCAAAATGGCCTGTGCAGTAGTGAGCCACCTGGATTGGTTCAGAGGTCCGCACGTGAGACCAGCCAACTGTGGACTGAGACTTCCAGACTTGATGGCTTTAATTAGAAGATAGCAGTTGTGCTGGTCTGTGGAGAGAGATTTGACTATCTCTACTGGCAGCTCTATGATATCTTCAGTTCCTTCCACTGGTTTGAAGTTGAAGTTGACCTCAAGTTCATTCACTTTCTCAAGAAGTTTTCCAATAGGCCCACTGAAGCCTGACCAGGGAGTTACAGGGCCGTCCAGCTTGATGATTAAGTGCCTCAGGGGGAGCTCGTTCACATGGAACTGACAGATCATCCAGTGGCACTTGTGACCCAGCATCTTCTCCAATAGGGCTATGGCGCCTCCAGACCACCCCGTGTTGGTGTTGGTAGAGTCTCCTCCAATCATTACAAGGCTCTCGTCAGCTCCGTGATCCAGAAGCCACTCATGCAGGCCCTGAGCGATCTTATGAGCAGGCTTTTCTCCTTCCTCAGGTTCCTCGGGAGTGAAATGGAAGAGGTACTTTCCTTGATGCTCCCACGTGATAGTGTAATGCTCCTCGATCACTTTGCCAGGATGAAATCTCCCTGTCACTTCGTCATATTTCAACACCTTTGTGTTCCTATCCTGCTTGCCATCAAAGAATAACCCAGAGATCTTCTCCTCCTCTGACCTCTGCGTGAGAGCTTCAACTGAGGAGGCCATTACTTCCTCCTTGGTCCTCCAGACTTTCATGCCATCTATGGTCAAGTAAGCCTTGTCTTTGGAAAGATGACCGGCCTTGATGAGGTCGTTCAGGAAGCCAGTGGCAACTGCAGCTGCCGGAACATTTGCCACCCTGTACCTCAAAGCTGCTGAAGCTGTCCCTTGGATCTTCATGTAGTTTCGTGTAGCAGAAGTTGGAGTTTCGGCAGGTACTTCAGCGGGAACGTCCATAGGAGCTTCAGTAGCCTCAGCATTGCCAGAGGCTTCTTTTGCAGCTTCTTCCAAGTTTGGCTCTTCGTCCTCCTCAAAGTCTTTCATGAGAGAATGTTGAACTTCGCCTTCTGCGTCCAAATGATTACAAAGACTCAAATGGAGTAGATTTTTTTTCTTATGTATGTATGTATGTATGTATTAAACCTGTGTAAGAGTTAAGCAAAATTAATGTGTCTAAATGGCAACAAATTACGACAAAGGGTTAAAAATATGAGGTTGTGTTCAATTGAATATTTGGTATTTCAACATAGAACAGAAAACCGCAATTTTGAACATGATAACGCGATTTTTGGGAAAAGTTGCAGAAAAGAAACCCCTCTTAGAATTAAATTTTACATAAAAATACATATAGCCAGAGTGAAATTCGGACTCGGAAAAGTATGATATGCCCTAAATTGTCGCATGGAACTGGTTGATATTCTTTAGGATTAGATTGAACAAGCGGTAGCTCGCTATCGCTTGCGACCGTTGTACAACTTGGCCCTCCGGGCGGGTAGCACTGTGACATATACTGCTATATACGCCATTACCCCCATTACATCCACCCCTCTCCCCCATTACCCCACCCCCACTCTGCCATTACCCCCACACACAAAAGTAAAAAAACGCCATTACCCCATTACCCCCACCCCCACAATTACCCAACCCCCCTCCCCCACTGCCCCCGGGCGGGTAGCACTGTGACATATATTGCTACCCGCCCGGGGGTAGTTGGGAGGGGGGGTAATGGCGTTTTTTTACTTTTGTGTGTGGGGTAATGGCGGAGTAGGGGTGGGGTAATGGGGGAGAGGGGTGGGGGTAATGGCGTATATAGCAGTATATGTCACAGTGCCGTTTAGTCTGTGCACGGTTCCGAAGAAAGCGGACACACGCACATACACATTTTAGCTCAATAATATATAGGATGAGTAAGGGTGACTGGCCATTACGTCCTTTAGCATCGGTCGTTGGTTGTACATAGGTAGCGACGGCACAAAATTTAATTTCGTGTAAATAATAAATTTTTACTGTAAATTTATGTTGAGTTTTATTTATGTATTCTTAGAGCTGTAATTGTGACGCATAAACATCTGTGGATATTATTTGCTCGTATACTTGTGTATTCGCACACATTTTGCTGTTTGTAATTGATTTGGTAAATATGGTGGATTTTATAATTCCTAATTGTGTGCAAGCACTCGCGCATTTTTTAACGCGCCATTCTTAGAGATCTGTCTAAGATGTACATAAGATGTACCTAAGAATATATGTAACAATGTGCTGTATTTCATACGTTTGTCAACTGTGTCTGTGTTCACTTCAGTACAGGGTTGGCAAAAAACCCACTATTTTTTGAAAAAGCCCAACCCACCTGGGTTTTCAAGTTTTTTCACAAAAAAAACGGGCAAAACTGGGTTTTTTCAAAATTGTATCATATAGTATAAAAGCAAATAATAATAAAATTATATGCTCTGTAAACGTTAATGATGATTGATTTTCACTTACTATAATCAACAGTGTGTGTATCAATCATTATTTTTATGAATTATTAAACTTAAACTGGGTTTTTCCAAATAAAATATCATAATAGCTTCTTAATATAAGATTATATATGCTTATAATGTTCATGATGATTGTTTTTTATTAACTATATTCAACAGGAAGAATAGACATCAGCCATTGGGCTGTTACAGTGTTGGACCTGTTCAAACTTGTTACACTATTGGACCGGTTTCAACAAGTCAGTTGATTGTCAGTATTTTTTACAATACTTATGTCTATGAGGAAAGAGTTTTCTTATTTTGAATTTTTGCAGATGAATCACAAAGATTTGAATTAATTTTAGAGCATTAGCTTGTATTATGTTTTAAGGTACATTTTAAAGCAGCCTACAATTACTCCATAAATTAGAAACTCAATATATATATAAAATTATAGAGAATCTGGGGAGAAAGAACGTTGTGTGCATGCTCAAGAGTGTAGTTCTGGGATGTACAAATTATTATAAAGTAAAAGTAAAGTAGCTACCTTAAAGTACCTTAAAGTACCTTAAAATATAAGATTACAAAATGTTTAATGAAAGAACAATTATTTTTATAAAAATGAATGATTGAATGGCTTAAAATGAACTAAAACTTCTTATTTTTGTTGTGCTAATGAAGCTAGATATATGGCTTATTATTAAAATAAAATTATCTTTGGTAATGTATAATAGTTTTTTTAAAACCAAGAGTGCAGGAGATGAGGATCTATAATTCACTAAAGCCAGTTCATTTTCAGCAAACTGATACGTTCAGTTCTTAAGTTTTTATCCATTAAAGCATTGTATTAAAATATTCCAATGCACAATGTATGAATACACGAATTATTTTAATTTATTGGTAATTATTTATAAGTAACCAAATGTTTTATGTATGGTTAAGCTCAAATTAACCTGAATATTTGTAATTAAAAGCAATATTTGAAAACCCCCAGTTAAGTGGGCAAAATAGCAGGGTTTTTTAAGTCGGGGGTTTTGAAAAAAAAAAAAAAAAACCGGGTGGGGAAAACTGGGTCACCCACTTTGGTGCCAGCCCTGCTTCAGTATGTAAGGTTAAAGAGCAGGTATACATTTTATTTTTTGTCATTGGCTTATTAATCTTTGAAATAGATTTGCTTGTATAAATCCTGGATCCGGGCCTGTAGATATATATGTCATAGTCTAATACAGGGGTTCTTAACCGGTGGGTAATTACCCCCAAATGGGTAATTTGGGATATCCAGGGGAGTAATGGAAGTCATACATATTTTAATTAAGAGTGGTGTTTAAAGACAATTGTATCATTATGAACTACTCCTTTAACTTTTGGTTAATTTACGCGTCATTAGGGGTAACGGGGTGAGCGCCAATGCTTCAGGTGGGTAATGGAAGTAAGTGGGTTGAGAACCCCTGGTTTAATATAACACAAGTCACCTCATCTCATTCATGTGGTTTGATCATAGTCTAATATATTACGAAATCTTCTTATCTCATGAGCTGTCATACTAAAATGAATATATGATGATCTACAACTTGGTTTACTATTTACAATTACCATACTCTTCACTATTTTTATATCTCGGAAAGTAATGAAAAGTTATAGTGTTCTTGTTTCCTCTAATTTGTATGTTGTTATAACCATAAAAAGCACAATATGTAACAGATCCTGGTCCTAATCCGAAATTACCAGCTACTCCAAAAGCGTATCCACCACAAAAGACTTCTTAATTTACACTTGGTGAATGAAACTTGTAATTTGTATTGCTCGTATGGGAGGGCGCTGCGAGTCAGTTTTTGTATAAGTGAAATGAACTTTTATGATAAGACATGTGATTATATTAGACTATGGTTTGATCCTAAATGAAAATGCTACAATTTACTACAACTTACTGTAATATTAAGAAAATGGGAAACAAAGGAAATGTAAGAACATCGTTTGCGAAAAGACTTTTATGCAATATGGTCCTTGTGTTATCTGATAATAGGGGTAAATATTAAAAACGCTTAAAATCTTACGATTTTAATCCAAGGAAAATTGTAAATATCTGTACAACTGGTTTGGGTTTAGAAATTATAAGGACAGACTCGTGAATGAAAGTAGTAGTGCCCTCGACATTGTGCGCACCTACTCTGCCAGCTCCTTCGTCATTTATTCAGATTCCCAAAGCGCGCTTCTCTCCCTAGAGAGATTTAACCCCCCTCATCCGCTCGTCTGTACCATCCAGCAAATCTTCTACTTTTTAACAGCCTTCTGACACAAAACAATCGCCTTCTGCTGGGTCCCGGCACATGTCGGCATCCAGGGTAACGAGGAGGCGGACCGCACGGCAGACGGCCTGCTTTCTGCCGGCCTCCTCCCTACCCTTCCCTTTCTCCGACTTCTTCCCGTCTCTCCGCTCCCACTTCTGGCAACGGGAATGGGACCAGGCCACACAAAAACTTCACAAGATCGAATTGCAATTAGGATACTGGGCCTCCTCATTCCACCGGTCCCGCTATAAAGAAGTGATCTCTAGCCCGTCTCCGCCTAGGAGACACACATTACTTATGGTCACCTTGTGGCTAAATCGCCAGCCCCGCTCTGCCATACTCCTATCACTGTCGTGCATCTCCTGGTCGAATGCCCAAACCTGTCCACTCTTCGTCGCAGATGGTTCTCTCACTTGGCCAAAATTCCCATACACGAGCGTCTACAATTCATACTCGCCGAAGGCCCCCATTTTTCAGCCAGCGGAAGCGATTTTCCGTTTCCTCACTTATTCCCACCTGCTTCATCCTGTCTAAGACCTTACCCCTCCAACCCACTACCCAGCAACTGAACATTACTCACCCCCTAGTCTACCATCCCCAACTCAGTAACACCACCCACCCACTACCTCGCCGAGATATGTACCACACTAGGTACGAATCGGCGGTTAAAAAAAAAAAAATTATATATATATATATATACACACACACATATATACATACACAAACTCAGAATGGTCCCCTGAGAAACTTATATGTTAAACACAGACCGTGCATGGAACAAGGAACTCTTCTGGGGAATTACATCCACTATAGTTCAAAAAAATAATGATAAATGACAAATACTATAGTTTTTTCTTCTTCATGATGGAAAGCCCAACGTGGGCACCGGGTTACTCGCAAAGAGGTCCCAAAATATAGCTTCCCTCACCAGCTATCAGCAAAGCAGACAGGATCCAGCCTTAGGACAGGATCTAGGGTACAGCCGTACAGCCAGTGGTGGGCACGCGCAACGATTTTTGTAGCGCCGCAGCCGCAACCGCAACTCTGCTGAAATAGTTGCGCCGCACGCGCAAGCGCAACCCTTTTCAAAAAGTTGCGCCGCAAGCGCAACCGCAACGCGCAACTTTTGAAAACTAAATAAAATAATATTAAAATAAAAAGCCTTTTTACAAGTTAAACAAAATATATCTGATACAGAAAAAGATAATATCAATATTTTATTACAATATATAATAAATGCAAAAAAATCACTACATAAGAGCCAGGTTCCCCTTCATGAACACCAGCATCTCAAAGTGTGGATCGGAGAGTCCAGCCCGTTTTGGCTTCAGAACATCCTTCCCCAAAGAGAACAGACGTTCTACAGCCGCACTTGAGGGAATGGGTGTGTTATACTGCACAAAGAGGTCTGTCAGTTCCTTGCAAGTGAACACGTTCCTCGCGATATTTTTCTCCGGCCTCTGGTCCAGGAAACTGTTCACCAGCATTGTGCTCTCCTTCTTCTGTTTGCTGATTACTCCTGTGTCGTACAGCTGCTCGAGGAAGTCCCCTTTGTCTGCCGCTTCCGCATCACTGCTGCTGAACTCTTCATCCTTCCTGGCCCTGTCCACCAACGACACAACTTTGCTGGTGACCGTCCTCCTCAACTCCTCCGGGTCTCTTCCTGGCACCAGCTCTGGCCATCTTGACAGCTTAAACTGCGGGTTGAAGGCAGTAGCTAAGAGGCAGTCCATGTCTGTAAAGACATGGCCAAACCTGCCCATCAACCCCTCAGTCAAGGCCTCTGTCAGAGGGAGGCAGACGGCCAACTCTTCGTTGTGCTTGTGCCTGTTGAGACTGGAGAGGCAGAGGACCAAGGTGGGCACCAAGACGCCCATGTAGGCTCTCCCCTTCGCCTGCAGGACGTCTAGGCTCTTGGCCACCGGCTCCATGACCTGCCGATAGGCTTCGTGCAAGGATGCATGGCGTTTCTTGGCTTCTTTTGTCCCGTCCATACAGCAGTCCAAAAACTTCTGAAGGCAGTAGCCGTGCTTACTCTCCATATGCTTCCGGAGGCTGTATCTTGACTTCTTGTTGGCTGAGAAGACCTTCTTATTGGGCCTGCAGCGGACACACTCGTACAGGAAGTTGTCCGTGTGGCCCTGTGCCTGGGCCTGACCCTTGAACTCAAAAAAGTCGGCCAAGTAAGGCCAGGGGTTAACGGTAGGGGCCCCCGATCCTGAAGCGGAAACCTCACTGACACTTGCTTCAGTCTCAGGGGAACGGCTGTCAACATTCTCAGTCACTTCAACCTCTCTGTCCATGTCCTGGTCGGCAGAATCAGTGCTGTCGGCCACAGATACCACAAAACGATCCATAATACTAGTACTAGTACTAAAAAGTAAAAAGAAACGAAAACAACAGAAAGTCAGACAGTGATACTGGCGCATTGAGAATGTGACTGAATGTAAACAATTGAAGTGCAGTGTTGCCAGATAAAAATATTTAAGTTACATTCGCTTGGGTTATTTTTACAGAGAAGTAATATTAAATGTTGCGCGTTGCGCGCTAATCTTGAAACTGCATATATAAGTTGCGCCGCAAACAATTCCGCAACTCTCTGTAAAAATGTGCGGCGCAAGCGCAAGCGCAACCAAAAATGTTGCGGCGCAACTGCCCACCTTTGCGTACAGCTTGCACCTAGCCTACTATATTCAGAACCTCAATATACACAAGAAACTCGTTGCATTCACGTCTGATTGAATACATCAAAGAAAAAGGGCTAACTATTGTATTTTTAGCCAAAAAAACAAACTTAAACCTCAACCAGGACATTGAGCATCCACCCTTCAAGGCACATAACACGTCCGTTTAATATACACAAACTCAGACCTATGCCCCCCTCCTTATGTACGCCACTGAGTATGTGATAATGCAGTGCTGATCTATCTACTTGTGAGTTGCCCCCGGTCAATTGAATGCCCGGTTAGGTCAACTGAATGCCCTTGACGATTGGTTAGGTTAAGTCATGATATTTTCGTTAGTTTTAACGAAAATATCACGACTTCACCAATCGTCAAGGACGTACAGTTGACCTAACCGGTCATTCAATTGACCTACGGGCATTCAGTTAACCGGGGGCCGCACAGCCCCCAGCACAGGACCACGACTTGTTTCTGTTTAAATACAAAAATACAAAAAATGCTTATTTTTGTAAAAGAGATGCCGGGGGGAAAGGAACAAGTACCATAAAATAATTTGAGAAAACAGTTACAGTAGTCACAGTCAAAATAGTATATAGAAATACAGATCACGTGGCTTTTGCTTGCGCCCAGCCAGTCTGGCTGATTCTCCGTCAAAAACAAAAATTTTCAACGCCAAATTATTCCGCGTTCATCCCCAAATTTCTGCATCCCAAGTCAACGTCACGGCTGAGATGCCAGTTACGGACTTTCCTTTACCTCTTACTGATTATTACAAAATTTGCCAGCACAAAAACAATCATTATTTACAATGTTTTAACAATATATAACTGATTAAATAATCATGACTTTCAATTCAACATATTTCACCGGCTTCATTGATTGTAAACAAACTCCCAGTCATTTTCATTGGTCATTTCTCAAGTATTGTCACATGAATGTACAATTTAGGGTGGATCGATTTTACATTTTTTTCGATTTCCATATTCTAATAGAGACAAAAATTTGCGCATGCATGAGAAAATAGCCTCTGCAAAATCTTAGCTTAATAGGTAATCATCTTCTGCCCCCGGCAGAGCGATGAAAATCATATTTTAGTAGTCAAAAACGTATTTTTAAACCCTAGCCTAGAGTCATAAAATTTTGCGTGTGTGTTATTTCATGCCTAAGCAACGATATAAATGCTATGGGAAATATATAAATGCATTATTTAAGACAAAGAGTCGATCTGAAAATATGTATATTATACATATTTTCAGATCGGCTCTTTGTCTTAAATAATGCATTTATATATTTCCCATAGCATTTATACCGTTGCTTAGGCATGAAATAACACACACGCAAAATTTTATGACTCTAGGCTAGGGTTTAAAAATACGTTTTTGACTACTAAAATATGATTTTCATCGCTCTGCCGGGGGCAGAAGATGATTACCTATTAAGCTAAGATTTTGCAGAGGCTATTTTCTCATGCATGCACAAGTTTTTGTCTCTTTTAGAATATGGAAATCGAAAAAAATGTAAAATCGATCCACCCTAAATTGTACATCTAACAATATCGAAATTGTAAATTTTATTATTTTAGGTATTTATGAGTAAAATTAAAGGTCTTATGTTAATTAATATATCATTTTAATACTTATTCAAGTTTTACTATGCCAAAGTGGCCCAAACTGTAGAGTGTTGGATTTTTAAAAAATTCTTAGTTTTCGCTGTTCCCAAACTAAATTACTAATTTTTTATCCAAAGTCCCTCGAAAGATGTTTTTCATGATTAAATTTCCTCTTGATTGATACCAGTTACGACTTTCTACGTGAATTCTTTCTAATTAAAAACTAGGAAGGACAGGAATTTTAAAGAAAAACATCTTTTCATGGACTTAGGATAAGATGTGTGTGTAGTTTATCTATAAGAAACAGCATAAACTAAGAATTTTTAAAACGCCAAAACCACCCTAAAGTTTGGACCTCGTTTGCACACTTAAACTTAATGAATATATAATTTTAATAATTACTTAATATAAAACCTTTAACCAACATATATTTCAAAACCGAAGCCACTCGTTAATTACGGAACTGATCCACAGTTGAAGATCGATGACGTAATTGGTTCGGAGCCGTTTGAGTCCCTAATACAATTTTCACATGGCAGAGATGTTTTAGAATAACTAATAAATACTAACTAGCACTACTTGTTCTATAACATGTTCAAGGTCAATTCAATCCAACCAATCGTTAGGTCAACTGTACGCCCTTGACGATTGATTAGGTTAAGTCGTGATATTTTCGTTAGTTAACCTTATAAGGCTAACTAACGAAGAAGGCTGGGGGCCCTGATCTTCAGGTGATCCAAATGCTGAAGTGGCTTTACTTGACCACTAACTTCCTTTTTTTATGAATTACATGAAAATTAACTTAAATTCTAGTCAGTACCATAATGATTATTCGAAAGGACATCAACTAGTACAGACAATGGCGTAGCCAGAAATTTCTAATGAGGTTACACATGAAATATTATTTTCAATTATATATCTACACTAAGTTTCCAACTTACACTGTTAATTCGTTCCGAAGGTCGCCGTGTAAGTTGAAAACCTTGTAAGTTCAACACTGCTTAAATACAATATATTTTGTGACATATACGTTCGTTTTTATGGGTAGTTAAAGCTAAAAAAGTAGGGTTTATAATTTATTCAATACAGTACATATATTAAAACGTAATACTGTATTAAGAAAACTAATATTTATTCAATTATTTATTATTTATTTATTCAATAAGGTTATAAGGATCATGCTCGCGTATCCGTGTATCTACGGAACCACTTACTGTACACTTATTTTAAATCAGTATATGGATTAAAAAAAAAGAATACACATATGTATGTTGGGCAAATAATACTTTGTTGTGTATTAATAACGTTTTTAATTCCTGTCATTTTTTTTTATTCACTTATAGGGAAACTGTGGTGCTACTATATCGTGCGGTCTACAAAGATATCTTTAGTCTACAAAAGAATTTGCGCTGAAGTGACCTGACCTGATCTGACCTGAATTTGTGCTGACCTAACCTGAAATGACTTGACTTTATCTTTGGGGACGAATTTGAGGTCAAGGCGGACTATAAAAGGGGGAATCAGGAAGACAAATATTAGTTCAGTTACATTAAAACAAACAATGGTACTTACGTATTATCGGAACTACCAAACCCAAACTGTTTATTATGTATTTTTGCTCTCGTCATTTTCGTTTAAACTAACGAAAATATCACAACTTAACCTAACCAATCATCAAGGGCGTACAGTTGACCTAACCGGGCATTCAATTAACCTACCGGAAATTATATCCCATAAATTAATTATTATTATTATTATTGGTAATGATATTAAAAGTAATAATAATAAAGCTCTAGACTCGAGCTTCGCACATTTGTTTTAAATAGGCCTACTTAGAAGGTACGCTGGGTAGTCCCTGAATAAAAACGTTTTGGGGCCTACGCCCATAACTAACTATCACAGTTAAAAAATCAACCTTAACTTTTGCTTTGATTTCTTTATTATAGAATAAGAACACGTGGGTTTACTAATAGCACTTGCAGCAAGTTGGTTTTGTAGCCCCAGCAAAAGTATATGTACGGGGGTGTCCGAAAATAAATATACCAAAAATAAAGTTGAATAACTTTTTTGTTATTTGAGATAGCAACGTAAATTGAAGATAAATACACGCAGTAGACCTATAAGTTTGGTTTTGTTGTATATACTAATTTTTGTTTTCTTTTTGTTTCGGAAGAAACCCCAGTTTTTAAGAAAATGACAACTCCTCAAGAGAAGGCAAAAATTGTGAGATTTTTACTTGAAAGTGGTTCAATCATTAAAGCCCAAAGGCGTTTCCGACGTGAGATGAACAAACAGCGCCTGAAAGACAGCATACGAAGATGGGTAGACCAAATTGAGGATAGTGGATCTGTACTAAAGGGGAAATCTACCGGAAGACCAAGGAAGTCTCGGGCAAGGGCGAATGCAATTAGGGAAGCGTTTGCCAGAAGCCCTAAAAAGTCAATTAGGAGAGCATCAACCGAGTTAAACATCCCGAGAAGCTCTGTCCATGATATTCTTCATAAAGAATTGAGGTTCAAATGTTATAAAATGCAGATACTTCATCAACTTTTAGAAGAGGATTATGAGACCAGAGTAAATGTTTGTCAAGAATTAATTGAAAGGATAGAATCAGATGAACACCTTTTATCAACCTCCTTTTTAGTGATGAGGCTTCATTTCACATGTCAGGCAAAATTAATTTAATTTGATCGTCATAATTGCAGGATATGGGGGTGAAGAAAATCCCCATGAATTGTATGAACACGAAAGGGATTTCCCTAAAGTAAACGTTTGGTGTGCCATGTCATTATGGACCATATTTTTTGTTGAAGGAACTGTCACCAGCAATTCGTACCTCAACATGCTACGAGAGTTTTTTATTCCACAACTCCAAGAAAATCCCGACTTGTTACAAAGAGCTTTCTTCCAACAGGATGGAGACACCACCCTACTTTGCTCGAATTGTTAATGTGTTTTTTAAACCAAACTTTTCCAGAACGTTGGATTGGTCGGGGAGGACCTCTGAAATGGTCCGCTCGTTCGCCCGATTTTATAACACCTTTAGATTTTTATCTCTGGGGTTTCTTAAAAACTAAAGTCTATCATAACAAACCAAGGGACATTAAAGAAATGAAACATTGTGTTTGTGATGCTGTCTCATCCATCTCTACAGCTCTGTTGGAAAATGTTTTCTCAAAATTTGAACGCAGAATTAGTTTGATTATAGAGAATGATGGACATGTAGAAGTTCAGTAATTAATCAAGGCAATGTAAATGATACCTTAAAATTAAGTAACATAATTCTTACAGGCCTGCTGCATGTATTTATATTCAATTTATGTTGCCATCTCGAAGAACAAAGTTACTCAATTTTTTTTTTTGTATATTCATTTTCGGACACCCTGTATTTGTTATTCTACATAGTATAAGAAACCCCACCACATTCACACGACAATTTTTACTAGATTTCGCTGATAATAAACCCTAGATTCTAGAACATTTTTGCATGTGTGAAAAGGGTATAATTAATTATTTAAGCATTCCTTTGGGTACTGGGTCAAATAACAAAAAATTGGGAAAACCAGGACGTGCTAATTATCTCTAAAAAACAAATTACATCATTAAATTCGAACCTCATCTTCATAGCTAATTTAGTATGGCGTAATCAATATTCAGTAGTTTTTCGACAGTATATAAACGTTCGTGTTATGGATTAAGTTAAAAATATGGAAAGTCGCTTTATTTGCGTTACAGACCTAGCAAAATGTCCTATTTATTACTACACAGTGTATTAACACTTTATCCCAATTTTATAATATGAATCCTGTTCCTTTATCAAGCATATTTGAGGTGTTCATGATAAGCGCAGAAATGAAACGTAGGTTTGATGATCACTCTATATAAAGGGTGTCCCAGAGGTCTTGGAGGGGTTTTATTTGGCTATAACTTTTTTTGTTTGGGGATCAAGTAAAAAAGGTTTGTAACACTTGAAAATATATTTATTGCGATTTTAATTACAAATTTAATATCTGGTGAAAATCTTCATTTTCATTGCGTAAATCTAAAATCGCATTAGCGTACGTTATCCGACTCTGATGATCTTGTGGTTTAATTTCTTGAGTAATTTGAATTTTGTACGGGTAAAGAGTGATATCCTCTCTTAAAATTCGATGTAAGGAGCTTCTTGAAATGTTTAATTCCTGGCTGCGTCGTCGGATTGATGTGGATTTTCCTCAACGCTTTCACGAACCATCTCAACTACAGTAGAGTTGGACTTCGGCTTGTCCGAGGACGCCCAGTCCGTGGTTCGTCTCCCTGACCCTTTCCCATACGAAATTTAGCGACGTACCGTCGAATAGCTCGATCAGAAGGAGCAGAACGTGTGTTGAATTTTAATCGAAAAGCTCTTTGAGCGGCAACAATGGAAGAGTTATTTGTCAAATAAAGTTCCACAATAGCCACTCTTTGTTGCACTGTCCAGGATTCCATTTTCATTAATCGCAGCAAGGGTACTTTAAGTGAAAAATAAAAATAAATAAATTAATCAAAAAAGAAAAAAGTTATAGCCAAATAAAACCCCTCCCAGACTTCTGGAACACCCTGTACAATGTGGGCAATGCAAACCCAGTTTATCGCGCCTTCTGAAGATAAAGAATGCAAAATCTCTCGGGTTCTTTTCGCTTTCCGACTTAGGCTTTTGGGCTCGGCTCCCTCTCCTTGCATTTTAATTAAGCGTGAGAATGTATTTCAATGGCGTCTATAGCAGGGGGGGGGGGGCATTACTTTTATGGCGTACTTTTACAATTTAGGCCTCGAGTTAAAATATATATTGTGGAAAAACAGCAGTAGCATTTTCTTTTTTATAATTAATATTAATTTCTCATCAAGATCTATTCGTTTATACTCGTATAAAGGATCAGCAGCTTATATGAATCACTTTATTACCCTGATTCAAGTGCTCTCTTATTAATTATTTTTTTGACGGTTATTGGGATCGGTAATATATATATATATATATATATATATATATATATATATAATGCAAACTACAAGGAAAAAGAAAAATGATTCCAAGGCCTTTCGTGTATTCAGAAGTACACTTCGTCAGGGATCATTCATTCATTTCACGTGTTTAATTGTGAAATTCATCCCATATATATATATATATATATATATACATACTTGTATATATATATATAAATATACCTGGAATTTTATATTTGTTCACAGGATTCTTTACCAGACCTTCCATATTTACCTTTTTTGTTATAAAACATTTGTTGATTATCAAATTACTTAATAATTACTATTTATTTGCCCTTTCATATTTAATTTCTGACTTCCATTATTATTATTATATTATTTTTAATCTGATAAAGGTGTTGCTTTTCTGACTATTATAAAAGGCTCAGATTGACTCCAATATTGATGATCAACAGGATGAAGGGAGGCATTTTTCAAGCTTCCTAACGAGTGATGAATTACAAAGTTTGAATGCAGTAAAAGACATGGAACAATGTCTGGTATTCTTAGTGAGACTGAATTAGCTGCTATAGTTCTACGCTCACAACAGGACAACAGGATGAAAACGAAAAGCACCCATAAATTTTATCAAAACCACTTTCTATGGAAGTTAAAAAGTTCTTACAGTTCTGCAACATGTCTAATGTGGCATTGCTCCAATTAATAATTATTTTTGAATTTTATTATAAATATGAACAAAATGCTGAACATTTAATAAGGTTTAATGTTAAACACTATAAAATTACATAATTTTTAATAAAAAATAAAACCGTGTCTGTGGATAAATGGCTATTTATGAATTAGCTTACATTCGGGAACTGAGCACTACTGAATAAATTTTTAAGCATTATTTAACCAGATTAAATTTCTCGCAGGATTCTAATAGTAATATGAACATGTGTGACCACTAAAACGATAAACTGGTGAACTGCGTCAGTAATTGAAATGTCATTACGAGTGAACGAGACGATTTGACCTAGTTTCTGGGATTGGCGTAATTGAGTTGCTCACGAAGCACCATTAGTCACACGTACTCTTTAGGCCCGGAATTGGCCTCATTGAGTTACCAAGGACACGCTCTCTTTTGGATATAAATAGTGCACAAGGGTCTTTCAGGACCATATATAAATATTTTAATGAGTGCAGCCCAAGGAGCTACCCTATGTTGGTCCTGCCACCTCGCGGAGACGCAGAGGAACCAATTAAAAGCAACAGAAAACTCCGTCAACACCTCGAAAAAAGGTAGGCCTAATTTTATTTTCAAGGTTTTTAAGTAATTTAAGTGACTGAGGTTATTAAAATTAAAGTGAAGGAATTAGATTGGGTCTATTTTAGATATTTAGAAATTAAAAGGTATTATTCTACTATTACACCCGTCTAACGTCCAGCAATTATTATATGTTCAGTAAGTAGATTTTTTAATTCTAAGACACTTTCCTTCTATAGCGTTTCTGTCGCAAATACTTCGTTTTCGAGATATAAACATTTTTTTCGTGTGTATCTAGTGTGTGTTCGTACGTTCGTTTGTGTTCGTACGTTCGTTTGTGTGTTCGTTACATGTCTGCCCAATCACTGTGCTCCATCCATTTCGAATTTGAATTACTTTCGTACCGGAATGGAACACTCATTCCACTCATTCAGAAGTACATTAGGCCTGGCTCTGTGATTTATAGTGATTCCTGGGCTGCCTACAAGACTATAAGTGATTTAGGTTAGGTTAGGTCAATTTTGAAGGTGAAATTTAGGTAATTATTCGTTTTAGTGCTTTTCCTCCTTTCTGAACCAAAACACATTTTCCTGGTGTTTTGTGGTGTGATTTGTTCAAATCTGAACTTCGTTTCTTTGGGAAATGAGCCGTTTTTGAGAAATTTTAAAATTGAAAATTTCTCAAAAACGGCTCATTTCCCAAAGAAACGAAGTTCAGATTTGAGCAAATCACACCAAAAAACACCAGAAAAATGTGTTTTGGTTCAGACCTAACCTAACCTAAACAGACCTAACCTAACCTAAACTGACCTAACCTAACCTAAACTGATTGGGTTTTGTTGCCAGACCGTAATATCCAGCTCTTCACGTCTTTCCAACAACACTCAATATTTTTAATGTGAACGGTGTCTTCCACGAACCGCTGTGAATGGTTGACTGTCCGGTGAATGTAGCCTAGATTTCCAAGTTGAGAATACGCACGCCACTCGTCGGAATAGATTGTAGTCCCAGGCCTAATATGTTGCTGGATCAGGCGAACAAGAGTTGTTGCGTCTCTCTGAGGAACCGCAAACAACAGTAGTTTTTTGGAACTGCGTTCCAAGGTACCAAAAACCCAGGCAATCGCAACCTCCGCAAACCATAATGAAAACCAGACTAAAGCATTCTTGAATGAGTATGTATTATGAGAGATTCAAAATGTACGTCTCTGATTGGTCGGATAAGGTCACGTGAAACCAAAACGAGATGTAATTGGTTGTTTTGACCTATGTTTCCTAATTTTGCCACGAGATGTCTCCCCATAAAACTGGAGAGGGCGACGTTCGTTAAAATTTTAACAGCGTTAAGAGCTAAATACTCGGTCAATGGCCTATAATGGCTGCTTTTTACGTCTAAATTTTTTTTTTTTCATAAAAAATAATTATTACATTTCCTTGATTTTTATCAGTTTCCCTGAGGTTTCAAGGTGTCCTGAATACGAATGTATATGTTAAATTGTCATAGAATGTCTCCTATCGAAAACGAACAAAGCATTAAAACGAATATTAACCGAAATTTATGTTTTTCCTATGGTTTTTGATGTTTTAAACGAATCTGACCTTCAAAACCGTCGGAAATGACTCGTTTTCGATTGCCGGCTGGGGGGGAGGGGGGTTATCTCAAAAACGAGTCATTTCCGACGGTTTTGAAGGTCAGATTCGTTCAAAACACATCAAAAACCATAGGAAAAACAAATTTCACCTCGAAAGGGAGACGGGTGTAATACTGTACATTTACCAATTAAAATAGGCCCCTATATAAGAATGCAAGTTATGAGATGTCGGTTTGGAGTGCAGGGCTGCGAACCAGTACTAGTATCAGTACCAAATACCAGTGACTACCACTTAGATGTTGGTATCGGTACAAGTGCCACTCATTTAAAGTTCCAAATACAAGTACCAGTAATTCTCAATGATTTGAGGTCATCTGTCAGAAACCTCCTTAAATAACATTTTGTTTTTGAAGTCTAATGAACTTAACTAAAGCAGACAATGTTTTTTCTAATTTCAGTTAAATGATTTAAACTTTTTATTTAGTTACTGTATGCATATATAAGAAATAGCTAGTCCATCTCATTTTGGCAATATTCAAGATAGATTCCACAATGATCAGAAGGTTAAAAATTGTCTTTAGTTATGCATATATAAAAATAGTATTTAATTTGGATCACCTGAAGATCAGGGTCCCCAGCCTTCTTCAGTTAGTCTTATAAGGCTAACAAACAAAAATATCACGACCTAACCGAACCAATCGTTAGGTCAACTGTACGCCCTTGACGATTGGTTAGGTAAAGTCGTGATATTTTCGTTAATTATCCTTATAAAGCTAACTAAAGAAGGCTGGGGGCCCTGATCTTCAGGTGATCCTTTAATTTTTGTAATATTAAAAGTAAATTCAATATGTATAAAGTGTTTGTAGACCCTATAATTATTAGCCAATACCACAACTACTATTTTGGGAAGTTGATAATATCAATACCACTTAATTGATACTGGTATTTGTAATTCAGTTAAAAATTATCGTACCAGTACCAGTATCATTTGTAATGCTGGTATCCAGCCGTGGACTTTGAACGCCAAATAAATTTACAAAATTGCAAATTGTTCAACATTTTCATTTATGTAATGCGTTTCTTCGGTTTCTTTCCACTTCATGACATTCCCATTTTCATCCTCAGATTTCCTCTTGAACTTTGGTCTTGAGTTAGTTTAGGTTAAATCCTTGATTCTCACTTCGAACATTATCAAAGCAATCCTTCCGACTTTTTTTTTAGTGAAAAAGAAATTATACAATGTTGAGGGTTAATAAAAGTAGGTAGCTACCTTCGGTTTTTCGATAGTTTTTTATTTAATAATAAAAGTCGGTAAATAATAACATTTATTGAATCATTATGTTTAGAATACTGTAGTGTTATTTTTCCCTTTGCATTATGTAAAGCTAATAGTCCGGTTGCACTGGGTGGGAACCCTGCATTGTTTGTTATAAAGCAAATCTTGACATATTTTGAAAGCTTATACCACCCCATTCAAGAATCCATCGGGTGTACACCTGACCCCCGCTTGGCTTTTTCAATATGGCCGCCATTTTCCAAGATGGCCGGCGAAACTGAAAAATCCCATATCCTGGTCAATACTTGATGATTTTGGTGTCATTTCTAGGGGTTTTTAGGATGATGTGTCGATCTGGAGGGGTTGCAGATACTTTGGGAGTCGTTTTGACCCACATTCGTCAATACTCAAGGTCATTGGAGGTCAAACGCCTCCCGAAATAAAGAATATCCCATATCCCGGGCAGTCGTGGAGATATTTTGGTGATCTTACTGTCGTTTTTATGGTTTTGGGCGAGACTGAGTAGTTCTATAGGCACATGATAACAGTAGGATATCATTTTGCAACTCCATGGGTCAAGTCAAGGTCATTTGAGGTTAAAGTTTGGCCTTGAAATATGATAATGCCACAATTGACATCGCTGTATTTGCTTTATTTCAGTGACAATTTCTACAATCTAGCTAACTGCTGAGCACTTAACATCTTTTCTGCAGATAAAACCAGATCATAATGCTTAAATGACATAACCCACATTATATGGATATTCGGATATAAACCACAATTTATGCTGAAGTGCAGGGCACATGCATTCTATGGAAGGTTGCAAAACTACAAAAAATGACCTCGTAAGCAAAACGAAGCTCACACCTACTGTAGCTGGGGGATTGGCATTGACAACTTTGATGCAGTTATTCACATTAGGTAACCATTTATTGGGGGGCAAATATCAAAACACATGGTTGTGTCAGGATCATCAGTCTGCTCTTCATTTGCGTTTTGGGTCAATGGATTGTTGCAATCAGCCGCTGCCACATGCACAGAACATTGTGCGAGGGATTCCGCGACCCATGCAATCGCAGCGACTCCCCCTGCATGCTGATTGTGATTCACACCCACATCTGATTAGCTTCAGAACTTCATCTGGTGCTAAGCACACTCCTTCAACTGTTTTTTGGGATGAGAACTCTGTTTGTTTCGTCTCTCCCACCCATAATGCACAGGATCAAGTGGTGGTGGGTCACACTTTAGTGCATCGAGCTAGTTCGCCACAGTGTAGTGGACTCTGAGCACATTTTGATGGAAAGCTTCAGTTGGTGGTGGTAGAGAACATAGTTTGGGTGCAGCACTTCCCGACTTCCTTGTCTTCTGAGCCCATACTCGCTGACGACACTCAGTAAGAGATGAGGATTTCTTATCCCCATAGCATGCAACAATGAACGCTGTTGCCTCTCTCTCGATATGGTCAAAGCATGCATCAAGGAACCCCAGCTTGTCTAGCTTCCGACCCTTCTTGGCTGTGGCAGTGGCAGTGGCTTTGCCGATGCCATGTATTGCTGCAACTGTGTCACAACCACTTAAAACGTGTAGTTTGAGGATTTGTGGGATGATGTCTTTGTGCTGGGTTACAGTTGCTCGGATGTCCACTGATTTTCTGCCACGCACTGGAGACTCCATAATCATGGGACAGCCTAGTTTCTTAAATTCATAGAAGTGAGTCAGCATGGCAAACACGTGTGTGTCATCACAAATGATGGAGATGCGGGCATCAGAATCTTTCTCAGCTTGTGCGATAGCGTGTTGTGTTATTATCACGTCAGCCTCTTCACGAGATGATGCGAGCTCCAATGCTGCTCGACTACTGCCTCGCACAGTGGAAGTCGGTATGGTCTTGCCATCCTGCAGGCACTAGCTCATGGTCTTGGGTTACAGTTGCGAGATACTCACTGTCAGCAAGGATTTGCTCACAGAGCAGCCTGTTTAGTTGCTCCTTGTTCGCGGTGCACGTGAGAACAGCGTCTCTTGTAGGCAATGGGGTGTTGAGGTCCAGCTTGTGAACTCTGCTACTCTTGCTTCTCATTGCCCGAGTACTTGATTTCGGAGAGAAATCATAGTAGCGATCAAAAGCTAGTACTACAGATACATGAGAAAGATGTTCGGTAGCAATACTTAGAGTTTGGATAAATGTAGCAACTGTGCCACTAGCAGGCCAGTCGACTGTCCACAAAACAGCTGACACATCCATGATAACAACTGTTGGTCGACCCCATGTTGCTGCTCTCTATGATTTTCCGAATCCTCCCACAATTTAAAAGACCTTTCTGACCTCCAGGACAGCTACGCAGGAAATCCTTGAAGAAACATTCGTCTGCAGCTTTTGTAGAACCTAAAATAAGAATTTTGTTTACGCATTCTTCAGAGTACAAATCGCATTGAAATAATTTATCCTCAGCAAATGAAAACTAAACAATGCTCACCTGGTATATTCTCCATATTCAGCGGTCAAAAAACAATTTTGGAATCAGCACAACCAAGACGTCATCAAACCACCAGATGGGCAGCACCATCAGTAATAATCTCAACAACCTGAAAAAAATAAGAGAAATAATTAGACATATTGGAATTCACCTTACCATGGGGAAAATAATCCCTGATTTCATTTTAAACCCTATAGAACTACTCAGTCTCGCCCAAAACCATAAAAACGACAGTAAGATCACCAAAATATCTCCACGACTGCCCGGGATATGGGATATTCCTTATTTCGGGGGGGGGGGGGGGGGGGGGGGCGTTTGACCTCCAATGACCTTGAGTATTGACGAATGTGGGTCAAAACGACTCCCAAAGTATCTGCAACCCATCCAGATCGACTCATCATCCTAAAAAACCCTAGAAATGACACCAAGATCATCAAAATCCATCAAGTATTGACCAGGATATGGGATTTTTCAGTTTCGCCGGCCATCTTGGAAAATGGCGGCCATATTGAAAAAGCCAAGCGGGGGTCAGGTGTACACCCGATGCAGGGTCGTTTCTAGCCATTAGGGGACCCTAAGCAGTATACCCATTTGAGGCCCCACCCCTCCATTCACCAACTCACGCCTTACTACATCACCTCAGCACACACATACAAAAAATGGCTGTTAATAAAAAACAATTATGAAACAACTTTAATGAAACATTTATGTTCAAAACAACAAATATGTACTTTCAGAAGACAAACAAAAAATACTCATGAAATTCCTGAAAATTAGCTTATACATTTAGAATAAATGACAGAACTATGTATAAAAAATAATGCACTTATCAACTACCAAACAATTACCAACTCTACGATACAATCGTGTAATAGCTAACAGTTATACAGAAGAGTTTGTATCTTCAAAATTTTTGCCTCCTAGAATTTTTCTGGGTGAAATCATCAATAACATCATCATATGAAATCTCCCTGCCAACGTCCTGGTTGATGCTTATGATGCCAAGACCACTAAGGCGATCCTGTCCCATTGATGATCCGAAGTAGTTCTTGATTAGCTTCATCTTAGAGAAGCTCCTCTCGGCTGACGCTACTGTCACAGGTAGAGTGCAGGCAATTCTTAGTGCAACCCAGAGATTGGGGTATAGTTCCTCCAGTTGCTTCTGATGAATGAAGGAGAGAAGCTCCAATGCAGTCATGTTGTGTGAAGGTAAAGTCGGCAAGTTCTTAATTTCGAGGGCTAGTTCTCTTCCATCAATGTCAGGGTCAGCTCCAGAGCTCAGTATCTTCGAGAGCTTTTCACACTTGCAGGACAAGTCTTCCTTGTTCATTGTGGTGAAGTTTAGGAGAACCCCAAATATGTCCCTCACATCATCTAATATTTTGAATCCCTCATTTATTGACCCGATGGCACAATCCACCACCACATTGAAAAATTTAACTTCCAGCCTCTTTAAGGCTTCTGTAAATGGTTCGTCAGGAGCTTCGTAAGCAAAGTGCTTTTTTGTGGATCTGATCCTCTTCTCCTTCAGCACAGCCTCCACATTTATTTCCTCACATATGTCCCTAGCTACGACTTGTGCTGCAACAAAACCTGTGTTTCTGTAGCTGGTGAGTGAGTCTTTTGTTTTTGTGAGGAGGTTGACTGCCACATCAAACTGCATTGTAGGAGACTGCAGAAGTTTGCTCACCTAGTTAACTGCATGAAGAATGTCATACCATACTACTGTGCAAATCTGAAAGCGATAAGACCCTACCTCCTCTGCAAGTGCTTGTGTTTCAGTCCTGGCTATGGCATCTGTGGCATTGTTTCTGACTTTCAACAGGGCCTCTCTGATGTTGTGGCTCTGGTATCGCACAGCCTCACTGCTCTTAAGCCGGCTCTCCCACCTAGTTTCACTCCAAGACTTGAGTGTTATGTTCACGTGCTTCTTTAGGATTGTCCATCTCTGTGTAGCTGCTGCAAAAAGGTTGTACAATTTTTGTACGTTGTTGCCAAAGAAGCTGATGGCATCTGTGGAAGCTTTAGCTGCATCAGCCACTTCAAGATTCAGAGTGTGAGCCTCACATGGAACATAGAGTGCACGACAGTTCTTCTCTAATAACCTTGCCTGAACACCTTTGTTCTTGCCATTCATGTTCGCTCCGTTGTCATATGACTGTCCTCTGCAGTCATCAAAGTGAATATTCAGTTCATCTAATCTCTTCAGAATCAGAACTGATAAACCCAGGTCTGTATTTTCTGAAGCCTCAAGAAAGCCCAAGAAGTATTCTTTTATTTCTGGTACTTCACCCATTTTAACAGTTCTGATAATAATCGACATCTGTTCTTGGTGGCTTATTTCTGGAGTGCAGTCTAAAATGAGAGTAATATTTAGCTTGTTTTATTTCTGCAACAATGGCATCCAAGATCTTCCCACTAATGGACCCAATGAGCTCATTTTGAATGATGTTTCCTAGGTAACTTGAATGACTATATTGGCCACTTTCGACTCTGCTGATGTGTTGTTTCATCACTGGATCAAATTTGGCAAGCAGCTCAACCTCCTTCAAGAAGTTGCCATTGTCTCGATTGTACAATGTAGACGAAGACCCCCTGAATGCAAAGTTTCTCTCTGCCAGCGATTGGATTATACTTACAAGACGTGTGAGAACAACTCGCCAGCGTCTTCGCTCTACCTCCATTAATGACATTTCAGTTTGGTCAATGGTCCTCCCAGTTTTTAGCCGCAGTTCCAGATCCTTCCATGTTTGCCATGTTATCTGCATGTTCTGAACTATTTTCATGGCCTTTCAGAAGCGAACCAACGTTTATCCAGTCTGAAAGTCCATCCGTAATTAGTTTGTACGACTTCCTTGAAAACAACTTGCAGCAGAAGCAATAAAGAGCATCATTCCTTCTAGAGTACATCAGCCAGCTTCGCTTTATTTTTTCCCCATTAATTAATGTTTTGTACATGTAATGGTGATGAACGCTTCTACCGTCCTTTCTTTTAGGAAATGTGAAATCTGGACTGATTTGAAATGGTCCTCGAGACACCAGATCTGTCTTCAAGGCATCTGACAGGACAACTGGCCAGTGATACGGATCAAGCAGTGGAGCAGATCTTGGTTCTTGTTGCTCAGTAGAAATGCCTGTGTGTGGTGTTTGAAGCTGAACAGAAGATGGGCCACTTGTTGGTTCATCAGGCTCTACTTCTACTGGTGTTTGAGGTTGCATAGAGGATGGTCCTGCTGTTGGCTCATGATGCTCATCAGGCTTTGCTGAGGATGGCTTTTCCAAATATTTCAGTAGTACTCCTGAGAAGAACATAACATTACATGTTCTGTTAATTTTTGTTAAAATACTCTCTTATCTTGTTTGATAATAATTGATCTGTGTGAACAGAATTTGAGGTGATGTGATCTATTAAATTTCACATTTCGAAATATTATAAATATTACAGAGACTAGCTTACTCTACACGATTCCCGAGCACTTGCCTAGCTTGATGGTCTACCTAACCTAGTTGCCTGAACTGTAATCATAAGAATATACAAGTGGCACATCTCACCTTTGCTACTGGAAAGCTTCTCCTCCTCTATTTTCTTCTTTTTCCGTTTTTCAGCTCCTGTTGGATAATGTCGTTTCATTTTCCAAGATGTACGAAGTCACATCTAGTTAACCACAACTAATCTGCTAAATAATAATAATCATAATAATGTTATAATTGTAACGTTAATCAAATACATTCAAATAAATAATTAATCAGACCATTTAGGTTTTAACCAACAAAATTCACATTATCTGAAAAAGATGAGAAAAGAATTAATAAACTTGAAAACATAACAAAAATAATCCTAGGTTTTAAAGTGTTACAAAATCTCTTAATAATTAGTAAAATAATGTTTTACAATACTAGAAAAAGTAAGCATTTAGGAAAGTATAAGCATATAGTAAGAATAAAGTTAAATAATATAGAAATAAGATCTCACAATAGTTATTTACACACAACGACCAAAACGTTTCGTTTGTCTCCGTTTTATCACATTTGTCTCATACAAAAACTTTAATTAAGATGACAATAATAATAATATTATTATTATTAATAATAACTTCAGCTATATTCCTATTCTTGCCCATTGAGCTATGACCTGGGAGCCTGTCTAGGGGCCCCCTAGTAGCAGCGGGGCTCTAAGCGGCCGCTTTGTCTGCTTATGCCAGGAAACGGCCCTGACCCGATGGATTCTTGAATGGGGTGTTATAAGCTTTCAAAATATGCAAAAATTTGCTTTATAACAAACAATGCAGGGTTCCAGTAAAATCAGGGTCTGTGCTACCGGACTATAACACACATTCTGGCATTCCATTAATGAGCTTTGCCATTTGTTCTTGAGGATCATCGTGGTGTCTTAATAATTAGTAAAATAATGTTTTACAATACTAGAAAAATTATTATTAAAGGGGGGGGGGGGGGGCTACGTCGTGGCCATTATCGAAACGCTGCTCCCCGTACATCAGCGAAGTTAAACGACATTGGGTTTGAGTAGTAGTTGAATGAGCGACTATCTTTCGCATGCAGATAGTGTAGCGACCCTTCGGATCCCATATAAAGTTGTTGGTCCCCACACGACCTTTGCCGTTAAGGAGAAGGTTAAACAACCCCCAAAACACTACATTTCTTGAAAGGAAAAAAAAATTAAATTTAGCTCTACATTCACCTCATTTCAGGTATCGGGTAATTAATTGTATTTTGAAATTGTAAGTGATTGTAATTAACAGTGGTGGGCACCGTTAACCAAAAAGTTAACTTCGTTAACCGCTAATCCGTTAACCAAAAAGTTAACTTCGTTAACCGTTAATCCGTTAAACATGTAACGGAAGTTACCGATAAACCGTTAACGTTAACTTTTATTATAAAAAAAATGAAAAACACAATATATATATAATTTAATTTTCCCTCTTCTCGTTCTCCATTTTGTCCATGAGATGCATGTTGCCCTTCATGAAAATTAGCATATCAAAGTTTTCATCAGACAGGGATGATCTCTTGGCCCTCAGGATGTCCTTGCCCATAGAGAACAAACGCTCCACTGCAGCACTGGAGGGGATGGCTGTGTTGAACTTGATGAACAAGTCTACCAACACTTGCTCACCCAAGAAGGCAGCATCTGTCAGCAAGTCCTTGGAGTTGGTCTCCAGCCAGGTCTTGACCAAGTTCTGGGCCTTGCCCTTGACCATGTTTTGCTCAAACCAATGCCATAAATAACTACCATATTTGGTAAGACACAAATTGTGGCGACGGAAACAAATATATCGCCTGATTTTGCACTGCGGAAATGGAAATTCGTTCATCACTATTAACAGTGGCGGATTAATTGCGCACCTGCTCAGCACTGAAAATAATAGAAACTTTTAAACGTTTATTTATGAATTTTTTGGGTTAACGGACTTGAGTTAACGGAAGTTAAATGTAACGGAAGTTAATTAGTCCGATAATGATTTTCAAAGTTAACTTAAAAGTTAAATCGTTAACGAAAAAGTTAACTTCGTTAATTAACGATTAACGGATTAACGGTTTGTGCCCAGCTTTGGTAATTAATTAGATTTTTTGTGTAATTGGTAATTGTAATTGACATCCTAAAATGTAATTGTTATAACTTATTACATTGGAAAACCAAGGTAACTGATACAATTAGTCAGTTACTTTTAATTACATTGTTTTTTCAGCCTCTCAAGCAGATTGAGTTTAAAGTATGATACTTGCTCATCATGTCTCAAGGAGCTTTCTTTTGAAATAAAAAGTTATTCTTCTTATTTGAAATAAAATGTTCCATTTATTTCAAATGTTCCTAACTAAAGTGCCACTTTTTTGTCATTATTATTTTGATAAAATAAATGCCAGTTCTTTTGTCTTATATTAGTATTTTTTGAGCGCCTTAGCTTGGTTTCATTAGACCATATCACATAGGCCTACATATGTCCAACTGTCCATATCAAGAACGGCTTGATGAAAAATATAGTTCCGTGGAATGTTAAAAAAAAAAAAGTACATTTTATTAACCTTATATTATCTAGTTTTCATTCAGGATGGACAAAACTGAAAATGGAATTGAAATACCTCGGCAGAAAAGCATGACATAAATCAAATAGTGTGTATTTATGAAAAAAATGCGAGTCTTTGTAAATTTAACTGTAATCAAGTATTTCACCATCTACAGTAATTGAGAATATGTCAAGTAATTGTAATTAATTACATTGACCAAGTAATTGCCCCATGCCTGCCTCATATATATCAATTCCATCATTCGATATTATTCTCTTTCCTTGACTAGAACAGCGTATATCTTAGTTTCTTCCCTTATTTGTCGTCTGTTATTTGTTGCACTATCTTCAGTGTTAAAAGTATTTTTTTGCGTCTTTCGATACCATTTCACTATCAGCAACCTTGACATATTATCAACTGCGTTATGTCTAAGTCCTCGAAATAACTAAAGTTTTTGTTTGAACTTGAACAAACAAAAATACTTTGCAATTCTATGTAGCCTACTGTATTGTTTTAATACTTCAGACAAGTATTACAGATGGATTTCAGCTCATTTTGTTCCCTGATGTTTTGTCTTCACTATTTGTTGTAACTAAGTTTTTAATGAGCAATAAAGTAACATTGCAATAGAGTAACATAGCAATATAAAACATTTTGATATTAGACGAGCATCATCAATATCGGCAGACTTATTCGGCTTAGGACAGATTTTAACTTATTTTTGAATACAGTTACGGTAATTAAAGATCAGTGTATACATCATTCCATAGCGTTCTCAGGAAATAATTTCAGTAGCTTTCAGTAAAGCAGTTTATAAAACCCTATAGATTTTTCTGTTGGAATTTATTGAAAATTTTCCTTTTGGTTTCAGCTAATAGAAATGATAATCTAAATTGGGAAATAACGTGTTTGACTCTGATTCAGGGCCGTAGCTAATGGTAATCTCCAGGGAAGGCTACTGGTGATATAGGGGAGGCTACATAGTACCGATAATATAGGGAATTCTTTGTAAAAATAAAACGCATGTTAAAGTTAAAATTTTGGATCAAATGTAGAATTCGGACCCCAGCCTTCTTTAGTTAGCTTTATAAGGCTAACTAACAAAAATATCATGACCTAACCTAACCAATCGTCAAGGGCGTACAGTTAACCTAACGATTGGTTAGGTTAGGTCGTGATATTTTCGTTAGTTAGCCTTATAAAGCTAACTAAAGAAGGCTGGGGTCCGAATTCTACATTTGATCCAAAATTTTATATATATATACGCATTTATTGGACCAGGTCAATTAGACAATTAACAAAACTGAATTATAATTCTAAAGCTACTTGGTAAACAACGTGTTACAATGTAGAAAGTTTAAACAAACGAAACATGACTTAGAAGTTAGATACAATACAAAATACAAATTGGTAATAATAATTATAGAATAGTATAATGCATTGCGATAATTTTTCTTTTATTAGACTTTAATAGTTATTGAAAAATAAACAACAAACATCGCTTCCAAATTTAAAAACAAAATACAGTACTTCGGTACACTAATAAAAAGATTAAAATTACTTCAAAATAGTTGCAACTTTCTTTTTCTGATCATTCAATTTTCTTAAAAGAATATCCATATTGATTGTTTTCGTGCGTTCTTTCTCAAATGCCAGTAAAACTAAATTTGCCACTCGTTGGTGACGCTCAAAATTTTCTAGCGGGGGCTCAGTCACCTGGCGGCCCCTAAGCTACGGCCCTGCTCTGGTTAAATGGGAATGAATGTGTTGATACATTGCAAAGTTTATGGGCTCATGTGTCGACTCATCGTTGTTTACGCAGGATAACTAAAAAAAATTCCAATTGCACGTTTTAGATAACGTGATAATTTTTAATAAAAGGTTGTTTTTCTACGCATTTTCTCCAAGTCATTGGTCAGTAAATTATATAATGAAGGACAAGAGTTTAGCAAAACGTATGTAGGAACTGTATAATTAAGTTTAAATGGCAATGTAACACTTTTTGAAGTCATATTGGAAACATAAAAATGTAATCTATCCTCTTTATAAGTCTATAATAAGTTTTTTAAGCACTACACCATTTAAATGTGTTACTTTCCATTCTTTCATTGCACTAAAACCATTGTATATGTATCTTTATGGAATAGTAATGGAGCAACGTCTAAAAATATTTGTTATTTTAAAAAGTATCAGTCTATGGAGGCGGAAGCCTGTAGTATACATCTCTCCAAACGTGTTCTCAGATCATGTGGGTTAGAGATTATGAATTGTCCAATTAGGAACCATGTTTTATATTTTTCAGGCTGACCAGTCAGAGGGAGGAAAACTCACATCCTAAATCCAATACTATTTCGTTAGAATATTTTATACAGTGCTAGAACTACTGTAACACTTTTTGGAAGGGAAATTTGACTTATTACTAAAATCATAAAATTCGTTTGCCAGAGTTTGTCGGAGATCAACTAATTAGTAATTTCCATTACTTCAGTATAGGATATTAATGGTGTCTTTAAGACCAAAATTCATATTATAGGAAAAAATATTGGGATCACCCGAAGATCAGGGGCCCCAACCTTCTTTAGTTAGCCTTATAAGGCTAACTAACGAAAATATCACGACTTAACCTAACCACTCGTCAAGGGCGTACAGTTGACCTAATGATTCGTTAGGTTAAGTCGTGATATTTTCGTTAGTTAGCCTTATAAAGCTAACGAACGAAGGCTGAGGGCCCTGATCTTCAAGTGATCCGAATATTGTATTAACTGCAAATAATTTAAATCGAATTCACCGACTTATTTCATGGTTATTACAAAATATTTTCATCACAACCTAAATATCCACAGCTCGCCCTAAAACTACTATATATGATCATTTACTCGACTTTTTATAAGGTTCCAAGATCGAATTTATTATTAATTAACAATTTTCGCTAAAACTTGGTTAAAGAAATGTTAAAAGTTTTTATAATATAGAAAATTAAAATTCATATTCTACAAGGAATAGTCAGATGGGAGATAAAGGTTACGTCTGTGTTTGTAAATAAAAACTTACGAATTCAGTGATTTTCTTTATCTAATACCGATATTGAAAACTTTATGCTATACTTAACTAATATAATATTACATAAAATATATCTTCAAAATTTTCTAGCGACATCTGGCACTACCTTCATAGTCCTACAAGGTGGAAAACAGTGACCTTGAAGTAATGGGTACACAAACGAGCGAGACCTTTAAATTTACGAACGAACGAGTAAATTTTAACCTCATAAATTGTTCAAAATGGCTTCCAAAGGTCAGGTAAACGCCCAGAAATCTGAAATGAAGGACCTAGCAAATAAGTATAATTCCCTCTTCGACTTAGTACACAAAAGTAATAGTGTAAATCAAAGACAAGCTTGACCTTCGTGAAATGAAGAATCACCGCACGGAACCTTTGAAAGGATAATAACGAATTGTTAAAGAGGAACAATGCAAAACAGAAATATAGAACTCGAAAAGAGCATTCAGAATGCACACGATGAGACACGATCTTTAGTCTAAACTCGCTTACTAAAAACAATCGTAGTACGGAGATAAAAACCGAGCACGATTCAAATAGGAACAAATTAAACAGCGTAGACGATAATTCACGGGCTAAGAACTTAACCATAATGGGGGTATCCGAAATGAAGAGAAACAAACGGTAAAACGAAGAAAAAGGTGGAGGACATAGTAAAAGATAGACAATTTGGGGAATATCAAGATCAAAAATGCCTTTAGATTAAAAAAACAAATTCCACCACAAAAGGCAAGTTCTAGAGTTAAAGACACGACTGAATCTAAGACGCCCACTTCAGCTGTAAAAGTAATATACGAGGATGTAACTCACAGAGATTTAATACTACTCAAAACAGAAGAAAGCTGAAAGGATAAAAAATCTTCGTCAATAACGACGTATGTGAAGAAACGCGTAAAATTCGTAAAGAAAAGCTCCCTAAACTCATGGAAGCGAGGAGACTCGGGGAAAGTTGCCTACTTCCTTGGAGCGAAGTTAATTTTATATTAAAGAAAGAGAGACTCCTCCAATGCGGAATACTTCGGTCAAAGGAGTTCACCATGTTAGTGAAAAAACATTCGAAGCCACGAGAACTATGAAAAGTCCAGCCGAAAGTCGGCACATAGGAGGCCTACGAATAACTCCACACACAATCTCCTCAGTCGACTTTCCCATTCTCGGCTCACCTGGGCCATAATTTTATATCCAGTTTAGAGAATCTAGAACAGGAATCTGGTGTAGGCAATTACATGGTCTCATCGATGGATGAGTTTAATGCTTTTGTATTGCAAAAAGATAATCTTTCAGTGCTAAATCTAAACATTCGAAGCTTACCTAGGAACTATAACTATTTATTGCCCCCTTTTGAAAACTTCTACGGGTCAAATTTAGTGCTATAATTCTCACGGAAACCTGGTTAAATAGTAGTATTAAAAACCTGTGTAATATAGATAATTACGTTGCTTATCATATTGTAAGAGATAGTCAGGTTGGTGGGGGTATCTCTGTGCATGTGCATAAAACTTACGACTGCAGTGAAATATTTTCTGTATGTAATAGTGATACTGAAAACCTGATTGTTAATATAAAAGACAAAAGTAATGTATATTCTGTCCATGCAATATATAGACCACCTAATACTAATATCAATAGCTTTTTAATTCACTTAGATAACATGTTATGCAATTTCCGTAAATCGAATGCCATAGTTGCGGGTGACTTCAACATCAATTTGCAATCTGAAGCAATTTCATAAATTTTTAAACTTGATGAATTCTTTCTATCTTAGTCATACCCACTCGCGTCTGCAACTATGGTAATTGAACAACAGAATCTACGATTGATAATATACTGTATTTGTAAATAGCAATGCCCTCGTAAATTCTGAAATTATAACCACAAACATCAGTGATCATTTTCCTACTTACATTGTTCAGGTTGGGGACAAAATAACTATTGATTACAGAATATTCTCAGAAGTTAACAAAAGAAAATTTATTGGGGCTGTAGAAAATACTCGATTTGACTGTGACGAACTTATGAATGACCCAGATCATATGTTTCATTTCTTCGATGACACCTTATTCCATATTTTTAATATTTGCTTTCGGCAGTTTTCCTTTAAGGAGAAAAACAGTTTCCCCAAAAGTGTCGCAAATCCATGGATCACTCCAGGAATTATCACTTCAATAAAGAACTCGGATAAATTAGTCAAATTGCAATTACAAAGAAAACTTTCTCAAGTACAATATACTCAATACAGAAACAAATTAACTAAAATAATCAAAATTGCAAAATATAACTATTATAACAATCAATTTCCAAACATAAAGGAGACATGAAAAACACTTGGACAACCATAAACAGTTTTCTCAGAAACCGAATTAAGAAAAATCCAATAGAGAAATTAAATTGTTGATAAAGAAATTACTGATGATACTTCTATTGCAAACTCTTTAAATATACATTTTACTTCAATAGCGGATAAGCTTCACTCACAATTACTAAATAATGATCACTCACCTCTAGAATATATGCCACCCAGCCTACTAAATTAATTTTATTTTGTTCCTACTACCTCTACGAAATATTATTGGTAAATTAAAAAATACAAAAATAACACTCATAACATCCTGTACTTATATTGAAACTTGTTAAAGATAAGATATCTGTAACTTTGACTAAAATTATCAAAGTATTTTCAAAGGAATATTCCCATCAATGCCAAGAACTGGTTATATAACACTCCCTTTTTAAAAGGGGTGATCCTACACTAGCAACAAATTACAGGCCGGTGTGTTCATTAGCTGTGTTCAGCATAGTTTTTTAAAAAAATTTAAAAAGTAGAATGCAGTGATATTTAGAATCCTAAATTTATCTCCAAATCAATATGCCTTCCATAATAATAAAATGGAAATGGCTATTTTAAATCTTATGGAAAATGCAAATATAGTTAAAGAGAACAAAGAAATAATAATATCAATATTTATGGATTTCAGTAAGGCGTTTGATATAATAGACCAGGGGTCACCAACCTTTATTTTGTTCACCGCCCACTTTTACTTTTTGAAAATTAAAAAGCTTATCGCCCACCTTAGATCAAAAAGAATAAATCAACATAATCGAAAATAATAATGAAATAAATGTTTAATTACCTAAATGTGAGCCCACTAGTGGGCGCTACCGCCCAGGTGGTGACCCCTGTAATAGACCATAATATTCTATTATAAATTACATTATTACGGCTTTAGAGGAGCAATCAGTGATTGGTTTAAAAGTTATTTGTCCAATAGATATCATTTGTATAGTAAATAAGGTTTGCTAAACTAAGCGCTTGTCAAACACGGTGTGCCACAGGACTCAGTTCTGGGTCCACTGTTATTTTTATTATATATAAATGACCTTCAACGTTGTTGTTGTTGGTGGTTAGCCGAGCAGCCCACCCAGATCGAGCAAGCCGGCGGCACGCAGGTAACCGATCCCCTCTCCGGAGTGGACCAGAGATTCAGCGCACTAGTGATGTTGTGTTGTGTTCTATGTTGTGCTAGAGCGGTACAGTATGTCATAATGTGTTCAATTGTTTGTGGTGTGTCCTGGCACAGGTGGCAAGTGTCGTCTGTGGAGTTGTCTAGTCTGTGTTTATATGTTTGTGAGTTGGGGTGATGCCCACATCGGAATCGTGCTAAGTTAACTCGATCCGATCTGCTCAGGCTGGTCTTTGACCTGTCAATGGGTGGCGGCTTCGCACCTAGGACCGCATTCGGACAGAGTCGTGTCAGTGCTTTGGGAGTTAGGTGTGTGTGTGTGTGTGTGTGTGTGTGTGTTTTTTCTGTACTATGGTGTCTGTGGGGCGTGGTATGGAATGGAGTATTTAGTTATAATGTGTCTGGTGTTACCTTAATGGTGCGAGGTGTTCGTCCATGATTGTACATGTAGTAGCAAGGGTGTTGTGGGTTAGTTGTCGCTGCTACCATGAATTGTGTTCCCCTCATGTCTGAATGTTCCGTAACTTTCAGTACTTTCGTTTCTGTGTGCAGGTGTTCTATTGGTGTTGTTTGAGTACATCCTGTAATGATACGAAGTGCGTTGTTTTGTATTGTCTGTAAGGTGTTTGTGTGTGTGTTTGAGATAATGGGTGCCCACTGCCCAGCATGGGCTAGCATAGTCCATAATTGAGCGAATATATTGTTTGTATACGAGTGATGTTGTTTCCTGCTGGTGTCCAAAGTTTGTGCCTGTTAGTACCCTAAGCGTGTTAAGTCTTTATGTACATTTGTTTTTAATGTCCTGAATGTGGTTTGCAAAAGATAATGATGTGTTGTATGTGACCCCAATGACCTTCAACGTTCATCTGATATACTGAACTTCATGATGTTCGCAGATGATACAACTGTCTTTTTCTTGCAAAGATATTAATTCAGCTAAGAATATATTTAATTCAGAAGTCATCAATGTAATGAAATGGTTGACCACCAATAAACTCTTCCTAAATACCAGTAAAACAAATTTCATGATTTTTACTAGTAAAAGAAATGTATATCTTGATGAACTTAATGTTAATGAAATCGCCATAAAGGAGTGTACTGTAACAAAACTTCTTGGTGTAATGCTAGATGAGAATTTGCAATGGAGTGATCATGTAAATTATATCGCGAAAAAAATTTCAAGCAGCATTGTATAATGTTTAAACTTAGAAATGTAGTCCCTAAACAGGTTGTATTGACTCTTTTCATACTCTTGTTCTTCCGTGTATAATACTACACCCTTGTTTGGGGAAACTCCGCTAACAACGCATTAAACGGTATCTTTGTCATCCAAAACAGAGCAATAAGGTTATCTGATGCCGATTTCCTTGATCACTAGTGCATTATTTAAAGAGCTAAACCTACTAGTGATGTAATCAAACTGGCACATTTTATTTTTATTTACGAAGTGTAAGATCAAAATCATTAATTTGCAATGGGTAAATAGATATTTTGTAACTCATCAAGAAATCCACTCGTATCAGACCAGAAAGAGATCAAAGCTTGTTATGCCTCAATTTAGATTGTCTTCATCTCAAAAACTACCCATTTTTTGAAACTATGGAATGACTTAAATGCTGATATAAAAAATATTGTGAATGTAAATTTGTTTAAAACCAAGTTGAAATGCCAATTAATAATGGCATACTAACAAAAGTCTAGGATTAATGTTCATTACTATTGTTTATTAATTTCTCATATGTAATCTAGTATTAAAAACACATTTCTTGGGATTGTTCAGTTCTTATACGTCATGTATAATATTGATTTCTTTGTATGGTATTGGTATAATGTCTTCAATGGTGACCTTGCATTTGTCATATCAATAATGATAATTGATTAATACATAGTTTAACTATTAATGATATTTATTTATTATTAATTAACAACAACTAGCTGTTTATTTTTAATAAGAGCCCAGTAAAGCCTAAAGCTTAAGGGCCAAATTAAATAAAATAAATAGTCGAGCTTCACAATTATTTACGTCATTGTAAATTGTCAAACTAATGTATTTTTTATTATTAATAAAGGTTATTCAATTAAAAAAAATTAAGTTCAAAATAATATTCATTTTGTTCATGGTGTGTATATATGACCACCGACTTCAACTTAATTTATTTCATAACCTGATGCGTAACTTTAATAAATCGAATGCCATAATTACAGATAATTTTAATATCAATTTGCAAAACGAAGCAAATTTTATTTTGCAATCTGAGTAATTCAACCTATTTTTTTTTCCTTGACTGAATAAAGCCATAGTTTTGCATACTTTTAGAAATGGCTTTCTTTATAAGGAAAATAACCGTTTTATTAAAGAAAATAAAAATACTCCAAATTTGTATGTTCCCGTTAAAATTGTTGTTTTGTTTACTGTATCAATAAAGAGGCTTCTTTCTCTCAAGTATATATGAATATCGTGAAAGATCACTTACGAATAACGAAGGACTCCTTACGTATAGGATTAGACGGATTTGAGTATAATGTTTTTAAAAAGGATGTCAACGAGATAAAAGTCAGGCAACTGATTAAAACTTTAAAAGTTAGGAGGAGGTTTGCTATGATCGGATTCAGTTATTCCGCCGGAGTAGAGACTGGAACACTGGTAGATCAGTAAGGCGGAATTCCAGTAAACTGGACGAATGAATGCGCGTACATGCGAGATACGACTAATATCACTATTAGTTAAAACTTGGGGATAGGTTTTACTGAGGAATAATGTTAGAAGTTCTTTTAGTGGGAGGGGAGAGGAGTGGATTTGGGTTTTACTAAAGAGCTGCGTAGTGAGTTGGTTTGGCGTGTGACCAGTTTATGTTGGCAGACTTAAGAGTTCGAGTTCAAAGCTCGGAGGAATATACTATATAGTGGGGTACAGAATGAAGGGATTGGGTATTGTTCGCCGGGGGTGGGGTGGGGGGGAAGAAAGTGGCGGCGGGGAGCAGTTGATAGGGCTAATTAATTAATGAAAAAGTCCCATTATTTTGTAATGATATAAGGTGGCGGATTCCATTACGATTATTAGTAATATCATTAATATTCTTTTACTGATATTTTTCAATTTCTAATTGCATTTTTATATTTTGCAAACCACGTGCACCTTATATCGAAGTAGTGGAACAATGTCGACGCGCATAATGTCGAAAATCCCGACCATATGCATGTCGGTTAAATTCATGTTTAATTAAATTAGGTAAGGCTAGGTTATATTATGCCCGTTTAGGTTATGCTAGGTTAGGTTTAGTCATTTTAATGCGTCCCAACGGCATATTCAGATAAGAACGCTCTACTTAGACTACTTACCACCAAAATAAAATTAAACGTTGACGTCAACATTGTGTAAACCTATACTGATGTGATGTACACTTTATGTAATGTATTCTTCGTAAATAAAGATTTTGTTTGTTTGTTTGTTTAAAAAATCTGAAATATATTTATGGGTTAGTTGATCTCGGTTAAAATATTAAATGAACTATTAATTTTCATTTGAAATCTGAAATGCATAAGCCATAAAGTTGATCTGGGTCAGAATTGCATACAGTCGAACGTCGATATTGTGAAGTTTGATTTTGTTCACTTAATCCCTTATATTTTTCTATTTCTGGCCTTCCTTAATCCCTTTGTCACCCTTTTCCTAACCCTCTTCCTCAGCCTTAGCCAATTTTCCTTATAAACTAACACTTTGCTTATATCCGTCTTTACTCGTACGTGATTGTGACCTTAATGTATGCCGGATGTTTGTGCTTCTAACGAGTCCATTACTTATTTTGGCTCTATTATTATTATTATTATTTCAAGACAACATAGGCAACCTCGAATACTTGTATTTTCAGTGCCAAGTGCCAATAATCCCTGCATGTTTTTATCTATTTGTCAGGTCTTTAACTTGCTTGCTATTTAGCGTTGAAGCAGCGCAGTATGTTAATTACGACACTGAATTAACTTTTTAAAGTTACAAGGTATATTCTCATTTGGAACTTGTTCAATTTTAACAATTTAATGCGTAGAGTAAAATGTAAACACAAAAAAGCTGTGTAAGTATAATCATAACGAAAAATATATACCACACACACATTTTATATATATATATATATATATATATATATATAAAGCGTAAATATATAAAATAAACATTCTCTCCTATCCTCATCGGGACCTAAGCTTAGGTTTCGTTAGCCTACGCCATTACGCAGTATTGCACACTTCCTAGTGCAAACCGTGCTTCCCATACTCGTCAGTTAGTATATTTAGAACGAAGTTTATATATAGTGGGCTAAGACCGAATACATAATATTTGTAGAGTGCGTTGCTTCCAACGGGGAAATCATGGATCAAGGCAAGTGCATACTGTGTTCTTTCTGAACAGCATTCTTACTTATTGAATACGTATAACTTCGTAATTATTTGTTTATTTCATAATTTAACGGTTGTAAAATTAAAAAAGTGTAAAAGAAACCCATAAAGTAAAAAACAAAGGTCAACTAATGACAATACGTATGTATAAAGATTCTACGCCTGCCAAGGGAGTTCAGTGGTAACGCGTCGTGCTTTTAATCTGAATGCCTGGGTTCGAATCTCGGTCCGGACTTTGGATTTCAGCGATTAAGACCCGTATCTGGGTCTTCCTTTGGTGTCATAGGCGGATCCAGAGGAGGGACCAGGGCGCTTAATTGAAGCAACGTGGACATAAGTATTCAAATGTTTTATGTGCTACGATGTATGGGGGCCTCCAAATTTAGCCCCGTTACTTCAATTAAGCCCCTTTGCTCCACGCTGGATCCGCCTATGCTTGATGTGGTACTGGCTCGAATCCCACGCTGTAGGTACCCTCCGTAATATAATCTCGTGTTACAAAGGAGGTTAAAACAACAACAATTATTATTATTTTTATCATTGTAGGCTTCGCGATATGTAAAAGTAGGCCAATGTTGCATACAATATAGCATAGCGTAATTTAACATTAGCATAACCTAGGAGAAAATGTATAATTAACGGAGGCGTATAGGCCATTTAAGAATATGTTTGCTGTTCATATGTATTAAATTTAAATTAAAATCGATACTGTACGCATTTTACTGAAGGAAAGAATATATTAAGACATGCGCCAAACTAATCAGCACGACACGTGGACAAAATAAATATAACCCCGGACTATTTTATTTTATACAATATCTAAAAGTAGGCCAATGTCACATGCAATATAGTGTAATTTAACATATGTACACCATAACAACGTAGGGGAAATGTGTAATTAACAGTACAGAGTAGCCACAAAGTCCCTTTGCAGTGAAATTACAGCATATTTGTATGTTGCCCTTGTTTTTCATGCAAAGGGACTTTGTGGCCACCCTATAGGCTATAGGCGATCAAAGCAATCATGACTGGCGTATCATTAACGAATAAGTGGCGCCGTAGGTATACGGATGAATATCCATTCGGTTGATATGAAAGAGTGTCTTGGCTTGCCAGGTTATAAATATCGAAATCTGGACAGTTTCAAGTTAGACCATGAAATTTTGGTTAGCATTCAATTTGTCCACATTAAAGTGGATACTTCACCTCAGAAAAAATGTCACTATGTATGTAGTAATTTTATTTACAATAGTAGTTAATATTTACATTTATGTGGAGTCTACTTTTCATTGCATCTCATATTCATATACGCCTAATACGAGACACTGGGCAGTCCTACCTGTATTCTTGCGTTGGTTAAGGAACCTGATTACTTACTTACTGTAAAGTGTAAACCTTCCTTTATGAGGAGAAGGTTTAAAGATTAAATTAGTTACAAATTACAGGTTAAAATATCGTTAATAAAACTAATTTGGCCCAAAAACGAGGAGAGAGAAAAGAAAAACAATCTGAAAATAAAATTGTACGTCAAATCCAGTTTGAACCGCTCTAATCTGGTTCGTTCTTATCAAAAACTGATCTTGCAGGCAAAGTTCACGTACAGCAATCTATAAATTTATTGTTTTGAAGTATAAACATAAACTACTTGGCTCTGATAATATTGGAATTTTTTTAATTAAATTAAGCCTCAGCCGAGTTTCTAAGTTAGCTTATCAAGGTTTTAAATTTTTGAGCTTAACTTGTTAGCTAATTATTAAATTTAATAACTCGAAAATAAATGTCTTGGGTTTTCATTATTTGGCCTTAGTCTCCCAGAAATTAGGCTCTCATAATGACAAAGTAGGCCTTTGAAAATTTCAGTTCATAAAGTTTTATGTTTTCCTTTTATATTTCCGCTTGTAAGAAGTTTGGGAATTTTGCCAAATTGGAATGGCTCCCTGTTTGTGCGCAGATAGGATATAATATTTGTTTCGTCATTTTAATAATAATGTGCCGTTATAAATTTCTAAGAGAAAGATATTTTAGTTCCAAATCGTGTCCCAATCTGCTGCCAAACATACGATAATAAACATTATTCCGCAGTTTATGCTGCTAATACTTTGTATTTACTTCAAATATTATTATTTATACCATGAAAACTTATGCATTTATATAAACATTGTGAGAGGAAAAAAGGGGGAGCTTAAGCCCCCCCAAACCCCTCCCTTCACTACTCCCAATCTCGGTCCTTCCCCAGTTCAGTTTTCGTCCAAGAATGAGAAATCCGAAAGTAGGAATCTCAAAGGAGGCAATTTCCAAATTCGTCCATTCCATTGTAGGATTTCCTACTTTTAAGTCATTATTTATTTATAGAAATACCCCTCCCTCGGGTTTGCAGTGACGTAGTTGCATGAAAGCCCACTTTTAACACTTCCTCAAATCTTGAATCTCCTCTTCGAGCATTCCCATTTTCACCAGAAATGGGAATGGCACGAAATAGAAAGAAATCCTTTGTGGACCTTCTTTCTGTGTAAATAAAAGTAGTACCGTATTTTCATACATCCGAAAGTCACGAAAGAAAATAATACTTAAAAACTAAATTTAGCTTGTACTATTTTTACGGATTGTAGGCTATGGTATGTAGTTTGTGCTGAAATGTGAATGCATATATTAGCTTCATTTTAAAATACATATTTACTCGCGCGTAATGCCCACACTTTTTTGCCATTTTGCCATTTTTAAAATCGGTGTGCGCACTATACGCGATGGCGTACTATACGAGCGAGCAAACCATGAAAAATATCAGTAATAAATAGGTATAACAAACAGTGGAAAAATACACAGGCATTTTTATTACTCTTATAGCCATACTTCCTTAGTACGCGAAATTAACAGACTATTCAGAACTTACTTAACATTACGCTATTGACAATATTCGGTTAATCGGGTAATCACAGCGTAACAGACATTCTGCGAATGTAAGATTTACCGTAATTACTGTCTACAATTTCCGCATCTGTGCCCCGAGTTAGTGGTGTCCTGCTTCCTCAGAGGGGTCATCAGGGTCGCTTGTATCCTCTCCCTCCTCCCTCAGCAGACCATCTTTAGTACCTTCAAGGGCATTGCTGATACTGCGTTTCTTGAATTGGCTCCAAACAGCACACAGGAACAACAAACAAGTCGCAGCTTATTTCGAGACTCGGTCTAAAAAGACACCAGCACTGCGATTGAAAGGGACGCGCAATATACGTGCAAGCAAACGTTTTTTTCTGAATCTGGTCTCTGAAAATCAGGGTGTGCACCATATGCGATGGCGCGTTATACGCGAGTAAATACGGTACTGCATTTTTATCGTATCAAACACCAACGTATATAGAATGTGCAGGTTATACAATAAGAGATATTCTTATAACTAAATGGATTTTTTGAAACGATACATAGAAGCGTAATTTATTTAAAATATAAAAAGATATATACTGCATGTATAAAGTTAAACCTAAAGTTTCACCAGACATTGATTCCAAACCACAAGGGTATTTTGCCCCTTTTTGCTCATAATAATAGTTGCGGATATAGGTGTGTGAAATCTAAATAATGTCATATTTCGTGGATGGCATAAATTTTTTGCAAAGAAATCACTTCTGGAGAGGATTTAAAAAATTAAGAGAATACCAATACATTATTCAAGTGGGCTGAGGAAAACGGTATGAAATTCAAGGATGATGTGGCAACACCACACAAGTGCAAGAGAAAAAACTCATAACAAGCAACAACACGCAAAAACAAAATATCAAGTCCGACATTTTGGATTAATAATGTCAGTAGACGCGAAGTTCATTGAAACTGCCACGGGATATAAAAATAATGGTCATCGTATAGAAGTTTTCATATAGCGGAAGAGCGCAGTTAATGCTCAAGTGAAAAAAAAAGAGTTAATTCTACCACTAACTGAATGCTGCCCTGTTTTCCTAAGTTTGCACAAGGAAGGAGACATTGCAGATACCGAAGCTCTACAAACAACGTTTACGGCTAAAATAATTAAATAAAAAAGAGAATACTGGTCACGCCTGAGATCTCTGAAAATGTATTTACTGGAATTACCACATTGCGGACACTGACGGGATGTCAATAAAACACAGTGATTGGAAAAAAAAATCCAAAGCTTTGTCTTCATCTAGTGACTCGTCCAACAAATCGGATTAACTCTCCAAAATCGACCTCACAACCGTCACATGACATGGCAAAAAAACTTATTATTTGTAGCCTAAATCGTGGCCCTCAGGCGGGGACTCTTTTTGTTCGTAATGTACATTGCCCTAAGCTTTATATTTATTTATTACTTTGTATTCATTTGCACACGAAGTAAAACAGTTTTCCACATTTTCAAAATATTATGTCACGTTAAGGTGTTGGTTTGTGTTCAGCGGAATATTAACCGAGGAATATACTTACATTAAACATATCAAAACATTAGGTGGGCTACTATATTCTCTTGCATGATGTATAAAATTGTAAGCAATAGGATCTATATCTATAGGGTGTTCGAAAAGTCCCGTCACCCCTACAAAATGTACATATTGTAATACCAATTTTATTTTTGTGTGATTAATTGTATTTATATGTGGTAGGAAACAAGTCACGAGCAACAATTACTTTAATTACAGTTACTAATCAAGAATATCTGTGTGCACCATTTTCGTTTCTGCAAGTCTGTATCGCTTGATTCATTAACAAATGACGGGCGGTATGATTTCATGCCGAGATCTTTTGTCATGCGATTTCTCATTGTGGACATGGGGACTGCAAGTTCTTGTGATCATTTCTGAAGTGATTGTTTTCGGTGAACGAGCTACCGATACAATCACACCTTCACATTGTTCTGCTCGTGTTGTTGGTCTTCCCGACCGTGGTATGCCCTTGATGGAGCTAGTTTCAAATAGCTTTTTCTCCCAGAGTAATAGTCTTTTTTTGGTGGTGCGGCCTTATTGAATCTTGTGTTGAAATCATTCTGGATATCATGCATCGTTTTGCCAGTATGTGACCTTCCATGAGCCCATGCGCTCATGCTCATCACTATCCTTTCCTCCAGAGTGTAAGTGGACTGGTCTGCCATTGTTCGCACACCTCTAATACCTGGAAAAGGAAAAATGTCAATGAATCACACAAATTCAATTAATCACGCAAAGATAAAATTGGTATTACAATATGCACATTTTGTAGGGGTGACGGGACTTTTCGAACACCCTGTACATCGGCCTAGCCATAATTAGTCATACACTCATACATTACAAATGGTATTGATTTTCGGGCGCTTGATTTAGTAATACATCTGAGCAATTAAGGTAGAATTTTTACTAGCTAATTACACAGTAAAAGTAATACGTTTGTTCAAATAGGGTATAGGCCTATTAATTTTCTAGGCTTTGCTCTCATCAAAGTTTGGCAATATCCTATTTTGGCGTCCCAAATTATTAAAACGACCAAAAATAAACGGCACTCCAACACTTTCAAATTACTTGTATGTTAATTAGTTTAATTGACTACCCGGTTAGGTCAACTGTACACCCTTGATGACTGGTTAGGTTAAGTCTTGATATTTAACCTAACCAATCGTCAAGGGCGTACAGTTGACCTAACTGGTTGGTTGAATAATTTGGGACGCCAAAATAGGATATCGCCAAAGTTTTTATACATTTATTCCCATCGGCTCTGTGTTACTTAAATTTTGGCTTGTATAACACTAAGTGGTAAAGAAATTCCTAGGCTATTAATAAAGAGAAAATGTTCGCGTGGATAGTTTAGCTTTTCAGTTTTCAAAGACGGTAAACAGTCGTAGATACATTCTTACGCCATGTTTTAAAATGTGCTTAAAAACCAATTCGTATATGGCTGACGTGAAGAAAAAAATATATATATTTACGCCGAAAGTTTGCCAGTGAAGAATTCATTAAATTTTAAACAGTAATAATTAATATCCTTACTGTTAAACATTTAAAGATGGTTTTAGACTACCCAAGTATAAATAGTGTTGCTACGTGTACGGTAGAGAGGGCTTTGATCTTTTTATTTTATTTTCAAACAAGACTATTTTGAGAAGTTCAATAAGCAATTTTGTTTTAACAAAAACAGAGTACATACAGACACTACACGGACATTTTCATCAAAACATTCTTCGCTGATAACTCAAGGAGCATTAAACGAAACTATTTTTTATTATCAACAGTTGTATCTTTCGCCGGTATATTTTTATCTTAGAGATAGTTTTGCATTGTGTTACAGATTATTTATAACAAGTGTGATTACGCGAGAGATATCAATAGCATATTGACCGTTGTACTGGTTAGAACTTTAGTTAGTTATTGCCATCCTTGAAGTATTGTCATATAAATATTGTACAGGTATGTCTTTCAAGTCTTCAGAATTTAGAAAACCGTGAAAACTAAGTTATTAATTCCGAAGTAGTCTTCGAGTTTAGGTTTAATTAAAAGTTTTCTTTGTCATTTTTAAAACTACATTTTATTTAATTTTCCAAATTTTTGAGAAACTTTATTAACATCTGTAAACCATTACTGCAGTCTATATATATATATATATATATATATATATATATATATGTATGTATGTGAAGCACCTATTTATTTAGCGTTTATCCGATTTGAAGAATGACAATTACAGTATAGACCAGTGGTGGCGAACCTATGGCACGCGATCAAATTTGCATGGCACGCCTAAGCGTAGAAATTGTTATCCAAAAAATGAGTATAAAATAATAGACTTAATGTTTATAATTTGGTGTAATATATATAAACTTTGGTGGGTACGCGAATTTTTTTTTTTATGGTTTACATGGTTTTTTTTTTTTTTTTTTTTGGCGGCACGAGAGTGTAAAAAGGTTCGCCACCCCTGGTATAGACCATTTTCCTTGAAAAGTATGCCCGTCAGTCATAAGGCTTATAATTATTTGAAATTCACTTCCATTACGGTTTAGTTTCATTGTATTTGATTACTATTGTGCTATAACAGTAAGCCTTTTCGTATATTTACCATAACCTCTGTTCTGTATCAAATGGTGAGCGATATCCTATTTTGACGTCCCAAATTATTTAACAATTACAAAATAAACAAATAGCGTCCCAAATACAAGCAATTGGCGAATGTATATATTTAATCGCTTCCTGGGATCACCTGAAGATCAGGGCCCCCCATGTATTCTTTTTTGCTTTACAGTACCAAATATAATAAATTAAATTGAATGCCCGGTTAGGTCAACTGTATGCTCTTCACGATTGGTTAGGTTAAGTTGTGATATTTTTGTTAGTTTTAACGAAGATATTATTTGGTAATTGAGGCTGGGAGCCCTGATCTTCAGGTGATCCGCTTCCTGACAGGTACGATAGTGCAGTATTCTGTGTGATACACTTGTCTATGTATTAAAAATAAATGCTCATATTTTTAGTAATTTAAAATTAATCGAAACCTACGTGAAAATTATTGACTGCCCAGTTAGGTCAACTGTACGCCCTTGATTGGTTAGGTTAAATAGTGATATTTTCGCGTTTAAACTAACGAAAATATCACGACTTAACCTAACCAATCGTCAAGGGCGTACAGTTGACCTAACCAGGCATTCCAGCCAAGTTTTCTCATAAGAAATCAACAAAAACGATTAATCAAAAAGCTAATGCCGTTAAATAATTTGGGACGCCAAAATAGGATATTGCCGTGTGTGTGTGTGTGTGTGATATTTTCAATATTAGCAGGGAGAGACATTGCACTATTATTTATTGTTTTTAATTCTTCCCGAAAGTTTTTGATTCTTACTGGCAAGCTTTCTAGGTACAGAACTATGTCTACATAACATGGGATACATAGGATAAAAAAAAACATTAAAAAAAAGAGAGTTTCAAGTAGAACACAAACCTTCGGTCAATTACAATATTTAGGTTTAAATTCTGAATAAACGTTAACTTATTAATGGGTTATATTATAACGAGAAATAGGGCCGGCCTTTAGTGTAGGCATAGCTAGTTATTTTATTATACAGTATATTACTAATTACGTTAATACAGACTTATTGGATTTACAAATTAAGAAGAAAGTGAGGAAAACTGGTAAAATTCGAAAATTGAGGTTCAATGTTTGTAGTTCATCGTGGTATTGGAAGATCATGTACGCGAACTCAGAATTGTGGTGATGACGTCCTCTTCTTTGTTTCAGACGAAGAGATGGAGGACAATGTGTGGAAGACGCGCCTAACGGCATCACTACGCAATGCGTGGCAGGAACAACTTTACACAGACCTCACCATCGTTACCCAGGATGAGACGATTGAAGTACACAAAATTGTCCTCGCTGTTGCATCGCCTTATTTTAGGTTAGTTTTCCTTTAATTCGCTCAAAAAGAATCGGGAATTTATATTTGGTGAATGTATATACTACTAGTATAACAAAATCAGTCTGGAGGAACAGGAGGTAGTATAGCTCTCAGATTAAACAAATGCGGTTCATCACGCTAATTCTTGAACTATTGTCAACCAGCATTATCACCTTTCATTTCTGCCTTCCAGAGCGCTTTTAAGTACCAACCTTTCCGAGAGTCACTCGAATATTCTGAAGCTGGAGAGCGTCCGAGGGGAAACGCTTAAGGTGACCCTCGAATATGTATACTCCGGAAGAGCTCTCCTGACGGAGGACAACGCTGCGGAGATCCTTGCCTTGGCCGATTACTTTCAAATCCATGACCTCAAGAGACTGTGTTGTAGATATATAAAGGTAAGGCCTCCTCACATTCATATTCTATGTTTAAGAATAGGTACAAAATTATTTACCGAATGAATTATTTTTGGCTCTATTCATGATCAAATATGTCGGTGAAAATAGTTAAATTATTCAGATTTATTCGGGGATTTAACAGGTAATTAAATTTTAAGTGCTACAGCTGCATATTCTAACAGATAACCGTTTAAAAACATGTCCATTGATACGTAGTTTATATCAGTTTTACAAGGCCCATGCTCTTTTAGGACTTTTTTTTTCTGTGACAGTTAATCAAATCTTATATATATATAGTATACAGTAACCCTTTGTGAAAATTTAAGGATAATGAAAATAAAACTATAGTGGAGGCCGATAGTTCACATACCCTTTCGTGCCGCGATACTCGGGAGCCTGAGAAGTTGCATGTGGAATAGGAGTTAGGATTTTCGTCAGAGATGACAGTTAGGAACATATATAGGAACTAATTTTCCATGGAAAGTGAATTATTATTCTAATTATTCTGCATTTACTAAAAAAAACACATTTATCACTAATTCCATTTTTCTGTCTTGTAAAATCAACTTTTTAATCAACTTTTGTGGATATATATTTACCAGTTTGCGATTGTATTCACTAAAGTGTACGTTTTTCATATTCTCTTTTGTTTTTGCACTTTCACCTCTCTCAGATTTACTGTTAATATCTGACAACCTCAATGGAGTCACGGTCCGTAGTTTGAGAAACACTGACACAGGCAAATCAAAAGTCAACTAGTAAACTACATACATTTTGTAACAAAGCATTTTCTCTTTTCTTTCAGAGTCACCTGGCTCCTTATTCCTGTTTACCAATTTATGAATTGGCACTGTTGCATCAGTGCCATGATTTAGCAAATTTCGCTTTCCACATGGCACTAAAAACCTGTTCCGAAGTTATTCGTGAGCCTTCTTTCTTAAGCCTCCAACCGAAAACTTTAGCTGTCCTATTTAAGCAGCAAATTCTGGACATAGCTTCCGAAGATGAATTATTCAAAGTAAGGTTTTCTTATCTAATTATTTCTAGATTTGATTCAGCGTAAGAATTCTTCTTCAAAATTGCATACGAAATATATACAGTATATATATATATATTATATATATATATATATATATATATAAGAATTTAAGACTGCCATGTAGAATGGTATAAACTAAAGTGAAATTCATGGAGTCTAGCTGAGCTAAAGAAATAGGAACTCGGAAAATGTAGCGTAGAATGGAGTATAAGAAACTAAAAAGCCGAAACTGACCATTCGATTTGTAGGAAAGCATTCATTCAAATTTAAAACGTTCATCCATTAACTCGAATAATTAAGACAATTTTCGGCAGGCGCTCATGGCTTGGATATCATATAACAAAGAGGAGAGAAGCGTTTGGTCTTCTTCTCTGTTGAGTCTCCTTAACGAGGAGCTGTTAAACCCTGTAATGAGAGGAGTTTTCCGCGATGAGATGGAGGAGACACGAATGGAAGGCGTTTTATGCGATTTTGATGGTTCCACAGATGCCCATCCTAAACACTGTAGAACACAAACTTCCCGGCATAAGAAAGAGGAGGAGGTAAAAAGTTTTACTTAATTTCATTGCATGGATTTACTGAAAGCGAATGTAAGACAGATTTAACACAAGATTGTAAATATAGAGTCTGCTTTTGTATGAAATCTTTGTCTTTATAAAAAGAAAAAATATAAAACTGTATGTAGAATTCTTTTAAATGCATACAATACTTCCGCATGTAGAATTTCCACAACCTTTAAACGATTTTAAAATCAAAATTTCTAAACTTCACAGCTCTTAACCGTTTTCGGAGGTGAATCGAGTGGTCGAATTTTAGGAACTGCCGAATGTTTCTCGGTGGGATACTCATCTTGGCGTTGTAGCATTCCGTCCAACGAAGAAGCTAGAGATGTAAACAAAATGGAGGGCCAGCAGGTGATTCCACCGATGAAGCAGCCGAGAGCTTGTGCTACCGTTGCTTGTAAAGATAACGTCGTTTACTTAATAGGTAAAACTCCTTTCAGAAATTCAGTCTATTGGTATTTTGGTAATGTACAAAAATTTAAGAGGTTTGAAATTGAATTTTAAAGACTAAAAACCCAATTTTTTTATATCTTATAAAAAAAAGGAGGCCAAAATTCGAGTCACTTTTTAAATTCGTGCGAGACGTATCACGTGAATTCGAATCAATGGGGAACCTTTCCGGAGCTTCCTTGTTGCCTTCATGGAGCAGCAGCGACTTGTTTCCACGACAAACTGTGGGTTGTTGGGGGTAGAACCGATACTGGGAACCGCATCCAAGATATTCTTTTGGTAAGGCCTTTGAAAATATTAAAAACGTTATTTTTAAAAGCGCTTTAAAGCCCATTATATAAACTTATCTCGGTAAAAAGATAAAATAATTTTCAAGTCGTCAGAATACACAGCTAGGACCAGAAAATCGCTTAATTTTTAGTTCTACACAATTTCAAATATTTCTCTGTTTAACATCATACAAATTCCCATTAAATGTATTAAATGAGGATACAGTACGATGCCAATTTATAAAGGAGAGACTACATTATATATTGAGAGAGACAAGAAAGTAGACAAAGCATTTGGCATGTTTTCTCATATTTTCAAGCAAATATTTTGATAATTTGAATAGTGGTTTTCTGTTATTGTGATAAAATTAAAATCTTTTTAACTCAAAAGCAATTTTCAATATTTGAAACGGTATTATCGTACTTCCTCTTATAAATAAGATAAATAATCCATGATTATTTTTCCTTTGTAGATGTACGACCAAAATAAGGAGGATTGGTGCTTTAAATCTCCGATGCTGGAAGGACGCGTCCATTTTGGTGTTGCTGCAGTTCACGGTGGCCTTTTCGCGGTCGGAGGATTAGGGGTAAAGACCCAAAATGGACACCTAGCCTTGTCATCTTGTGAAAAATATGATGTTGAGACAGACACCTGGATGCCTATTGGTAAACATTATTTCGTACTTGAAAATAGACGTCATTCATGACATTTCGTGAAGCAAAAACTTGGTTCTTTGAGAATATATTATCGTTAATTTGAACAGACTGCTGTAGATTTGCTTTAAGCTTCAAAATGAATACAGTTAAAACTTCAACAATTCATTCGATTTTCAGCGTCGCTCGGGCGTCGTCGGGCGTATCATGGTGTTGCGGTGGTCGACGATTTCATTTATGCAATTGGAGGTTACGATGGGAGGAAGTGGCTGAATTCTGTCGAGCGTTACGACCCGCTCAAAGACCGATGGATAGCGGGTAGGTTCAGAGTAAGAATTAGGGTGAATTAATTTTCTAACAAGTTTTACTCGTCTCCATGACAGCGGTTATGAACCGAAGAGTTAAGTTATTAATTAGTGATGGGTAGATCGGTGTTTGCTGCCGTAGTACTTTTAAGAAAGTTATCGTGTTCTTTTAAAAAAGGCAGGAATAAAGTATGTTGGTCCCATTTGATAGCATCAAGTAATTTCTCTTACCCTCCCTTCTATCACAGTTTCTCCAATGATCGGAACTCGGAGTAGCTTTGGGGTAACTGTGAGTAATGGTCGAATCTATTGCATCGGCGGGTTCAGCGGCGAATCTGTTCTCAACACTGTAGAGAAGTACAATTCGAGGACAGACATGTGGCACTGCGTTCAGTCCATGCGGTTGAGGAGGTATGGATTGGTGGCAGCTACGCTTAAACTCCCTTCCGAAAAATTGACCGCAGAAAGACGTTTCCATAGCAACCAAAGGAACGCTGATGATGATAGATAGGAATCCTTCGATATTTGGAGTTACCTTTGTACAAAAATCTTTAAGTATAAAATGTAATGCATAGTACTTTCCAACGCCTCAATGGGTGACACAGTTTCCCCTGTAAAAGCGAAATGAAGACATCGAGGTCGGGGTTCGAGTCCCGATGGTGCTAGTTAATAATAATCCAGGAGTTATTGCAGTAGGCCGGATTAATTGACCAGAGCGCCGTGCTAGTTTCTGGCCCTCCTCACTCGTTATTTAATGAATTTCACTTTTTTATAATTTGCTATTTTATATACTTCATGTACTGTAATTTAAAAAAATACATTCACTTTACGTCATTTTTGTATGTAAACCATTACTTAATTGTAATATTTCTAATACATTTTTACTCGAAATTATTGCGTAAATTCGTATTAATAATGTATATGAAACGAATTGTATTATTGTTTATCCGAGCATCTGGGATTTAGTTTAAAGAAAGAACATATAGCGTACAGGGTGTCCCGTAAGTCTGGACCCATAGGGCAAAATTAATAAAATTACAAAATAGTCCCAGTTTCGCTGGACATGCGTCGAAGTGACTTCTTGGGACTGACAGCGAAGCTAGCCAACACATTGGTACTGGTTTCGTCTTCCGTAACAGTCCTTGAAGGTCCTCTGCGAGGCTTGTCAGCTACGGATCCAGTTTCCTTAAATTTGGCTATCAACTTGCCAACACATCTGTGTGTGATTGGTGCGCGGTCTGGTTGCATATTGTTGAATTCTTCGGCCACTTCCCGGTGACTGCGGGTCCCGACCAGCAAAATAACTTGAACTCTCTCCTCTCTAGTCAGTGACATGGTTTACCTGCAACATAATAAAAAAATATATTATAAATCCCTATGGGTCCAGACGTACGGGACACCCTGTATATGTGATCAACATTAAAAAAAACTTTGCAGAGACCCGCGAACTTGTGTTTCTATACATATAAATTTTGTTTGTCTACTCATAAATGTCTTGAGTGTTAAGTATTGTTTATTTATAGACTATACGTTATTATTTCGTTCTTTTATTTCAAAGATTTCCTTCATAAAATAAACTGCATTAAAAAACAAATTAATCCAGTTACTTTTAGACTTTTCGTGATGGGAAATGTTAGTGATTGATTCGCAACCGAGATGACCCGAAATTTCGTGTACATGACAAAAATAAGAAAGTTAAAACGTTACTAAAGTTACGTGAATTTTAAATGAAACAAAACATTCGCGATTTATTACGACCATACGGAAACTACATAGACTCAGTTTGAAGTTACGGGATATTGGAAAGAGGAACTGGATGTTGGACAGTAGAAGAAAATCCCCCGACATACCGCTAAAGAAGAATGGATGGAATTTATATTTTGAACCAGGCAGGTTGGAGACCAATGCTTTAATAACTTAATTTAACCTAACCTTAAGGAATTTATCAATAAAAAAGGTCACGTCGAGAAAATGGCATCAACCTGTTTATTTACTACTAAGAACATTGTCTGGCTCCATATTTTATATTTTTAGAGCCTGAAACTTTCTTTTCTTTGTTTCTGGGTTAAAATTAAACTTTCGTAAAAATAAAGTAAACCAATGAAGGTGAAAATAATTTAAGAGTATTTCTAGTATTAGAATTCTGTTACTAAAGTGTTAATATTTTTCACAAAATAAAATTATAATAATTTTAAGATATTTATAAATATTCAGTTTCAATGTAGCTGAGAAAATTTTGAATTGTGAAGAAAAATTTAGTTTTGTAGTTAATCTTGAAACAGTATCAGACTAAAATGTTCTTTCGAAATCATTGTTAGGAGATTATTACCTTGAATTGAAACCAAATTAGTGAAGTAAAATATAGAGCTATAGTGGACCTATTTAGTTATTCTTCTCATGTGCGAACAAAATGGTTAAATTAATATTAATGCTTACCTGAAACAGGCTTCACACAGAATTTAAAATGCTTGAAATTAATGTAAAAATTTACACGAAAGGCTTCGTAGCGATGAAATACCTCCAATATTAATAATAAATTAGAGATTAAAACCGGAAAAGTAAGTATAGTAATATAAATGTTACGTTAAAATGGAGTTATAAAATTTTAATCATTTACAAGTTGTTTTCACTGACCACTACAAAATAAATGAAAAATGCTGCCATTTCAAAATTCGGTTGCTAAACTAATGTCAAACTTTTTATCACTATCTACCTCTCACTGATAACGAAAAGCTTGTGTGCACAGTTACACGAGGCTCGTACTAGACTACGAGCTAGGCTAACTGGTTGGTTGGTCGCTCCTTTTTGCGTCCCTCTTTCAACCAGGGTAATGAGACGGATATCCAGTGATAATAATAATTTACCATATGCTTAAAAATTATGACGCAAGAGTGTAACAATTATTTTATCCGTTTGTAAAGTTGTTGAATATTTGATAATCTAAAGAAATTCTTTTAATTTCTAGCGTCTCGTTTTGGTTTAGATTTTAAAGAATGTATGAAAATTTCAAACCATTTCTTTTAAATAGTTATCATTTTTGCCAGTCGATCTAGGGTTCAGGCCCGAACTGTTTGTGAGATTTCACGTTGTCGTTGCAAACTTTTACTAAGTAAAGTGTATTAATTATTTCGTTTACCATTCTATTTTTGCGGGTTACAATCGTAACCACGTCGCAACACTGTTTCGCGTAGAGTAGATCAGCGAAGTTAAGCGACAGTGGGTCTGGGTTGTAGGTGGATGGATGACAGTCTTCTGTATCCAGTCGACGTAGCGATCCGTGGTTTATATCCCCCGTAAAGCTGTAGCTCCATCCGCCATATGACGTTTGCTATTACGGAGGTTAAACAACACCCACCCAAACTGCATACCCATTTTAGTTTTGTTTTTTCAAAAAATTATTGCGTACATAACTATATATTTAAAATTAAGCATTTGAGCTCAGATTTTGAGACAAAGTCATGAGTAAAGTATATGAATTTTGAAACATACCACCTTAATTTTTACATTTAGTGAAAGTATTATGTCGAACTTTCGGAGTTTTGTAGTGGTGTGTGCGAGAGAAAGAAATAAACACGCTCACACTCAGTCGGCTTGATCGTCTTGACGGTTTTCTAGTTTTTAATTATGCGAGAATGTTTACAGAAATAACTACAAATTTACTGAAACTCCTGTTATTACATTTATGTTATAATGTTTCAGACCAACAAAGACCCTAGGATCCACTTATGGCTGGTCTACCTAACCGTGTTGTAATTGTGTATTGCACATGTCCTTCGTGGTGGCGGAGGAGACCTACAATTTTACGTGGGTTCCGAACAACGAAAACCTTAATTTTACTACCTTAAACTATACCCAATCTATCAACATATGCGTCTAATCGATTTTTAAACATGTTCATAGACGTGCTACTAGTTATTTCTACCGGCAAACTATTCCACCTATTTACTATTCTATGCGTAAAAAATTTTTGCCAACTGCTGTCTCGAACCTTCTACTTGTCAGCTTACACTCGTTATTTCTAGTTCTATTATATTGTGATATTTCGAAAAAGCTATCTCTCTTTACGTTATCGAACCCATTCATAATTTTAAAAACCTGGAGTAAATCACCCCTTAGCCTCCTAGTCTCGAGTGTAGTCAATTTTAATTCCTTAAGCCTATCCTCGTACGACTTTGACCTAAGCGACGGAATCATCTTAGTTATTCATCTTTGAACTCTTTCGATTTTATCTATAGCCTTGCGCATATGCGGATTCCAAAAATGGATCGCGTACTCCAAATGGGGTCTAACTAATGATTTATAAAGAGGAACAAAAATATCACGCGATTTGTACTCAAAATTCCTAGCTATAAAACCTAGCACCTTGTTCGCCTTATTAACCACTACTATACTTTGTTTCGCCACTTTTAAATCACCAGTGACGATAACTCCCAAATCTTTTTTCTGTTCTACGCTTACCAACTCCTTCCCTGACATACTATACCCAGAATTACTGTTACGCGAACCTATATGTAAAATTTTGCACTTATCGACGTTAAATCTCATTTGCTATGTGACTGACCAATCAACGATTTTGTTCAGATTTTCCTGGATTTTACCTCTATCTTCATCATTAATTGCCCTACCACCCACCCATTTCTGTGGTTATTAGGCTTCGTGAGTGACATACATACAGGGTGTACATAAAATCAGGATCTATTTTTGTGAAATAATTATTTTTTTCTATTTTTCTTTTCAGAAGCCCTTAGAATGAATACAGAAGAGCGTGTGACAATAGTAATTTGGCGAATCGAGGGAAAGAAATACAATGACATCAGAGAAGTTTAGAAGGAGATTTCATAAGCCGGGGCCAATAGACAAGACAATACGAAAATTGGTGAACAAATTTAACGAACGGGATCTGTAAATGATGAAGCAAGATCAGGACGACCGTGTATGTCAGATCTTACCGTGAATGCAGTACGCGGAATTATCACTGAGGAGCCACGTACGTCCGTTCGTGCTGCATCACACAGACTCGGCCTCCCGACGTCATCTGTGCACAAAATTCTGAAAGCTAATTTGCAGAAGAAAAGCTATCATTTGCAGGTTTTACATGATTTACATGAGGAAGATTTCCCTCGACGAAGTGCCGTGTGTGCTGATCTCGTAGAACAAATCTGGAGTGATAATTTAATGGACAACATTCTCTTTAGTGATGAAGCCACTTTCCATACGTGTGGAAAAGTAAATCGCCATAACTGTCGAATTTGGGCAGACGAAAGACCGAATGATTTCGTCCAAAATTGGGAGAGAGACTCACCTGAAGTTAATGTCTGGATGGGTTTAACAAAATCTAAGGTTTATGGTCCTTTTTTCTTTGCTGAAGCTACAGTTACGGGGCTTATTTATCTGGACATGTTGCAGCAATTCCTTGAACCTCAGCTGATTGGGGATAGGATTGTTAGTACCGTCGTCTATCAACATGATGGTGCTCCTTGTCACTATGCCAAAATTGTTCAGGATTATCTAAATGGACGTTTTCCAAATCGCTGGATCGGACGCGGAAGCAACAGACCTTGGCCAGCGAGATGACCAGATTTAACCCCTTTAGATTTCTTTGCATGGGGCTTTATCGAGTCGCACGTCTATCAGACGAAGATTACGAGTCTTGAAAACTTACGTACACGTATACGAACTGCTGCGGATAACATAACCCCGCAAATGCTCCAGAATGTGTTTAGAAATGCTGCGGAACGATTTGAGCTGTGCAGGGATACTGATGGGCGTCACGTCGAATCCTACTCTTAATTATTTAATAAATGTTACCACTTTATCATTTTATGATTGAATTCCATATAATTTCCAAGTGCTTCACAAAAATAGATCCTGACTTTATGTACACCCTGTATTTAAATTCTTGTATTTCGAGTCTATAGTATATGCAGCATTTTATAAATTTAATTTTGGTCAAATTGTATTTACAATTATGAACTTCAGTGACCTGAACTTTTCATACAAAGCAGCAGAGATAATGCCCACCACTTATTTATATTGCGACTTTCACAAAAGGTTTAAATAAAAACAAAAAAATATTAGTTTTTATTACATTAACAAATGTCAATTATATTATAAAAACTAAATTATGTCTATCTAAGAACTATTTATTTGTAATTGAGGTTAATAACTAAAATTAAATTTTAAAATCTAAATAGTAACAAAAAAAAACAATAACAACAAAAAATATATGCATCTAAATTACATAAAAAAAATAGAAAGTAGTTTTTGATCTTAGTTTGCTTAACCATTGCATATATAGAAGACAATAAATAAAATTATTTGGACGGATTAACTGCGATATTAGTGGAATAAAATTACAACTTAACTTTCATTCACTTTTGATGGTAGTTCGTTGTTATTTTTCATTTAAGTGCAATGGTTAAACTTTCGTAACTGCCATCTTTAAAGCGAGTAACTTCACAGGGTCCACCGCTTTCTAAAACTTCTGGAGGAGGAAGTACCTAGACCTGTTCACGCGTATTGCACCGGACGGGAGGGGACCGTTTAGAGGGTGCTTCGAGCGTCGCGACAATACCGTAGGGGGAGCTACCGGGGTTAGGTTCGGATGGATTTGAGAAGACCACGAACTCATTGAGGGATAAGAAGAGTTAGTATAAAGAATCTGGGAGTGGGAGAGCGAGTTGGAGGAAGGGGAGTAAAGGGAGTACGTGGCGTAACCGTTGCTATTTGGGGAGGTCTTAATGGAGTGAGGAGACCGTCGGTTAACAGCTTTTGCTTTCACTTGTCGTGGAGTGGTGAACGTCTTCTTCTGGCCGTAGATGGGGGCAGCGCGGGGAGGGGGGGAGAGGGAAGACCCCACGCCGCTTTCGCCAGGGCTTGGAGGACTATACCGGCGTTTGAAGGGTGAGTAAGTGGGGGCGACGCTCAGCGGGGACCCTGGCCCCCTTCACAACTGCGCCTGGGAACCCCGCCACGACATCTGGCCGAAGTTCACCGCGCCGTAACCGTAACCGATGCTGCCATAGTTATCGCTCGGGGCACCACCAGGACCACTGGGGGAATACCCTCCCTGCGGATACGAAATCACCATCGATGTTAGAAAATAAAAGATTAAACCCAAACATTATCATTACATAACGCAAAAAAAATAAAACTTTTTAAAGTTTTCCTTCGCACTTCATAATATTTAATAATTAGTAATAAAGAGAACTCACAGCCATATATCGATTAAGTTCCTCCTGGGTGTCGAAGATCATAACGACGAAAGGACTACCAGGAACGTTCTCTCCTGACCATTTGACTTCCACACGGTAATCCCCGGGTTCGGTTGGGTCGTACTTGCATAGGATCGTTCGATCCTTTTGAGACTCGCGTTGCATTTCAACGCGGAAAGCTCCTACAAGGACGAGGAACCCATTAACATAAATGTAACTTTGTACCTTATTACTGAATCTAACAAACTTATTATTTATAGCTTATAAATTATAAATAATACTGCAATAGTATTCTGTAATGTTCTTCGTTTAGAGTCCTCTCCTAAACTTACCAAATGAACACACACACACACAACCTATTAATGTGCAGCCGGTAAGGAGGACTTGTCCAGTGTCACAAAATGTGCTAAAATTTTCCAAGAAATACTATCGAAACAACTGCTACTGCTGCTACTACGAGAACAAAAAAAATTGGTTACCTTTTGGTCCCCTTATTTTGACAGTCAGTTGGCCTGCTCCAGCACCTCGTGTATCACAAATAAAGCGACTCTGATAGGAGGCCAGAACGCCATGTTCTATTCCAGGTCCATATACACGCACCTTATATCAGAATTAACCAGTGATTATTCACAAGAATATTTTTATAATTGGAAATATACCTGTCTTCATTTAAGGTGTGAATTATATATTTTTTCCATATTTACTGGAATTTATTTGGCGTTTCGTCATAAGACATTATTTAAAATAATTAGTGACAATTTACATGATTTCCAAACAAGAAAATTTAAAATATTAAAAAGAATAAAAATATTACAGAAAACTAACTTTTATGGGATGAAATACGAGGGGCGGTCAGAAAATAAGTTTACACGGCGTATAATTTCGTAACTAACGGACCTACATTGAGTATGTTTGTATCAGGTGAATTCGTTAATCATTGTTGGCAACACTGCACATCGATTCGGCTGCCATCTACTGTACATTGGTTATATGAGTCACTTGAACATGGCGGCTCGACTGCAACAGTTCCCTGTCATTTCTGCAACGATATTCCGAGTCTGTCAGTGGTCAAGAATTTCGCGAGCGCATTGTCACAGGAGACGACGAGACATGGGTCCATCACCGTACTCCGGAAACAAAACGTGCCAGCATGGAATGGAAACACTCTGGGTCTCCGCGACCAAATAAGTTCAAGATTGTGAGGTCCGCTGGCAAAGTGATGGTTACCGTGTTTTGGGACCACAAAGGCGTTTTGCTCGCAGACTTCATGCAAAAAGGCACAACAATCAATGCAGCTGCATATTGTTCAACACTGGAACGTTTACGAGAGGCCATTAAACGTAAAGGTCCTGGACTGCTCCGTAGGACACACTGTCCCAGTCGAGCCGCCATATTCAACTGACTCATATAACCAATGTTCGGTAGATGGCAGCCGAATCGACGTGCAGTGTTGCCAACAATGATTAACGAATTCACCTGATACAAACATAATCAATGTAGGCCCTTTAGTTACGAAATTATACGCCGTGTAAACTTATTTTCTGACCGCCCCTCGTACAATGATTCAGTTTTTACATGTTATTTGTAACCCTTAACATATTGAATGAAAATCATGTTCGCGTTCTATTATTATTAAATTCAGTAGATAGATTTTTTTTTTTTTTTACCTTTGAGGCGTCTGGTGCTCCTGCGATTTTTAGGGTAAACGGAGAACCTGGAACATGTTCTCCTTCATACATTATACTCAAATGATGTCTACCTGGTTCCTAGAATTAAAATTTTTATTTGTGGAGGTTTCAACAGTAGTGATTTCCATTATTTCTATTGATGATAATTTGATAAATTAAGAATTTAATAACTGTATTAGTAATATGTTTACAGTAGATACTTTATTCTATGTAAGAAAAAATTTAGACATTAATTCACAAGATAATTTAGTTTACTTACGTGAGGACGTATATTAAGAGTGAAAGTGCCATCTCTATGGTCGTAAAGTTCACAGACTGCCACTTTATGAGGCCCAACGCAACGTGCTGTTAGTTCTCCTGGACCAGCTCTCCTTGTGTCTATAAATGATTTTATTTCTTGGCCAACCATTCCATGACGGAGTCCATCGCCCGAGCAAAGGACTTTGGAGGCATCGGCGACACTTTCTACATTTACTTTCAGAGGACATCCCCGAACTTGTCTGTCATTCCACATTACATTCAAGAGATAAGCACCAGCCACTATTGGTGTGTATTTAGCGTGCCAAACTCCATTTCCTTCGCTTGCAAGTCCGACATGAATATCAGTTTTAGTGCCACTCATAGTTACATCGGGAGTGCCAGGGCCAGCTCCTGACCCATCAATAGTAAACTCTGCCTCAGCGCCACATCGGGCGGAGGTAAGACCGTGACCTCTCAAAGTCACCCTCGTGTGATCGCCTGTCGTAGCAGGAGGTACCCACCCCTTCAGAGGGGACTCTGGTAAAGATATATCGTTGTACCAGAACTTGAGTTCGTACTGACCATCGGTTGGAGGGGTGAAGAGAACTCTAACTCTCGATCCGCTCTGCTCAGCCGCGCTTTCAATCGCTTTGCCATCATAAGTAATCTCTGATTTTAGACGACCTGGACCCGCTTCACTCACATCGAATGTTAAGCGCTTTTCTTCCCTGGGGATGAGGTCCAGTTTCCCTTCATCGTCTGTTAAACTTTCCCATCCTCCAATCAAGCGACCTTCTTCAAGTCGACGATCTTCGGGTGGAAGGGGCTTCCTGAGACATCCTTTTTGTTCCATTGGACCCGAATGTCGAAGATTCCAACTTCATGAGGTACGTAAGTTACCTAAATTTTTGAGAAATCATGATGAAGAATCTGTATTTTTTAATCTTGTATTTTTAAATGATTGTAATTTCTATATATTAAAACTATTAAACTTTTTTACCTGATAAAGTCCTTCTTCTTGTTGTCTAATACTGACTCTCGCTACACTGTCAGGACCATCAACAGTAACTTGAGGTTCTCCGAGTAGTCCTCTGCCATCAATAGTAAACAAGCCTGGGGTGTCTACCCTTCCAGAAATTAGCCCAGGACCGGATACAGAGGCCAAGCCAGATTCTCCAACATCCACATAAATAGGAGATCCTGGAACCTAATAATGAATAGGGATTTATATAAATAACTTAATAATATTTACAGTATAGACGAGACATCGAATTATACACCACATGTTTAAAATTAAAGGGTTGAATTACCTCCTCTCCTCCGTAACTAACTTCCACTTTGTATTGACCAGGGGCTTCAGGTTGCCACTCAACGACGTCATTTGTTGGTGTACTTTTAACCTCTAACGGTAAACTTCGCCCTGAAGGAGTGATTACTTGAACTTCCATGTCGGCTGTTCCAGCTTCAGATTTATCCACTGTAAATTAAAATAAAAGCAGTTAACAAGTCTACTTATTAGTAATTCCTTGAAGTTACAAAAGTTATTGCTATGATTTTCAAACATTATTGCACGTGATATTTGTTGCTTTCAGTCTATTAATCAATGTTAATCACTTACTTTTGAATACACAATTATCTCCAACAGAGATGTTCGCTTTAGTTTGTTCAAGAACGACTTTCGATGCATCGTACGCTGTGCAGGTGAATGGAGACCCTCTGACGTGTTTCCCCGCGCACAGAACATCGATCTGATAATTGCCCGGCGTATGAGGAGTATATTCCGCCAACAAATTGCCATCCTTCTGTTGGTAACATTTAACGGGAACTGCCCAGTCGTGAGGGCCAGTGATTATTACATCAAATTCCTTCGAGGGGCGACCCATTGTTTCTATGACAAAGGACACAGCTTTGCTGACTCTTGCATGATGTAAACCCAACCCAGTGGCTGTAACCGCCTGACCAGTTGCAGGGTTTCTTACTGGTATATCGAAAGGTGCTCCTAAAATGAAAAAAAAAGAAACCAAAATAATTTAACTCCTCTGAAGAAAGTCACTAACAAAGGTAACCAACAGGTGACAACATTTAGTAAAATTAATTTATGACGAACCTTTAACTGGAATTCCATTGTATCTGACGTCCACTTTATGCGGGATAGGCACCTGGGGATAGAAGAGAACTTGATACATTCCTCCTCCGAGATCTCTAATCGAGTGTTTGACCTCTTGACCAGCCGCTTTAACGCCAACAGATAATGCGCCACGTCCTGCGTCAGATGCATCTACTCTTAACCCGTATTCCTGGCCGGAAAAGCACTGAGCGGAGGATTGCAGATGCACTTTCAAAGGGTCAGCGGCCTCTACCAAATATGGCGTTCCACTGATTGGCACGCCTTGGTGGAGAACCGCGACATTATAAGAACCAACCTGAAAACAGAAGTAACAAATACTATGTAGTTATGCTACAAGTACCTGATAAAAAGCTTCAGAAATGTAACCCTGTAATAGTTCCGCGCGCCAATCTCTCATCGCGGGAAGGTCAGGCTTATGCCCCTACCTCTAGAATTGGTTTGAAGGAGAGAATTGCTCTTCTCGAGCTCTTCATCTCACATAGCCAGGTGCACCGGGATTGTCCTGAGCCATGTGTCTGGTCTTCTTTCGAAGATTTCCACATCGACACCATTCGTGTTCGGAAGTTCTTTGGGAAACTAGTTAAATAGTGTTGGCCCTCTGACAACAAAGCTATTTTCCTTCAGGGTTTGAGGTTGTTTCTTGCCTGGCTTTTAGTTTGGGAATACTACACATTCTACTTTTCCTATGTTGTTTGGATGGGTACAGAGTTCTGTTTGAGATGGGGAACTAGTTTCTCTATTATTTTCAATGTGTAAATTATGACGTATCTCTCCCTTCTTTCCAACGACTAAGGCTTTAACTTACGTAATCTTTTCCAGTGATATAAGTTAAGTATTAAGTTAAAACTTATAAAAATAAAATCTTACTTGTGTAACGCGATATTCAGCTCTATGAATTCCATTTAGCATCTTAAACAACCTGGCTGGCACTTGGTCTCCATCGGGTCCAGTCACTTGAATATCAAGCTCTCCCTCGAGTCCCTTCGTGTCCACGGTGAACGAAGCAAGATTTCCAGCTACGACCTAAGTTACAAAGGAATGTATAATTCAATTAAAAATCATTAGGGATCAGATACTGTTTCTCCCTGGTTACGAAAGAAAATCTCGTACATCATATAGGACACAATAATTTGCCCATTTACTTTCGACTGAGTTTAGGTTCTATTTGTGAAACACATGATTCTGTACTAGAATTTTTCCCTGAACTTTATTTACAATTCCTTTCAAATATTGACAATATCAATTATAACATATGAGAACTGACTGATTATCTCCTTGAAAGGGAGGCTCTACCTTTAGAAATGATTAAACGTATCTCAACATCATTCCGATGTAAAAGGCTAATGTATATTATTTTTACCTGTTTAAGACCTTCTCCTTTGGCTGTTACCATCTGACTTTCCTTTCGTTTTAAGTTCTTTATCTCCCGAGGTTCAAGTTCTCTTACCTCGCATTTGAATGGCGATCCTAAAAGTATAATTTAGGGCAATAAATTATTAATTCAAGATTCAAATTTCCGTTAAACAAGTTTCTTTACGATGATATTAGAAAGATGCTTCTTTTAAAGCAGTATAACGTGTATGAATACAGAAACCGAGTTGTTTGTACTGTAAAGTAACTCCAACTAACCGAATACTTCTTCCTCATTGAACGTGATGTTTACGAAGTGAGCGATTGGCTCGTGAGGTGTAAAGGTTACGTCGTACAGGCCACGCGACCGAGCGGCTACCTCGGCTCTGACAGAAGCCTTTGCAGTCGTGACCACCAACTCCAATGTACCTTCCCCAGCCTGCGACGCGTCTACAGTGAAAGTTACAGGACGGTTTATCTGAAAAATATTACACCAAAATTATTGAAAAGTAAACAACGCTAAAGACCAACTAAGAGTGGGAAGCCTTATACAAATGCGAGTAAGGAATAAACTAACAAACAGATAAAATATACCTTTGTGTTTTCGAGTCCAGTGACATTCACTTTAGTGACATCATAAATGTTACACGTGAATGGAGACCCGCCAACTGCTTCTCCGTCTATGTAAACATTGACTGTGTGAGGTCCGACTTCCAAAGGTTGAAATTCTGCTGATAATTTCTTTGGAAGTTCTCCGTCTATTTCAACAGTAACACGAGCTCCAGAAGGTGATGTTACTTGAATGTTGCAGTCACCTACTTCAGCTCCTCTTGGATCAACCGTGAAAACTGCAGATCGTGCCAAAGACGCCATTTTTATTCCGGGTCCGGAGACAACTACGTGACTGCTGTCAGTCACTCGACATTGGAATGGGGATCCTTTAAGAGAAAATTATTATTAGATTCTTATTCGTGCGTTTTGTTATTTATAGTTCAATTTTTAACCTGATACTATTAGCTCAATATTCTTAGTACTTAAGATTCTCTCTTACCTATTTAATGTGAGAACTTACCAGGCACAGGTTCTCCATTGAACTTGACAGAAAGTGTGTGGATTGCAGCTTCCTTTGGCTTGAAATTCACTCTAAACCTCGCGTGACCTTCAGACTGGACATAATTTGGGACATTTCGTCCATTTACGGAGACGATGATCTCCAAATTTCCAGCACCCGCTTGGGAAGCATCAACTAAAAAATGATGCAGGTTTTTTATTTAGCCAAGTTTAAATTATTGTTTAATGTTATATAGTTTTAGTGCTTAAGATTTATGTAATGTATGAAATACAAAGTAAATTTCATTTTCATTTCAGATTTCATACGTAAAGGAGGTGCCTTTAATTAGTTAATTTCATTTACGTAATGTAAACATTCGCTATAAATGTCGATTCGGACTTACTTGAGAAATAAACTGGCTTTGCAACGACTCCTGAGGTGACATCAGTAACTTTTACTTTGGTTGAATCATACGCTTTAACCAAGAACGGGGCTCCCGGAACGAGAACTCCGCCTACTCGAATTTCCAAGCCGTGATCACCTATCAATTAAATAAAAATATGCGTGTGTATATTTCCGTAACTTTGATTTCTATTTTCTTTTAAAAAGTGAGAATTGTCAACTTCTGAATTTTACAAACTAGCAATACCATCCACCACCAAAGTCAAGATAACTGTGGTCCAGTGTATCTCGACCTTGGTGAAAGACTATAGATCAGAGCTTTCCAAACTGGTGTGTCGCGACACATTAGTGTTTTTTGTATTTTGAAAATTTTGATTTTTCTATCAACAAAATCGGCTACAAGATAAACCACCTACTGAAAAATTATCTGATATTTGATAACAAAAATTAATTAATGTGTCGTGAAAACTGTTATGCTTAAATAGTTTGTCGCCAACGTTAAAAGTTTGGAAAGCTCTGCTATAGATAGATAGCGTAGTGAACTTACCAACTTCTGTAGGCGTGTACTCTACTTTGATCTTTCCATCGCCGATGGCGATAATTTTTGGGTTGACCACATGACGAGAAGGAGAAAGTATGTTGACGCTCAGTTGATCAACAGTTGCCTAAAAGTAAATGTTAAATACAGTAAATACAGTTTCTCATTTATGTACTTATAAGCTTTAAATATTCCAAAAATAATCTAAAGCTTCACTCCATTTTCATATAGCGATCTGCTAGAATTAGTGAATCCTAATGCTAAAGTCGTCATCGTATAACTTCCTTTTTGCAGATAATTTCATTAACAACATTTAAACGAAGAATATATTAAAAAGATACGAAACTGACATTTTTTATTATTTAGCGAGTTATCCCGTCAAATGAATTGTAGATACGCGTCACATGGCGATTGAATTGAGAACTAAGTTTTGCACAAGGGCATACTTGCCTGATTTAGAAATATATTAACGAGAACCGAATATTATAGTACTCTTCAAAAACATACAAGCCTCTATGATTAATTCATTATATAATCCTACATTTGGTTAAATATTAAACTATATAATAATAATAATAAATATTAAAATATAATTTAAGCTCAAAGTTCTTCAGTGGGTAATTTAGTTCCTTTTCCAAACACTAGACGGCAGAAGAGAAAAAAGGCTAACACAAAAGTGGGCGAAGTTTCGGATCTTGTTATAAATAATCTTTGGCTTAAATCACTAACAGAAACAAATATAACGTTCATAAAAGAATAATCTTCGTTACACTAGATTAGGAGTCGAGTAATACCATAATCAGCAATCAGTAATTACCTGCGTGTCGACGATGAAAGAGGCGACTGAATTGACGGGGACCTTCTCCAAGCCTGCACCGGAGACCGTCACTCGCGAAACGTCCACAACGGTGCAGGTGAAAGGAGACCCAGGCACGTTCTCTCCGTTGAAGCTCAGTTCGACAACGTGCGGTTTCGCCTCTTTCGGAGTGAAGGAAATAGCGTAAACATGATTCCCTTGCGCCTGCGCCCCCGTTGGAACCTGACCTCCATTCACAGTCACTTCCAAATTCCCGGGGCCAGCGTTGTTCGTTTCCACTGGTAAAATAAATTAATTATAAACTTTTACAGCGGATAAATTAACGAGAAATTTGTAAAAGAACCAAGTTTAAAGTGAATGGCATTTAAAGACGATTTCTGAAAATAAATTATTATAGAAACTGTTTCTGCTTTTTAATGTTTGAAGTTCTTCTTCATTACTGTATTATTTACAATCTTTTTAAATTTTATTATGCGATTAACAGTAAACTTTTAACAAAGAGAAAAGTTTTGCTGCTTCAGATTTTACCATAAAATCTCTTCGAATTCGTTAATTGTCAAATTATTTTAACAAATACCACAAAACAATTTTAAATAGGGTTGTAAAAATATCTAAACAAGATGATTTTTTTTTTTAACTTTCTTACCTAAGAAAGTAACTGGCTTTCCAACCATCCCTCTTTCCGCTGGTCTCACTTTTATCGCATTGACGTCGTAAACTTTGCAGCAAAAAGGGGAACCGGGAATATTTTCCCCGGCGTACGAGACATGAATCCGATGTTCTCCGGTAGATCTGGGAGAGTATTCGACCCGAAACGTCCCGTCTTTGTTGTCTCGAACTTGGGCCGCGACGGGAATGGCTGAAGGTCCTAAACTCGGCAGAACGGCAATAGTTTAAGTCGAAGGTTGGAATGAACGAAGGATCGCAAATCAGGGTCGTTGTCAATCGATTGAACGTGTTTATATAATTATACTTATAATAGGGTTTGGGACTGATCAAGGGGGGGTATACATATAAAGGATTATAGGGATAATGGGTTAAACATATATTTTTACGCATAGGGTATACAAGCATTTATAAAATAAATGCTAAAGCAAAGAAAAACTTTAAACTTAAACACTTGTTTTCACTAATGATTTGTACATTAAAAATTACGTTAATGTAAAAGCAGTCAGTGAGAGAAAAGCCATGAAAAGCTATAAACCCTTCAACATCATAACACAATTAATAGTAGCATGAATGAATGGTGTTAACCCATCACTGTTAATTCTAGGAGAAAAAAAAATATTTATGCATTTCAAGTCATCCATTGTTATTTAGAGGATAGTTCAAACAAGTTCAAAAGTTTAGTGAAAAGGTTAAAAATGCTGAAGTAAAACCTAAATAAGATTAAATACGAGACCTTAAAAAAAAATTTAAATCTTTAATATTATACATCTATCGTCGTCCGAACAGTCTGCAAGTCGAAAGAAAATATTAATATAGTCATATATTAATCATACTATTTTGCTCAGTCGGTATCTTAATGCATCTAATACTGAAGTCGGTTCGTATCTGTCTGAAATCAAATAAATTCACATGCAGTTTTATACCTTCAAAAGGGTATAATAAAAAAAAAAAAAAAGTGATAATATTGAACGGGAAGCAAAGCTATTTTGTTCTCAAAATAATGTGTGTAATAAAAACGGTAAATGTTAATGTTTATAGAGCATGCTATTAAAATACATGAACCATTTATTTAAGTTATAATGTGTTTTCATTAGAGAACGCTTAGTAGCTGGTTAAGAGTAAATGCAAAATCATTTTCGGTGGATGGGACACTTTATATATATATAAAAAATTTTGTTTGATACTTTAGGATTGTGTGATTCAAAACGACCGCTGCTGTTTGCGGGAATGTCCTGAAAACGGAAGAGATCTTTCATTTGAAACTGTAAAATGTATTAGAAAACATTTTGTTTGAAGATGTTTTTAGATTAATATTTCTGAACAGTAAAGATCATGCTTAAGCCATGATGGTAATAATATAATATTGTAAATACATTAGAGGATTTTTTTTTTTTTTTTATCATTCATTTTACAAATTAAATAATACAAAAGAAAAATTAAGAAAAAATACGTCGATTGTATTTGGTCTCTCGTCTCGTCCTTAGGAAGTAAGTTTGTCAATGCTAAAAAAATTTTAAGATTAGTTTTGAATCTCCAGCTATCGCAAAGGGCGTATAAGGAATCGCAAAATATGGTATTAGTTATAGTTTCATATATATAATATATATATAGGCCTACTGCATTATTTAATACTGCAAATATAGTTTAAATATAGATATTTTTTTCGTTTCCCCTCTGTGTGAATTTCAGTAAAGAATCTTGATGATGAAATATTAAAGGAAAAGGAATATACCACGGATATACTGATGGAAAAAAGGCAACATCCATGTCTCATATCCCCAAGGAAGTGAGGGGAAAGGGCTCCGAGCCTCAGCTACCTTAGCTCGAGTTTATTAAAAGGGGTGGCCGGCCCGCCGCTTCGTCGTGACGTAAGATACGGAAAAGACAACCGCCCAGATCTAGGCAGCAGTGGGTTTGAACCCACGACTCAGCGGAGTCTCAGCACTGCCGAGCGGCGCCCTAACCGATCGAGCCACGAGATACTCGTATATACAGAAAAAAACAACACAAATAATAGTATAAAGATTGTGCTCACTGCTCATGGTTTAAAATTAGTTGTATCTTGAACCGATTTGTTGGGAAAAAAAAAATGGCGTGTAGAAGATAAAAAATGGGGGAAAAATTTGTAGGCGTCCAGGGTAAAAAAAAAAATAGATGATAGTAATTAAGTCTTTTGTTAATAAGTAGTAGAAAGGCGAGGCCTTACCTTCGACAGACACTTCGACATCTTCAACGGAACCTGTCACATTTGAAATTGTGAAAAAGGAGGTTTTGTTGACAGCCGTTGCTGCAAGAGCTTGTCCGCTCACGACAATGCGGTTTGGATCTGCTTGGACCTGAAGACAAAAGGAATGTATTCACATAGATTATCGAATGTAAATTTTAACGGATTTCGAGTTTTCGAGTGTTGATACATTTTAACACTTCGTCGAAAGTATAATAAATGAAAAAAACTAAATCATTCCAATACCTTTGCGACAAATGGAGAACCTGGGACTGGTTCCTTGTTGAACGAAATGTTGATGATGTGATCGATCGCTTCTAGGGGCACGAAAGCTACAGCAAACCTGAAAAAATTTAAGTTAGTAAAAAGAAAAAAAAAAGTGGTCAAAATTATATATATTTTAGTGGGAACCAACTAAAATATATTATTAAAGTGAATACCATAAGGTATGTCAGAATCATTATAAGAAACGTGCCAGTGCCATGATGGTTGGTTGCTTATTTTTACGTTCTTCATCCACAAGGGACCCAGTGAGACGAGGATATGGCATTACCACCAACCGGAAAAAGTGTCCCCCACACCCCCATCATCATTTGATATTATGGTCAGACTAAAGAAATTACGAACATCAGTCTCATTACTGATCTCCCTCTTTTTCAGACTTCACTCAGGACTCTCTATGCCAGAGTTGCCCATGAAATTTAGATATGACATTTACCTTGCTGATCCTTGTGGGTGAACTTGGGTCGGAATATTTCTCCCGGCGGCGCTAATACTGATTTCGAGGTTCCCTTCTCCTGCTTCAGAAGCGTCAACTGGACGAGAGAGGGAGAGAGAGAGAATTAAATTTCATTCGCTTTATGAGTTTGTTCATCGTTTCACTTTTTTTTAAAGAAAAGTTTCTCATAATTAAATGTCTCTGAAGGACTGTCATATATTCTACAGTCTCGGTGTCTTTATAAGAAGAATTAAGCGATAATAATCACATATGAAGCCTAATAAAAGATTATAACTGCCACAATAAACCAGTGAAAACTACAAATGCATTTTTCTAACTTCATCATCAATCATTAGGTCTCACCATTAATTTTGTAAACATTTTTACCGATCCCTAAAAATACCATAAAGGATTAAGGTTTGTATCTTCCATTTATTACCTATAAATTGAAGCGTCTTGCCAATAGCGCCTCTAGGCAGGTGAGAGACTACCACTTTGCTTGCGTCATACACCTTACAGGTGAAGGGCGTGCCCGATACGGTCGAATCGTTGTAATTGACGATAATGGTGTGAGCTCCCACCTCAACAGGAGTAAATTCGGCGCTGAAACCCTGGCGAACACTCCCAGAAACTCTGACGGGGAGGGTTGTGTGACTCGGTGCTGAAATATAACAAACCTTTTTATAAAGTAAAATGGTGACATTTCGAACCTATACCCATTGGATCGACAAGACCATAACATCGACACTAAAAAATTAACTTAAACTAACAATGCTAATCTAACATCCTAACTTAATCTAATCCACAATATACTCGTCAATAGAATGTCAAGTCGATCAGATGTCATAATCCCGGAAACTGAGGTTTAAGACGCGTGAAATAGGGGTTAAAAGATCAATAAGAAAGGATACATTTTTTAAAACAATTTGCAATAATTAACTTTAAATTAATAAAAAATATATTCTTAAAGTTGGTGGGAAGCAGTTTCACAGGACTACATATTATTTTACGCGTTAACCTTAATTTACAGTGACTCGACTTAATCTTCAATTGTTTCACTTATTTTTCGCATGGAGGTGACACCTGTTTAGCAAGACAGTTTGTTGCCAAAAGTTCGAGAGCTTAAAACGAATAATTTGAGGAGCATGACTGAAGTTAAAACAGATTCGCACAGTAAGAAAAGATGATGTTTGGAAAAGGTGTGAAATGAAGATAGATGAAAACATGTTGCGTTGGTATGGTCATGTGGAGAATGAGTAAGGCTAGAACTATAAAAATGGTGAATAATAATGTGTGTGTAGGTGTGAGAAGCGGAGTTTATATAAATGTGGCCCAAGAGTTGACGAGAAACAGTGAAGAATATAAGCGGTTTGTGGGAGGTGCGTAAATGGAGACTGGTCTCATCCGACGTATCACTAGAAGTATGACCCCAACCTTTTCATTAAAGATGATACTGAATCTTTGAGGTTGGGGTATTCTTTATTACCGGCTATGATCCCGTATAAGAGCGGGTTGCGTGTCTTAGGTCTAAGTTCAAGTGACACGCCCATCCCGTGGAGAATTGGATAATGGCTTTTGAGTTTCCTTTTTAATTAAAATAAACTTAACTCGAGTCACGCAAGATAAATTTCAAACTCTGAGATATGAAAGTGCCCTAAATATGATGTTCAATTAAGCATAAAAACAAATATCATGCGTTTAAAACAACTTTAAAACGTAAACATACTCTTAAATTTTAATTAGACTTTTTCCCAACTGACAAAAATCATTGTTTAGGTTGTACCATAAAAGACACTATAACCACATATATAGAACATTACAGCGTAAGAATTACTGCAGTTCGCAAATTTATGCCGCACACTCACTTCGAACTGTAACTGTGAGTTCCGCTGATCCTCCCCCATCGACAGCGATGTTGAATGCGGCAGGTTGACCCACAGGAATCAGCTCAAGATGCCTTAAGGTTAGACTTACTCGAGAAGTGTCGGAAACGCGGCACATAAAGGGACACCCTCGAACAGTTTCTCCGTTAAACTAAATTGAAATAATAAAAATAGAAGTCCTTTAAAAACTGAACATCTTAAAATGTTTGAGACAAGTTATCGTTACAACATTCAAAGATTTCAAGGTATTGAACTGACACACACACACATACATATATATATATATATTATGGCACGCATAACAACTTCCTACTGTTAAGGAATTTATACATATTCACTAATTACCAAATGTAACATGAAAAACTTCGAAAAATCTTATTGATTTACGACTTGACATTTTCATTGCACTAAACTGACTACACGAGACTCATTGAGGTAAACGGAGATATCCGTAGCTGGATTGTCTGTAGCTAATAAATAACATCGATATTACCTTGATATTCGGAAAACTAAAGTACGTATGTATGTGTGTGTGTGTGTGTGTGTGTGTGTGTACGAACTTTAAATGAAAGAAATAATGCAATACAGTATATAGTACTGAACAATCAAACTACAGCCTATTAAGAGTCCGTTATCTATATAATATCTACGCGTTAATTCAAAGCCAAAAGAAAATTCTATAAACTGTCGAATATTAAATTTACAACACATAGAGTAACGCGCATGCGCGTTTCACTACATGAAAATCGATTCTTCTCGGCCTTGGGTGAATATTGCTTTCCTCCTCACCTTAATGTCGATGGTGTGCGTTTTGGCAGCGTCGGGCGTGAAGGAGACGAGACACCTGCCGCCCCCCAACACCTGTACGTGGTTTGGCACTTCCCCGTCATTGATGCTGATCTCGAGTTGACCTTCTCCCGCTTGAGAAGCGTCGACTGACGGGGTAACAGCGAAAAGAAAATTTGTTCAATGGAGTTTGTATGGAAAATAACTCGTATAAGAAATAAAAATAAAATGGGAATATCTTTCGACATTCTCAAACACTGGGGGAGGAGTTCCGTCGTGTGCACGTTGTAACACCACTACTCATAAGGTGGGCGAAGTTGAGCGACGTTGAGTCTATTTAGTAGTTGGATGGTAGACCGTCTTCTGCGCTCCTATGATATAGGGACCCTTAAGAGAATTCGGATCTCACGTACAGCTGTAGGTCCTCTCTCGCAATTACGAAAGAGTTAAAAAGCCCAAAATATTATTATTCAGTCTCAGGCTATTAATGGTTTAATGTATATATATACAGGGTGTTCTAAAATTACCAAGTAAACTTTTATATGAACGCAATATCTGAACAAAAATTACGCGCTATTTAACAATTTTATTTCAAATATAGCAACAATAGGAAAAACAACAATAATTGTTTATTTTAGATGTTCAAAGTCTCCCTTCAACTTGAACACATTGTTCACAACGTCCGACTACTGATCGACAGACATAAAAGTTTACTAGGTAATTTTAGAACACCCTGTGTGTATACAGGGTGTTTCAGGAGGAAAGGTCAATACTTCGGGAGGTGATAGTATCGTTCATTGTGAGAAAAAAGTTCATATGAATATGTGTCTAATTCTGAATGGTTACGGAGATAGAGCTGTTTGAATCTGATGCGCGCGCAGCTCTTCCTCCCCCTTCCCTCCCCGATAACCTTGAACCATGTAAGCTGTAATGTAAGCATGTAACATAAGCCAATCGACAGCTGACTGTTGTGAGTGACATTGTTTGGTGTTTGAAGCAGTGTTAAGAATGCCACACACCTTCACACATGCCGAATATGCAGATATGGTGTATGTCTACGGTTTTTACAATGGAAGTGTGCAACAGCTGCTGTTGCAGAATACCGTCGACTGTTTCCGAACCGCAGAATTCAGGATCGAAGTGTGTTTACCAGGGTTTTCAACACATTGCGTGAGATTGGTACACTTTCCAGCGCTCATGTTTCATCTGAACGTGAAGGTCAACAAGATGTGGATGAAGTGGAAAACATTCTTTAGTTAGTAGAGCGTAGTCCTACTACTAGCTCACGAAGAATTTCTACACGTCTCGGTGTACCACACACAAGAGTATGGCGAACATTAAGTGAGGAAGGCTTGCATCCATATCATGTACAGTGTGTACAACACCTTCAACCAGGAGACGCTGCCATCCAACTGGAATTTTGTCATTGGGTAAATGCTAATCGCCGATTGCTTCGATTAATACTGTTCACCGATGAAGCTACTTTCACCCGTGACGGTATCAACAACACTCTTAACTCTCATCGGTGGTCAGACGAAAATCCAAATGCCACTGTGGAAACAAATTTTCAACATCGCTTCTCTGCCAATGTGTGGTGCGGTATCATCGATGATCAGCTGATTGGCCCTGTTACTTTAGAGAATCGTCTTACAGGACAAAGTTACCTAGAATTTCTGCAAAATGAATTGCTAGGACTATTGGAGGATGTTCCTTTGGCTACACGCGCTGGTATGTACTTTCAGCATGACGGAGCTCCTCCACATTCTACCCGTCTGGTGATGCAATACCTAAATCAAACTTTCCCTGGTCGATGAATCGGCCGCGGTGGTCCTACTCAATGGCCACCAAGGTCTCCAGACCTCTCTCCGTTAGATTATTGTTTGTGGGGGTGGATGAAAAGTAAAGTTTACAAAAGAAAGGTGGATACACGAGACGAATTGCTCGCGCGCATTTGGATGCTGCTGCCCGCATAAAGGAACATCAAGATCAACTCAGACGAACAACACGCAATCTTCGCACGCGAGTTGCAAAGTACATTGAGGTTGACGGTGGGATTTTCGAAAACGTATTGTAAACTGTAACAAATTTGTCATTTCTGCATCTGATACCATTCAAAATGCCAATGTTTAAACATTAAATGTTAGAAACAGTAATTGGTTTCTCTTTCTTGATTACCATTAACAATGCTTTTGTATTCGTAGATTCAAACAGCTCTATCTCCGTAACCATTCAGACTTAGACGCATGTTCATATGAACTTTTTTCTCACAATGACCGATACTATCACCTCCCGAAGTATTGACCTTTCCTCCTGAAACACCTTGTATATGATACACAGAGACCGTGCATGGAACAAGGAACTCTTCTGGGATAATTAAATCCACTATAGTCTGAATAAGTAATGGTAAATAACAAATACCATAGTTTTTCTTTTTCATGATGCTAGCCCGACGTGGGCAAGGGTCACTCGCAAAGAGGTCCCATAAATATAGCTTCCCTCACCATCTATCTGCAAAACAGACAGGATCCAGCTTTGGGACATGGATCTAGGGTTTAAAGCAGCCTAGCCCTGCTACATTTAGAACCTCAATATAAGCAAAAGACTCGCTGCCTTCACGTCAGATTGAATACATCAAAGAAAAAGGAGTAACTCAAGGGACCATTCTGAGTTCATTCCCATCTTGAAACGGGCATGTTATGTGCCTTGAAAAGTGGACGCTCAATTCTGCCAGAAGGCAGCGAGTCTTTTGCTTATATTGAGGTTCTAAATGTAGCAGGGCTAGGCTGCTTTAAACCCTAGATCCATGTCCCAAAGCTGGATCCTGTCTGCTTTGCAGATAGCTGGTGAGGGAAGCTATATTTATGGGACCTCTTTGCGAGTGACCCGTTGCCCACGTCGGGCTAGCATCATGAAAAAGAAAAACTATGGTATTTGTCATTTACCATTACTTAATCGGACTATAGTGGATTTAATTATCCCAGAAGAGTTCCTTGTTCCATGCACGGTCTGTGTGTATCATAAAAAAACTCAGGGAACCATTCTGAGTTCATTCCCACACACACACACACACACATATATATATATATATATATATATATATATATAAATGTAGAATATACATGAATACGCACGATTTTGCATAATGTAAACATTGCCCCAACCAGGGTTCGAAATCTATCATCGCTTGAACAGAAGGTAATAGCGCTGGTCACCACAGTACATCGGGATAAAAGTTAACACAACCTGTCATACCCTCACCTTCTATTCAAGAGGTGGTTGGTTTGAACCCTGGTGGGGGGCATGTTGTGTGTGTGTGTGTGTGTGTGTGTGTGTGTGTGTGTGTGTGTGTGTATCTTGGTTAGCCATGGTTTTGATTCTGCCCGAATTATTCATTCTGACGAAGGTCAAGCTTGTTGATCCACCTTGAACCTACAACTTAACGTGGAATCCAAACCACGTGTTGTCAGAAATTACAACGTCTTTACTTGGACTCGATCTCACGACCTCCCGATCAGCAGCCCAGCGTCTTAACGACTAGGCCACCCAGGGTATCCATTTATCTATCAACCTATTTTTTTCTGGAAAGCTGAACAGCTGGGTAAGCTGTGCGCCGTCCGCTTTCACCGGGAATCGAACCCGGGGCCGGTGGATGTGCGTGTGTGTAAAAGAATATCATTACACTAACCTCTGAATTGACAGGGTTGTCCCACAACACCGTTCGGGACATCAGACACCCTTATCAAGCCAGCGTCGTAGGCTTTCGCGATGAAAGGCGAGCCCTGAACTTTCTGCCCGGCGACCACGACTTCCACGACGTAGGAACCGACCTCTGAAGTCACGAAAGACACCTGATGGAGGCCATCAGAGGTTTCCTTCAGCTGGTAGGAGACAGGTCGTTTTGCAGGGCCTTCAGAAACAAAATAACATGGTTCTATTGGTGCTAGTAATGTCATTAGTGTTATCATATAATAATAATAATAATAATAATAATAATAATAATAATACTTATTATTAAGTTAATTTTTTCAAAGAATAATATTAAACATTAAGATAGAACAATTACAGGATATACTGTAGATTACAGATAATGAAAGAATGTGGAAAATAATTCGATCTTCAAGGTTATGTACAAACAAGTCTTTTCAACCAATCTGTTTCCTTGTATTATTTGTACTTGAAATACCAAAGTTTATTAATTGTTTTGGATCCTCTGATTCGAACTTGTACCCATGGGTAATGATGCGTAGTTAAAGGTTATCAGATTAAAGAGATAATCGGAAATGCAGAACTAGACTCGAGTTGATCCTTCATACAAACAACTCCTGTAGTTCACATTCAATTAGGTTAGGTTAAATTGGGTCAGATGAGATGAGGTTGCGTTAGGTTAAGACGGGTGTCGAAACCGTTTTCTCAGTAATGTGAAAAACATTGAATGACCCACAAATGAAACCCTTTCATACCAACCAAACTTCAAACTGTTGTCTATAATACTAAACACAAACATACCCCCCCCCCCCAAAAGGTTTAAATGACGAGTGACATCCATTCATTCTTTAACGTTAAAAACATGAACTCTGTAATAACTCTTACGACATTAACATGAAAACACACTGGAATCATCTCATTTAAAAGAAAAAACAAAAGTAATTTCTTCAATACTGAATTTCGAAACAAAGAAATCATCACACAAAAGTTAATGACAAGTTTCTAAAATAATGCTAAACGCTGACTAACAAAAAACGAGAAAACAAAAGAACACGAATGACGAAGGAGGGAAGCGTTCTTTTGTAAAGAAAACGAGGATGATCTAGGCAATTCTTTAATAATGAAAACATACTGTAAATTTTCTTGCTAATTAATAACAAAATGGTGTCGAAAATGAAACAAAAGAATTACCACGCTCCGCTTCTCAACTTCAACAATACAACAATCAACACTAACATACATACATAACATTCTACATTTACTCACTGACAATATGGACTTGAATATCTTCTTTCGGGATTCCTGGGGCTGAGATATCGAAAGAGGAGAGCTGCCCTGCGGGGAAGTGGCGAATCGCCTCCCCCATCACACTCACTCTAGCCATGGGGCTCTCCATGACGCTCACACTCCACGGGGACCCTGGGAAAGAGAAACGCTTGAATCAGAACTTAGGATCGATCCATCCTTTGTTATGTAAAGCGCGGACAACACTTAGCAAATACTCATGATTAATAAAGTATGTCGGAAGTGCTTTATATGGGAACACTGATTATATATATATATACATATATATATATAATATATATATATACACACACATTTAACTGCAAACACGCAGTATAATTAACGTAAAGAACGACGCTTGTATAGGAGATATTCCGCGCAAGACGAGAGAGAGAGAACGAAACAAATGAAAAAATGAGGTAACCACCTGGGAATCGAACCCGGGATCTTCCGATTGCCGGTCAGATGCGATAACCATTACACCATGGGCTTCACTCTTCCAAATGCCGTAATTCTTCTACATATTGGCAGAAACCAATGCCCCAAGGGGGCACCTCCCGCATGCCGTAACATTATATACATTTAACTGCAAACACGCAGTATAATTAACGTAAAGAACGACGCTTGTATAGGAGATATTCCGCGCAAGACGAGAGAGAGAGAACGAAACAAATGAAAAAATGAGGTAACCACCCGGGAATCGAACCCGGGATCTTCCGATTGCCGGTCTCTCTCGTCTTGCGCGGAATATCTCCTATACAAGCGTCGTTCTTTACGTTAATTATACTGCGTGTTTGCAGTTAAATGTATATAATGTTACGGCATGCGGGAGGTGCCCCCTTGGGACATTGGTTTCTGCGAGTATGTAGAAGAATTACGGCATTTGGAAGAGTGAGGCCCATGGTGTAATGGTTATCGCATCTGACCGGCAATCGGAAGATCCCGGGTTCGATTCCCGGGTGGTTACCTCATTTTTTCATTTGTTTCGTTCTCTCTCTCTCGTCTTGCGCGGAATATCTCCTATACAAGCGTCGTTCTTTACGTTATATATATATATATATATATATATAGGTAAGGTATACACAAAATGAACCCTGTTCAATCACACTGTTTGATCTTTCACACGCAGATTGCATGATAAAAATTAACCTTGAAATTTTGAATGGGTTTGCAGGAAAAATTTCGAAATAATATTTCAACATCGTTTGTAATTAAGAACATTATAATGGTAAGATAAAGTTAATTAAAAAAAAAAAAACCATTTTATTTCTTAAATTACAAAGGTAATGCGCGACTGTAAACTATTTATATTTTCATAAGAGCGCTTTCTGAAAAAGATTTTATATAAATCATTTCCATTGTCAATTTAGTGGTGCACCGATTAATCGGTATCGGCACCTGGCATGCCGATTAATCGGCCATGCCAGGTATTTTCCTAATATCGGCATGGCCGATTAATCGGTGCACCACTAAAATTTGTCATATGTAGTGTCAATCGAGGTTTTTTTTTTTAATGTGATTAAAAACTAATACCTTTGGTTCTAACCACTTTAACTGAAACCTACCTCTAGTTTTAAGCATCTAGTTCTAGCCACTTTCCTATATTCAAATGGGTACTTTACAACCTCAGTTTTTATGCCAATGTGTATATATATATATATATATACATTCAACTGCAAAGAACACGCAGTATAAATAACGTAAAGAAACGACGCTTGTATAGGAGATATTCCGTTCTCTCTCTCTCGTCTTGCGCGGAATATCTCCTATACAAGCGTCGTTTCTTTACGATATATATATATGTGTGTGTACACTTACTGTACAAGTACCGCATACAGAGGATTGACAAAAGTCAATAGCCACCTTTAGTTTTTCCATAGTTTTTAATTTGATAATAAAAGTTAATAATTAATAATAGATTTATTGAGTCGATATTTTTGGAAGAGTGTTGCTTTTCCCTTTCCATTATTGTAAAGTTCACACATACGTTCCGGCATTCCATTGATGAAGTTTACCATTTGTTCATGAGGACAATCATCGTGGTGTGTATTTACTTTCGTCAACTCTCTGAACAAGGTGAATGTACGTCGGTTTAAAAAATCTTGCGGTTAAACAACAGAAGATAAGAATGTCTAATCTAAGATGAGTTTCATATGCGTGTATAAACTTATTTCTGAAAAGTAATACGGATAATCTTCATACATTTTATCTTTGTTTTTTATCTTTGTAATAATTACACAAAAACGCAAAAACTGTATACAAATGTGAAGGAAAGTCTAATCCCAGAGGAAGTCTAAACTCGCTATAGAGACAGACTTAAGTCATTAATACATAAAACTAAGGCTAATTACTATAAACAAATTCGAAAAATACAAAAGCGATCCCAAACAATACTGGAACCTCATTAACAAAGCGATTAATAAAAACCTCACAAAACTCTCTGCCATCATGAAAAGCTATTAATAAATAATGAACTCATAACGGACAAAATTAATATTTTAAATACTTTCAAAAATTATTTCACCGAAGTGGGAGCCAAACTTGCTTCTAAAATACCACCCACAGCGCGATCTTTCGATACGTACTTAGGCCCTCCGTTACCACTCTTTCTTCCCATCCCCGACTTCGACACACGATCTAATGACATCCATAAAACAATTAAAAACTAAAAGTTGTACGCTACACACAATCCCAAACAGAATTTACAAGAGTGAGCAAACTTAATTGCGCCCACGCTTTCAAAGCTCATCAACCTACCCATTCAAAATGGTGTCTTCCCAGACAGCTTAAAAAAGGCTAGAGTATGCCCTGTCTATGAATCGGGTGATAAAACTTCTCACCCTCAAATTATATACCTATTTCCACCCTCCCAACCGTCAGTAAACTATACGAGAGAGTAATATATAATCAAATAATAAAATTCATATTCAAATGCAAAGTCATAAACAACAGTTTGACTTTTCAAGTAAACGCACGAATAATGATGCGATAATCGAAAATTTAGAGGAACTTTATAGAGATCTCAACAACAAAAAAAACCTTCAATAATCATCCTAATTGATCTAGCTAAGGCCTTTATGACATACTCATGACATACTCTTAAAAAAAAACTCGAACACTACAGCTTCAGGGTACTACCCTTAAGATGGTTCAACTCATACTTGGCTGAACAGGACATAATTTATAGCACAGGACTCTTTTACCTCACAGACAAGACGCATTTCCCACGGGGTACCCCATGGGAACATTCCGACACCTATTCTGTTCCTCCTTTATATAAACGACTTCCCTAGATAACTAAATAACTCTTTCAGCTACCAGAATACGGATGATACTTTAATTATAACCTCGCATAAAGACTCGCTACCACTCCAAACGACCACCAACAATGAAGTCCAAAGTATTTATGTGTGGTTTAGTGACAAAAAATACCCTTAAATATTACAAAATACAGCTTATATAGTCATCACAAAAACGAAATCGTCGCCCCCTTTAAACCTCCACAGAAATTCAATCCCTGTTCAGCGAGTGCAATCGGCCAAACTTCTGGGAATTACCATTGATTCAAACCTCTCATTCAAAGAGCACACTGAAGATCCATGCAACAAATTAGGTGAGATCTCCTTCATAATTAAGAAAGCGGGTGCAGTACTACCAAAGCAGGTTCTTCGATCCATATACTTCACCATGGTGTACCCACACCTACAATACTGCATTAGTGCTTACGGAAGCACGCGTCAATTTTCGCTACAGCCATTGGTGGTAATGCAAAAAAGATTAATTAGGAAAATCTATACATCGAACAAGCATAATGAAAGTACAGATCAAATGTTCCACGAGTTAAAAATTCTTAAACTAGGAGAAATCTACAAACTAAACATTGCCTCATATATGTATCAAATCGTCCATAATACTGCTCCAGAAATCACCAAAACAAAATATTAGCCTCCCAAACACAACATAGCTTTAACGCAAGACAATCAGGCACGTACATCAGAAAACCGAGTTATACTCTAGAGTCTAGACTGTGCAACCAGATCCTTATCCTCAACTGGTCCAAACCTTTGGAATTCACTCGATTAAAAGATAAAACAATCTAGGACACAAAATCTTCCAAAAGAAACAAAGACAAATTCATGAACTCGTACAAGCCATAACTCTGTATCCCCCCGTCTTATTTCAATAACAAAATTAAATTACACTCTTTTTTCCATACTTGTTTCCATATTTCCATACAGCAAAACAAAAATAATAATAATTGGTAAAATAAAACCAAATATGAGCAAGGTCGAGGCATCTAAGGTTGTCAAGATACTATTTCAATATTTTAATTGCATAATATTTAATTATATTTCAGTGTCTAATATCCCAATAAATACGAAGTATAATTTTAGCTGAATACTTATATCTAATTATACATGTAGTATGTAGTCATGCGAATGTGTAATCTTAGCTGTATATCCTAACTGTATGTATTTCTAAACATATATTTGCAGCATACAACAGATAATCTCCATGTACTTTTCTCTATTTGCCTCTATCTTTAAAGCTAGCGTACATAACTTCGCTACTCCGCATTATCTATCACGATTTACCATATAACTTCATTCTGCCAATAAAGTATAAAATTTGCTCGTTAATGGCAGTTCTTTGCTATGTAAATATATAAAGGCATTACCGTCCCATTTGTTCGAATGTATAATGAGCATGTGTAAAGGAAAGCCATGTGTGAAAGAAAAAAATACGCACCCACATATATGTATACGGGTGCGTATTTATGGATATACATACATGTACCTGCATGTGTGCGCGCGCGTCTCTCTATGTACTCTGTGTGTGTGTGTGGACATATGTATGCATATACAAGTATGTGTGCGTGTATATATATATATATATATAGTGTAATGTCACATGTGCATATATGTTTGTATGTAGGCTTCCTGTAGCAACTGATGTGCACCATCAACTCGTACAAAACAATAATAAATTGTAATATTGATATTATTATTATCATTGTTGTTGTTACTATTGTCGTCTTATTCCATTACGCTACATATAATTATGAGTGCATTAACTGTCGCATTATCATATGTATCATAGATGTGTTATTATGTTATTATCTATATACCTTTTGTATGCCTTATATATGTCGCAAAGAACAATAAAATTATTATTAATTATTAATGTAAATGACCTCATTACTCTGCATTCTCTAATAACATTTGTCAAATAACTTCATTCTGCCAATACGGAATAAAATTTGCTTAAGTGGCATTTATTCGTATGTACGAGTCTATTGGGGCATATATTTGCGTTTGTGTGTGGGTGCGTATATATATATATATATATATATATATATATATATATATATATATAGAGGCGGGGCCACCAGCTTGACCTTCGTGCGAAGAGAGACCAACGCACGAAACAACATAAGGTTCATAAGGTAAGGCATATATCTATGCAAGTCGCGTATATGCGTATGTACTGTATATTTCTTGTTGCACCCGAAATAGTTGACCACCAATAAGCTCTTCCTAAATACCAGTAAAACAAATTTCATGACTTTTACTAATAAACGAACAGTGTAACAAAATTTTATGGTGTAATGCTAAATAAGAATTTGCACTGGAGTGATCGTGTAAATTATATCTCAAAAAAAGATTTCAAGGAGCGTTGCTATAATCTCTAAACTTAGAAATATAGTCCCTAAACAAGTTTTATTAACTCTGTATCATACTCGCGTTCTTTATATAATGTACTGCACCCTTGTTTGGGGGAAACTCCGCTAAAAACGCTTTAAACAGTATCTTTGTCATCCAAAAACGAGCAATAAGGTTATTATCTGATGCCGATTTCCATGATCATTCTAGTACATTTTTTAAAGAGCTAAAACTACTAAAGCTCAAAGATGTAATCAAACTGGCACATTTTATTTTTATTTACGAGTGTAAGAACAAAATCATTAACTTACAATCGGTAAACAAATACTTTGTAACTCGTCAAGAGATCGACTCATACGAGACCAGAAATAGATCAAAGCGCGTTATTCCTCAATTTAGATCGTCATCATCTCAAAAATTACCCATTTTCATTGGAATGAAACTATGGAAAGATTCAAATGTGGATATAAAAAATATTGTGAATGTAAATTCGTTTAAAACCAAATTGAAATCTCTATTAATAATAATTACTCGTTACTGTTCAACTCTCGTGTTTAATATTGATTTCTGCATACAATATTGGTATCATACCTTCAATAATGACTAATTGTTTTATATCTAATAATAATAACTTAAGATTATTAATATGTACTCCAATTAATAATTCTTATTCATGATTTATTTATTATAATTAATGATAATAACTATATTCTATTTTTAATTAAGAGCCCAGTAAAGCCTAAAACTTAAGGGCCAAATTAAATAAAGTAAATAGTCCAACTTCGCAATTATTTATATTAAAACAAAAATCGTAAAAATTGTATTTATTTTATCAATAAAGGTTATTCAATTTAATTCAATATGTAATTAACATGTAGAAATAAAATAATAAATTGTATGGTCGATATCATTATTATTATTATATACAGGGTGATAAAAAAGTAACGCAACCCATGGAGAAACGCACATAATTGATTTTTTCCTTCTGTTGCAGGCGATGATTCAGAAGTGTGTTGATGCAATTTCACAGGAAACGTTGCTAAGGGTCTTTAAGAACATGAATCGCCGTATCCACTTGTGTGAAGCACAGAACGGTGCCCACTTCCAGCACTTGCTCTGAAATAAATCGTTTTCCCATGGGTTGCGTTACTTTTTGATCACCCTATATTATTACTAATTATATTATTATTACCCTATTATTCAATGTATCTTTAGGAAATCAATAACTGTCGCACTATCGTGTGTATATATATATATATATATATACACACCTTACCTTACCTTATGAACCTCATGTTGTTTCGTGCGTTGGACTCTCTGCACACGGAGGTCAAGCTGGTGGCCCCGCTTCTAGGTCTGGCCTGGTGGAGGAGCGAGTTGCTTTCTTGCGCTCTCCACCGTACATAGCCAGGCACGCCCGGCTCATCTGGTACTGTCCTGAGCCAGGCATCCAGTCTTTACTTGAAGACTTCAACTTTGACCCCCGTTACGTTTCTGAGGTCCTTAGGAAGCTGGTGGAAAAGTCTTGCCCCCCTGACAACCAAGCTATTTTCCTTCAGGGTTGAGGAGGTCCCTTGTCGGGCCTTTAATTTGGGAACACTACACATTCTGCCTTTCCTATTTTCCAGTGTTGTTTGAATGGTAATTGGGTTTAGTTTTAGGTTTGGTACCAGTTTTTCGATCATTTCCTATATATAGATTATGGTGTACCTCTTTCTTCTTCTTTTCAGGGAGTACAGATTTAGTTTACGTAGTCTTTCCCAGTAGTTGAGTTCTTTGCAGCCATCAATCTTGGCTGTGAAATGCCTTTGCGTTTCTTCTAGTTTATTAGTTTCTTCCTTTTTATATGGGGACGTCAAAACTGAGCAGTATTCAAGTTTTGGTACAATCAGTGTTTTTAGCAGGGGAATTATTACTGTCCTGTCCCTTCTCTTGAACGTTCTTAGTACCTGTCCGGCGACTCTTTTTGCTTTATTTATCGTTATCTGATTTTGTGTTTCGAATTTCGCATCATCTGTCATTATTATCCCGAGATCAATCGCTTTCGTGCTTCTTTTCTACCATATTTCAAGAACTGAAATTTCTCGGCGTTGAATGATATGTTGTCTTCTGACCATTTGTATATTTTGTTCGTGTCCCTCTACAAGGCCTCCACGTCATGTACATCGCTGATTTTTCTGCTGATCTTTGTATCGTCTGCAAAGGATGTTACTATACTGTTGCTGTTTACTTAGGCTGACCATACGTACCGTTTTGAACGGGACAGTACCGTCGTTTTAATAAAAATGTCAATTTTGTCCCGGTTTATGTA